>CM053759.1:10435582-10463665 GCA_028658305.1 Pachyuromys duprasi | reverse complement strand
GTAAGTCTATTCAAGCTGTCTGGTTGGTTTTCTCAGGTTCTGCTGTATGGAGTGGCAGTTGTGGGCACCCCTGTGACCACCACACTATCTTAGGGGAGCAGATCACATGCTTTAGGGGCAGCTCCATTTTGTGAACACATGTTTCTGGTTTCTATTTTAGGGACGCAATGCTTCCTCCCATGCTTATTATTTATGGATTCCAGATCACCACCCACTTGGAAAACATATGAAACTTGCTTGTGTGTGGAGGGAGCGACTTCGGGGAGGTCAGCCAGCAGAGCAACGGCATAAAAATCACCCAACAGCACAGGGCTCCATTCAAGGCTACAAATCAAGTCCAGGTGCTCCCTGCCTGGGGCAGAGGTGGGTTCTCTGTGCCTGCTGCCCTCAATCAAGCTGTCTCTATCAGAGGGCCAGGTCAAACCGTGTTAAAAGGATATTATAGAAACTGTATGTGTGTGCAAAAACATACTGCCTTCTTTTCTGCCCAGGGTTGGCAAAATGTATTGCATTCTTTTCCTCGTAGTTTTCCTGAACTGGAAAAATTGTCAGTGGGGGTTAAGGGGGGGGGGGAGAGAAGACAGCTACTGCCCTCACCCCCAGTATAAATCCAGCCAATAGGGACACTTAAGACAGGAATGAATTGTGGACTTTTCCAACAATGGCTCCTTGTACAGTGACATCATTTGAGGAACCTACTGGGCATTTTAAGGAGGGAGGAAGTTCTGGACTATAAAACAGTCCTAAAAGCCTCATGTCTTAATAGAAGAATGTCTCAATGGTTTTGTGAAGTATTGGTGTACATGCTCGTGTGAGTTCATGTATGTGCAAGCGCACATGTGTGTGCATGCACGTGCAGGTCAGAGGTCAGCCTCAGGTGTCAGTCTTCATCCACCTAGTTTTTTGAGACAAGGTCTCTCACTGGAACTTGGAGCTCATTCATTAGGCTACACTGGCTCACCAGCAAGCCCCAGGGATCTTCCTGTCTCTACCTCCCCAGTTCATGTGGGAGGGTAGGGAGGTGGTGGGGATTACAAGCCGGTGTCACCACACTGACTTTTTAATTTCTGCCAAGTGGGCTCTGGGGATTGAACTCAGGTCCTCATGTGTGTGATGCAGGTGCTTCAATGGCTGAGCAATCTCTTTAGCTCTACACAGTTAATTTTCTTTTCTATGAATATAATTATAAATCAGGGTTCTCAAGGCCCAGATTCACCAGTCATGTAGCCTGTGCACTGCAAGCTCTGTCTTCCTTTGGCATCTTCCCTGGCACTTGGGAGGCAGCATCTGTGCTTCCTCTTGCTGCCGTGATCTTCAGAGCATGACTGTTTGAGCAACTGTCTAGATTCAGTGACTAGAATTAAGGGAATGTATAAACCTGCCCACTGTTCTTACCTGTGGTCTCTCACGCAGACACAGGGACTTTCCTTTATAAAATATTTCCTTAGTAACCTGGAAGGCTGCGGCTAAAGCTCTGCAAGCTAGAATGACCATTTAGAACTTTGCTTCGATTTCTTTGCTCAAAGATAGAGCCTGATATAGCCCAGGCTGGTCCCATACTCATTATGGAGCCAAAGATGACCCTTGGATTTTTAACCTTCCAGCCTCTACCCAAGACCCCCTCAGTGCTGGACTACAGACATTAGCCACCACACCCGGCGTCTGCAGTGCTGAGCTCGAACCCAGGGCTTTGTGCCTGCTAGATGAGAACTCTACCAATAAGCCATACACTCATATCTGGAACTGAATTTTTAATAGAGAGCAGCTCTAACCAGCAACACAAACACATAATGCATAACAGTGATTTTCAAAGTCAGATGCCCTGAGGGCTGGTGTCAGGGCTCCTTCAGAACTTGGCTGTAACTCAAAGTCCCAGGCTCTATGGCGTCTGCGGCTCAGCAGCTTTCCAGGAAGGGCTCAACTGCCAGGTCTCAGAGGACCTTCTGGATAGTTCTGACAGTCAGAGGAACAGCCAGAGTAAGGCTGATAATGACCCAGCATAGTAGGAAACCAGGCGCTATTTGTTGGAACTTTGGGGAAAATAACTGTGTATTTCTTCTTCTGATATTAGTGGCAGAAAGAGGGGAGTTGAGCCTAGGAGCCCTGTGGTCTTGCCATGGTGAGGGAAGCCCAGGGAAGCTGACCCCCTATGACAAAAGCCAGCCTTTTCCCTGAGCCTTGATATCTAGGAGTCAACACATCCATTCCTACACCCCGCTTTCCCTGTTTAAGCCAGATTGATTTGCTTTTTCACTGTGTGTGTGTGTGTGATTTGCAACTCAAGTAATCCTAAAATTTACAGGTCTTATAACCAAAGTGACGGTGACTTTAGATTTAATGTACTTTGAAGATGTCTTTCAGGATGTCATTCCCCCCACTACATATGCTTTGACATCTGTGTCTACATTGCCTGGTGACAGATTGTCTCTCCCGAGGACAGTGAATTTTTAGAGATAGCAAAGGACCTACCCAGGAACAGGTCTTTCGAATGTAAATCAGATTCACCAACCCAGAGCTCACACTCTGGGCCCCCCTCTGTCTGGCTCCTCCCCTAGGCTTACTCCTCTGTCCAGAACATTCCAGAGCCAAATTCTAGACCCTGGGAGCCACTCCTCTTGCAGAGAGCAGCTCTAGTTACGCCATAGCTTTCAGTCGGGGCCCATTACCAAAGGACTCCATTAGACTAAACAGCACTTTGCTTCCTTCCGAGTATAAACGCGGAGGTAGAGAGACTCTATGTCACGTTTATATAAATAAATAGCCACCACCTGTCCAGCCTGGGTCCGAAGGTATAGGCTATTGATAAATAACTTATTCACACAAGTAAAACTCACCAACTTACTGAAGTATCTAACCAATGACTATTTCTGTGAGGAAAGAGGCAGACTGAGCATCCCTGTTGAGATTTCCTTTTGCCTTTTGTTCTACGTGCGCTCATGAATGCCAATGCCATTTATCCTGCAAATATTCCATAGAGTGTGGTGATGACCGGGTCCTGTGCTGGATTTAAACCTGCTGGATTTTCTCTTTCATTTTTAGGTTGCAGTGATTTGGATGCAAAGGAAGGTCTATCGAGACATGAAATGACCACGTATAAGTTTTATGGCCCTGTTCTGTATCCCAGAAGCCCCTAGAAGGCACAAGCACTCTGAAAGGCATCTTAGCAATTTGTACCCCAGTCTTTAAAATATTTATCTGAATCCAAGAATTTCTTATAATCAGTAAATAGTTTAGGAGCCCGAGTAGTGTCACTCAATCTGTGTACCAGCCTTAAAGAAAGAAACAGGGAACCTAAATCCATTGCTTTGATCTGCTATGGCTGATATCGTTCTGGTTTGACCCATGAACCACCTTGTGGTTGTAAGGCCAACAGATCATACGGAATGAGGAAATAGATTTGAGTTCACTGCTTGTACTTGACTATTCTGGAGAGACAAAAGCAGTACTTCATTCATTCCTGGAGTTGCTCATTTGTGATGCTGTGCCTAGGAGACTGAGTGCTCAAGGCTTTCAAGCCACAAAGCTGCCAGTTGGAGGTTGCAAGCAGTTTTTGAATCATCTTTATGTCGAGCCTTCCATGGTAGCCTGTGTGTCTGGTTTTGAGTGATAGAAAACAAGACTGCATCGCTCAGGCTGAGAAGGGATTTTGGAAAGGCAATGGTGGTGGTGGTGGTGGTGGGGAATATCGTGTCAAAGAACAGACAGGGAGGACTGAGGAATGTGACTGTAAAAATGGGCAGATGCCAAGGTGGCTGGATGGTAGAGGAACCAGTCCAGAGTTTGGGCAGGGCCATTGTAGGATGTTGCTGCCACTTCTGGACTCAGCTGCTACTTCAAACAGCCAAGGCTAGGAACAGCCACTTGGGATGCACCCCTCTCCCTTCACTTCATTGCCTTGTGTCTTGAGGGTGGTGGATGTCGCTCTGTGTGCTGACTGCTGGTTCAGGTCATATACATCATCTCATAGCGTGGCACCCCCAGAAGGCAGTATTGCTTCCAAACATGTACCTTTCCGAGGATTCAGGGGGCATTTTACCAGCCCATAAGGTGATAGGGTGCTTTACATACTGTGGAGTTTTGTGGACATCAGTCTCATCACCTTATTTCTTTCCTTACAAAGTGAATTCCTTGATCAAAACCAATGTCCTGTGGCCTAGAATGCTATATAAGGTTTTCTATACTGATGTAAATCAGTGAATGTATTGATAGAACCATGGTAGCTAAGGCAGAAGAAGCAAATCCACATTAAAAAGAATACATGTATTGTGGTGAGAACAAATGGACATCCCTCCTTGATAGGAGGACCCCAGTACAAGCCTCTACAGGTGGCTGCTGACCCCTCTGAGGTTTAGGATCATGTCAGGGAGTCTAAGTACGGCGCTGTGGGTGAGGCAGAAGAGATCTTGTTTCTAAATTTGACAGCAACGTTTGTAAGTTATAACAGCGCTGACTGAAAGAGCAGTACTCTGCAGAGAGAAAGTCTTGGCAGTGAGGGAGGGAGAGACTGAGTCCAGGGCTGGACTAGCGGAGTGTATGAACTCTAGTGGGCAAGTGAAAGGTTGGCTAAAATAGGGCCAGAATTCATTGCAACAGGAGGAGAAAGTGAGAGACTGGCATAGACGTGTTTCATTTGCCCCTATTTTCTTCAGGGGTGAGGAATGGAGCTATCAGCCGATGAGAGAGATGGAGGGAGGAGACATTGAAGGAGGTACCAGTACTACCGGGGAGAACAAAAAAGGCAGGATACAGTCCATGCCATATTAAAGCAGTGTTTCTCAACCTTCCTGATGCTGCAGCCCTTTCATACAGTTCCTCATGTTGTGATGACCTCCAGCCATAAAATTATATTCATTGCTACTTCGTAACTGTAATGTTGCTACTGTTATGTATTGTGATATAAATATCTGATATGTGACCCCAGTGAAAGGGTCATTCAACCCCCAAAGGGATTACGACCCACAGGTTGAGAACTGCTGTATTAAAGGAAGATTGTAGGACTTCCGGGAAGTTTTTGCATGGTAGTGAGTCTTGCTCCAGATATGTCTAACTGTTTAATATAAATAAGAAGCTGGAATAGTAACCAAAAGAGGCTCAGCAGAATGAGCACGAGATTGGCTGTGGCTATGGGCACTGCTGTCACCATATACAGTCGCCACGTCACACTGTCACCACCATGCATCACAACCCTTAGATATGGCTTCCGGGACTATTCATGTGCCATGGCCAGTGAAAGCGAATCTCCCCAGCTCTGATCTTTCTATATTACTTGCTCATGATTTAAATATATAAGATGGGGCCAGACCAGGAGCACTACTGGTCCAAATGAAGGCTTTGTGTTGAGCTATACAAAGCTGTCCCTTTTTGACATTTTACTTCCCTCTGCTGGAATGTTGTCGCAATGAATGCTTACATCAAGGAGGACTGGGATATGCAGGCGCATCCTGCAGTATAAAAGCAGTCTCTGCAGCATCCCTGCCTTTGAGCATGCCCTTGATTTGGCTGCCAAGGTGTGGAAGGAATAACAATCACCTACAGTTAGCTTCTGCGGATTTGCACAAAGAAAGTTTCCTCAAATGAGGAGGGAACTTAGAAAAGAGTTTTATTTTTATTTATTTTTAAATTTTTATTTTTAAGTATGTGTATGTCTGATTGTCTACGTGTATGTGAGTGCAGGTGCCTCAGAGGCCAGAAGAGGGCGTCTGATGCCCTGGAGCAGGAGTTGCAGGCTGTTGTGTGCTGCCTGACATGGGTGCTGGGAATTGAACCTTCTGCAAGGACCTGTGCAGTCTTCACACCTGAGCCCCCTCTCTGGCCCTAGAAAGGAAATTTTGATTGTGACCAGCAATCAAGCAAGAAATCCCAATATCTTGCCACAGTTTAAAGAGCCAACCTTAGATTAATCTCTATAATAATAGTTGAGGTGTAAGCCAATCCAATGGAGTGAGGGATATTTGGACCAATCAGTACACACACTGCAGACTAGTGAGATCCTGAGTCCTCTGCTTTGTAATGCAAGTTAAACCTTATGATGCAAGGCTTTGCTTTTTTTTTTTTTTCTTGGTGATTTGGTATTCTGTGAACCAGAATTATTCAGCCTGTGTCATGAGGGATGTATAGACATAATCATTTTCAGAAAACAAGGATTGGGTCTGGGACGAGAGTTGTATTTCTGGGACTATAGAACTAATACGACATTAGTTAAAATGAAATGAAATGCTAAAAGTCATTGATAGATTTAGTGATTTTGGGGAATGGGACAACAGTGACTAGAGTCCCTTGTTCCCAAAGGTGTTTCTACTTCCAGTCTCTCTGCATTGGGCAATACGATGGAGAGCTTCCTGTTTTTCTGCCTCCACCTGGAGAGGAGCAATGACCTGGGGCAAAGGAAGGCCTAGAGATTCCTAAGAGAAAGGGAGTCCCTTTCTTACTTCACTAAATGTAGCCCATGGAGACGCAGGCAGGAAAATGAAGGTGACTTTAGAGCAGCCATTGGTAGTTACAGATGAAAGCAACTGGCCTCTCCAAGTCTTCGGTAAGGGATATGTTATGTGTGCTGCATGCTCTTGGCAGTGCACTGAGCATTAAAATAGGGTGATGTGGGGTTGTACTTCAGTTGAAATCATACAGAGTCTGCCTCAAGGACCAACCAAGGGTCTGGAGTGCTGGCTCAGTGGTCAAGAATGTGAGGACTGCTCCTCGGAGGGCAGGAGCTCAGTTCCCAGCACCCATATAGGTGCCTCACAACTTGCTCTCACTCTAGTTCCAGGGGGATCTGATGTGGCTGGCCTCCTCAGGCACCTGCACTTATATCCATACACATATGCACAACTAAGACTAATAGAGATAAATTGTAAAGCATCTAATGGAAGGGTGGCAAGAAGGAACACTTTGGATTTCTGATGGAAGGGCTATATATCACTGGGATAGATTAGTGGACATATTAGACTTCCCCAGAATGCCTAGAAATTACTCGATAGATATAAACCTAAAAAAAAAAAATAAGAACTTTACCAAGAAATACAGATGTGGGCTTGGATTCTTTGTAGCAGAACTTTATAGAACACAGCCATCAAAGTGGCTGGCAATCTTGGTAGCATAGGGTTAGCACACCAACAAATGTGACAGACAGTGTTTGTTTGTATTTTTGCCTAAGTGGTAGGCACATGAATGCACTGCTGCCCCTGTCTTTCTCAGGCTCAGGTGAGGGAAATAGATCAGTAACTCAGCAACCACATCCCATCAGTGTGAGGTTTCAGGTGGTCAGACCTGCTGTGGTATGAGGAGGCAAGGTCTACAGAGAAGCTGTTAACTGACCTCTACCTTCTTCCCCATCCCTGTCTCCTCCGGTAGATTTTCTAGCATTCTTTTGGGCTGATGCCATCCATGGTGCAACGGCAGTCGCATTAACATTCCGGGCACGCCAGCACTTCAAGGCCTTCCTTGGCTGTGATGTATGTCGATCTGGTGGTATAGTCACTGATGCTGGGAAGGCATTGGCTGGGCTTGCTGCAGGCATCGGCGTCTCATAGTGGATGGAGCACACACCTGGGCAACGTTGCCCTTTTGGGTCTCAGGGTTCAAGGGCAGTAAATCTTGAGGTCTGTGGAGAATCTCGCCAAAGAACCTTCCCTTTTGAAATATAGCAGCTGCTGTTTCTTGAGTATCACTTCTCAGCAATTGCTTTTCATACAGTCTTTTTTAATCCTCAACAACTCTGCAGGTCCATAGTTATGGACACAAGGTGAAGAGAAGAAAGTGTAGCCAAAAATTTTGAACGTCACAGCACCAGTAATTAGAATCAAGATCAAATGTCCATCTTTGTAACCCAGAACCTTAAGACATTGTTTCTCAACCAGGACACTTCTACCTGTAGGGGACATTGGACAATGTCTAGATACATCTTTAATTCTCCTAACAGGGAGGATGTTGACATGAGAGACATGGAAGGCAGGATGCTGCTGGCCACACTACATACCCGGGATGTTCTCTTTTATGAGCTGAACGATGTCTCCCTAACAGGACACACAGAAATCCACATACTCAGCCCCTCAAACCTGACCTGTCTGCTTACTCACATGCGATGGTGTGATGACAGAGACTAGGAAACGCCAGGAGGAGGTGAAAGAGACTGGAGCTGTGCCTCACACCAGCCAAGGAGCACCAAGGATTGCTCCTTCTGTGAGCTGTGAGTTATGTATGCTTCTTGTGGTGGCGGCCAAAGTGCCTGATGGAAACAACCGAAGGGAGGAAGGCTCATGGTTTCAGACAGATCAACATGGGGAAGACAGGGGTGTTGAGAGCAGTCCAGTCTCTGACCTTGGAAGTATGAGCTCGTTCACCTTGTGTTCACCTTGTGTTTCCTGTTCACAGGAAACAGAGAGCTACACCAGAACAAGGGGTACACCCTAAAAAGCCTACCCTCTTGACCCTACTTCACCGGCTGAAGGCTTCTCAGACTTCAAAACTCTGAGCAATCTGGGACTCAAGTGTTGAGGGCATGAGCCGATAGCATGCATTTCAGAGTCAAGCCCTAACACTGGCCATCATCAGAAGGTTTAGAGAGAGGCATGGAACATATCCCCTCTCAGAACCCCGAGGAAGAGCCAACCCCATTGACACCTTGACATTAGACTTCCAGCTTCCAGAAGTGTGAAGGAATCTCTCTTGTTTGTGGCTACTCTGGCAAGCCAACACACATCACAACAGAAGATTACCTGTCCCATGGTGTCCATAGTGCCACTGCTGCAAAACCCTGAGCTAAGAGAACACTTTATGCTAAGAGAACATTTCCTTATGCTCGGCAAGCATTTGGCCTCTTCCTCTCTCTTTGAGGAGGCCACCAGTCATTCTGGGGAAGGCTGAAGCCGTTCTGCCCAAATCCAAATAGAGGTTTTAGCTCTGTAAGCTGCTCTAGAGGTTAGAAATCTGTCTCTCAACATGTTTACCCTGGTTAGTCCACCTGGCAACCTAATTAGCCTTGATCCTCCACGTGCGCAAGGAGAACCAGCTGGAACCATGCCAATGGAGTGAGAAAGCGTTTTCTCAGGGTGAGACCCTGGGTTTTCTCCTGGCCAGCTGAAAATCTACGGCCTTCAGGGGTTGGTTGGGTGGTCTGAAGTTACTTCTACAATTTTACAACCTATTTCGTGGGTCCCTGTTTTCTTTATAAGATTTAGGGCTGTGTTTTAACCTGGAACCCAAGAGTAATATTTCATGAGCATTGAAAGGGAAACATTGTACCATATTGTAATAGAAAAAAATAGCTGAGTGGTGGGAAAATTGAGCCTGCTCATGGCAAAAACAGAAGAAGCCGCTGGCACAATTTGCTGATTTGCTGTGTGCTGAGGTGTTTCTGCAGTCTGTGTTGCCCTACAGCCCGGGTAGCTCACCGAGTGCTTGGTGTGAAATGCTTTTTATTAATGAACACAGAATCAGAAGAACTTGTTGCTTGCTGGACAGTGAGTTAGAGAGTACATCAAGATGGCAGTGCTTCTTGCTTGGGCCCTGGGCATACAGGCAAAGAGGGGGCACACATACACACAAAGCACACACACAAAGCACACACTCAGAAAACTATAGTGTTGTTAGCTTGAATGGATTTTGCAAGTAGTAATTCTCAAAACCCATATAGAGACTTTTAAAATGAATCCTATCTATCTATCTACTTACCTATCATCTATATTTCTATCATCTATTTATTATATTTGCTTAGTACGTCTCTCTCTCTCTCTGTGAATGTACACATGCCACAGAGCGTAAGTGGAGGTCAGAGTTTAGTTCTTTCCTTCTACCATGTGATCTCCAGGGTCAAACTCAGGCCCTCAGATATCGTAGCAGGAACCTTTCCCTCCTGAGCCATCTTGCCTGGCACCTAAAATGACTCCTTTTTGGTCAGTGAAGCACGAGGTGGATGGAGTAAATGCAGGTGGAAGCCAACAATGGCCCATGGGAAACATGGAGGTAGCTAGTGAAACATGGCGTTCCCAGGGTCCTCAGAAGGAAGTGCGGTCTCTATTCTGCGATCCCGCCTTCTTTGTCTTGGGAGAGCTGTTTTTGTTGGCTTTCCCAGGGCAGAACAGTGCTTTCTGTTTCTTTGTGGGTTCTCCCTTCTTCTCCCTCAAGGCCCTGGTATTCAGTGGGCACTCAGTGATGTAGTTAATTAGCACCAAACGTGATGGTGGCAAGATCTGGGGATTTCCTTAGTTCATGCTGGATCTTAAATGTCTTTTAGCATATCTCTGTGTAAGTGCATTTGCTGGAAAACAGGTGAAATGGATGGAGTCCAGGTGCATTTCCAAGATGAGCTGCTGAGGGATGGCCTTCTGACACCGTGACAATCATTTCTTTCTCTTTTTTCTTTAAATTGTTTATTTTTGTGTATGAGTGTTTTGCCCACATGTATGTATGTGTGCCACATGTGTGCCTGGTCATGGAGGCCAAAAAAGACTGTTGGATCCCGGGGGACTAGAGTTATGGATGATTGTGAGCTGCCTTCTGGGTACTGGAAATTGAAACTGAGTCCTTTGAAAGAGCAGTAAGTACTTTTAACCACAGAATCCTCTCTCTAGCTCCACGAATCTTGTTTCTTGACCTTCCACTTGGGCTGCTTTGTTTCTGATGGCCATGTCTAGAAGTTTGACAGACTAATTCTTCCTCTAACACTTTATCCATCTCTATCTATCTTCCTTCCTTCCTTTCTTTCTTTCTTTCTTTCTTTCTTTCTTTCTTTCTTTCTTTCTTTCTTTCTTTCTTTCTTTCTTTCTTCCTTTCTTTCTTTCTTTCTTTCTTTCTTTCTTCATGGCCCTGGGGATTGAACCAGGACCATGCATGCTAGGCAAAGGCTCTTCCACAGACTCACATTCTCAGTCTTCTCATTTGCTTTCACTCAGTTCTCATGGCAAATTTCCATAATAGGAAGAAGCACCAAGGTGGACGCTTAGAGACCTAAGTTTAAGGCTCAACTCTGTTGCCAGCTGTGTGACCATAGAAAAGTCATATAACATTTTGGACTACAGTTTTCCCATCTGTCAAATGGGAACCACGTCTGTGCTGCCTGCATTCAAGCAGTTTTGTGAGCGTCAGATTTGATCGTGGCACGAAAAGGCTTTGAAAACGGCAAGGCAAATATTTAAGGGTCACATATCATCACGGACACACTGGAATTCTCTTCCGGTTTTTGTGGTATAATGCAGTCATGCCTCTAGCCAGTGCTGCTACGTGTGCAAGGGACAATAGCCCCCTTTCCTGTGCAGTTTGATTCGATTTTGACTCTCTTCTTGTTGCCTAGGCTTGTTTTTCAGTGATCTGACTTTGATTTTACAACCGCAGGTCCTTCCTGCAAGGATGCTGACTCCCCAATGTCATCGATTAAGACGATGACAGTGATTTAGGGGATACACAGGTGCTTGTGAGATAACTTTTAAGAGTGCCACATGGACCTCTCCACTTTAAAGTGGTGCTTTGCATTGGTGCCCGAGTTTAATTTGCAGTTTAAAATATAGATGGGTTTGGAGTGCTCAGTGCCTTTCCCTGGTCCATCTGCAGTCGCTGTGGAGAAGTCAGGGGACACTCATGGGTCAAGGGGTTGGATGATCTGAAGCTGGGGCTTCTGGTATTTAAGAAGCTACTGACTGGGGCGGGGAGGGAGGGGGACAGGGCTTCACTATGCTAAGTAGATCGCCTGCTCTCTGGTATTTGCATATCTAAGAAGAATGATAGATTTTCTTCCCCCTTGTGAGAATGGCATTTTCTTCCTCTCCTTTTTTTTCTGGTCCTAGCTGCAGCACATCATTCTCTTTTCATCTTGAAGCTCATGGCCTCTGCTCTCTTCTTCTTGATTCCCACAGTCTCTGGTCTATTCTATCTCCTGTTCACACCCTCTTGGTTGTGAAGCCCTGAAGCAGTGGGCCTGAGCTGGTAATGATGCAGAAGCTCCTTGGCTCCTTTTGGCTCTGGGGCAGTAGCTGAAGCAATAAAAATGGTCTGAGTAGCTGAATATGAAAGTCAGTGAAGGGGGATCCCTCAGGCAGGTCCCTTCAGGGAGCTTCTGGGTACTTCTGATTGTGACCTTGGTGATCTTCAGAGGACCTGTGGGCCCAGTGGAAGAGAGTGGGACCCCGATTTCTTTATCCCATGAGTTCCTTAGTACTACTGTTCTCCATTTAACGTATTCACCTACCCCTGCCTATCTGCAGATGGCAGAAGTTTGGGTCCACGTGAATCAATAATTTCTTGTCTGAAGTGTGTGCTAGGATCTGCTGACCAGCGGAACATCCAGAAATGCAGGGTGATGTTCAGAATGAGTAAACAGTTTTTATAGTGCTCTTTCATGGGAAAATTCTTTTCTATAAATTGTCCTCAGAACCCTGGTTAATAGGGAAGGGATGACTCATCATGTTCTTTACACTTTAGAAGATTGAAGGAAGAAGGGGGGGGAGAGGGATTAGTTGATAAAGTGTTAGCCTTGTGAGCATGAGTTAAATCAAAACTCATGTTAAAAAATCTAGGCATGGTAGCACACACTTAATTTTAAGGCCCAGAAAACAGATCTCTGGGACTTATTGACCAACCAGGCTAAGCTTACCTCCTGAGAGAGAGAGAGAGCACTTCAAAAACAGGTTGGGCTAGAGAGATGGCTCAGTGGTTAAAGGTACTGTTGCTTTTACAGAGGAGCCAAGTTTGCTTACCAGCACCCACATGGTGGGTCAGAACCCTCTAAAACGCCAGTTCCAAGGGATCTAATACCCTCTCTGACATCCACAGGGACCAGGCACACACATGGTGCACATACATAAAAGTAGACAAGATAGCCATACATATAACATAAAAGTAAATGAATCTAAAAAAATAATGGCGGAGATTACCTGGGGATCAACACCTGAGCTTATCATCTGGCTTCCACATACAGATAATACATATACACCCACATATGTGTATACTCATGCAGCCACATACACATGCAGCTACTAAACACATGCAAGAAAGGTAGAGAAAGGCTCAAGGAGTCAATATTACCAACAAACAGAAGCAATCAGCCTCCACATCATGTCTCTTATGTCTGGGACTGGGGCTCTTTCCTTCACACCATTGGATTTTGGGGGTTTGAATAATAAGCCAGCAGCCCGCAGTTCTCATTCAGCTGTGCTTGAGTCAATCTATATAATTGGTTACGTTGGAGGCCAAGAGCTCTGCTTCATGTGCTGTTAGGAATTTGTATTCTTTATTCTTTCTAAAACAGTGCTGTTCAGAAGACCTCTGCCTTTTACCAAATAAAAGCTGGCATTGATCTGCACAAATGAATCTGAAATTGAGCAGCTGTGATTAAAGGCAGGCGTGGAGGCATGTAACCACTCTACTTGCTTTTGACCCTAAAATTGGCTTTGAGATATCTTTGAGAGCTCAAGGAAGTAAACGTGGAAGCTTCCACACAGGGACATTTCTTTTCCTTTTTTCTTTCCTCTTTGTGGTATCACTTAATGGGAGATACCAGCCTTTGTGTGGCTCAGGCATCCTGTGTTTCTGCTATGGCCAGAACTCAGAGGGCACAGCATGTGATCCAAGGACACTTCTACTTCTAGGCAGCTGGTCAGTGAGCCATGCCTTTGCACCTATTCTGGGCTGTCAGCATACTTTTGTGGCTATCAAATCTCCTGAGTCAGGCTCACAAAGCGATAAGCCATAGCTGAAGGTACCCTCTGCCCCAGCTTCACACAGGAACGTTGAAGAGACACTTGCCATCATCCAATTAGGATAATCCATTTGATTAAGTCCTAAGGACTAGCACCTGGTTGCTAAGTGATCTAGACACAGTCTTTCCTGGAACTGTTAAAACACTTCCTTAAAGCCTTCATTGGCCTTGGGGTGGCTGTCCTGGCTGCGCTGTGTTCCCAGTACTTTAGGAGCCTATCTTGAGACTGGGTGGAGCCGGGATGGGATCCGACGTTGTGATGGCCTCTTAGCTGTGCATGTGGGCATAAAGCAATAAGCGAATCGATAAACTGTGTTGTTTACATCACCTTTGTGGTTTTTTTCATACATTTCTGCAGTTTTTAAAAACTTAACGGAAGGCAGCAAACCCAGACATCTCCTTATTTGACACAAACACTGGCAAACACTTGGATATTCTCCACTCCGCATGTACTTCATCCCTTTGGCAGGGAAGGGTGGTCAGTGTTCAGTGTTCAGTTTGGATGACACACGTGCTGCCTGGTTGAATAGACTTCAGACTTGCTATAACCTTCTGTCATATTCTTTAGTCCTGGAGCGTATGCTTAAGCATGCAGGCATGAAGCTGCTCACTGGGTGGAGAAGAGAGACTCCACTTGGGTTTTCTGTCCTGAACCATGTGGCACTATTTGGTTTTGTCTCCAAAGTCCTATTTTTTAGACTCTTAGTTACTTTCCTAGTTATGAGAATACGTGTATTTTGTTTGGTATAGCCTCATTCTCTAGAAAACTCCATCAGGGAATAATGAGAAGTATGGTTTAGTCATGGAAAATCCATCTTAACCCTTAACATTTCAGATAGTTCCAATATATTCTAAACCTCCACAAATTTGGGGGAACACTCTCCTTCTTTGAAAAAAAATGTGTGTGTGCACATGTGTGCAAGTAAATGGGTACCCAAGGAAGCCTGAATAGTGTATCAGATCCCCTGGAGTTGTAGATACAAGTGATGTAAGCAATCCAAAGTTGGTGCTGAGGTCTGAACACTGGTCCTCAATAGGAGCAGCGATTACTCTTAACTGTTGGGCCATCTTTCCGGCCCCATGTTCGCCTTTCTTTGTTAGATTTTGAAGTTCATTTTACTTTTGTTATTCACTTTCAATTATTTTTGAGTGTATGAGGAATGACTGCAGGCCGTAGGCAGCCTGTGAAGGGTTTCAAATGATTTAAATATCCCCAAACCGAGCAGTTCTCAACCTGGGGGTCATGACACCCTTGGGGGTCCCATATCAGATATCCTGCACATCTTATCTTTGCATTACAATTCATAACAGTGGCAAAATTACAGTTACAAAGTAACGAAATAATTTTATGGTTGGGGAGGGTCACCATCACATGAGGAGCTGTATTAAAGGGTCACAGCATCAGGAAGGTTGAGGACCGCTGCTCAGCCCATCTCTCTAACTTAGGACAGCTGTACTTTTCCTATCTAAGTTTCTTAGGCAGCATGTAATACCCTGCCTTTTCAACTGGCCATTGGATGCTCCCTGGTCCATATGTGGCCAACTCTCAGCCCAACCATGGCCTCGGCTCTCAGCTGTCATCCTGCTTGGTCGCTGCTGTTTATCCCACTGGGCTTACGGGTAACCGAGACTTACTGAATGACCATCTTGCTCAGATTTGCAGACATGACATCGTCGAGCCAGTTGGACTTATTTGGAGCTGGTAAATAATGCTTCTTCCTTCACAGACTTTTCTTTCCTATAGGTGCAAGTCATTCTCGACAGACATTAGCATTCTTGGCTGCGGTGGTACATTGAAACGGTGACCTTGGTATCCCCTTAAGCTGTAGTAAGGGAAGCAGATGTTGCTATTGCTGGATCAAGTTTATTTTGTGGAGATGAATTCACAGAGTAAAAAGATTGGGGGAAGTAAGGAAAGGACACTGTTTTAACTATCTCTTTTGAATTCTCTCTAAGCCAAAAGGGGGTCTGTCCGAGCAACTCCTACTGGCTGGGAGCATCTTTCTATGAGCAGATGAGGTGGCCCATGGCCTCCTCAGCTGCTGACTTTCTTCAACTTTTTCTCAACTTCTCACTGTCTTTCTCTGTCATCAGGTTCACAGTGACAGATCCCTCTCCCCTTTCCTATGAAGAAAAGAAAAAAAAAGCATAAGATTCTATTTGTCTTTAATCCCATAGAGAAAGCCACACCAGCAAAAATGAAACCTTGCCTGCCTCTCTCTGTTGCAGGGATTTGTGGCTACAATGGTTTCCGTGTGTGACTATGCTAGTTACTTCTGTGTGTGGGAAGCAGTGGAGAGGTTCCTGACAGAGAAGAGTGACAGCAAAAGGAAAGTGAGTCACAGCTGATTAGTGTGATGTGAGCTGTCCCTCAGGTCATAATTCTTTAGCCATAAATGGAGGCCAGGACACATTGGTTGGGGTTACCTAATGGTAGCATATTTTAGCTGCTGGATGAGTGATGCATAGATTGTGATGCATTTTGGGATTTATCCGGATGTTGTGGTTTAGGGCACATGGAAGGACTAGCTCTGATGGAAATTCTAACTGTTAATGCCTCATTGGAATTGTAATCTGGTCAGCCCTCTGTGCTACAGGCTACAGCTGGCCTGACGCACAGCCTTGGAAGAGCATCTATCGATGTACTGCAGAGGAATTAACTTGGACATAATGGGATTTTTGTTTTCACCGCTGCTCATAAAAACAACCGCCTTGAGCAAATGAAAATGTGTGTGGCAATTTGTGCACTTCTAGTAATGACCGTGGATGGACACAGGGTTCTTAGAGATGACAACAATGTCCCTGCATGTCAGGGATGGCTTCTGAATGATTAATGGAAAGCTTTGTAACCAAGATACTGGCTCTGGGGAGATAAGGGAGAATGATGGTGCAGGTTATGGGGAGTCAGTGTGCTGGAGAAGGTGTGGTTCCTCCAGGGCCAGGTGCCAAGGAATCTGACGGTACCAAGGAGCTACAATCATTTCAAGAAAGAATGAGCAAGATCACTTGCCCTGAAGTGGACAAAAGAAAGTCAGACTTTGACTACCTCCTCCCCATGGATCCTCCTGGAGCCTCTGGTCATTTGTTCTGCGATAGAGGACTGTCTTCTCAATCCCCCCTTTCTTTCCTCTGTGGAGTTCCTTCCCTACAGCTCCACCCTGCGTTTTTCCTGTTCTCTATAGACAGGGTCCTTAGAAAAACTGCCTATTTGGCCATAATTTCTTTCCAGTCTCTGGGCAATGAAATCCCTTGGCAGATCATGAGGTTCCATGCACTAACAATGCTCCCTGCTACTCTCACCATTGTTTAAGTAACCCCCTTAGGTGATTTCTGTGTTTGGCCTGACCTAAAACTTGGCATCACAGCAAAATGCTCTTCCTGCTCTTTGAAATTTTACTTGTCATTTCTGTAGTGTACTCAAGAGTTCATATAAGAAATCTGAGCTATTGGAGATATATTTTACAAAGCCCAAACTCTCTTTGTCAGGGCCGAAGGAATTCTGAGTCCTAGGGTATGAAGCCTGGGTTCCTGTACCACAGATGGGCCAAATCTTGGGATTTAGTGAAGGGCCAAGGTACTCAGACAGCCTATGCCTTGGTTATTCTCTTGGTGTGGGGAGGAGTCTGGGCTAGGTTCATTTGTTCTGCATTGGTAGCTGTACAGAAGGGTGTGTGGGAAGTTGTCTTAGTTGGTGTTTTATTGCTGTGAAGAGGCATCATGACCAAGGCAATTCTTATAGAAGAAAACATTTAATTGGGGCTGGCTTACAGTTTCAGAGGTTTAGCTCGTTGTTATTATGGCAGAAAGCACGGCAGCACCAAGGCAAACATGGTGCTGGAGGAGCTCAGTGTTTTACATCTTGATCTGAAGGCAGCCAGGAGGAGAATGTCTGTATGTTTCATACTGGCCATAGCTTGAGCATATTAAGATCCCAAAGCCCTGCCTCCACCGTGACACCCTCCTCCACCAGGAGCCACTCCCTCCTCCAATAAGGCCACACCTCCTAATAGTGCCACTCCCCATAGCAAAACATCCAAACACGTAAATGTATGGGAGCCAAACCCATTCAAACCATACAGAAGTGTAATGTGATGTGTAGACTGCATGGCGATGCGTCCAGAGTCAGACGGAACAGAATGGAGTCCCAGCTCAAGCACGGTATCAGTTACCTCTCTGCTTCTATGATAAAACACCATGATTGAGGCAACTTAAGACAGAGTTTATTTTGGGTTATAGTTCTCGAGGGATAAGAGTCCATCATATCAGAGAAATATGATACCAAGCAACAGGCGTGGTGGCCAGTTGCTGAGAGCATACATATCAACTATAAACATTAAGCAAAGAGAGAGGAAACTGGATGAACCAGTGGAGAAGTTTTAAACTCTCAAAGCCTGACCCCCCAGTGACATACTTCCTCCAGGAAGCTACAACTCCTAAACCTACCTAGACAGTCTTGACAAGTGGGGTGAAGTAGCTTTGCCACGTCTACGTGGGTGTCATCTGTGTGTGTATTGTATATGCATGTGTTCACATCTATGCAGGTACATATGTGTGAGGAGGCCAGAAGACAATCTTTTTCACATCTTCAGTTACATTTGCCACGTGGAACTCTAGTAAGTGCTGTAACTGAAAACTTAGCAGAGTGATTTCATGACTTTTGGTGGCTGTGAATGAATCTAAGAGCAAGGCAGAAGGCTGGTTTCTTTCTGCTAGTGCTTTCTAGGGAGCACCTATAAAGGAAGAGAACTGAGTTGGAAAATTGCCATTCAGTGTGGGCTTGGGGTGTAGCTCAATGGTGAAGCATTTGCTAAGCATCAGTGAGGCCTTGAGTTTAATTACCAGTACCAATAAAAAAATTAAAGAAATTACTGTGAATAGTATCACCCAATACAACAGTGTATCTTTCCTAGTGTTAAAGAGTTAGAGAATTTTATTGGGTCCTTATTCTCTGAGGCTGTTAATATATATGGAAATAGTCAGTGTTTGGTAGATGAATGGGCTCCTTTGGTAATAAGCATAATTTTCAAAGGTCAAGATCAGAGACCATTGATTAGACATGAGCAGCACATTCAGTCGAGAATCAGTATTTCCCTCTCCAGGGCCTTTCTGTGTAACCTGCATTGGCCTCTACCTCATGGTTCTCTTGCCTCAGCCTCCCCAGTGCTCATAAATGCTCTCCATTATGCCTTATTTTATTTGCTTCATATTTGAAAGCAGCCCTATGGCTGCTTCTGTTTGCTTCACATTTTAAAGCAAGCCCAGTTGCTTCTTCTGTGTATGTATTCTTCTTCAGTACCATAATAGTTCTTGAAAGTAGAGATGGGCTTATCCCAAGGCAAAGAAAGCAAGTAATATATGATCAGAATGTGTCTCCCTTTCTTCCCTTCAAAATAGTCATATGTAGGCTGGGGAAATGGCCCAGGCAGCCGAGTACTCAGTGTGCAAGCATGGGGGGCCGAGCTCAGATTCCCAAGCACACGCTTGGAAAGCTGGCATGGAAGCACATGCCTGCAATCCTAGTGCTGAGACAGATGGATTCCCAAAGCTCACACTCAGCCAGCCCTGAGTGGGTTCAGTGAGAGGTCTGGAGTGACTGAGACACATATCTGATATTGCCTCTGGTCTCCATGTGTGTGTTCACACTTGTGCATGTGTACCTGCACTGGCACACACATGTGTACACACCACAGCTATATAGGGCAACAGAGTGTTCTCAGTCCAGTTAGGAAAACACCGCAGAAGCTTATTTTCCAACATGCATTGCAGAACTGTCACAGTTCCCAGCCCAAACGCCTGCCTTGATGAGGAGATTAAAGATGTGTTAATGCTGTTTGTCTTGCTTCTAAGCAGTAGGTGACAGCACAGCTAAATCCCCCCCTTTCAGTTGACATGATCACTGTAAAGGCACAGGGACCAAAGGGCTGCAATGACCTTGCTTTCTGTATTCAATCAAATGGACCAGAGATACAATCTATATTATTTCTGAGGTGTTGAAATGAGAGAGTTTTTTCCCCTTCCATGCCAATGGGAAGAACAAATAAAAGACACCGAGAATTCAGATTTTTTTTTGCGGGGGGGGGTGTCTCTCTCTTTTTTTTTTTTTTTTACTTCTCCACTGATAAACAAGGCTTGCTCAGGGTGGCACAAAAGCACAGCCTGGGTTTATCACTATGTGAGGATAACATTTGCCACCAAGCTCTGTGTTGAATATTAATTGGTTGCATGACACTGTGGTGGGTGCTAAGGAGGTTTGTAAAGAGATGTAAGATGTCCCTACTTTCAAAGGCTGTAAAATCTTGCATGGAAGTGAAGCATCTCTGCATTGACAGATTAGCACTAAAGTAAACAGCCTAGCGAGGGGGTGTGTGGTGAATTGCTACTTAACCCCCTTCCCTGGATTTTAGGGGAGAGAACTCATCCATGCCATGCTAGCCAAGTGGGAAATGTACTGATTTACTATTCTGGGAAAGCAGCCCATAATACCAATAAGTGTTGCATGTGCTAAATTGTGTTGGGGGACTATGACATAGGATTGAGTTCAGAGGGGGGACTCAGTGTTCCTACCCTACGAATCTTGGACCAATAGAAATGATTCTCAAATGCACTTACTAACAAGCCTAGTGGATGAGGTCCTCAGAGAAGGTGCACAATACCCATGGGTGCCATTTTTTTTAAAGAAAAAGCTGCCAATGACTACAGAGATATGAGTAACAGCACAACAGTTGGTCAGCTGAACATTCTTTCTCTTAAAACATGGGTCGTTGGACGTCAGTTCATTGGAGAAAATCTGTCTCCAGGACACTAGCCATACTAGACAGAGGGTATGCAATTGTTTGTTTGTTGTTGTTTTGTGTGTGTGTGTGTGTGTGTGTGACAACCCCTTTTCACACAGGGAAAGAAATACTGACTAGAAATCTCTTTGAAATATGGTAGGTTGGCAAAATAAGTCTCCTTTGTCAACAATGTGCTTGAAACATACTGTTAAGATGGCTTGGGGGAAAAAAGAGGTCGCTGTTAGCAGAGGATTGGGGCAGTCTGGGGAGCACACATGCTAGTTGTTCTTGAGCTGTCTTAAGAATAAGGTGTGAACAGAAAGAGAAGCCTCCCAGGTGGGTGAGGCCAAGCAGGGAAGATCACAAGTCATGGAGAGGCCTTAAGGGAAGGTGTTGCGGATGGAGGACTGCAGAGCAAGAAAACCATGGAAACCAACCCCACGCATTTGGATTTGATACTGCATCCTCACCCTCCATAATTTGGAGAGGGTCCTGGGAAAAGGCTATTTTTAAGAATGGCTTAAATGGAAGCTTACAGAACTTCTGGGGTCCTCCCACCCAGGAGATGTAAGGGACTGGAGCAGGGAGAGTGACTTCATGAACAAATAATGTCAAAGTACTGTGCATCTCCTTTTAGGAAGTTTACAATGAGGCAAAGAGGGAAGCTTTGAGTAATGCTAGTGCTACACAGATTTCAAATACAATCCATCAAATACAATAGTCTGGGAACCTTTTCTTATCTGTCACTCACAGCCCAGGGATTGTGCACCTCTGCTCAAATGGTTCTAGAGACCTGATGACATCACTCTTCTACCTCTCTTTTTATAGAACACCAACTCTAAAGCTTTCCTGTCTGTAATTTCTAAACACTGGTCCTAGGAGAATAATCTCCTCTTCAGATCCTCTACCATCCTTTCAGACTCTTGCATCTTGTATCCCGTAACCTGTTTTGTGTACCACAAATCTCTTCATCTTTCCCCCTTTAGAATTTTGAACTTCAGCAATTCTTCAATTGCAGAAGCACCCCACAATGATCAGATCCTACTTGGTTTTCATTTCCTCTCATCCTCCTGACTCCTGCCCTTGACTCATGCCAGCTGAATTCCATGAGCATTCCTTATGTTCCACATCCAAAAGCGTCTTCTGTTCCTACAGCCTTCTCCCGCTTGATGATTTTGCTGGCGGCACGCCCCCTGGCTGCATCTCTACTGTTCTGTGCACATACCTATACAGGTGAATGCAACCAGGGAAAACCACACACTTGATGCCTGGTTTGACTTTATCCTCATGACTATGAACTTGAAATGAGAACTTGATGTTGGCCAGGGTCATTTTCTTGCTCCATCTCCCTTATTCACTCACTCTTTTGCATTCCTTGATAGCTGTTTCACCGTTTCAAACTTCACGGCCCTCCTTCATCCCCCTTCTCACCTGCTGACCTTGAACCCTGCTTTGCTAAGGAGTTGAAGCAGTAAGAAGAGGTTGTTGGAGACTTTCCACATTCCATGAGCTTATCAGCATCTACACTCGCTTCCTCCTCCTCTCAGTGGTTTCTGCTCTCACCTAAAGCTCACTCACTTCCATCTCCACTTGCAAGGTAAGGACTGTACTTCCAGAGTTCCTTCTTCACCGGAATTTTCTTTTCTTCCCCCGTTGAATCCAAGAACAGTGTTATTTCTTTCACTAAAAAGAATTCCTTCAGGTGCAGAGAATAAGAATTTATGGAACAGTCAGCCACAAAGGAGGCAGCTATGTCATTTCCTCTCTGCAAGAGAGACCAGAGACCATCATGGAAGAGGAACGGGACAGATTGTAAGAGCCAGAGGCTTGGGATGACCATGGCAAAACAATGTTTTCTGGACATGACAAAGCTGCTGCACTCATGAGCTCACAAAGGCTGCACATGATGAAGCCAATTGATATTGAAGCACGGAGGGGGGGAGGGCTTGTCAGTCCTAGTCACTATTGATAATTGGTTGCTTCTGGGGAAGGAGTCAGTTGTCTTATAATTGGTCTTCCTGTTGCCCTCTAGTTCTCCTTTATAACTTGGTACCCGAAATGCTCCTTTAGTGACATAGATCAGGCTGCTGCAGATCTGCAGTCCCAGCTGTTAGGGAGTTTGAGGTCTATCTGAGCTGCAGAGTAAGTTCAAAGCCAGCTTGGGTAACTTAGAAAAGAAAAAAGGAGGCCAGTGGGAATGCAGCATATTGTGTGGTTGCTTTCAGTCCATAGTACTGACTCCTGCTTCAAACCTTGTCATGGCTTCTCATTTGTTTTCAGGGTTAGAGGTCTATACTGCCTTACACACTCCTGCTAGTCCTTACCCTCATGGGAGGACTTTTTGGCTTCATGTCCTTCATTTCTTCCTTTGTGTAATCTTCTTTCTTTCCCCACTTAAGTATACCAAGCCTGCATCCTACCTGGGGGCTACTGGTTACCCCTGCTTGTAGATCTCTTCCTCCATGCACCATCTTCAAGCCTGCACTCGAAGGTCACCTCTTCAATGACAGCCACATCCAGCAATCCTGCTCGGCATCCCCACCTTCACTTCCCTCTGAGGATTTCTGTTCTTTCTTTTTCCTTTTCCTACTTGATTATACCTATAGGTGTTTCAGAGTTGTTATTGTTGTTGTTTTTTTAAAATCACTGTTCAATTAATTTGTTTATTTTAGTTGTTGTCAGTCTTCTCCATTGACAATAAGCTCAGCAATGGCTTAGATTGGTGTGTGTGTGTGTGTGTGTGTGTGTGTGTGTGTGTGTGTGTGTATGTGTATGTGTGAGTGAGCCTGCATGTGGAGATTAAAGGACAAGTTGCAGGTGCTTGTTTTCTCCTTCACCGCCATGTGATGCTTCCTAGGATTGAATTTAGCCCGTCAGTCTTGGTGGCAAGTGCCTTTCCCTTCTCAGCCAGCTTATAAAATTTAAGTGAAATGGACATTTCTTGTATCACTCCCAGAGATTAGTTGTCTTGTAGTTCCTTCATGTTTTAATAATATTTGTGTTTGATATATGCAAGGTACTATGCATGTAGCTATGCCTGTATCAGTTGTGTTGGAGCTTGAGGACCAACCTTGGCATCATTTACCTTCAGCACTCGTGGTAAATAACAACTGTCTTAAGATTAAAGTCCTTGTTAGCTGGACTTTCTCTCTCCTGGTCAAATGCATCTTAACTGGCTGTTTCCATTCCTTGATTTGCTACTATTGTAGGCCATTCAATCATGAAGACATTTATAGTTATTTTCTATTTTAGAAAATTACGTTTAAACATGACATTTCTGTTGAGCCTGGTGGGGCACACCTATCATTCCAGCTCTTCGGAGGCAGAGGCAGGAGGATGACATGTTTTGTGTGTGTATTTAGAGAGTTTGAAGACACCCTGGACTACATGAGATCTTGTCTCAAACAAATAATAATAAAGAGGATTTTTAAATAGTTAAACATCCATTATTTCCATTACAGTTCTTTTCTGAAGCACAGAAAATATGTAATTGAATTATTTGCGTGTATCCACATGTAGATGTGTGTGGCATCTGAAGTCTGTGTGTATGTGTGAGTGTGCACATCAGTTTATGTCTGGAAGCCAGAGGAGAGCATCAAGTGTCCTGCTTCATCACGCCTATCTTGTCCCTGAGACAGGTGTCTCCCTGAACCTGGAGTTAGGCTGGCAGCCAGTGAGCCCCAGAGATCTTGTCTTTGCCACACAGACCTGGGATACAGGGGCACAAGGCCACACATTGGTTTTTACATGCGTGTTGGGGATTCAAACTCAGGTTCCCATGCTTGTCTAGCAAGCTTTCTTAGCTGTAGAGCCATCTATGCAGGTGTAGTAATCTCTTTGGAATGTTTACTCCATGTCATGAATTGTATGACAAACTGACAAGGCAAGCAGGGCAGTGGCCATGATAGACGGATGCTGTCCCAGGGTCAAATGGGGAAATAGTTGTTTACCCAGCTTTATCTCATTTTGACAACTGGTTTTCATAGGCTACCTGCTGCTTTCTACCTTCTCCACCCATTTTTATTTTGGTTATAATAAAAACTAGTCACGGTTTCAGCTGTTGCTGCCTCTGCCGTGAGAAGGACAACATGATCAGAAAAATGAATGCAGGACTCACTGTCTTCACTCCATCTTTGTTACCCAGTGGGGCAGATGGGGACACATGGCTGAACACTGTCCTTGAATGTCAGAACTGATCCACCCAATTTCCTTCATGTGAGTCGTTCATCAGATAAGTGAGGCCTCTTCCAGGCTGCAGTCTATTTGGCTCATTATCTTGAATCACTTCAATTCCCTTTCCCAAGAGAACCAGATTTTTATTGCTTAAACCAAATCAAACCCACAATATAACCCCATAGAAGACCTGAACATCTTAAAGAGGCACTTTAAAGTAGTCATGCAGTCTTCTGGGTGGTGACTGAGACTCCCTAAGCTAAGCTGTAGCTGTAGAGTGGACCGGGCACAAACACTTCAGGTTTACTTTGAAGTGTACTGATTGCGAGAAAGAAGAGACTTGAGACTTTGTCCTTTAGATCATGTCAAACCCACACAAACAAGGAACTCTGGACATTTAGCCTGAGCTCTGCTGTGTGCAGAAGAGACCCATCCTAGCTTGTGGTCTTTGGTACCTGAGCAGTGTCTGAGGAAGAACAGCATGAGCTTGTCCAGAGCACTGTTTAATGGTCCACTCACTGCCTGTGCACCTGCCAGCCTCCTATTTATCCATCACATTTCTCTGGCTCCTTCTATATAAGCTACATTATACGATCGGCTCCCCCTTCTCTCCTTTCCTCCTCCCTTGCCTCCTCCCAATCCTCTGCTTCTTTCTGTCTTCTATCTCACTGCCTGTATTTCAATCTTGCTTTTTCTCTATTTCCGTGTTCCTTCCCTTTGGAACTTTTTAAGATATAGAAATACCAGCCATGTTACATAACCAGGAAGGCTACTCTTACCTTTCCACTAATCAGTCACAAGTTCCTGGAGCTGAGAGAGTATGAAGATGTCATTTCTTTTATCTTTCTGCTTTTAGATGGTACCTTGGCCAGATCATCAGAGATGAGGACCCCATAACCTTATCACAGTCAAGGGCATCACAATATTGACAATTGGGAAATATGTCCTGGCATTTCACTCCAACCTTTCACAGTTGTGCTATTCACAGTTGTGAATTTTGTCTTCACTCTTAAAACTATCCTTAATATATACTTAAAAGGCACTTTAGTAATCTTCAACCGGGGGAAGCTTTGTCTTCTAGAGACGTTCAGTTGTGACTGGAAAGGAGAGTGTGAGGATGCTACTGGCATTGAGAAGGGGCGTCTAAGCTTTGGACCACACCCGTAACTGTCCTGGGCTGCATATAGCAGTAGGACATGTCTGAGAGAGAAAAAGGCCAGTCAGTAACACAGCTAAATATCCCCTAATTCTTCAGAGCATCCCCCAGAAAAGAATGACAGGACTCAACTCTCAGTGACGCTGAGGTTGAAAAACTCTTCTCTATCATAAAGAAAGCTTTAGGGTTTTTTGTTTGCTTGTTTGTTTTGTTTGAGGTTAAGAAGAAGCAAAGGCCATCCTTAAAACTGAACTCTGATTACTTAGTAGCCATGCAGTTGTAAACTTGCAGAGTGCAAGTAGGTGACACAGTTGCCACACCTCTACTGTGAACACACCTGGCGTTATTTATATCGCTCTTCCCATCTGTAGCAAGGACTAGCTAGTGGATATTTAGTTAATGACAAATATGGTTGTATGAAGGGTACATTACTAACTTATTTGCTAAAGAAAAATCAATGTTAAGGGTCTTTGAATATGCTGACAGATGTAGCTATGCCTCTGTGCACAGTTACTCCAGGATTGTTTCTCCTGGTCAGGGTTAATACCTGGAGAAGTCCAGCTTCATTGTGCTCCACATGGAAGGTCCTGATCACCCCAAACCTGGCTTCTCACCAACCTTGACCTTCTGTGGACATCACAGAAAGGAAGAATCAGAAGGAATGCTCCCCTAAGGCTTCCTGATTGCCAGGTTAGAGTCTGTGTCTTTCTGCAAGTGCTTCTGAAGAAGCAAGTGACTCCTGGGGTATCAGCTTTCCTGTGTTCCATGAGTGGAGTCCACTGTGCCAGGTCTTAGGCCTGGCCAGCGATCTCTCCATTCCTCCAAGGGCCTCTGAGCAAACCTCAGTTTGCCAGGGAGAGAGCTCCAGCTCCAGTGAGTGATTAGCTTAGCGGAATGGCATCTAGTGTGTTGTACCACGGAAGCAGCTTGCTGCTCCCACGTGAGAGGTATGTCTTTGTGGGATATTTGGGAGGAAGTAGGCAGAATCAGCTCTGAGCAGGCCCCAATAGCACCAGCGTGTGGAATAATAGTCACCTACTTCTGCTGACAAAACAGTCTGCTTGGAAGTGAGTGGGTGTGTGCACACACGCTGACATGTGTGTCACACATGTGTTACACACCATGGCTTGGTTCTTCATATCCTAAGCATATTCTGCAGGTGTCCATCCCTTCTGAGAATAGCTTTTTCTCCCACCAAGAGCTTATCCTGTTAAACCACAAAACACATTTTCATAACGTGAAAACTCTGGCTCCTCCCCATCCTCACCAAAGCAAGCGACTTCACGCGGCCATTTACGTGACGGGGAAAGGTTTTTACCTGGGCAGCAGAGGCCTGCAGAAAATGCATTCTCAAACTCCAGTTTTGGTTTCCTTTGTGGACAAAGGCAGTGAGGAGCAGAGGAAGAAATTCCAGCCAGTGACAGGGACAGTCCTCAGGGACAGCAATCTGTTCTTCAAGGCGGAGTTGCAAAGCAGCTTGTAGTTTACTACTCAGTCTTGTTCCACAAGGAGTCCCACAGTCTTCAGAGTGCCCAGGAGGTATCAAGGCCTGGAAATCCACAGAGATGTGAAGTTGGCGTTAGACCTGGGTTTTGGACTTTTCTGCCACATTGCCTTGTCTCTTGAGTTTTAATTTTGCGTGCATATGTGAAGCAGCCTGGCAGAGGGTACCCAGGGATCTAGTGATTCTCTCACCCCCTCTTCTACCAGTCATTCTTCTAACCTCTGGAACAGTTCCACGGAGGTGACACAGCTGGCTGCTGCCCCACAAGCTTTCCTGGCCCTGTCTTAGTCCTGGGAATGGTGATCATCATTTTCATCTTTACTAATAACCCTCATTTACTGCATACTGCAGTAATATGAACTACCTCCATGTTTTCCCCCTTCCAAGCAACAGCATGGCCCCATTTCTAACTTCTTGAATTTTGTTTATAGTCTGACAATCACCTGGCCTGCTTGTCACTAGCTTCTCCCACATGACATATACTCTTTGATTCAAATCCATGGCTAATGTCACTGCCACCAGGTTTCTGTCTACTCTCTAGCTGAACCAACCCCAAGTCCAATTTCCATTGATCTTATCTGGTTGGGAATTTCTTGAGTCTTGGGACTCAGTTCTCAGTAATTAATTCATTCCTTCATTAAACATTTTGTTCAGGTTTCATGGAGCTGATAAATCACATCTGCCTGTAGGAGTCTGAAGCCCATTGAGATCTAGATGTGGGAATCGGAGATAGAGACTTCTCTCTTACTACTGAAAAACCTAGTGGGAGAACACAGCTTTGGGTCTGTAG
>CM053759.1:10394966-10435082 GCA_028658305.1 Pachyuromys duprasi | reverse complement strand
TCTCCATGCTATAGGCTTCAGGTCCACTGTTCTGAAAGCATGGTGTGATAAATTTTCAGTGGACAACAGAGTTAGACTCTGTGAAAAGTGAATGGGTTCTTTTGAGTCCCAAGTTCCTAGATGTGCAAACCTTTGGGCATAGCCTGAATGTAGTCATAGTCAGGGATGTTAAAGGAGATGGTCAGCCTCCAGATAGTCGATGGGGATAGAGGTACTATATAAATTCCCTCAACACTGGCAATAAGGATTTCCATGTCACAGAGATCACGGTGTGCCTTAATCTGAGACTAGAATCTCCAGGTCTTGATAAAGTGTGTCCTCAGGTACTCAGAGAGAAGAGGTCTAGCCCCTGTTTTTGAGTACAGAGATACCCTTATGTTAAGGGAATAGCTTTGTGTCTAAGCAGATCACAGCAGTTACAGAATCCCAGGTTAACCCCTCGGTGACTGGCCCTGATTCTGGTGGACCCAGCCTGTCACAAGGATAGAGGGAGATTTCTCCTGTACTCTTTCAGCTTCTGTCTCCTGCTTTGTTTCCTTCAGAGGCCTGGCTTCCCTACAGTTGCAAGATGCTTCAACTGTCATGAGGCCGGTTGATTACTTTACAAGTAGAACCATTCCTTTTGTTCTTCTAAGCTTAAGATAAATGAAAAAGAACAGAGGAAAACAACCGTGGATGCCAGCGTCCACCACCAGATCTGAGTGATATTCCTCTTCCTCTCGTGTTAATCACCTCTGCCCTCTCCCAGTGGCTCATTTCCTGACTTGGCTCCTCTTCTAGGCCCCTGTGCAGCTGGAGTTGAGTCCAAGCCCACACAATAGCTGCGACACCCCTTTCTCCTCCTCAGTGCTCTTTCTCTGCTTCCTGTCTTTCTGTGCAACCTCTTCTCCCTGTAGCCATCACCACCAGTCTGGTAGCTGCTTCCTATGAACTCTTTCTAAGTCCAGCCGGTGATAGAGTAAGATTCTGTCTCACATTTTTGGTATCTCTAGACACAGTCTATGCACTATCTTTCTGCAGATTTCCCCAGTGGTCACCACAGTCAAGTAGGAAATGACAGATCTGGAGAAGTGACTTGTGTCTAACAAGATCAGGCCATGCTCACAGCACTTACCCTTGAGCCACCATGACATCGAAGCAAAGCTGCTCCTCTTTTTCTAGGGTTCTTTGTCACCTTTATCTCAGAAGACCCACAGGGCATCACTCTCTCACCTTAGTGGTCTTTAGCAGTGGTTTCTTTGATAGATACTTATCATTAAGGTTTTTTTTTTTGGTTTGTTTGTTTGGTTGGTTTTTTTTTGAGACAGGGTTTTTCTGTATAGCCTTGGCTGTCCTGGACTCACTTTGTAGACCAGGCTGGCCTTGAACTCACAGGGGTCCACCTGCTTCTGCCTTTCTAAGGGCTGGGATGACAGACATGAATTTGTTTTTAAATTGCTGTGGTGAAATTCCTGACAGAGCAGCTTTAAGGGAGGAAGGGCCACTGTGTTTGTAGAGCTCTGTCCTTTCTGTACGTGCCGCATCAGGGAAACTCCAGAACTGCTTTAAACAATCCTTCTATTGACTCACTGGAATATGTAATCTCTTTTACTGTTACAATACCATAGACCATATCCACTTTGCATACACCTCACATGCAGGTGAGTGAGTCTGTAGGAAGAATATTTTCTCACATGTAGAGCCGACATGTGAAAGAGTGAGCATATGCAGCTTGCATTCTTTGGATGTAGTAGTTCATTGGTGGCGGCAGTAGTGAGGAGTCAACCCTGGTTTCCTATGTGAATTGCTCTCTGCACATTTGGTATTCCATGTTTCATGCCTTCCTCTCCAGACCAAGGGAAGTCTTGTCATTTCTGTTTTTAAAATAAGGGTGATTGGATGAAATTAGGTGCTTGTGCCAAGCCTGGGGACCTGGGTTTGATGCTCAGGACCTATACTACAGAAGGATAGAATAAATTCCTACAGCAGTAAAAGAACAGGCTCCAGATTTTTCAGAGACCCACAGCTCTCTTCCTAGAAGACAAAAATGGTATCCAAGAGGCAATACTTGGGGTAGGAAACATATATTCTTACATCATCTGTAACACACAGACTGTTACAGCCACTTTAGAAAATCATGGCTGGACCTTAGATGAATATTTTAAGAGTGCTTCTCATCAGTTCACTATTTCTTGGGAAAATAAAGCTTTTATCTTGTGGTGATTGGGGGATGGGATGTTACTGGTCTCATCCTACCAGACCTTAACTGATACAAGTCCACAAATGATTCACATGTGGTCCTGAATTTTCAAGCGACATTTAGGTACTTAGAGACCAAAGAGATGTTGGAATGAATTAGAATTTTGAAAATGCCTGGAAAGAATGATGGCAGCATCAGGGGTGGGGGTGAGTGACTTCGTTACTCGGGGTCTTCTAATAAAGCCTTTCTGTCTTCTCTACGTTCAGAAAGGACAAAATCATGACATTTTCAGAGAGCTTAGTTAATAGAGTGTCAGCTGTGCCAATCGAGGACGAAGTCCATTCTGGATACGAGGGGACCTGTGGCTTCCACCATCACCATCCGCCTCTGTTGGCAGCACTTTGAAATGAGTGTCTGGAAGACACAATGACTGTTTGGGCTTTTGTTTCCAGATTTGGCAGCTTACTAAAATCTTACTCCTTAGAAGAATGTATTCATTCTTTATTGATTCAACAAGGGTTTGTGGATGTCTTGTGAATGTGAATTGGCGCGCAATGGAAAAGGAGCGGTGGATAAGACGGACATGCCCCCTGCCCTTTGCACTTAAGCTAAGGTGGAAGAAGCTGTGCCAAGATGGGCATGACCCTGCCCTTGATACTTCGCCAAGGTAAAAGAGGCTGTGTGATGAGAGGAAACCCAGTATTTCTTCTTAGGGAGCAAATGGATTTCTGGGCTAAGTGAAAGCGAATATCCTATGGATGGATTTTGATAAAGAAGTTGAAGTCTAGGGACATGCTGTGACTGAGACACAGAGACTTGGAGATGGCTGATCCACCCTGCATAGAAGACATTACCATAACTCAGGATGCCGAGTGAAGTCCTGGTGGGCCAAAGGCTTTTGGACATCAGCATGTCTGCTGTCTACTTTTGTGATATCAAGGAGGGGAGAAGTTTCACTGAATAGGGTACAGAGGATTCCTGGTGAGAGTATACACAAAACCCAAGGTACATAGTCAGTGCTGTGGATGGAGCTGAGCTGGCTGAAGGCTTGGCTAATATGAACAAAGCCTTGTGTTTGATCCCCAATGCTGCACAAAGCAGGCACTGTGGCACATGGCCTGTTATCCCAGCATTAGGCATGTGGATACAAAAGGATCAGAAACTCAAGGTCATCTTTATTAAATGGGAGTTTGGGGCCAGTCTGGGCTACATGTAACCCTGTTTTAAGGAAAGGAAGGAAGGCAGACAGGCCGGCATGCAAACTCAAAGTTGTCCAGTGTAAGTTTGGTCTCTTATTCTTGATGTTTCCTAGAACTCTCTGCCTGAGGGTTCCACTTCCCACAGAGCTCTTAGAGGGCTTGTCTTCTGCCTTTCCTTCAAGGGTCAAATGGGCTCTCTTTGGCAGTGTATTAATCTATTCAGACCTTTTCTTTGTCTCCTCTCTGGAAAGCTCTGCTCCTGTTGAATACGATTCCAGCAGATGCTATCACCCTTCCACCCTTCTGACTCAGTCCCCATTCAGCCTCTTAGTGCTGAGACTATATGTGCCTCATACATGGTCTCTTTCTTCTGTTTACTTGTGTATGCTTTTATCTTTTTGTATATGTATGTGGGTGCACATACAGGTGTATGCATGTGTGTGTGGGTGCATGTGGAGGCCAGAGATTGATGTTGGGTGTATTAAGGTAGATGCCCGCATGCAGCCTCCTACACACTGGGGCACTCTGCTCCTGCTGCCTTTGTGAGTCTCTCAGTACTGGTAAGGCTTTACAGTGCAGACTGCTGGTACCTTCTTCTGTGACTCCGCATTGCTTTGGGATCTTTACTCTGATTATCCTTTGACTCCGTAGATCTTTCAAGCCAGTAACCTCAGCCACAGGTCATGGTCTGTAACCCCTCCAATATCATTTCCTTTAAAGTCAGCTTAGATCCCAGGGTTCATTCTTGAACACACTTTTCATTTCTTCTACCTTCCCATTCATTACATAGTTATCTAAGATTTTCTTCTCGCTGTAAACCCTCCCCATTCCTTTTCCCGCTCCCTGCTATGACTTCATAACTTATTTCATCCTCAAATCTTCCAGCCTACCTGCCTCTCAGCATCCAAAAGATCCATGTCTCCTATTACATGAACCTTTTCCTGTACAACTCCCCCTATGCTGCCCTTCATTTTCCCAGAATTCACTAACTTTCTTTCCGATGGAATCCATGATGTCTGTAAGAGGGTATACAACTCTCTTTTAAAATTTTTCTTTTGATTCTAGAACAGTGTGTTCCAGATAGCATTTTCTTTCTCTGTGCTCATTTCTAACTGTGCTGCACATAAATATTTCACTCTTACATCTTTTAGCTAGACAATTTGGTGACCTTAAGGACATTCACATTATTGTGTGACTATTGCTACTGCTTGTTTTCTTTGGGAAGTAGATATTGTCAGGCTTTCTACTTTCTCATTTCCATTTTTTTCCTTGCTCCCTTGGTCATGATTTTGCCTCCACAACTTCTTTTCAGTATCTCTAGAGTTGCTGACACCAATGATCACATGAGCATAGCACCTTTGTTAGTTATTTATAGGCATATACCACCGGCTGCAATGAAATGGGCTTGGCCCTTCCACATCAATCACTTATTAAGAAAATGCTCTACGGGCTGCCTCCAGGCCAACCCTATGGTGGTTTTTTCTCAATTGTGGCTCCATTTGAAATAATGCTAGCTGTGTCAAGTTGACCAAAAACTAACCATGGAGTACAAGAATGAATCATACTTTGGGGTCAATTTTCTTTTTTTGAAATAGGGTCTTAACATGTGCCCCAGGCTAGCATTAAAGTCTCTATGTAGCCAAGGCTGGTCTCGAACTGGTGATTATGCTAATTTCAGCCTCCTAGTGCTGAGACTGTATGTGCCACATACATAGTCTCGTCTGTTTACTTGTGTATGCTTTTATCTTTTTGTATATGTGTGTGGGTGCACATACAGGTGCATGCATGTGTGTGGGGGTGCATGTAGAGGCCAGAGATTGATGCTGGGTGTATTAAGGTAGAGTATATTGTTGAATTCCGAGGTGCTGTTTCGGGGCTAGCTAGCCAGCTTGCTCTGGGGAGCCCCTATCTCTTCTAGCATGCTGGGACTACCAGTAGCTGCAAAATCCATGCAGCTTTCTTTGGGTTTGGGGGAACTTAACTCCTGCCATTACCCTTACATGGCATTGCTTCCCTGAAGGACTGACTATACACATCATAGAAATGGCCACTGGACAGCAGAGCTGATTTCCATGTCCTCCCTACTGTCACTGGGCGAGAACACTCAGGAGAATGGATGCTCTGTGCCTTTTCAGTGATATGAGGCCCCGTCTGGAGAACCAGGTTGATACTTGATGGGCGTGGGAAGCAGGTCAACTACAGCTCTGTATCTCTTCTCTCCTTTATGCTCTCCTGAAGAACTATATCAGTCTACAGTCTAGAAGATGCTCCCGAATAAAACTAAGGAACGTTCTGGATAGGAAGGAGTGATAAAAGGGCAGCTGGCAGAGCATGGTGAACAGAGGGACTAGAAGACTCTTGTAGTCATCTTCATAGTAACAGCAACAATGTGGATTCTGGGGGTCACACCCTGGTCCTCATGCTTGCGAGGCAAGTCTCTTCATAGATGTCCTAACAGTGCCTTACTCTGGAGCTTCTCCATGCACCTGACTATCTTTCCTCATTGGTGAGTACAGGCAGTTGGTTTCCCTGGGTGCTGCCTCCTTGAGGTGAGTTCAGACAGCACAAGGACCTTCAGATGCTAGGGAATCTTTTTCTCTGCCAAACCCAAAAGAGCAGGATCATTTCCAGCCAGGCACCATGGCTGGATTCTGTCCAGTAGGCCCTGATGTACATTGGAGGTCTGTTGACTGGGAAGGAAACATCAGCACGACAGAGCCCTGGATTAGTAAGTAACTGATGTCAAGTTCAAGAAGATGAGATGAGAACCAATTTTTCTGTATGTTCCTCCAGGCCCGCTTTGAACTGGGCTTTGAAGATACTGACTCTGCCTGAAAGCTATGTGGATACAATCACAGAGAAAAGACTGCCTTAATTATCATTTATAAACCTCGCAAGCATTTATGCACACTCATATACTTATGCAAATATAGGCGGTGACAACTGGAGAATGGGTAATTTGTAGTTCTTTATAATGCGGGAAAAAAAAAAACCCAAGACATTTACAAATAAAGTATCTTAAGGTCTCAGGGCTTGTTTGGGAAAAACATGGCAGATAGAGCAGAAGGGCCCAGCTGGTGCCTCCCATGTGGCTGTCCTTCCTATTGACCCCAGATTGACCCACAAACTTCACAGTGTCAAGGTGTTTTTCCTTCTGGAGTGATTCCACCACAATGTCTGATGGGAGGATGCATGAGGGCTCTTCGGTTCCAGAAGGGCTCAGGGAACCTCTGACCTGCCGTTTGCATCCAAAAGCTAATGCTGTAATTCTGAGCTTTTGGAGCTGAAAGAGTACCCTGCCTTTGACTTAAGCACAATGAGCAAGCCACTTAATGAGCAGGGATCTCAGAGCAAGACTCGGGTGCATTGAGGTCCAGGATGTGACTGACACAGGAGGGGAACCCATTTTGCTATGAATTCTTACCAGGTAGTTAGGCCAAAATCAATTCTATTTTTCAAAACGCCTCTTTCTTCTGAATTTTTGCAAAATGAAGAACAATTTGATATATCATGCCTTGGAAATGCAGCATGGGTGGAGGGGGGAGCAGTTCACACCTGTGAGGCTTCTTGTTTGGATTTCTAAGCAGGCAGGCTTTGCTCCATATTGCTGGAAAAGTAAAAATTAGGAAGGATTTTTTTTTAAACGCCATTGGTAAAACTCCATTTTCTCTGATCTTTAGATTGCATGGAGTTGAGACCAGTAGCTCAAATTGCTGCTGATGACTCTAAATCTCTGGTTCTGGCTTCCACTGATGACATTTTAAGTGGCCAGGCATCATCTCCTCTTTTTTATACCCTAGAGTAAGAAGGAGCAATTTGCCCTTGATCCCTGTGGCTGGCCCCATGCTGATTTCCATGCAAAGCTGGCTGATGAGAGATATCCCAGTTAGCTGCCAAATTGCCTTGTGGTTTTGATCATTTCAGTGCCTCAAAGTGCACATTATTATTCTGCTCTAATCCAGAACTGTGGAGATGGGGCGTGTTTTTCCTTTTTGTTCTAGTGGCTGTCATCAGTCCCTGGATGGGACTCATCTATGGTAGGCAGATCTTCCTACCAGTAGTTGGAAGATTTAGATGAAAGAGATGGGGACTGCTTGAAGTTCCTATCAGTGCAGAAAATTTCAAAGAACGCCTTTTTTTTTTTTTTTTTTTTTTTGCAGTGCAACCAGGATTTGGAAGATAAAGTGAATGTGAGTTCTTTGAAACCACAGAAAAACTGTGGAGAAAATGAAAGTATTATGGGTCTTCTTCCGACATTTAATGTTCTGAAGAGGATCTCTTCCTTTTAATAATGATTTTGTTTTAGAGGCAACACAAGAAAGGGCTGAGTTGAAAGAATTTTAAATTTAAAGCCAATACTTTCAATAATTCAGCACTTTCCTTGTAGGCTGTTCTGGCTGCTATAATCCCATCACTAGGGAAAATTCAAGGGTTTTAGAAATGCTATGCCAGGAACCACAGGCAAAGAACGAATGCATTTAAAAATTCTAACACAGGGAGGGCTGGAGAGGTGGCTCAGTGATAGAGAGTACATTCTGCTCTTTCAGAGAACCCAAGTTCTCAGCACCTACATTGGGTGGGGTCTCATAACTGCTTGTGTTGCAGAGGGTTGGAAACTTCTAGCCTCTTTAGGCACCTTTGCTCACATGCACACTCAAACACAGACTTCTTTAAAAATAAGATCTTAAGAAAAATTCCACCTTAAGGAGTAACTAAAGAGGTGGTCCCAACACACTTCCCCCAGAGTTGTGGTTCTCAGAGTTTCTTGGCTGGTCTGGTCCATCATGATGGCTGAACTTTCCTTAGTGGTACTTGATCTTCTCATTGACAAGAGACACCGTACCAGCTGGTGACTGTGAAACACAGTCAGTGATGGGCTCCCAAGCAAGCCTTTTCTCAAACCTGAAATGATGGTTCCTCTTCACCAGCTGATGTTCCACCTGAATACCTAGATTTACAGGGTCCTAAGCTAAGGAATTTTAACCGCAGACAACGTAGAGCTAATAGATATTTGTACTTAGGGAAGTATTTGACAAGATTTAACACTTTAAAAAAGGTTTATCTATTTTATTTTGTGCATATGAGTATTTTTTCAGCATGTATGTATGTGTAGCACATGTATGCCTAGTGCTAACAGAGGTCAGAAGAAAGTGTCAGATTCCATGGAACTGTAGTTATGTATGTTTTTTGAGCTACTGTATAGGTGCGCTTGCACGCATACACACGTAACTTTATAAGCATTATATGGAAAGGTTGGCAGGTACCACATTAAAATCAAGGATGTCATTGCAGTTATCCAGGTTTTGGATAATGAAGCCTTATAGAATTAGATATATAGACTTGGTGAGGACCAAAGGAGCATCAATGAATTACAATGATGACAGTTGTAGGAGAAAAAGTCATAAAGGGGTCATTATGTTTTCACTTTGGTAGACTGGATTGGTGGAAAATTTTTCCTATAATGAGAGAAGATGATACAGAAAGAACCCACCCTGTGGGCACATTTCTGTTTTCTAGTGGGAAAATAATGAGCTCAGTTTGAAGCCTGTTGACTCCAGCAATCTGGAGCGTGTCTAAGCAGGTGTGTATAGTGTCATCTGGACATGTCCCCTTGAGCTGGAGAAAGCTGGGGGGTGGAGGGGCTGTCCTCATATGTGACTTACCAAGTTTCTCACCTGCCAGCATGCCTTGCCTATGCTGCTACGCTGTTGGTACAGGTCTGGGGAGAGAGCTCCCTTTTACGGCATCATTGAACAGACAGAGACATAGATTTGTAATGGTTATGCAGGCTTCCGCTCCACACAGCTGTCAGGTGGTGGCTTCAGAGGAGACAGAAATCTTTTCTCAAACTCCTTCAGTAGTGCTTCTGCCAAGAGACTCCATTGCATTCCCTTCATCACGTGTAGTTTTTAGTCTACGGTTAGAATGTCGGACTTCCTCATCTCTCAAAGACGGTTTTGTGTCAAGAGGATTTTCCAGTTCTGACCATGTGAGGCATTTGAATCGGCCACACTTCTGCTAGGGAAAGATGTGAAACAGAAGAATACACGTTACTCTTCTGGGAAGAGAAAGTGTGAAACAGGTAAGAGTTAAAAATAGTTAACCTAGGGCTCTCAAATCTTCTATTCTCTGCAGCATGGCCATGGGCATTTCTAATAATATGTTTCTAATGTGTATGTACGTGTGTATGTAGGGGCATTGTACACTCACACACACATTCACATACATTCAAATGTATATAGTAGTTTCCATGGGTGTGTTTACCATGAAGTTTATATTACTTTAAAACGAGGAAGAGCAATTTCATTTAAGTTAAGTGACTCCTTATAGTTTGCTTCCCTCCTCTCATAACCATATCTTGTAGCAACTCACACTGCTTTGAAGGAGCTCATTGGTTTCTTTGACTAGTCAATCTACTTTGCCTAATTTGTTACCAGTGCTGTTATGGTCAGAGCTTGGGTTCTGGCAGCCATAGCAAACTAGGCCACTAGCCCTCAACAAGCCAACCAAATAGACTGGTAATGGTGGAAAGCAGATATTTATTCAATGTGGCTACCTTGGAAGAGGAACAAAGATGTCTAATGCAAAGGCATGCATAATTAAGTAGTCCTGGTCAAAGTGTGGTCCTGCCTGTCAGGGACACATCATTGTCTCTGCCCTAGCTGCTTCTGCAAGATGGTCTGACAGTTTGTCAGAACTGTGTGAAATCTCTTTCCAGAAGGCAAGTTAAAAACTCTGGCTGGCACCAAGGTCTCTAACCTTTTTTTTTTTTCTAGCATGGGCCTCCCAGGGACATTCCAATTTCTTGGGGTGCACTGTTTGATAGACTGATAGCTAGAATATGTCATTTCTGACAGGACAGTTACAAATAGAGTATTATCAGAAGAGAACATCAGAATTGCTAAACATGCCAGAAAAATGTACAGTTGGTAATGCACCACAGCCTGGTAGATAAGACCCTGCATTCTGGGTCTGCCAGAGCTGTATTTGTCCCTGACATCCAAGATTTTGCTAGGTTACTGGACTTCTCAAAGACTTAGCTGCTTTTTGTGAAAAAGAATGATATTAACCATTGTGAGGAATTGTTATGAAAATAATATGAGTCAATGGACATAATGCCCTGAGCTGTTTATGCTTAGTAGAGTGAGCACTTGGTAAGTGTCAGTTTACAAAGAGGGATTATGGAATCATAGCATGTTGGTGTCACTAGAAGAATGCATGGAGAGGTTGGACTCTAAGAGCCCCGGGCTATGCATTCTGGACGATTGTGTGTACTTGAGTTCCCTGCTTAGTCAGAGGAGAATAGTGCTGGAACAGGAAGTGAGCATTCATTCCAGAGGACTGGAAATGATCACACACCCTGTTAGCCTGCTTCTAGGACTAGTGCAGCAATGACAAGGGTTCTTAACTTTGAAGACTTAGATTCTTCAGCTGGAGAATGAGGGAATTCAAGGTACTTGTTCAGTACCTATTTACCTAATAGCTGCTAGGTACCAGGAACGCTACTATGCCTTGGGGAGATAATGCTGAACCTATCAGGCATCCTCTTACCCTTCGTAGAGTTTAATCCAGCGGGAGGTGTCAACACAGGGAGGCATGAAATAGAGATGGGAGATTGGAAACTGCTGCTGTGAGAGATGCTTCGAAGGAAAGGCAGGTCTGGGTTTCACACTCAGAAAGGAAGACTCAGATGTGACCTATGGGATCCATTAGAGGTTTCCAAAGGAAGTGATTTTTTAAATTAAATTTTTATTTTTTATGTTAATTAGTTTTTTTTTACTTTGTATCCCAGCTCTAACCCCCTCTCTCATTCTCTCCCAACACCACCCTCCCTTCTTCATTTTCTCCCTGCCTCTCTCTAAGACCACTGCTAGGGGAGGTCCTCCTCCCCTTCCAGCTGACCCTAGCTTATTAGGTCTCTTCAGGACTGGCTGTAATGTCCTCCTCTGTGGTCTAGAAAGATTGCTCCTCCTTTGGGGGTTGGGGTCAAAGAGCCAGCCACTGAGTTCATGTCAGAGACATTCCCTGTTCCCATTACTATGGAACCTACTTGGATACTGAGCTGCCATGGGCTACATCTGAGCAGGGGTTCTAGGTTATATCCATGCATGATCCTTGGATGGAGAATCAGTCTCAGAAAAGACCCCTGTTCCCAGATATATTTGGTCCTTGTGGAGGTCCTGTCCCCTCCAGGTCTTTCTATCTCCCCTTCTTACATAAGATTCCCTGCACTCTGCCCAAGGTGTGGTTATTAGTCTCAGCATCTGCTTTGATACACTGCTAGGTAGAGTCTTTCAGAGGCCCTCCATAGTAGACTCCTGTCCTGTTTCTTGTTTTCTCCTACTTCCAATGTCCATCCCATCTGTGAAAGAGATTTTTAATTGACATGCCCTATACATAGTGTGCCGCTGTGCCCGGCTTAAACGTAGACCCTGAATCTCTGAACTCAGGTCTTCATGTTTCTGTGACAGACACCTTCTGACCGAGTTGATCTTCCCAGCTCCAAACTAAAAGTTTTGAGATGCAGAAAAGTTTAAAAGTTCCCCCTGCCCGCCATGAGATTGTGTAGTAGCAATGAACTAACCAGTACACGCAGGCTGAGGAGGCAGCATTTGTGGGAAGTTTTTATTCTTCTGCCAGGAGCTTCATGAGGGATCTGGGAGCTCCGGTTCACTAGGTGTTTTCTGGTTCACATCCTGTGCTGGGTTCTCTCCAGAAAGTTCTGTCAGCAAGCGAGTGGTTTGTATGTTTATGCTCACGGGTTGTTCTGCTTGAAAGGGTTGTTCCCCCTGAAATGTGGGGGCTCAAACTGGCTGGAGGGATTTCCCTACAGGGAAGAGCCGGAGAAAGAATGAACAGAGGTTATTGGGAACCTGCTATTGTGTTTTAGCCAAGAGTTCTAAGACCAGAAAATCAAAGCAACATGAGGGTGAGGTCTGTGGGGGTCCTGGAAAGATCAGTGGGAGCATAAAGCCTCTGTGGGGATAGAGGGTGGGGTTGGGCCCAGAATGTGGGTGGGTTCCTTTCTAAATGCTTGATTCCTATTTTTAATGATGTGGCATCTTTTTGCCATTATAAAAATAACATATGAATAGTATAAACCATCTCAGTAATATAAAGTAAAAAAAGAAAAAAAAACTACTTATAAGTCCACTAAACAAAGATAAATTTGTTTTTGTTGTTCAGTAAATTTTAGGTTGAAGCATAATATTAATACAGGAAACACAGAAATAATGCATATAATCCATATACTATGAATGTACCCAATATGTGTCCTTTCTAGGACACCAGCCTTCAGGAAGCCCCTCCCAAAACATTTGCTTCAAGGAGTTTGCTGCTGTCCCTGCTGCTGGTCCTTGTTGCTGCTTTTGCTATTGTTATTGCTGGATTGCTGGAAATGCTGAGAACGAAGGGTGGAATCACCCCAAGGAACTCCATCTAAAGGGTCTACATCCCCTGTCCCTACTAACCTTCTTTCTCTTCTACCTAGGGTTGGGGGGCTGGAAGGGAGGCTTAAGGAACCACAAATAAAGTAGGTTTTTAAAAAAAACCAAAGCCTACATGTGAACATCCATTTTTTCCTGTCTCCGCTTCCCACCTCCCTAGGGGAGAACAGGATTCACTGACACTTGTGCTACCAATCTGACGTTTATGTAAATACCAGGGAACTATTGAAGCCACGTCCTCATGCTTACCCAGTGCGGCCGTTCACTTACTTAACTATTCCCCCACTCCCATATTTTTAACTGACAAGAATATTTCAATATGTTCCTTTTGATTCAAACATATACATTCCATTACATGCGAGCCTAGGAGAGAAAAGCCTAGGTCGGAAGACATGTTTAACTCTGATAAACATTGCAACATAGTTTTCAGAACTAGTAGTGGCAATTTATGCTTCCACAGAATTTGAGCGTTGGTTTCTCACCACCACCTGGCATTATTGGTCTCTTTAATTCTATTATTATACGCATGTGTAGTACACTCTTTGGATTTTTAATTAGCATTTCATTTGTGCCTAATAAAGCTAATCTCCTTTTGTTAGTTTAATGGCCAACTAGAAATCTTTTGGGCAGAGCTGTTCAATTCTTTGAGCCTTTTGTTTTCTATTAGATCAACTTTTTTAGTCTTACTGTATTGTAGGTTTAAAAAAATAGAATACATACCTATATTTGAATTGTTTTCTTCCCTCAGCTTGTTGGTTACATATTGTTTTAGCAGTTACCTTATATATTATCATACATATGAATGCATATATGTATTTGTGTGTTTCACATTAAGGTATAACTTCATAGAACATTTTGATATTGACTTAACATTATGTATGTATAACCATTTACCTATCATCTTATCTGTCCATCTCTCTATCACCCTATCAATGAAACATCTATTATCTATGTATCTATTATATTATCATCATCTTTATTATGTACATATATATTCACCACCTATCAAACACCTACCTGTTTTTTGCACTTTTTGCAAGTCTCACAGGATGTCAGTGATCTGTGATCTTTTGTATTTGTCCACTCATTTAATTTTTATTGTTATTTATTCCTTGTATTTTCATGTTTTTTCTGTCTTTTTTTAAATTTCCATGTTCTTTCTGAGGTTATTTTCCTTTACTTGAGGAACTCTCTGTAGAATTTCCTTTATTTTAAGATTACTCTGCTGAAAAATTTAGTTGCTTGTCTGAGAATTCCTTTACTGAGTCTTTGTCATGGAACAATATCTTGTACGGAATTTTAAGCTCTCAGACTTTTCCTTTTAGCTCTTTGAAGATTCTGTGCCACTGTCTTCTGGGATTTCATTGTTCACGCAGAAGAGTCTGCTGCTGGCCTTCCTCTTGCTTAGTTGGAGTGGTCTTTTTGTTTGTTTGTTTTTTCTCTTTGTACTTAGTGTTCTATAATGTATCTAAGCATGATTTTCTTTTTCATTATTTTGCCCAGAATTTATGATGCTTCTTATATCTGTGGTTCAAGCTCTTTCATCATTTGCCATTCTATTTTTGTCTTTTTAATACTACTGAAACCAACATATTTTACTTAGACATTTGTAAAAAGCATTCTGTAGATCTCTTAATCTGTTTTTTTAAATATAATTTTTCCTCCACTTTCTCAATGTCTTCCTCTGGGATTTTTTTTTTCTCTATTTTCTCTTCAGCTACATTTAATCTTTCCCACCCATTGAGTTTTCAAAGTAGCATAACAATTTTCATTTGTTTCCTTTTCGTAGTTTTCAGTACTTTCCTCTAACTTCCTCTTTTGTCACTTGCTTTCTTAGACATCTTTCATCATGTGTCACAATATGTAAGCACCATGTGGGCCTGTTGAGTGTCTGTCTGAAGGTGTGAAGGGTCGTTCTCCTTCATTGTCACCTGTCACCTCTTCTGTATGGCTAGTTCTTATCTTTATTGTTTTTTCCTTGTATGTTGGATAATATATTAAAATGTGTAAAGATAAGCTGAGTTTGTGGATGGGACATGCTTACAGAAAGAGTTGCTTTTGGCTCTGGCAGGAGGTCAAGAGTCTGTTACCTGGATCCACGTAGGAAACTGGCTGCTCTTACTGTGTTTTATTCCTAATGTGTCTGTTTTGATGCCATCCTTATTCCTTGGCTGTAGTCATTCTGTATCACAACCACAATTCTGAAACATTTTGCAGGGACTCTTCTCATTCAAAACTCCAGTACTTAGCCTCCATTCCTGTGAGAACTACAAAACCCCTAACTAATTTCCAAAGCTCTCCACTGTTGCTTTTGAATTGATGAATACCTTGAGAAGAGACCATACCGCATCTCAGGCTGATTCCTCTGAGTTTCTCTCTCCCATAGGGTATTGACCTCACAGTCCTCACTGCTCTGGTTGCTAAGGTGCTTAAAATGGATATTTCAAACTATTCTATCAGTGTGTTCTAAATTGTTTATGAATGGTATGATCCCATCAAATCAACTCCTCATCAGAACTCTAATAATGTAATTCTTTGTGTGTGTGCGTGGTGCTGGGGAATCAAATAGCAATTCATTGCACATGATAGGAAAATTCTCTGCTACTGGGTTATAGTCCCATCAGTTATTTCAGTCAACTGCAAATCAAGAAGAATGACTAGAGTCAGCAAAAATGGGTAGTGGTGTCCGCACATGTGTGGGAAGGGAAGGGATACACCAGGCATAAATACACTGGAGCTGGCTGTGGGTTGACGGTGCTACTCTATCTCCTTTATAAGATGAACTCCATTTTCCATGCTCCCAGGAGATACTCTTTGGAAGGTGGAACCTCCCATCAGTGGGAATGTATCTCGGATGACTAATTCTTGTCACAATCCTAATGACACTTGAAACTCATTGTCAAAATGTAACATTAAAAAAGTGGTATGTGTACTTACCTTTATGCTTGGTTAGGAAAGGCCTAAGTAATATAATGTGTATAGAAATACTGAAAAATTTAGAGAGACCTTCAAGTGCGAAGATTTATTATTGACGTGTGTTTCTAGGATATTCCTGGGCTTCCTTGAAAATAAAAAGTACTATCTTAAACAGCAATAATACTTGCTCACCAAGATTTCCTCAGGCATACAAAACTTACTGGATCACATAACTGTCAAGAGTGTAGGCAAGGCTTGACAATTTGCTTTTCAAATCTATGAAACATCTTGTTTCACTTTTAAAGTTTTGTCATTAGAGTTTAAGTCCCAGATTGCTGTTATTCAGTCTGCTACATCACACCTGCAGAATGAGTGCTTGCTCAAGTCAGTTTAAGCAGAATGAGAAGTAAACATCAATGGGTACGATGATTTGAGTTCTGGAAATAAATCTTACAGGCAGTTTATTCATGGAGACAGCTCACAATAGACTTTTGAGTGGCACTTAAGACCAACCAAGAAAACTGGCACTTTGTAGCTAACAATGAATTAAAAAACATTGCTACAATGAAAACAACTCTTCCTATGATAAATGTCCCTGACTTATTACTGGTTCTTTGTCCAGACAGAAGGAACCAATACCTTTTTGTTTGCTTTTATTCCAACCAACTACCACTGTTTCTGTTGTACCCTTTCCATACAAGGCATTCTTTTTAGTGCTGGGATTATAAAAAGTTTAAGTTCCTGTCTCTGTCATTTAAGTACTTTAATAGATAATAATAATTATAGAAATAGGAGTCATGCATCAACAAATATGAAAGATAAATAAAGTGTTAAGGTCTAAATATTTGGTGTTGGCTGTAGGTTAAAAATACCTTAAGCTAGATAAATCTTGGCGAAGTCACAGAAGAATTTGACTTGAGTTAGTCTTGGAAGAAGCCTTGAATTAACTCAGTGGAAATGATAAAGGGTGGGCATATGAGCATCTGGAGGAGGACAGAGGGCCTAGAGATGGGAATCTACTTCACACAGGATACATCCTACCACAACAGAGCAATAAGGGGCTGGGGACATGGGTCAGTTGGTAGAATGCTTACCGAGATTTCACAAATCTTTGGGTTTGATCCCCTGTACCTGTGTAGTGGTGTATACCTATAATCCCAGTACTAGGAAAGCAGAAACAGGAGGATCAGAAGTTCAGAGTCATTTCTTGGATGCATAGCAAATTCAACACTGGCCTGAGATACATATGCCCTTGCCATAAAACAATACAACTAGAGTAGTGAAATGTAAATTCTAAGAGTTGCTTATTTTGCTCCTAGGTCAGAATCCGCCCCATAGTATATGATTAATACAAACTGACTGATTGGCTATATCTCAGGCGGAGTCATTTGCTTTGTGCAAGTTGGGGAAGTGGAAAGATCATTTAGCTGGAACTTTCTACCCCCTGGAAACCCTTCTGAAATTTGCCCTCTTATCCAAATTTGGGTTTCTATAATAAAATACTGGAGACAATCAGCATAAAGAGTAAGGGTTTATTTAGCTCCTGGTTCTGGAGGTTGCAGTGTAAGACCAAGCCACCATATTGCTTTAGACATCTGATGAGTGAACTGGATGGCTTTGGTGGAGAATTAAGGACAGAGCTGGCTGTATGTGCCGTCAGCCAAGAAAAAAAAAAGCAAGAGGAAGAAGTGCCACATGGACCTTCAGCAAATGCTCAATCAAACCATAGCAGCATGATTAATCAGAAATCAAGTCACTCGTCCTTTTCAGAGTCCTTTGCAGAAAGACAGTCTCAGGAAGGAAGCAGGAGGTTGAAGTGCCCCAGTGATTGGGCATGAGCACAGATCCTGAGGTTGATTTCACCTTCTGATAACAGTATTTTGTGGAAGGAAATCAGGGTAGAGGCCTGGAGCTGAGACTGCAGAGGAGCGCGCTTACTGGCCTTCTTAGTTGCTTTTTTTGCATACCCCAACAGCACCTGCCTTGGGATGGCAACACACAGTGGGCTGTGTTCTCCCTCATCAGTCATCAATCCAAGAGGATGCCCCAGCAGGTTTGCCCACAGGCCAATCTGTTGGGAGAATTTTCTTGATTGAGGTTCTTTTTTCTTCTGAGAGGAGCCTAGCTTGTGTCAAGTTGACAAAAACTGAGTAGGGCACCACCAATTTATTGAGAATATCCTATATCAGGCTTGCTTGCGATGGGGTCAGTAGACTGATACACCAGCAGTGGCCAACAGCTCTTGCTTTAATTTCATTTTCTGCCCAGAAGCCTATGAATAGAAAGGGGAAAGTATTGAGCATAAGTTCCACCTTAGACTGACCCTAGAGTCATTTGTGGGAGTGACGGCACCCAGTGGGTAACAATGATGCTATGAAAGCTGTTTTAGAACCTAAGGGCTAGGCTGCCATGACAAGTCTATGGGGAACTAGAACCCTGAAAAGCTGGATTTCCAATCTGTAGGGCAGCTTACTGTCAGCTAGGCTCTTGACGGCTTTCTCTAAGTCAAAGAAGTAGCCTAGAAGCTGAAATCAAGCCATGCATGGCTTGCATCCTGCTGTACATTAGGAATGTCAGCTTGTGGTTGGGATGGTCACTGTCATGCCTTGGGATTTTTCCTGTCCTTCCCTTCTCTTAATGACACTCACTGGAAGCACCAGGCTTCCAACGGGTTACATTGGAGTCTGCATGTGAGAAGATGTACAAAATTTTATAATATATGTTATGTTGTCAGGCTTATTTTTTGACACAAAAATATATTGGAGCTATATGCTGTAAAACCTATTATGTAGTGGGCTACATCTTTGCTGACTTTCCACAGTCACTGTAACAATCTGTGCCATGTGTCCCTGTTCCCTAGACTTTACAGATCGGTGTCTGGGTCAAGGGGAACTTGGGTGACTCAGAATTCTAATAAAAGTGTTCATAAGATTATTTTCCATTATTGTGATGAAATACCCAAGACAGGAAGTTTCTCTTACTCTGGTGGCTGTTTCTACCTACACACATATAGATGCACCTGAATACATGTTTCTTCCCTCACATCTGCTTGTACCCTCCCCACAAACAAATTAATAAAGTAGTAGAGATTAATGTGGCTAACAAGGAGGGTTTGTCAAATGTGAGTCAGGGCTTCCTTTGGTAGAGAAGAAAGTGAAGGGGCTTCTGGGAAGACAGTGACCTCAGCGTTCAGTAAGTGCCCTGTAGCGCTCTGCTTGCACCGCCTCAAGCAGGTCCTCACACAGCCATGATCACCGAGGGCCCTGGTGGGCCACAGCGCAGAGTGACCCTGGTTGTTGCTCCCAGGTGACACTGTCATCGCTCAGTCTCTGCAGTACATTCTGGAGCATGGGGATTTCAGAGGAAGGAGGGGGGAAAATAATGAGTCAGTTAGCAACAACACTTTAATGACCATCTTTGTCTATATGTGAGTGACCCTGTCTCACAAAAGAAAAACCTTAACTTGAAAAATCAGAAGGCACATATAACTATGTGAGCCACTTGCCATGGTCTTTCCTACATCAATGGAACGCATTCATGAAAGTCAGGATGATAGTCCTGTGGCCTCTTTAACTTGGTAATTAAGCTGCCTCTGAGGACGCTGAAGGCGATGGTTTTCTCTGCCCACCTTCTCATTTCCTGGGCTTGCATGGATGCCCCATGGCTGCAGCTCCCTCTCAGGCACTGTCAGAGCCCATGAGTTCTGGAACCCCAGCCTCCTGTCTTCATATCTTCTTGCTTCTCTCCCTCTCCCTTGATCAATGCATCGAATAAGAATTAGCACCTAGAACAAATGCGCTACTATTTTTTTGTCTCATGATCGGTCCTTGTGCCCGTGAAGAGTCTAGCAAGCTGCCAGAAGGCTCCTTTGGCTGAAGTTTGTGATTTGTATTGATTTCAGCCTGAGTTAATGGAGCCCACATGGGGAAGAGGCACTAAGGCTGCCTTGAAAAGGGCCTTGCAGCAGGGACGTGGTTGTGAATCTTGTCACATCGGCATTTGGCTGTGCTGTGGGATGTTGCTCCTCTGTGTTGTGGGCTGGTAACAACATCCACAGCCTCTCTCCATACCGTGTAGGTGACACAAACTCACATTCTTGAGATAGTACAGTGTCCCACCATGCTCTCTACCCTCACCGTGAAGGTAGCGTGTATCCACTGTGTCCCCCAGTGGGACAGTCCCTAGGAAGCCAAAGCTGCTTTCGTTTGTCCCATGGTGGTGTGTTCAGGGTCTCCCGGGGTTGGAGTAGGGCCATGACCATCATTGCAAGCCTGTATTTCCTTGATGCTATTTTACTTTATATTCTGTGTGGTGGTTTAGGCTGGCATGGCATACAGAACTGGCTGTCAGCCAGTGTTCCGTTGATTGATAGACTGACTAAGCCCTCAGCCGTCTTGGGGGCAGAGGTTCTACATTTTGTTAAGAGCATTTGTTTAGAACAGTGCTCGTCAAATTTTAATAAGTGTATGAATCACCTAGGATCTTGTTAAAATTCAGTCTGTAGTTAGGTTTAGGGAGGGGCCTGAGCTGACATTTCTAGTAAGTTCCTGGGAGGCAGCTGCTGCTGTTCTAGAGAGACAGTGTGAGCAGTGAGACCAGATCACAGCCAGAGTGGGGCCTTTCTGACGTAAGCAGTTCACTCAGTGATGCCGTGTTGGGCTAGACAGTGGCAAGGGGCACCAATAGAAACCTCGCATTCTACAGTCAGAAATACTGAGTCTTGGGTGACTGCTATGTTCCATAAGAGGCATTTCTTTGCCAATGCGTACAAAACTTACAACTCTACTAAATCTCAGTATTTCCTAGATAACCAATAAGAGCTTCCATTATATTTTTGTGTTTATGCATGCATATTTGCGTAGACATGCATATTTGTACATATTTGTGAGCATATGTGTTATGTATAAATATTTATATATGTGTATGTATTATGTATGTGTGTACGCATGCATATATTTGTGTGTATGTGTGTATGGAAGGCCAAAGGTCAGCATCTGTGTCTTCCTCTCCATCCTTTTGTTGAGACAGTCTCTCAGTGAACCTGCAGCTTCCTGATATCGCTGGCCTGGCTGGCCAATGATTCCCAGGAATCCTTCTGTCTCCACCTTCCAGCCTTTCGATTAGAAGCATACACTACGATGCCTGGCTTTTTGTATGGGTGCTAGGATTCTAACTCAGATCTTCATGCTTTTGCTGTGGGCACTGAACACACTGAGCAGCCTCTCCATCCATGAGCTTTCTGTTTGTGGTTGCTCTCTGTGATTCTTAGACACACTTCTCTAGTGATATTTCTGATCAGGCAGAAGATGGCTTTTCTAGACCTGAGCCAGATATAACGTGTCTCTTTCCTTTCTTTGGATGAAGCCTTTGGACGTCAGTGAAGGAAAGAAATTGAGCATGGCTAATTCACCACCAGGGGCAGGTTGGTATGTGTGTATGTGTGCATACACATGTAGGCTGGGAATTCAATTCTGAAATAAAGTTTCCTTCTATAAACAGTGGAGGCTTTAGCGCTTCCTGAACACCACTCCATTGCAGCAGGGAAACATTGTGGGCTGATATCATAGGGGCCCATCTGCTTTACCTCAAGATTTTTGCTCATGGCTCATTGCTTGTTTTTTTCTGGGGGAGCCATTTTCAGTCAGCTCGAATAATCGTCAACTGAGTGCTTACTGAGGGAATGAACCCCAAGGAAAACTGGACTGAGTCCAGGTCTGGATAAAATATGAGTACCTTTCAGGTAGTCTTCCAGTCAGTGGGGCGCACTGAAAGATGTGCTCAATTGCTTCCAAATGTCTTGTTTCTGCTCTTGATTTATCTGCATGGTGATGGAGAGAGAGAAGGGACTGGTAGAATTATTTATTTATACTTGAGACAGGGTTTCATGTAACCCGGGCTGGCCTTGAACTTCTTATGTAACTGAAGATGACCTCAGACACCTGGTGCTTCCGCTGCCACTTCTGGAGTACTGGAATTACATGGTTTTCTCTCATGCCTGGCTTTATCCAGCTCTGGGGATGGACTCAGGGCTTTGTGCATGCCAGGCAAACACTGTACCAACTGAACCACACTCCCAGCCTGGGTGTTAAAACTTGTCTAGAGAGGAACATGAAAGACTCCTGCCTTTTTCCACCAGGGCCACACCAGTGGCTTGTGATTTGGAGGGGGGACTGTATATTGAATTGTAACCCAAGCTAGGTGTGGTAGGGCATGCCTTTAATCCCAACACTTGGGAGGCAGAGTCAGGCAGATCTCTGTGAGTTTGAGGCCAGCCTGGTCTACAGAGCGAGTTCCATGACAGTCAAGACTACACAGAGAAACCTTGTCTCAAAAAAAAAAAAAAGATATCAAGAAATAAAAATTTTGCCAAAGGAGGAAGGCAGGGAGCTGTTTTCATGCTCTGCTGTGCCAGGTAGACACAGAAAAGGCAGGCTTATTTGTGCCAGAACCACATAGTATTCAAAGGCAGTAGGCAGTTTTGAACTCTAGAAAATTGGGCTTGTGGATCTTGATTCTGGGTGAGTGAGGAAGCAGAGAATGGAAAGGTACTAAGGGATATATTAGTTGCGTTTTGCATTGCTGTGATGAAATATATGGCCACACCAGCTTTAGGAAGGAAAGGCTTGATCTGGGTCATAGTTTGAGGGTTCTGCCTATGGTGCTGGGGAAGGTGCTGCGGGAGTGTGAGGCAGCTGGTCACGTTGTGCGTGTATGTCAGGAAGGGGGGCGGAGACGAATGCTGGTATTCAGTTCGCTTGTCTCTTTTCACTCAGTGTAGGATCCCGGCCCATAATGGTGCTGCCCTTCATGGTGGATCTTCCCGCCTCGGTTAACTGAATCTGGAAAATCCATAGCAGACATGCCCAGAGGTGTTTCCACAGTGATTCTAAATCCTATCAAGTTGACAACCCGGATTAACAACCACAAGGGCTAAAACTGTGCAGGGTGGCTTTTATTTTTAAAGTCTTCATATAAGTCATGCTTATAGAAGTCACTGCACACCTGTAAACCCAGGGCTTCAGAGGTGGATTTTGAGTTTGAAGTCATCCTGTGCTAGATAGTGTGAACTTGTATTGTAACACAGCCTGAAACAAAGAACCAAAAATAATCAGGGAAAATGTGCACAGACAGATGGAAAGAGAGGAATCAAAGAAGTCACTTAGAAGAAATATAAAATTAAGACTCAAAACTGTTAAAAATTGCTAAAAAACAATGGAAAATCGTATTAATTTTACTACAAGACAAACTTCTACATGTGTTGTTATCAGTGCATTTAGCATTTTTTAAAAATCAAATGTCCTGTGATTTTCTGTCAGGGGCTGTGGGCTCATCAGGGCTGCCTTGAGGGGATATACAGACAGAACCACAGAATTGATTCCCTGTGGTCATTAGTTCACTTTGATGCCACGATTACAGTTTTCCCCATAGAACTGGTAGATACCGTTCTTCTCTTTTAACCTGTATTCTCTGTTTCTCCTCCTTCCTTCCTTCCTTCTGTCCTTCCTTCCTATGTTTCTTTCTGTTTTGTGTTTATATGTATATAAATGCATGTATGTGTATGATGTGGTATGTATATGTGCACATTTGTGTGAGTGAAGGTATGTGTGTGTTCCAACACATATGTGGAGATCAGAGGACAACCCGGGTGTTCACCCTTGTTATCTATTTTGTTTTCATGACAATAATACTCTTACTCTGCACTGCAGCATACGCCAGGCTAGCCCATAAGCTCCTGGGACTTCCCTCTGCCTCCTGTCTTTCTAAAAGCATACAAGCTGCTGCTCCCCACTGATGTGGGCTGTGAGGAGGTGAACTGGGTGGCCAGGGCCCATTTCCTCAGCTACCTAATGTTTTTCATTTCTAATTCTCACTCGAGAGAGAAACTTCCAAAATATTCTACGTATTTCCTTTGAATTTCTAAGAGCAGAAGTGTTTCCTTGTTGTCTATCCCGAGATCAACTTGGAAGACAATAACTGATGAGTTTAATCTGAAGCCTCCTATTAGTCAACAAAAATGTCTGTAGAGATAAATGATCTTGTGTATATCTTGGGCTCCACAAGCAGCAGTGAGCTAGGAGGGATGAGATTCTCATAATGTTATTCCTGCCCAAATGCCTGTGTTGTTCTGATGGCTTTGGCTGTTTGGGGGAATGTTACACTCTGGCTTAGCTGAAAGATAGGCTGAAAGCCAAATGCCCTCATTTATAGATAAGAGTACTTCTGAAGAAGTTTGAAATATAGGGGAAGCTTCCCCCTTCCCCATTTTAGCAAAATACACATAGCAGAGAGCTAACCCACATCACTGTCTTTTAAGTTTTAGGGTTTTTTGGTTTGGCATTAATAATATATAATATATAACATGTAATAACAATAATAAATGGTTTTTTGAGGCAGGGTTTCTCTGTGTAGCATTGGCTGTCTGGGGCTCACTTTGTAGACCAGGCTGGCTTGAACTCACAGAGATTCTGCCTCCCTGTATGCTGGAATTATAGGCAAATATTTAAATTTTTTAAAAAGAGGTATTAAATGTGTTTAAGATGTGATAAAACTATTACAGCTTTGGGAAACCAGCTCTCTCCTTCTACAATGGGTTCTGTGGGTCAAACTCAGGTCTGTCCTTATGTTGAACAGGAAGAACTTTTTACCACTGAGCAGTCTCACCAGCCCTTCCCTTCAATGTATCTTCTGCGAAATCTGTTAATCTTACCAATGGCCCTTGTTTATCACATGCTATTTCTCTCTTGCTGATTTCAAGATTCTTTGTATCATGTATTCACAATCTACTTATATTTACTTTCAGCATTAGTTTGGGAAAGACAAATTATAGAATACTGGAAAATTATAGAATACTGGAAAAGTTATTGATCTCAAGCAGTACACAGAAAGGGGAGGAGGAATTAAATAATTTGGCAGGAAATGCAATAGTGAGAAGTTATGAGTGTCAGTTTCAGGACTGAGATGTCCAGTTTGATGTCTTTACTTACTACTTAGTGCTGGTTTGGATGAATGCCTATGAACTGTTTCTCATCTGTAAGATGGTTCTAAAATGGCACCTATAAAAATACACAGAAGCACTGGGAGGGCTAAGTAAGACAAACCCATGTTAATTACTCATTGTCATCTGACTGACCCCCAGATATCACCCAGTGAGTGGTTTAATAGAGATGACAAAGTGTTACTATAGTTTATGAAAAGAAAGAGGAAATAATGACAGTCTTGCTAATAATCCTCAGTATAGCTGATAAAAGAATATATATTCTTCAAATCTCTCTTCATCCCCACCCCGTGTGTGTTTGTGTGTGTGTGTGTTTGTGTGTGTGTGTGTGTTTGTGTGTGTGTGTGTGTGCGCGCGCGCGCAAGCGGACGGAGGACAACCTCAGGTGTCACCTTTCACCTTATTTATGCCAGGGTCTCTGTTATTTGCTATGGTGGACACTGGCCTAGCTGGTCTGTGAATTTCTCAGGATCTCCTGCCGCCACCTTCTATCTCACTGCTAAAGTACTGGGATTATAATTTTTTATTACTTTGCCCAGTAATAAAGTCCAGGTCCTTATGATTATGCAGAAATGCTCTCTACACAGAGCCACCTCTCAGCCTCCAAGCGTCATCTCTTCTTCCTAACAAATGTTGGACAGGAACCTGGAGCTGAGAGCTGGAGTATGGGCAGGCTGCTTGTAGATGTCACTCTGATGAAGTCCTGGGTCCCTAGGGGGAAAGTGTTTTATCTTCTAGGATGAGATAAGGATAAAAATACTTTGGTCTTAAGTGCAATGAGGAACCTGAACACCAGCCCAGCAGCTCGATGATGGAGGCGAGCTGGAGAGAGAGAAATCCAAGATGTCACTTAGAAGAAGTACAAAATTAAGACTCAAAAACTGTTAAGAATTGCTAAAAGCAATGGAAAATCATTAAATTAACAACAAGACAAACTTCAACAAGCCTAGCCATTGGTGTAGCCTTTTTCCATCAGCCATCCTGTGGTTTTCTGTTGATAAAACCCAAGTAATCTCAACGTCTTTCCAGCATCTGAAATCCAACATGATCTTGTATTTTAGAGATGGCCAAGTCCTTCCGCCAATATTTGGTAGTCATTGTGGGATGAGGCCACCATCTTCCCTGAGTCCTGACTGTGATTATACATTCTGGCTTGAATTTTCCAGAATGCAAGTCTTGGCCATTCTCTTCCTGGGTCATTGCTCAAAGTCATGTTTCCAATGAACAACGGTGGAAAATGAAGTGAAGACTGTCTTTGAGGCTAAGCATGGGCTCATTGTAGAGAAGGCGGGCGGCTTCAAGTTGCTCCTGGTAGAATTAGAGGTGAGGGAGACAAAGGTGACCAATGTAACTATTAGCTCATTCTGTTGGCTGAGCCATGAGTATTTCTGTGGTCTAGAATCCCATGTCTTTTTGTCAGAAACCATTAAACAGTACAAGTTACCTTGTTAGCTTCTAAGTAGGACAAGAATTCCAGACATTAACATAACCATTGCTTTCTGTAGGACATATCTCTTTAGGATAAAGAAAAAGAAAGCTAGGAAAAAGTGTGGTTGGTCATGCTGTATCTTGGGGGGAGGGGTATTCAGAGAATCAGTACCAATCTAGGAATGAGCAACTGAAGTCTGGGATTCTGGAGGGGGTATTAGAACTCTGGTGGGGCTTCTACTTTAGAATAGAAGACAGCATTGACTCAGGTATGGAGAATATGAAGATAAACTTATATTTGCAAAAAAAATTTCTTCTCTGTAAGGATTTCAGATTGGGAAGGAAATGAGATTAGAATCTTAAAGCATAACCTAGAAGGATGCATAGGACCTACCTAGGGCCTTCTCACATTTGTAATAGTTGTGCAGTTTGGTCTTCATGTGGGATTTCTGAGAATGGGAGCAGGGGCTGTCTCTGACTCTGTTGCCTGCCTTTGGGACCCTTTTCCTCTACTGGGCTGCCCCTTCTAGTCTCAATAGATGATGGTCTAGTCTTATTGAAACTTGATATGCTGAGGCAAGTTGATATCCATGGGGGCCTCCCCTTTTTTAAAGAGAAAGGGAAGAGGAGTAGATTGGGGGAGGTAGGGAGGGAGGACCGCAAGGAGAATAGGGAGGGGAAACTGCATTCAGGATGTAAAGTAAATAAATGAATTATCTAAAAAGAAATCTTGGGCTGTTCATTGAGACATTCAAGTTTAGGTACAATAGCCATTAGTCTACTTTCTGTTGTGATAGCAAAATACCTGAGGCTAGATGCTGAATACAGAAAGGAGTTTATTTGACATATAGTTTTGTTCAGTGTCTGGTGAGGAACCGTCTAGCTTTATCATAACATACTGGCCACAGGATGGTGATGACATCATAGCTAGGAGCACATGTGGCAAGGAATGAGCTATCACATGGTAAACCAGGATATGAGGAATTCAGGGGGTGGGGCTGTTCTTGTTACCACGGCTTGTTCTCCTGTCCTGGAATAGCTGTACTAATCTCTTCTCAGCGTGGCATACCAGTATGGGAGAGGGGCTTTCCTCTAGGCCCCATCATCTCTCAACAGTGACATTCTGAGGACCACAATTTCAGCATGTGATTGAGAGACACATTCATCCAAACCACAGTGGACTGGTTCTGGGAATTAGTTAAACAAAGGTACAATGGATTTTTAAAAATTTCCCTAGATTTTTATTAAATATTTTTTTCCACAGTTTGATCTTGTGGAAAGGAAAGACTGTGAAGATGAACAAGTCAATGACAATTTTTTTTTTAAATATCACTTAATTCTCATTACTGAGAAAAACAAAAGATATGTGGCACATTATCTTTAGAAAGACCTTTTGCAGATTTTTCTTAAAAGAATTTTCTCACAGATCATGTCTGCCTCTTTCAAACTATTCTGCAAGGCTGCTAAATTTTATTCACGAAAGCCTCAAGTTTGTAGTTCCATTGCTGAAGCTGATTAAAAAAATATGTGGCGTCCCGTTATTTGCATTGCCCATCTTCACTGGGAGATCAGTGCTTTGCTAGCCTGAGTACAAAACCATTGTATTGGTGATAGCCAGCACATTATTCCGTGGTAATCAAAGACTCATTAAAGGCAGACCAGTGATTTTCATTATCACCTGGACAACCTATTCCTTTTTAAAGAAATTTTAATAATACCAAGATTTGATTTTCTTCTAACATTATAAGAAAGAAAATATATAGATAGCATAAATATAATATATAATGGTAAAAATTAAAAAGGCAACCCTGCTCAGGTATCACCCAAAACATGATCACATTCAGAAAAAAAATTAAAACAAGATTTGGGACACACATGTACGCACATGCACACACCCCAACGCAAACAGTGTGTGCCTGATACCACTAAGATAGGCAGTGTTATTAGCAGGACGTGCCATGGCCTGAACAAATGACAAACTCAATACTACCTGTATTGAGCATTGCTAAGACAAAGCGAGTTCATCTTCCTTAGGTCAGCCACTGCCCGGGCCTACAGTGCAGCTTGGCCTGCCTGTTGATGGCCTTATTCCAGTGTCCCATGGACAGCTGTGGCAATATATAGGCTTCCTTCCTGTCCTCTGGTTCCCTCGTAGGTAGGGAAAGAGGCACTTGTGTACACATCATGGTCACTGCTGATGTCCAGTGCACAGCAGAACAGAATAAAGTGTGAGTCACACACACAAAACCAAGAAAGTTACAGCCCCTTGAAGTAATGTAGACGTCAAGAGCATGGCCATAAGGCAAGTGTTCTCCGGCAATGGGAATTAGCATAACTGATGGTACCCTGGAAGACTGCCTGGCAGAAATACCACCTGCAGATTTTGAAGGCATGTCCCAACACCATACCCTTCTGCCCTCCTACAGGATGACAAATAAAAAGGCGCAGGAAAAGCCCACACACTCATTATTTCCAAATGAACTAAAAGCAACAGACAGAGGCCGGGAGAGGAGCCATCAAAACTGAGTATAGCATCCCCACAGCTGCAAAGCAAAAGCTCATTCTTCAGAACAATGGATTTTTTTGATTAATTTTTTGAGAATTCCATACAGGGTATTTTTCCTAATGTATTTTTTTGCCAATTTTTAAAAAGGAAATATAATTATGTAATTTCTCCCTCCAACACCGACTGTGTCCAGTAAATTTTAAGTCAGAATGGAAGTTGTTTTTGAGCTTCCCAAACATGGTTAATCTCCATTTTTGCTGACTTGATGGTTTTAAACTGAAATACAGGGTGTTTTGTTTTGTTGTTTTGCTTAATTTTGAGACAAACTATTACCACATGGCCCCTGATGACCTTGAACTCTCTCTTCTCCTGCCCCAGTCTCTTGGGTGTTGAGATTATAGCTGAGAGTCATTAGGCCTTGCTGGAGCCATTCCTATAATCAACAATGTCAGATATTTGGAGACATTTGCAAATTCTATCATTGCCTTCCTTTCTATTGCTATTCAGGTCATGATCATTGTTCCTGACTCACTGCCTGGTGGAGTCTGACATGACAAACTATGGATAATGGTGACAAGTAAGCTCTGCGTTTGGGAAAAATGCAAATATGGAATATTGATTGGGCTGGTTGCTTTCCTTCTGAGGAAATGGTGACCCACAAATTCATTTCAGAGCTGGTGTGGGCTGGAGTGGCTGGTAGAGAGCTGTGGCTCTGGCCAGTGGTGTTTTAGGGCTGTGGTCATTGCAGCACCAGTCCAAGGAGGGATGGAATTTAATGGAGACTCAGATTCGTTTATCTCTTTGAGCCTCAGCAGAAGGATTCAGTGTAGCTTTAAACACATATTAATCTGTCTACTCAGATCCAAACTCAACTTTGGCTTGCTTGTCCACGGGTCTTTGTGGTCTGGTTTGCTCTTCCTGGGAGATGCAAGTCATAATTTCATATAGAGGATATCATAATCACCTTTGGCTTAGTTATAGAGATAATGCCTTGTTAATTCATCAGCCATGTTTTTTTTGTAATTTTAAGTCATTATGGAAAAAATAAAATAGATCACACATCACTGATTTGTTCATTTTGAGGATTTGTTTATAATGGAATTGATGAAAAAATTTAATACTAGCAATTCAAATATTTGGCTACAATAGAACATCAGGCTATAATTCTTTCTTCCAATAAATATGTATTTCCCCTCAGGGCCTGGATCCTCAGCTGGTGTCTGATGTATCGACAAAGGAATGTCACACTGGGTTTAGTGATGAGCAGATGAGCATGAGCAAGGACCTCAAGGGTGACACCACCTGCTGAGTGGTGTGCATTTCAAGTCTGTTGACAGAACTTTGCAGAGGGAAATTGGAAAAAGATGCTCACATGTCTCATGAAAGGGAGTCTGACATTTTCCTTTCTCTATGGGAAGAGTCATTCATAACCCCTTCTGTTTCTACCCCATACAGTTGTAACACTCAGAATTCAGTTTCATTAAGTTTAATCTTAATGGAACTACAGAAATCACTGCGCTGAAGAAGAAGATCTGGTCTGATATAGGGATGATTGTTACAAGAATTAGCATAGGTGTTTATTCTTAGCTTGAGGGAATTTGATTTATTGATAGAAATATTTTATACGTGTTGGGCTCACAGCAGAGATAAAGATAAAAATTTCTCTGTAAAGTTTTCATATAGTTTGCATAGCATTAAGTGTCATATATCAGACTATAAAAGCTTTACCTGCAGCTTAAGCACCCTAGAATTATGCTCTGATATTATTTGCTCTTGAGTAGGATTCAGTAGAATGTGGGCTATCATAGATATAATTTAAATAAACACCATTACTCAGATCCAACTGGATTTTTATCATATAATAGATTCAACAGAAATGTTGTCTTACACTATGCGATCTATGGGTTGTGCACTAGAATAATCCTTTTCAAATTATAACATTTAACCAAGCATTTTTTTTTTGGATCATTTAAAATACATGGGTCCTGTAGCTCAGTTGTGAAGATGCTTCTTACAAGCATAAGAACCTGAGTTAGGTCCCCAGCTTCCACAGGAAAAAATCCAAGTGTGGTGTACACACCTATAATCCCAGCACTGGGGGATTGTAGGTGTTAGTTTTTAAATACTCTTTTATTTACATTTTTTCCTCTTTCTCCCTACTCCACCCAAATCGTTTCCAACACCCCAACACCAGGTAGGAGAGAAAAGGTTAGTGGGAGAAGTGCTGTTTTCTTAGGTACTTCCTGCTGGTTAGGGCCATCTGGTTCCTTGGAGCCAGTCCAGTTCTCATTTCAGGAGATCTCCAACTTCTTGTCTCATAACAGCAACCAGGAAGAGGCAAGGAGGAAGCAGGAGCAGCCTTGTTCTTTCTTGGGGGCTTCTCACTCTCTGGGCTCTGGCATTTGTTCTCTCTCCAGAGACCTCAGATTTAAACTATCTGCAGCTGGCAAAGAGCTCCTCTCAGAGCCAGCATGAAGCAAATAGTCTGCTGCTGTGGACCACCAGAATCAGCCCCACATCCCACACCTGGGACCCAAACCAAAACATGTTTATATCCACAACAGAGGATCTTGCTAGCTTTCTGGCCAGCTAGACTCTCTGACTCAGTGTCCTGGTTTAGTTGAAGACCCTTTATCTAAATAAATTGGAGAGACATAAGGAAGACACCTTAACATTGTGCTCTGGCTTCTACACACAGGTGTACATGTATATACTCACCTGCACACACACATATGAGAGAGAAAGAGAGAGGAGGGGAAAGAGGCAGAGGGAGGGAGAGAGAGTTTTTCCTTTCAGTTTTCATTTTGTAATTTTTTTTCTTGGGTGAGGAATGATTTATTGAATAGGTAGTTCACATTTTACAAGAGAGATGTCAGAAGAACAGCCATAGCAAATACAGTGCAAGCGAGAAGTGTTCAAAACAGGAGATTTCACTAGGGAGCCATGATTTGTGTGAGGTTCTCGCTGCTTATAATAAAATCAGAAAGCAGTTGCCATTAGGGGCTAACATGAATTCTCCAAAAGCAAGTTGAAGCTAATACTTTGTTATGTATCCAAACCTGACCCTGTGCCTACAGCTGTCTGTTTCTGAACCTATGTCGTGTGCATCTGCATTCAGAATTGATGCATATGTAGTCAAAGCAATCCTGAAGCAAATCAGAATTTTAGTGTGTAATATGGGAAGATCTTACATTATACCCTCAAGATATGTAGACCTGGGGATTGCAGGCTCCGTGCATAAAACATGGTGAATTCACAACTGACCAGATGTCTTGTCAACTGTCTATTTAACTTAAAAACATGATAGGAGGGGCGGGGGGAGAGAGCAAGAATTCTCTAAACTCCCAGTGCTGACTCATGTTAATTTTGTATAGTTTTACAAAGAATGGGAAGGACAAACAAGCAGCTATAAGCCCATCATATGGCACCTTTGTACCAATGTTGACAGGATGGATTAGAAAAGTTCCTCTCAAGCTTGTGGTTAGGACCTAGTAAGCCACTAGAAACGTGTTGCCCTCATTCGGACACAAAAAGACCAGAAAAACGTCAAAACAACCATTTTTAAAAATCACAGCAAGAATCCCAACGTCTCTAAAGGGCAGACAGGATCAGGCTCTTTCCAGGCAGGAAGAGAGCTGTGTTTCATCTCTAGGGTAGAAGCGATTAGCCTACCATTTTGGGATATGCCGGCCACTTCTCAGCAGTGTGCACACGGAGACTGATGGACCAGAACAAAACCTCCTTGAGCCAGTGTGAATCAGTGCAGGCCCAGTGACTTAGAATGACAGAAATGCACTTTCTTGTAGTTCTGAAGCCAGAAGGCTAAAGTGAACGTGTCTACATGGCTGTGTCCAGGGAAATTACTTTTTGGTAGTTTCCTATTTCTGATGCTTCCTGACAATCCTCAGTGTTCCTTGGCTCACAGCTGTATTATTTCACTCCATCCCCACCTTCACCTTGTTGCTGGATCTGTTTGCATTTTCTGACAAGTCTATTGGTCCTTTAGTGACTTAGCACCTTTCTTCAGCCTGGTGTAACCTTGTTTTGATGATTTTCTTACTTATCTCTGTAAACTTTCTACCTCCCAAATAAGTTGTCATTCTGAGGTTCTGGCTGGATGCACAGCTGGGGAGAATTCTATTCTGCTCACTGTGAACCCTCAGAGAGTGAGTTCCCAGTAATCTGCTCTGATTACTTATCGTGTGGAAAACTAGCCCCCAGCTTTAGGTAGGAGGGCAGACTACTCTGGAGGCTGAGACAGGAGGTGCTCATGTCATAGCTTGTCTGCGTTTCAGAGTGAGCTCACAGCCAGCCTGGGTAACTTAGTGAGACCCTGTGTCAGAATAAAAAGTAAAAGCAGGCCTGAGGTATAGCTTGTGGTAGGGTGTTTGCTTAGTGTGCGCCAGGATCTGGGCTTAATTTCTGTCACTTCAAATTAAGCAAGCAAACAAAACAAATTATTCCCCAAATTAATGCTATATAACAATCACCTTTTCATAGCCTATAGTCTTGTGAGGCAGGAATCCAAGCAGAACTTGGGTGGTCAACCCTTTTGTCCTACATGGCACTGACTTGTGTCACTTGCCAACATTCAACTGGTGACTGGTTCTAATGGTCCAGGACACCTTCCCTTACATGTCCCGTGATGTTTAATTTTGGCTGTCAACTTGCCTGGATTAAGAAATGCCTAGGACATTGACATACCTCTCGTGTGTCTGTGATGGAATCTCCAGAGATGTTTGGGTCAGGGACAGTCTGAACTAATGGAATGTAAACAGCAGAATGTAATACATGACCTCATATATCTGGTTTCCTTCCCTCGGCACACTGTTTTAAAGACTCCTCCGTGTGAGTTCTGTCTTATTATTGCACTCTTCTTTATTGTTAAATAATCCGTTGTGTGGTTAGGCTCTGACACAGACAGGAGGATGATCAATTTGAAGGCAAATTGGGTGATATTGGGAGAACTTGTCTCAAAAAATCAATAAGAAATATTCAACTACATGAATATGTTTTGTAAAGTTCAGTATCTTATATTTAGGTGTATGGCTCATTTCAGTGTGTATGTGTGTGTGGTATAAAGGCCTCAACTTCATTCTTGACTGAGCCATTTTTATTTCAGTGTCAATACTGAACAAACTTTCCTTGTCCATTGACTTCTCTTGGCTCTTTCTTGAAAATCATTTGACCCTAATGTAAAAGCGTAAGAACAGGCTCAGTCCTGTTCTCCTCTTCTATATGTCCACATGTGTGCATAACAATCTTTAGTAATTTATTTAATGTCTTTATGGAGTTTTATTTTTTCTGAAAGTAACAAAATTTTACTTAAGTCCCTGCAGCAGGTCCTGAATGGCACCCTCATTGTTCCTGTCCATTTTTATTAATTAATTAATTAATTAATTAACTGAATTCAGCATTAGGCTAATTAAGGCTTTCTTCGCTTTCATCTATTCCAACTTCCATTAAAAATAAAATCCCTTCATTTCCATAGCCTGATGTGACCCCCCACCCCGTCCTTGCCCTTGAGCTCACTTTCATTTATTTATTTATTTATTTTTCGATCTCCTTTAGAAGTTCCCAATTAGCTTGTGACAATGAAAACAATCGACCTCTTTCCTCGGAAGTTCCATAATGAGAAAGTTTCCAGTGTGTTGCCTAAAAAATGTGAAAACTGTAAATGAACTTTCCCCTTAGTTGGATCTTTGTACTGATGCAAGAGTTCAGCATTGGAGCTCTATTTAAAAGGGTCAGTTGACATGAAGACCTGGCAAATGCAGAGCTACCAGCCATGGTGTCAATCCAGCAAGACTTCACCCTGACACCCAGATGATGCTAACAGCACCCCAAAAGCAGACACAACATGGTCTCTAGAGTGGGGAGTTCCTTAACAGTGTGAGTGGCCACACAGCCAGCTTCAGATGTTCATGCTGGGTCCTGAGGTGGTGGCCCAGCACTGCAGAGCTCTTACCAGGTTCAGTTCCCAGAACCCACGTGGCAACTAGAGACTGTCTGTAGCCCCAGTTCTAGGGGAGCTCATGCCTTCTTCTGGTTTCCATAGCTACTTCACACATGTGAAGCTCATATATACACACAGGAAAATACACATAAAAATAGATGAATCCTTAAAACACTTGCATACAAACTAGTCTACCCACACATGCGCGCTTGCTTATACACACCTGTAGGACCCCTGAGACAATAGCTATGACCCTGACCTTTACAAGGTGGAAACCAATGATTCTTCCTTTCCAACTCCTTTCTCACATTTTCTATGTATAACTTATCAAGAAATGCTTTTGATTTCTACCTTTGTGTATTTCTCAAGTCCATTTACTTCTGTTTCTCTGCATCAGCTCTACCTGAACCAAACAGCCATCATGTTTCAATGGACACATTGCAGCTGGTGTACCCCTATTATTGTATTCTACACTGCTGAGTATCCCCTGCTCTACTCACCATTGTAGCAATTACATGTTTTCCATGTAACTAATTGATAACATTTTTATGAGTCTGTAAACTTCCTTGAACTGGGGCCAAGTTTTCTCTCACTTATTATTTGTTCCCTCATTGGCCATGGACAGTAATAAATGCATGGGACACCAACATAGCCTGAGGTAACCTATGAAGGAAATGGTGAATGAAGGCTTTTTGTAAAGAAAAGGGCTTCATGTGGGTCCCGGCCTGTGCAGTGACATTAGTTTTCATAATCTAAGCAAATATTTTCATAGGATATGGGTCAAACTGGTTGGTGACACAGAACAGAGTGAAAATGTGATAGAATAGGTCTCACAATAATTTTAAGGGTTTGTTCCTAGGCTTTGAATTAAACCAAATAAAACTCCTAGAGAGATATGTAAATGAAGCATAAATAACCATCAGACAGTAGGATACAAACTAGACAGGAGAGTTGGGTCCGGGTAATCTCGTTTCTAAGGGTTTAAAATTTTGGGGCTGATAATAAGTCCATATTAAAGAGGTATAAATTAATTTATCAGTGGGTTTAAAAAGTTAATATTGAGAAGCTGGGGAGATAACTTAGTGGCCAAGTGCATCTTGCAGAGGACCCGAGTTTGGTTCCTAACCCTGACATCAGGCTGCTTGCATCTGTTCTAGAGGATCAGGCATCCTCTTCAGGCTGCTTTGGGCTTTTGCACTCACATGCCTTATGTGTACAAACCTACACACAGTCAAACAAACTCAAACCATGTTTTGAAAGTTTAAAAAGTATATATTCAGTAAAATATGGTAATATATGTATACATATATGCAAGGTATACAAAGAAAATTGATGGTGGCCAAAGAAAATATGAACAATGCAAACTAAAACACGAAGAAGTGGTTTACCTCTCAAACTTATACAAAATAAATAAGAAAAAATAACTCACTACAATGCAAGTTGTTTTTAAAATTATTATTACCAGGTCTTTATTATACTTCTGGCTGTAATATAAATTACTATTTTTGGAGACGTGGCTAGTAGTAATTCAAATGAAAACATATTAAAATATGAATGTCTTTGGCTCAGCAGTGATACTTTCAGACATTGGTTTTGTAGAGATATGTGAACAATTTAGTTACTTTTTTTTTTCATTACAATAGCGAAAAGAATTAGAGAACCAGGGCCAGGCTTGCCTTCTGCTCACTACACCTGGGAAGCTGAGGCAGAATTTTGAGGTCAGCCTAGGCTACCCAGTGAGAGCTTGTCTCAAACACACAAGAAAGAAAGAAAAGAAAAGAAAGAAGGAAAGGAGAACTTGAAAACACGTCTCTAGAAATAGGATAAAATAGCTATGTGCAGTGTCCACATGGAGACATATGATTTAAATGTTGCAATAGTATAGAAAACATTTTAAATTCATGCATGACTGATCAAGAGTGAAAAAACAGTCTGGAAATATACTTTGATCTTTTCTTTACGGCAAAATATTACATAACTCAAGCTGGAGTTGACAAACTCATGTTTTTGCCTCAGTTTCTCAAGGGCTGTTACATTACCTGATTACATTACCTGATCTTATTTTTAATTACAAACTACGTGCACAGGAGGATTCCAGTGGTTTTCTCTGGCTGACCAGAATTTGGATTATAGTCACTTTTCTGCATCTTTGGAGCACCAACTCTATAATTCCCTGTGAGTGCTAAAGTCTGTGGGTGCTGAAGTTCTTTGTGTAAATGCCTAGGTGTTTCCACATGTCTTACACACATTTCCCATATAATTTAAAGTATCTGTAAGTTACTTACAATGATGAGCCAACTGTAAATATTTGTAAATAATTTTGTGTCCAGGGAATAATAACAAGAAAAAATCTGCATGTGTAGGGCATATGATATTTTTTTAAATAACTTTTACATATGATGGATGGGATCCATGGATAAAGAATCCCTGGTGCAGAGAGTACTGACCGTATCTTTCTGTATTTGTTTGTCTTTCTTTTGACCAGTAAATGCATATGTACAATGATTCCATAAATGACAAAATACATTGCTTTATGGTGAGGGCCTGGGGGCAACAGAGCCATTCTCCACTTGGCTGCATTAAGTGAAAAGGTGCGTTCACAGCAGAGGTCATGGAGACTCCATGCTGCTCTCTGCCAGGGGAGAGTCCCCCAGTCTTGGTAATGGATTCCGCGCCTCTGCACCCACAGAACGGTGTCAGATGTGGGATCCTCTTGTGATGCCAGGAAGCAGCCATGAACCACAGCTCTCTCTCAGCCACACAATCCTAAGGGGCAACAACTGTGTACTCTGTGGCTACAGCCCTGAATACATTCCATGAGAGATGTGATACTTTTAAGACAGGCTTAGAGAGCTGAAAGACAGTCCATTTGGTAAAGTACAATCATGGAGACCTGAGTTTGAGCCTTCAGAATCTGAGTAAAACAGCGTAGTGCTACACACTTAGGTGGCTTGCAGTGGAGGTACTCAGGCAGATCTATGAGCATCACTGGCCAGCTAGCTTAGTAACCTTGGCAAGCTCTAGGCCAACAGACCCCCTTTAAAAAGGAAAAAACAAGCAAACTGTAGCCTCCACACGTACCCATGTATGAAGATACATACATATGTTTACATATTCACATGAGCATGCGTACACACACATACACACACACAGAGGGGGAGAGAGGGGGCAAGCTTCTATATAATTTTGTACAACTATAGGCTAATGCTAGCTCTCCATGCTTCAAAAGTAAGTTAGGCTAAGCTACGGTGTTTAGTGGGTTGGTGAATTCAACCTTAAGATATTTTCAACTTTTGATGGGTGTATTCAATGTGATGTATTGTAAATCAAGGAATATCTACCTAAAGTAATATTCTGAAAGGGTTTAGTAAGAAAAAAAAGAGAGAAGGTCATTAAAGTGCAGGCTTTTTGAGCCCCTCTATTTGATTCTTTTCTCTTGGATACTCTTCATTTCAAAGTTGACCTTGATTTTTAAAGATTTGTTTTATTTTATCAGTTGACCTGACTTTTAGAGAGATTAATATTAATATTGTATCACTTTAGCGTGCTGTGTGGTTAGAACTCTCAGGAGGACTCCTTGACACTGGAACATGGAGAACATTAAGATAAGAATGAACACTCATGAGAATTTCTATTGAGCAGAAAATCCTTCCGGTACCATTCGGGATGGTGGCAGAGACCAGGGCTTATGCGTATTCGTGCTCTACCACCTCTTCTCCTCCTTTCCCCGCTGGGATCGAGAGCAGCTAATTCTCTTCCATTTTACAATGCCATCAAAATACTAAAGCATGAAAGTCTAACTTTCCTCATAGTATACATTGAAGGTTATCACAATTCATACATTCTAATGATTGACTGTGAGAGGTTTGTGTGTTCAGTCACCCAGAGCTCCCCTTGGACTGATATGTGACTTTACCAGCCTAAAACTGAAACTATTCCTGAACAAGGCTTCCTGGCTCCGTACCCTTCACTGAGGATGAGGATCATGTGTCAGAGGTTGGCACAGGCATGCTGAGAGAATGAAATGAATGTGCTGTATGGTATAAATGAAAAGAATAGACCTTGTGGAGGACAGTGGTCTGAGAGCGTAGTGATGTGTTTTCTGTTTTCTCAAGGTGCACACATTTTGGGAAGGTGTGTTTACTAGATCTAATGAGCCTGTGAATCTGTGACCCCAGAAATTCTTTCCTAGCTGCTTCCCCTAGGAGGTGAGTGTGGTTCAAGTCTCCACTGTATTCATACTCAATACAGCCCTTCAGACCATGCGAATCCTGTGTGATTGAGGGCTGGCAGCTGAATGCTTGTCTAATGGTGGAGCACAGAGAGGGCACAGTTCCATCTTACTGGTCACAGTGGAGATGTCCTGCTATGGGTCGGTGAACAGAGCATAAGGCATAGAAAGTTTCTCAACCTATGGGTTGTGGTTTGGGGTCATACGTCAGCTACACTACATATCAGATATTTACATTGTGATTCATAACATCTATGAAGGACCAATTAAGTAATTTTATGGTTGGGGTCACCACATCATGAGAAACTGTATTGAGGGGTCAGAGCATTAAAGCTGAAACCACTGGTATAGAGTGAAGGATCAGGGGATCTATGGTCACTGTGTGTTCATATTCAATGTTAAAGTAGCTTTGATCATAACTCTATGGAGGTCCATTAAGGGAGAGCTATTTCCTTCTGCTATAGAGAATGGGATTACCTCTTGCCTGGGTGGACCTTACATTCCAAACAAAGTGAAATATGAGCTAATCAAGTTGGGCCAGTCAGCCACCTGCTAAAAGATTACTCCTCAGAAGGTGGTAGGGAGATGGGAGGAATAATCACCCCCTTGTTGAGATGGTGGACTTTTCCCCCTCAGATTCACTGCTTTCAGGCAGTCACCAAAGAACTGCCACAAGGCTGTTAGGTCTGCATGCCTTTCTGAATTCTGACTTAAGAAGATGTAACTTTCCATTTCTCTTTTCTGTGTGTTTCTGTTGTAATTCTTTTTCTGGCAGAAGTCAGAGATGTAGCTGTCAGCTTTGGGACAAAGAACAGAAGAAACCCTTTTTTCAGGGATGGCTAGAACACTTTTAGGAGAGGCCCATGTACTAGGCAAGGCTCTGGGTCTCACTGGGGGAGATGGAGTTTTCTACCTGGGTGTTATAGGTATATCTTTTATTATTATTTTTTGAACAGTGAATTCTTTTATTGTGGCTTTCTTTTACTTAACACTGAAAAAATAATATAAAAAGGGTAATGTAAAAAAATCTTTTGTACAACTTGGGCTTGAGACTCTGTCTTAAAAAAAATCTGACCAAGGTTGCATAGCTCCAGGGGCTCAGGAGGTCCAGAAACTCTCCTCAGTGTCCTTGGGCAGCAGCTCAGCTGAACTTTCTTCCTTCCAACTTCTTCCCATGGTCTGTAGTAAGTATGTGGCACAGTTTGTCATTATGGGTTATTCTGTATACTAGTACCAAGGTGGTGTTGCTGGATGGCTCAC
>CM053759.1:10376220-10394466 GCA_028658305.1 Pachyuromys duprasi | reverse complement strand
GGAGTCCACGTTGATGTACGTGGTCCATGTGGCTGCCAGCTGCTATGGGCAAGGATGCTTCAGTTATGACTACAGACTCATAACTGAGAATGAGAGACACTGAAGGCTTCTGTGACCTCTCCCCTGCCTCCCAGTGACTGGCAAGTCTGGGCGGAGCCTCCAACCCCAGCTCTTCAAGCTTCCGCTCCCTGTACTTCTCATACTGCCGGTACCCTGCATACCCTCCACCTGTTGCCAACAGGATGGGCACAGGGCGCAGCAGGAACAAGGATCGGAGAGGAGCAGTATGGACTTTTCTGGCACCTAAGGTCTGGCTCCATAGCAGTGCTGCCTCGCTCTGGTCACTGACTCCGGTGCCTGTGTTACAGGCTTAAAGAGGCATCTTCTGGAAGGACCCTAGGAAATGGCGTGTGGCAGTATGCTCATAGTGACAGGGGCTGCTCCGCCACAGCACGCCTCCAGGTAGAGAGCGGACACACCAGCGACCCCGACACGCCGCCATGTCGCCTCCCAGGTATATCTTTTAAATGAGATTGCTGGTACCAGAGGCAGTGGAAATTCGGGAATTCCAGAAACCTGTGGTGATACTGAAGTGTTCCAGCCCTTTGGATAAGCCACTGTATTAATGTCAGGGATTCAGATGAAAACCCATGCCTCGTCAGTTTGCAGACAAAATGTAGGCCCAGTGAGGCCCAGGCCCAGCTGGCCAGAGGGTAGGCCTGGCGAGATGCTGGTCAATGGTTGCCAAGGCAGTTCTGCGTGCTGGCGAATCTCCAGGGAGGAGGGGAGCCTTCCTTCCCCCAGAATAAATGATGAATCCCAGGTGGCCATGGTGGAAAGGTGATGGTATCAGGAAGCACCGAGCACCCAACACATTTGAAATCAGGGATCTTTAAGCCTTGGGCAATGGGAGGTTTTCATGGGTGGATGTGTTTTATTCTCCTCTGGGGTCAGAGGTGCCAGGGATGTTTGATTTACATGTAGTGCTTCAGTGCTTCACTTACATGCAGTATTATGGTGTCCTAAGAAGAAGAACATAGTACTTAATTATCCTATGGGTTGGGGAAAGAACTGAGCCAAGACAACAAGCTTCTTAGCATGGGGTGTGTATCACCAGGAATCCCCAGGTGGCTGCTAAACAGGTTTTCTTATCAGGAAAGGGTGGGGCCTGTGAGGACTGTGTGACACTCCTTACAAAATCTGAGGTTACCAGATCAGATGGAGAGAGAACCCCAATGAGAAAAGGGAGTTCACCATCATATATCACGCGCAAGGCTATTGGAAATGGCCGACTTCAACCTCATTTAGCAGAGTTCCACACCTCTGCAGCTATCTGCCCTTTGTCATGTGGCTGTTCACTGAGCCTTCATGAAAAATGGCATATATTTCTTCTCCATCTCTATATCAGGGTAGCTACTGAGATGTACTTGCCTTCTCTGTGGTTTTCTTGTAAACGCTTATAAAATTGTCCTCAAATTTTTTTTTGAGTCAGTTCTTAAGTTTTTTTATTGGTGAGACCAAGAACTTCAAGAGCAGTCTCCAACTTCTTTGGTAGTAACAAGACTATCTAGGAAGTAGAAACTCCATGTAATCATTGCAAGGGGCTGGAAAAAGTTTCGGGGACTTCATCACCTTGTTTTTGGAGAAGAAGAATTTACTTTTAAGCAACTGGGGGTTGTTTGGAGTGGCACCTTGAGGTTCTATTGGGTTGTTTGGTGAAATTCTAGTTTATGTTTTAAAAACTCATTGCCTTTTTTATTTTTATTTTTAGCAGAGCTGATTAATTAAATACAGTGATGAGGAATTCCGGTGCCAGTATGTATCCTGGGGGAGGACCTGTATTGAGTCAACGTGGTTCCTCTTTGAAATAGCTCAATTAGTTTCAGTGTTACTTAGCAAAATCCTGGGGTAGTCTTGCTATGGAGATGGGCCACATGCATGGATATGTTTTCTTGGAATAGACAATGATTACTGATAAGGGAAAAGTATGCACTGTCTGGCCACATAAAATAACCCAACTTTATGTAGCTATTTTCCCAAAGAATGGAAATATGCATTGATTCCTTCCTTGCTGATAGATGCATTGAGAAAAGACATCTGATTGCTTTAATCAGATGAACTCCTCCCCCATCCTTGTTGGAGTAAGGACTGGCTTGATCTTCTCAGGTGAGCGCAGCTGCTGTGACCTCACGTGTGCAATGCTCCTGTCATTCCCAGATGTTTCTCGTCACTCTTCTCTATCTTCTGGCCATCACTGTCTTTCCACCAGAATTCATTTTTAAGCCGTTTTAACCTCTTTATCTGATATTTCATCAGTTTCACCATCTTTGGAGAATTAAAATTTTGGGGGAGTCGTGATACCTGATTTGGAGATGCCTTCTGTGTTTCTGTGCTGAGATTCATCCCTGTATTGAGGTGGATATTCTCTCCAGCTTATACGTAAGAGGCCTTTGTACAGAAAAGCATTCTCTTGATAGTGTGGCTGGGATATCAGACTGGGAAGTACTGAATATATTTCCAATTGGATTTTGTGATGTAATTTTTCTGTTGCTTTGGTAGGGTTAAGTTTTTTTGTGACATCCTACATGCTGTATCTAAATGGGAAGATCTTGTTTTCTTTGTAAATCTCATGACATCTTCGGTTTTGCCATACATCAGGCAGATGCATTGTGAAGAGTGGTGCATGGCATGCCTCTTTGTGACTACTCCTTTGGTCTTACCCACAGTGTAGCTTCTGAAGGAGAACAGGAGCAACCCATGCTGTGGGTTTTCATCAGTTTGATGTCCACGGTTCTTCTGTTGTTTCTTTTTTTGTGGATGTCCAGGCACTGACATCCAGTCATTGGCCTTCTTTTAAAAAAAACAAAAACAAAGCCAGAGCTCCTCTCTTCTGTGAGTTAAGGCACCTGCTGGAGTTTGAGCAGGGTAGGTAACATGCAGAGCCAGCTTTCTGATGCTCAGCTGAGCTGGGGCATAGCTCAGTGACAGAGCATCTGTACAAGCTCCAAAATGCCACATTCTAAGCCCAGCACCGTGTAGAAAAGGCAAACAATTGCAGCTTACTATCAGCTTCCTTTCCTGTGCCAGTATTTCCTCATGGCATCTGTGCTAGCTTCATTTCTGTTGTGATAAAATACCCAGTCAAAAGCAACTTAAGGAAGAAAAGGGCTTATTTCAGCTTACATTCCAGGTTATAGTCCATACTTGTGGATAAATCAAGGTAGGAACTTCAAATTGCAACTCATGTTACCCCTACAGTCAAGACGAGAGAAATGAGTGCATGCATGCTAGCTTGCTTGTATTCAGCTCGGTTTTTCTACTCTTACAGAGTTCATGACCCCATGCCCAAGGGCTGGCGCTACCCATGGAGGGTCTTCTCACATCGATTAACCTACTTCACATAGCCCCACAGACATGCCTGCAGGCCCGCCCATTGTAGACAGTCCACCACTCTCTCCTCAGGTGATTTGTAAGCTGTACCAAGTCAACAACTGAAGCAGCTAGGCCGCTGCGGGCTCCACACTTGTGCTATTTTTCATCTTCTTTTGCAGTAACCAGAGTACTGGATCTCTCCAAGTCTCTGCGGAACATTAAAATTCAGCGTGTCTCCGCAGTCTCCCCCCTGGCTCAGAAGCTGTTCTGTGGCTTCTTCAGTCTGAGCAGCTGGGAAGTTAGCACATACTTCTGCTTTGCCACCTCGGTTCTGTTTTTATTACCTTGATTATAGACAGTGTCATGTTGGTTTACACTTGTTAAAACATCAGATTTTATCCTTTAAACGTTTGTCATTAATTGCATCCTAATTATGTTGAAATAGTTTTGCTTAAAGCATTGAGGGCGAAAAAAAAAGTTGACATACAAATAAGGTAGGTGAGTAGCAGGCTGAGTTAGTTTGGAGCGCAGGGGACAGGAGTGAGCAGTTTGTTAAACAGCTGTTGGTGCCACACAGGATTTACAAAGTTGTTTTACCGTGTCATAAAATGACTTCGGGTGGAGATGTACTTTTAGGGGCTGTCATGGAGACCTAAATTCACCAAAGGCTCCCAGAGGAATGAAGAAATATTGGGGGTCCTGGGGTCTTTTATTTAAAAAAAAGATTTGTGTGTGTGTGAGTGGGTGCCCAAGAAAACCAGAAGATGTCATTGTATCTCCTGCAGTTGGAGTTAAGGTGGCTTTAACCGCTCAGTGTGGGCCAAACTGGGACCGCCTTGAAGAGCTGCAAGGGCTCTTAACTGCTGAGCTACCTCTCCAGGTCTGAGTCCTGGAATCCTGAAGGTGGAGGAACCTTGAGAAGCTACAGAACCCTTAAAATGAGCCTTATTTCTGAGTTCAGGAGTGGGTGATGTAAGGGATAAACCTTTGTTTGACTTTCTGTTATGGTTTCATTTTGAATTATGATCACATATTCAAAGGCTGGGGGTCCCCAGATGGTTGAAAGTTGAGCCTTTAGGGGGTGGGGACTTGCTGGGGCAGTGAGCTGTTTGGGGTAAGCCTTTGAAGTCACATGCTTTACTCTGGTTCCTGCGCTTGCAAGATATGAGGAGCCCCGCCTTACACTCCTGCTGCCTGGACAGAAAACCATTGCCACCGCTCAGATGGACTGAGAACTCTGAAACCGTCGCCGTCAGACTTTTGCCCCAGACACTGAGAAAATTCAGCTTCCTTTGGTGTGAAGAGTGTTTCTGACATCTTTAATGCGCAGAAATTAGATCTCTCACAGTCTGTATCCCTCCACCCTGCCTTGAGAAGGAGCCTGGTACAGGCTGGGAAGGCCGAGCTTTGGTATTACTTGATCTGTTGTCTTCTTCAGAAAATATGTGATAGGAGTGAGTGTACTGGTTAAGGAAAAGTAAGAGGAGCTGTGAAAATAAGACCTGAAAAGTTAGATTTTTTTTTTCATCTCTAGGAGCTCAAGGGCTTTTAATGTTTGCTCCTGAATTGCAGTCTCACCGAGGAGTGCAGGAGCTGCCTGGCTTCTTGCCACTTTCAAGGGTGGCAGCAAGGCTGTTCCTTCTTTGATTCCTCTATACACGCCGGGGTGTCTCCTTTTTTGAACTGGAATGCTGTGAAAGGTATGCACAGCCCCTCAAAGGGCGCAGGTCAGGCAGAGGGAAGGACCCACGCTGTAGACCAGGTTCCTCAAAACAGTGAGTTTCCTATTGAAGAGCAGGTTACTTGTAATTCTTCCCCCCACAGTTCCTAGAGAAAGGAGGTTGAGATGTTCCCTAAGGTCATTATTATTTAAACATTTAAAAGAGATTTATTATTTTATGTGTGTGTGTTGCCTGCACATATGTCTGTGCAGCACGTGTGTGTCTGGTGCCTGAACAAGTCAGAGGAAGGCATTGGATTCCTGGAACTGGAGTTATAGATGGTTGTGGGTCACCAGTGGCTCCTGGGGATGGACCCCTTAGACTGCTGCCACTTTTCTCCAACCTCTGAGGCCACGATTATTGTGTTAGTGTGTGAGCTGCCCTCATTAGGCCCACACCGCTGAAGGTGGGAGTAGTATAGGACACTGGGGACATTAAGTGATCCCAGAGTGGTCTCCATTGACTTCAGACTCCTCTACCTCTTGTGGGTAGGGATATGTGGTTGGCAGTTCAACCCCTGCAAAAGCACACCCAGGCTCTGCTTAGGAGGAGTATCATGGGATGGAAGGGCAGACCTGGCGATGATGGAGACTGTATGTTCGTGTGCGTGTTACTGCTGCCCACTGTATGGGAAACCTGTTCTAAAGATCCAGGAAGGCCCGTGGAAGAGGGAAGATGGAATCTGTTCATGGCTCAGAAGCTTGATGTTGTTTTGTTTTGTTTGTATTTGTCTTACAAACATTTGTATGGCAAAGAAAGAGTAACACCCACAGAAGAAACTTCAGCCACCCATGGAAGAGTCCTGCTTTCTTTTTTTGTTTTTTTCAGAGTTGCTTTTATTTTTGTGGTTAATTATTCATAAATCTTGAGTCAGAGATTTTATTTTGGCTCTCAGGCGATAAAAGCCCAAGGTCACAGGGGAAGTGATTTCAGATGCCAAGCGATCCTCCTCCAACCTCTTGTAAAATTTTTTACTTCAGCTTCAGCAGTAGCATTGCCTGCAGGAGGGGTGACGATTTAATTTCAGCTTCGAGATGAAATATTGACCGGGGTGCTGATGAGGGGCTGGCAGGCAGCATGGATCAGTGTAAGCGGGGACTGCAGCTGAGCTGTCTCCACTCTCACTTGGTGATGATCCCTTCCTTGAGGAATGACCTTTGCAAAATGATGGTAATATGTGTGAGGAGGGTACAGAGAGGAAGTGCTGCAGAGGTTCATTTTTTTTATATCTCCCTACTTATTATGTATCTGTCTATCTAACTGTCCTATCTGTCTGTCTATCTATCTATCTATCTATCTATCTATCTATCTATCTATCTATCTATCTATCATGTATTTATTTATCTATCCTCTATCTCTCATCTAGCTAACTCTCAAAGTCGAACTTTACTTTCATGTTCATTGCTAGGAACTAATTTACAACACGCTATGTTTTCTTTCAGTGTACCACTGAGAATGCTGTTACCCCTCACACTCTGCAACCCACCCCACCCCTGCACAAAGTAAGGGGATCCTCATCTGACACAAGTCGGGCAGCAGCGATTCTCGCCAGCTCAAACAGTTCACTGAACATTGGTTGACATTTCCCCCACTTTCAATTACTACCTATGAACTGTACAAAGTAATGTACAATACCAGGACATGCTCATGGATGGATACAGTGCCCTTTGAGCGCATCCCCTCTACTCTGTACACTTTCTAAGGGTTGACAGTTGATTTGTGACGAGTTGTATATGAACTCATCTCTGTGGGTGCCTGGAGGAAGATGCCTTCCTTTAATGCTCTGCTCTTGACCTCCCATCTTCAGAGGTGCCCACTCAACAGCTTCATAGGTGCTTTCTTATAATCATCTACCCTTAGAAACTTAGAATATGCATCAGTCTTTTAAAGATTAACTAACAAGAGCATGGCATCTGCTTTATCCTAGTCAATTATGTCATTATAAACGGCATGTTTCATGTTGGAGTTCCCAGGATTCTTTGGATCTGTCACTTAGAGCATTTTCTCTCCCTTTCTCATAGGCTCTGTATACTTTACTCCTCTAATACCCAATGTCAAGGAAGATATTCCAAGCCTTTGATGTATGAATCGGGCTATCAGAGCAATAACAAAGATACTTCAACATGCGATGACTCAAGTGAACTTTACCTCCCACACCATAGCTCACAGAGAAATGGGTTTCCAGAGGCACATGGGGCTTCCACTTCTCTGTCCATAGCAGGTGATCAGTTTTTCCATTGCCTCAGTGAGAGGAGAGAAAAGGGGAAATGGTCATAGAATAACACATTTCTATATACAGGTATGGCCTCACACCCCTTCATTCACATGTTATTTGACTGAGTTATTACCGTGGTCAGTGAAAAACTGGGGTTCTGTAATTAACAAGAGAGACAGGACATATTAGATTTGTTATTAACTATTTATTTTAATAATATAATAATATAAATTGTATGTGCGCACTCACATGTGTAGGTCAGAAGCATTGTATCCCAGAAACTGGTGTTACCAGTAGTAGTTGTGAGCCCCCAAAATGAGCACTTGGAACCTCATTTCAATCCTCTGCAAGAGCAGGCATATCCACTGAGAGAACCTTCAACCTGAGAATGGATGTTTTGGGCCATTTTGTTCATAATTGGGTAGTCCCAGTGAGATGCTGGCTGTGGAACTATATGGTCTCCAGTATTTCTCAAAGGGAAATAGTGTCTACATGTGGTCCTAGGACAAGATCTAACTCAACTGAGAAATAACACAGAAAAATGCAAAAGAGTCTATTGTTATTATTAATTTATTTGTGTTTGTGTACTAAGCAATGGACCTCATCTTGACAGCTTCCCCTCTCTGCCCCTTCATGTTCCACCCCTGTTTCTGGATTGTTCCTTTCCCCGCCCCTCAGTTAATATTCTATTCTGCTTTTTATGTTTTCATTATCCTCTTGTTTCCCACTTCCCCCTTTGATATCTTCCCTCTCTCTCAACATCTCCTTTCTAGTTTTGTTACCTACACATACACATGTATGCGCACACACATACGCACGTATGCATATGTACCATTATATACATACATATATGTGTGTATATAATTTTAAATTTAAGTCTCACACGTGAGAGAAAACACGTCTTTGTCTGAAAGTGTCTTTTTGACAGAAATTTTCCTGTTTCAGGCCTGGTTGATGTAGTTCAATGCAAACAAAGGGGGAAGTCCTGGCTATCCATCATTCCTCTGTGGTCAGGATGGCTGTAGTTTTGAGAGAGCACCCTGGGAATACCTTTCTGAGAAAGTGATGCATTTGTGGAAAGATCTGGAAGATATGAAGGCCTGAGTTATGTGGATATGAGGAGGAAGTTCATTTGGGTGAAAGGCTGAGCAAAGAACTTAGAGTGAGAACGGACTCTGAGTGTTTGAAGAGGTAGGCCAGCATGGCTGAAGCAGAGTGGCTGAGGGAGAGGAGGAGGAGGTGATGAGCATATGCAAAGAGCCAAAGGAAGCAGGTCTGGCCTTGTGGGGCATTGGAAAGACTGGCTTCTATCTGGAGTGAGCTGAGAGGGTTTGCAGAGAATGTGTGATATGGATTGCTTTAAAACACCTCTCTGACTTGATGTGGGAAACAGCCCTTAAAAAGACAAAGGCCACTGTAGTTGTTTATGTAAAAGACGAAGATGATGCGGTTTAATAAGGGCAGAGAGTCAGAAGGCTGCGCTCAGTGTGTGTTGACTGACGACTTGGTTCAGGACAGAGTAGGAGGCTGCCTAAGAGACTGTGATGAAGGGATGGGTATGGAGCCTCGGAGAGACCAGAGACAGTGCGAGTCCAGGCTTTGCCCTGGATGCCTGGAGGATGAGTTGTCCATCACTGAGGTGCAGGAGATGCCGGAGTAGCCGATTTTGGAGGCTTTTTAGGAGCTCAGTTTTGTTAGGTGTTAAGCTTGAGAGTGAGGCATGGCAGCCCATTGGTTCCATTCAAAAGCCAGCGTAGTTCTTGAATTTTTCATTTCCATGAGCCAATAGAGGTTTCTCTTAACTTAATCATTGTTTCGAGAATTTCATCCACGTGTTCTGTATTTGCATCATTTCCACCTCTCTCCACTTCCAGCTCTTCCCATGTCCTTCCCAACTCCCTCTCAAATTCATGACCTCGTCTGTAATTACTGTTGTTTCACGTGTGAAACACACACATAACCCGCTGAGCCTATTTAGTGCTGCTCTTACACACATGTTTAGGACTGACCACTGGGGACTGGATAACCTATGAGGGGAGGCTAGCTCTTGAAGAAGACAGATTCTTAGAGCAGCTGTTTATTACCTGTAAATCTTCTCTGAGTGCTCCCTGGTGAAATGTCTCTTGATCCATGTTGGCATGTAGACTGGTCTTGTCATTCTGCATTTTGTCATTTTGTGTGTATGTGTGTGTGTGTGTGTGTGTGTGTGTGTGAAAGAGGGGGAGGAAGAATTTTGAGATAAATGATTGATAAATTATTCTCGATGACAATTCAATTCAAATGATATATCCTGACTGGGGTATATGACATTTTCTGCCTTCATGATCACAAAAAGCCAAATGTTAACAATAGTTACAACACAATATGACAGGAATCCCAGTAGAATTATGTGAATACAGAGCTCAGAAAACTTTTTCCTGATGAGGGAAGTTAGTCTCCCTCCTTGCTTTGTCTTTCTGTGTGTATATCTATGTCTCTTCTGTTAAAATTAATTGTTGTTTATTTTATTTATATGGGCGTTTTGCTTATATGTATGTCTATACACCATGTAAATGTCATGCACATGGAGGTCAGAAGAAGGCACTGGATCCCCCTGGAAATGGAGTTACAGACAGTTCTGAGCTGCCATGATGTAGGTGCTGGGAATCAAACCAGGGTCCTCTGAAAGAGCAGCTGGTGCTCTTAATTGCAGATCCATCTAATCCGGCTCTTCTGTCAGACTTTTTTTTTTTTTTGAGACAGAGTTTCATGTAACCCACACTAGCTTTGAAAAACTGTGTAGCTGAGGATGATCCTGAACTCCTGGTTCTCCTGCTTTTCTTAATACTGAGATGATGGGCATGTGCCGTCTCACCTGGCTTTGACCACTTTTCACCAGAAGGGGTGATGGGAGAAAGTATTAGATTTGGAAAATGGTGACTACCAGGCAGCCCTCTGTCTTAGGAGACATTTGACTTCTCTGAGATGGATGCTGGACATCTAAGCAGTGAAACTTGGAGTCCTGGAAGCAGCTGTGCCTTTAGTCAGATGTAGTCATTGGGTTTTCCAGGGCCAAGAGTCAATAGATCATTTATGGCCCTTGGTTATTAAATGGACACTATGATATATGCTTGGCCTATCTCTGGGAATGTTGTCAGAATTAAGTATGTTATAGGATGTGAAAGTACTTCATTACCTATGCAAGGTCATGGAAAGAAGGCTTTTATGGGATTTCTGTGGAACACCCAAATTTCTCTAATTGTAGGATTTAAAAAGGACATCAGAAGAGTACTTCTATGAGAAGCAAGACTTGCTTTTTTTTTCTGGTCAGAGCTCAAAAAATATCAGATCAGTGAATATACAGCAGCCCAAATGCCCTGTCTGATGATGACAGTTACAGTTGTCTACAAAGGGTCTGAGAAATGTGGTCACTATTGCCTTTTCTGGTGTGATTTAGAGGCTATGAGTGGTAGGTGAAGCCTGCCCAGTCAATGAGAGATGGCGAGAAGAATGAACAGTGTGATAATGAGCTATGTGTGTGGCTGAGGGACGTATATGGGCAAAACTTGAGTAGAAACCACGGGGCTGCAATATCAGTAAGAGGAAACAGCTTGCTCTCATCAGTATTATTTTTTCTAAAACTGCACTGAGTCTGTATTTCAGTTCTCATGTAGAGAAATAGGCTATAGTCTGTCAGAGTGGCTGTCCGGAGTGCCTGGTCTCAGATGTCCCCATGAGGGTGGCTGAGCATGAATGTTTTGGAGAGTTTGACAAGGCCTCTGTGCTGGGTAGACTTTTTTTTTTTTTTTTATTTCAGTCTGTAGAAGACTGAAGTTTGGAATTCAAGAATGTAAGAGAATGCCTCAGGGGGGTTGGAGATAAGTTTAGTGGAAGAAGAGGCCTGGGAAGGAAGGTTCTCTGGACCCCACCAATCAGGTAGAGATGATTAAAAAGGGATATTTTATAATACAAAAATATATTTAAAGACTGTAAAGTGGTCAAGGCTACTGGGTAAGTAACTGAGGTGACTTTTGAAGTCAGATTTTCAAGACTGACATGAATGCTTGTCTGACTTGTGACAGTGACCCTCAGACACGTGGAACCTTAAAGACGGGGTATTCACAGATGGCTTAACTCAGCCTGCAAGGCTTAGAGGTTGATCTGAAGCTAAGATAATGGGGCATTTGCAAGGACCGATGTGGGAAAGCACGTGCGAGGCAAACAGACCATCTCTTGACTCTGGATCTCACTATCACCTTTTATATCATAACATTTTAAAATATAATTAAAGTTCATTGGGAATGTTTGTAGCATACACATAGATCTTGACCCGGGAACAGCTGGTGGTGGTTCAACTTCTGAACATCAGAGATTAATAAGACATCAGGGCTAGGAGTGTCCCTCACTCCTCCAACCCCTCTCTGCTTGTCGGTCTGTGTGTCTGTTTCTCTCATATGCATAATAGTGTACAGGGCATGCTATATGGTATATGTACATGTGTGTATAGTGCTCTGTACAAGTATATGTGCTAGTTATAGAAGAATGTTGACTGTCTTCCTCTGTTGCTCTTCAGATTACCTTTTGAGACAGGGTCTCTCCTTGAACCTCCAGCTTGCTATTTCAGCCAGGCTGGCTAGGCAGTGGGCTTCTGAGCTCTGTTTCCACCTCCACTGTGGCAACAGGTTCACTCATACCCAGCTTTCCAATGCAGGGCTAGAAGGGAAAGAGAGTATGTGCAATATCCAGTTTCCAGTGACCTGCCGCCTTGGACTTTGTTCTCCGACTTCTGCCTGTGTCTGTGGCATGTGTTTTGTATAATATTCAGGGAACAAATGGCTGTGGTTTAGCTGTTACTCACTTTAAATTCAAAATAATTTTGAAGCAAAATAAAACCATGAAATAATCTGTTGTATTTTATATTTATTTCAAAATGTTTATTTATTCTTGGAAAATTTCATGTACGCATATAATATATCTTGATCAGAACCACCCCTAACTCCCACCTCCTACTTTCCCCAGACACACCTAATACATCCCTACTACCTTTGTTTTTGTTTTGTTTTGTTTTTTGTAACCCACTGGCACACAATGATTGCACATATTTATGAGATGATATTTCAGTACACAAGGGCCTTATTTTATTGAAATATAAATATGATTAGTGTAAGTTAAGCACATATATTTAAAGAATGCTTTTAAGTTTTGGCATATTTATATGTCAGCTTATATTCAATATTTTTAGCAATGAATATGTTAAACATACACGAATAACTCAAAAGAGCAAATAATCTGGGGCCTAGAGAGAGGGCTCAACAGTTAGGAGACCTAGAGGGAGGGCTCAACAGTTGAGAGCCCTAGAGGGAGGGCTCAACAGTTGGGAGCACTCGCTGCTCTTCTTGAGGACCCAGGTTCAGTCCTCACTACACATGGTGGCTCACAAACCACTTGCAACTCCAGTGCCAGGAGATCTAATGTCTTCTAGACTCTCTAGGCATCAGACAAACACACAGTGCACATATGTACATATAGGAAAATACTTATGCACATAAAATAAAAGGAAATGAAACTTTCAAAAGAGCAAAGAATGTTGCAGCAGCACGGTCTGGTGCTTTATATTTGAATGTTATTATTTTGCTCCACAAGATCTGGTTGCTGCCCAGATGAGCACATTCCCATGTACACCTGTCCTTGTGTAAACCATTCTCTACCTAAATTAAAGTTGATTGGTTAATTTTTAAAAAAAAGGCCTACACCTGGGCATGGCAGAAATGAAAGGGTGGAGCTAAGGTTTGAGGGCCTTGGGGACAGAAGTATCACAGGAGAGACATAGGGGAAGGGAAAAGAGCTGCCATGGGTTAGCATGGAGAGAAGTACATGGCTGGAGGAAAGCAACCCAGATGGGAAGAATAAGCAAGAAGTTATGAAATTATGGATGGGAAGTAGCCTAGATAGAAATTATTAGAGCAATTGGCATGGGAGGATGACTGGGAGGTAAGAGTAGAGGGTTTAGAGGGTTAATATCTGCCCAGGCCCAGGAAAGATTGGCTTATCCAAAATCTATCAGGTGCCTGCGTCTTTTATTGATTATGATAGCAGGTTAGATAATACTGCTGTAATAATTATAAAGTTTTTAATGATAAATGTTATTAGCCCTTTTTCAATATTTACCACAATAAAGTGAAGTTAATGGATAAATACACTAGACAAACACATTTTTAAAAATATGAATGGGCAAGAAACACATGAAAAAGTGTGTGGCATCCTTAGTCTTTTAGGAGATATAAAAACTACACTGCAATCATATCATCCCAGACGGGATGGTGAATGTCAAAGAAGCAGAATATAATACACACTGTTGCAGATTGCTGGGCAAGGAGATTGCTCTCTCTAACGTGGCAGGAGGGAACCTGAACCCGGTGCAGCCTCTGTGAAAATCGGCATGGAGGCTCTAGGATTACAAATGGCATGACCACCTGTTCAGCCATGCCACTTCTTAGGTTTATTTCCACATAGTTCTGGAGGCTACAAACACAAGGGAAAATTATGGCAGGCTCGGTGTCTTCGGAAATCTCTCTCCATGTCCTCTTGTCTCCTGCCTACACCATCTTCCCTCTGTGCCTAACCGTGTCTCTCCTCATAAAGATATCACTCATAATTTATTAGAATCTACTCATATGCTCTCACTTCATTTTAGTTACCTCTTTAAAGGGCCAGTCTTCAAAAATAGTCACATTCTGATATGCTAGGATTAGAGTCTTGCCATGCTCTCTCTTTGTGTCTGTGTGCGCACATGTGTGAATATATGTGTGTGTGAGCACGTGTGTATGTGTATGTTACCGGGGATTGATCATAAGGTCTTCCACAGGTTAGGTAAGTGAGCTATATCTACAGCTCTCTCTCTCTTTGGTTGGTTGGTTTTTTGAAGTAGAGGCCCACTAAGTTGTCCAGAATGGCTTTGAACTCACTATGCAGGGCAGGCAGGACTTGAATTTGTGACCCTTCTTTCTCAGCCTCTCGGCTGCTAGGATTTTTAGGCATTTACCACATTACCTGGCTCAACACAGGGATTTTGAAGGAACTCTGAAGCAATGAGTCTTTGGGTGTCACGTACAAAATTAGCTGTATTTTTTTGTTTTTGTTTGTTTATTTGCTTTTAGAATCTTTTTTAAAAAAGCAACTATGGGAAGTTCTTTACTCTTATTTTGATGGTAGTATTTATCAAGAAGTAATGGAAGTTGTCAAGTGCCTTTTCTACATCTGTTAAAAGAGTGTGAGTTTTATACATGTATTTAGGATATTAACTCAGTCTTTCATTCCTGCGATCCTTTAATTACTCATGATTTTTATGTATTTTTGGGTTTCATTTTCAGAGGGGTACTAATGACTGACAAAAAAAAAAACTGCCAAAAACGTAGTTGGTATCTATATAGAAAACATAAAGAAGCTTTAATTCAAGAGAATTCTTGAAAAATTTGCTGAATGAAGATGGAAGCTAGAAATAACCAACATTTTATGCATAAAGTTAATGTCACTGACATTAGAATCCATGGATGACCGATGTTATAATCCTGTAACAAAGTACTCCCTCAGTTTCCACTTAGAAAAGGGGCAAGCTTGATGCACTTATGAACTGGAAAGGATATAGAAGATCAGTTCAAAGAACAGACCTAGCAAAGTTTCCCCTTGTACCTTGGTATCCACACACATATTCGGTGGTTGATCTCCTATATGTGCATTTGAACATGGTGGGGGTTTCAAATCCACTTTAGTTTCATTGTTGACAGTTGCGGGTATAGCCAACTGTTTACATCTGTTAAAAATTACTATTCAGTGTACTTTAGAATTTGAGTTTTATGTAGAAATGTGTTCTCATGTCACAATTGCAAGGAAAAGAAAAGATTCTGGTTGCTAGAATCAAGAATAAAAACTAACAAATGTTTTTTTTCTTTCCTTTTTTTTTTTTTTGAGAACATTTTGTCATGAATAGAACTACCAGGAAAAATTTCAATTGAAGTAAAGGATATGAAGTGCACTCTAGATTTATTTTTTATTGTGTGATAAAATGGAAGTGTTCATTGTATATTGCAGCACAATAATCATGAAGATAACTTCAGAAGGCTTGATCCAGACACTAGTTCTGTGAGATAAGAAAGCTGTCAGGGCTTATCTTTGTAAAGAGGTGAAGTGGATGGCTAGAGGTACTCGTGTGTCTGCTGTCTTTGACATTATGGTGACCTTAATACGTCTCTGAGAAGAGGGCCAGCCTTTCCTTGGCAGATAAGATCAAAGGAGAAGACAAGAGTTAGAAGCTGGGAAAAGTGGTTTCTACAGGTTGTTATGACATGAACTGTAGTTTTACAACAATCATCAAATAAATTACAATCTTGATATCCTAAAAATGCAAAGGGTTATCAGCCATCACCCTATGGGTCCTTTCTGTTGCTGTTGGACTTATCAGATGAGTTCTCATGATGTGCCTCTGAATTCTGAAGTGACAACTGTGCATCCCCAGAATATTCTTGTCTTTTTGCTTATTACAAGAAAGAAATTCCCTTCGTCTCATGTCCATTTCTTTGAGAAATCACTTGATCTCTAACTTTACAGGAGAAAAGTTCTTGGATGATATGATGAGAGATTGAAAATAAAATCTTGAAAATAGATATTAAAAACAGACTGCTATATTGTCTTCATTTTGGATACAGATAAAACGTAAATAAATGGAGCGCTCTAAAACATCCTTGAAAGTCATGTGATCATGTAAGTCAAAGTACTTCTAGAAAATGGATTTCTCTGCTGCTAGTGTTATCAAAATAAAACAAAACATCTGGGGATCACCTGTGAGAGGTACTGAGAACAAGCCCAATCAGATGCTGACAAGCAGAGACCATGGTCACATTTCATGTTAAGAACTTAAGTAGTGACAAATATGTTTCTTCTAAGTGTGTATGTGTTTTGTGCAGTGTGGGGACTTGATCTTTCATACATAGCTCTTTATTTAGGTGCTAAACAAATGTCATGAACATTTCAGCAACTTGTTACTTCTTCTCTTATATGTACACTTTTAATGAAAAGGTATATAATGGTTGCTGTTCCTTGCTTTGTTCTTGTATCTGCTGAAATATAATTTGTATCTACTGAGGATCACATATTTGGAGCTTTTACTTAGTTCATCTTAGTTATCTCTTTTATAATTTATCTTTTTAGTGTTTTACTTTTTAATATAAATTTTATCATTTTAGAAAACTTTTAGATTCATAGAAAAATGTCCAGGTTAGCATGGTTCCCAGATACTTCTCTTGCAGCATGTTAGAGACACATTGGAGGAAGGACAGCAGATCAGGCACTGCCGGAGGGCTCCCTTGTTAATGTCTTACATGAATCTTACCCAGTTGTTCACACTAGTATTGGTCCATTTCCATTAACAAAAGCCCATAGTTCTTTCACATTTCTGTAAGCATAAGGTTATTGTGCAATTCAAATGATGATTTCTGTACCCCCCATATCTGATTGTAATCCTTGTTCTGAGAATCTCCTATCTCAATGTTGGGTAAACACTGCTCCCCAATTGTCCCCTGGTATGCCAATAAAGCAGCTTACAGCCAGTTGCTGACCAGGGGAGAGAATAGGGCTGGACTTCCTGCCAGCCAGGGGAGGAGGAGTTAGAGGAGGGGAAATAGAGGATTCAGCCACAGGAGAGGTCCAGGAGATATCAGGAGAAAAAAGCTACAAGGTGCAAGTATCTCTGGGATTTTTGCTGGGAGGAGGTTAAGTTAGCTTACAGGGTTAAGAATAGAGTGATAACTGCTCAGTTCTTATGCTGTGAAAGCTTATTATTAAACAAATACAAAAGAGTCTCAATTATTTGTGTGATAGCCAGGTTAAGGGAGAAACTGAGAAACAAATGCAGTTTTTTTTCTTCAAATTATTTTTGTTAATTTCTTATTAATTACACTTTATTCACTTTGTATCCCGCCTATATCTCCCTCCCTCCTCCTCTCCCCAGCCCTCCCTTCCTCCCCCTTCTCCACACATGCCCCTCCCCATGTCCACTGATAGGGGAGGTCTTCCTCTCCTTCCTTCTGATCCTAGTCTATCAGGTCTCATCAGGAGTGGCTTCATTGTCTTCCTCTGTGGCCTGGTAAGGCTGCTTCCCCCTCAGAGGGAGGTGCTCAAAGAGCAGGCCAATCAGTTCATGTCAGAGGCAGTCCCTGTTCCCATTACTATGGAACTCACTTGGACACTGAATTGCCATGGGCTACATCTGTGCAGGGGTCCTAGGTTATCTCCATGAATGGTACTTGGTTGGAGTATGAGTCTCAGGAAAGACCCCTGTGCTCACATTATTTGGTTCTGTTGCTCTCCTTGTGGAGCTCCTGTCCTCTCCAGATTTTACTATTTCCCACTTCTTTCATAAGACTCCCTGCACTCTGCCCAACAGTTGTCCATTAGTCTCAGCATCTGCTTTGATAGTCTGCAGGGCAGCGCCTTTCAGAGGCCCTCTGTGGCAGGCTCCTGACTTGTTCCCTGTTTTCTCTTTTTTCTGACGTCCATCCTTTTGCCTTTCTAGATGGAGATTGAGCATTTTAGCCAGAGTCCTCCCTCTTGATTAGTTTCTTTAGGTGTACAGATTTTAATAGGTTTGTCCTATATTATATGTCTATATGAGTGACAGAGGGCTAATATCCAGTATATATAAAGAACTAAAGAAGTTGAAAAGCAACAAATCAAGTAATCCAATTAAAAAATGGGGAGCAGAGCTAAACAGAGAATTCTCTATAGAGGAATATCGAATGTCAGAGAAACACTTAAAGAAATGCTCAACATCATTAGCCATCAGGGAAATGCAAATCAAAACGACCCTGAGATTTCACCTTACGACCATCAGAATGGCCAAGATCAAAAACTCAGGTGACAACACATGCTGGAGAGGTTGTGGAGAAAGGGGAACTCTCCTCCACT
>CM053759.1:10336304-10376120 GCA_028658305.1 Pachyuromys duprasi | reverse complement strand
ACAACCACTCTGGAAATCAATCTGGTGCTTTCTCAGACAATTAGGAATAATGCTTCCTCAAGATCCAGCTATGCCACTCCTAGGCATATATCCAAAACAGCCTCAAGTACACAATAAGGACATTTGCTCAACCATGTTTCTAGCAGCTTTATTTGTAATAGCCAGAAGCTGGAAACAGCCCAGATGCCCCTCAACTGAGGAATGGATACAGAAATTGTGGTATGTCTACACAATGGAATATTACTCAACAATAAAAAACCAAGGAAATCGTGAAAATTGCAGGTAAATGGTGGGAACTGGAAAAGATCATCCTGAGTGAGGTATCCCAGAGGCAGAAAGACACACAGTTTTGTAAAAATAATTTTAACACGTTTCCTTCATTTTTAAAAAAAATGTCCTCTGTCACTTTGCCTCTCCAGAAGACCACAGCGGGGTTCTTTGTCTTACATCCTCAGGATCCTCTTGGTTGCGACAGTTGGTGAAACTTGGTTTTAGATGACTCTGACACTCTCCAGGTGTACTTGTTGAGTATTTTGTAGACCTTTCCTCCACTCAAATTTGTCTTGATGTTTCATAAACAGGTTCTCTAGTAATTGTTTTGTTTTTTTTTGAAAGTACATTTACAGAAGTGTTATGATTTGGATGGGAAGCCCCACAGGTTCTTGTTTCTGAACACGTGGTGTCTGGGAGGCGGGCCTCGAGGATGTCAGCCCAGCCTCCTGACCCGTGGAGATGATGCTATCTATGCTCATGCCCCAGTGACAGAGCCCAGCCTTCACAAACTGCGTCTTGAATATCCCTACTAGGATGGACCGGACCCTGACAAACATTGAGTCTGAAGAAACCCTTCTTCCCTTAAGTTGTTCCAGTCAAGGGTGCTGTTGCCATGAGAAAGGTGACACAGAAGCACTCATGTGGAGGTGACCAAATATTTGAAGCAACAGACAAACTGGTTCTCGGCCACATATGGCAGGCGACTCCCCACCCTGCTAATTCCAGGGTCAGTTATGGTCAATGAGAGGGGCACTCAGGGATGCTAGGGCGGGGGCGGCCCCAGCAGTGTCTGAGCTGATGTCCTTCCTCCACCGCCTCATTTCCACGTTGCCTTTACTGATCTTTGATACCCAGAGAGACTCTGGGATCTCAGCATCTGGGAAGGTACGTCACCCCTCGCCGTTGATTCTATGCCTATTTCCTGCCTATGGTTCATTTTCTAGTTCCGAGACCCTGGCTTCTCATTCATTCACGGCAGCGTTTTTCTTCCTAAAGAGAGATGAGTTACCAGGATGGTCTTGTGAAATAGCCAGCCTAAACAGGAGCAGCCTAAGCCCAAAGGGTGAAGAAAATCTGAGTGTGCCCGAGGACAAAGTGAGAAGGCGTCCCTTTAATGAGATATGTGCTGTCAGGTCTCCCAAACCCACCTCTTCAGAGCTCACAGGCTTTCAACGCTGAGGCCCACTTGCTTTCTGGCTTTGAACGCAGAACGTTGCACTTTCCCTTCTCATTCTCCTTCCACCTTCTACCTGATGGTCTTCTGCTCTCCCTGGGTAGAACACCTTGGGTAGACAAGAAGCCCCTCTTCCAATGCCATCAGGTGGAGACTCAGCAGCAGCAGCAGCAGCAGCAGCAGGAGGCAGCTGCAGCAAGCAGCAAGTGGTGCCCTCTAGTGTTAGGTCCCCATGTGGGCAGATTGGCTGCAGGCCTTAGGCATTTGGTATCCCTAGCCTTTGGCGGTGGTCTATGACAGAACTCCGAGCCTGAGGTATGAGACCCACTACACGCTGGAATTCTGGAGACCATGGCCTGCAGTTTCTTTTTTTCTGGCTCCTTATAGCCCTCTATCCCTGTTTGTTCTGATCTCTCTCTTGTCATCTCTCCATTTCTGCCACCCTTCATCCTGCCCTGGCTGCACTCAGCTGCTCAGCTGCCGCCTCTTTAGCTGTCAGTCAGCTACATTTGCATTGCTGCATTTGCAGCTCGGCCATGCTGTGACTACTTGCCTATTTCCGACATCTTCTTGCGGTGATTGATTCTGGACTATTCAGCTGACCGCCATCTGGCTCCTTCCATAACCCGGCTGGACCTGCGTGACTTGGGGTATCAGACTCCACCAGGACTGATTGGGGTACCTGACAGGGCTGTTTGAGAGCTGTAAACCTGGCATGCCATTAGCGCAGATGCAGTTGGCTACCATGTTGCTTTCGCAGCTTGGCCTCTCTCTGTCTCTTGGCCTCTCTCTGCCTCTTGGCCTCTCTCTGCCTCTTGGCCTCTCTCTTGAGCTCTCTCTGCCACTTTTTATCATGTTGTCACCATCCTCTGCTATCTTTTTCTTCCTGTTAACAGCTCAGCCCACACTCCTGAAAGTAACCGAGAAAGGCATCTGGGAGAAGCCTTTTATTAGGCTAACACTTTAACACAAAGGCAGGTAGCAGGCTTGAGTGTCTCCCAGATGAATCACCAATTGAGCCTTAGCCGTCTGCTTACACAGTCCAGGAAAGGGCGTTTAGACCAATTGCAGCCATTTGTCAGGTCAATCACAGCTACCTTTTACCTAACAAATATCTTTTTGGGCTGATCACAACCTTTCTTCTTAGCATCAGTAAAAGTCACCGAGGGTTGTGTTTTAGGCCTTTCACAGCCTCCGCCCTTAGCACCAGACACAGCAGTCCACCTGCTAGACCACTGAGGAAGCATACTCCTCTCTGCTCAGGGTCCTCTAGGGTTCCTTAGTGTTTGTGATGTCAAAAGTCAGGTGCAAACCATTTCAGACATCCCTAATCGAGGCTGTACCTTCAAGAATGGGAGCAATAAGCTAAGGTCATCAGGTCGTTTTTAGTTCTCTTGAGTTATCTGTAGAGTGTGCAGGGTGGTTCAGGCTGGCAGAAATGGCTGGTTGAGACTGATAATCCTGTTGTTCAAGGCAGCCAAGATGAGCAAAGCAGAGCCCCGTGACTGCTTTCCCCACACTTTTGCTGCTTATAGGAAAATGAACTTGTCATTAACACAAGTAGTGTTAATCAATTTTAGCAGGGCTTTCACAGCGGTTCACAGTTGCCCTGTGCTTAGGGAGAGGTGTTTTCTTACCTCTCTTTTCTGGTATAGAGCCAGAAAAGATATTTGGGGAAGCCCCCACTCCAGTGAGTTGCCCATTGAGTTCTCCCCTGAATTGTTAATTGCCAATGACAAGGCCTACAACATGTGAAAGGGACCCGTGTCCTACAGTGGCATCAGTGCCAGCCATATCTGTGTCACCTGAGAACTACTAGGAACGCAGGTTACCAAGGCAGAGCCTGGGTTTGCAGATCAGAAACCAAGTGTCCCTGAAACCTGGAGCTTGAAGAGTTTGTTGTTCTAGTAGCAACAAGAAATAGATTCATTCAAGGCTGGTCTTGGGGAAATAGAGATTTTTTTCTGTCACAAATATCTATGGGAGGCCAGGGAGGGTTAGGGGGACAAGGAACTCTTCAGGGACATGGAGAAGTTATGGTGTGGCAGTGGCTGAACAGTCCTTGCACTGAGCTGTGTCTCTCTGTAGGGCAACCTTCTTTGTGTCTTTGACCTGACCTTGGAACCTTTACCATTGTGATCTGCATCTGCCTTTCTTTGCAGACAACACATTTACTTTTCTGCAAGTTGACTTGTTTGACATGAGGAGAAGCCACCACTGAGGTTTCTGTAGCATCTAGAATGCCACGTGAGACGGGCAGCCCACTGCCAAGTGAGAGGGACTGGCCACTGAGGGGTTAGGAAAGGGTTTTGGAGGGAAGGAAAAGTAACTGTTTCTCCTTGTTCTGCCCATAAGTGTGACCTTGAATGAGACATGCTCCCTCCCGGGAATCCCCAGCTAAAGCGATACAGAGCCACCACGGCCTTCTGAGAAAGCCTGCTCTGCTCTGGGCTCATGAGCCTCTGCAGCTTGTCCCGACTCCCTGCCTCGCCTTTCCCACCGCGTGGAGAAGTGCTGTCTGTGCAAGCAGCTCGCCAGCTTCCTTTCAGTTGTTTATTCCACCAGGTCCTCAGCTGTTAGTTTCCCATCGCAAGACATTCTGCAGAAGGACAGTTCAGCTGTCCTCTGCCTCCTGCCCTCATGGGTTCCTCAGTGTCCCATGCCTATCTCAGGATTACACATAAACGCATCACCTTGTATTTCTCTGTTCATACTTACATCTCCAACCAAATCAATTTCTTTTTACTAGGGACTGTGTTCTATCTATCTATCTATCTATCTATCTATCTATCTATCTATCTATCTATCTATCTATCTATCTATCTATCTATCTACCTACCTACCTATCTATCTATCTATCTATCTATCTATCTATCTATCTATCTATCTATCTATCTATCTATCTATCTATCTATCTATCTATCTATTGCTTCTATCCCTGGGTGTGTTTTAGCCTTGACATGTAGTCAGTTATTTGGTAACCACTTACGAATGAGGGAAATCATGAATGAATAGATACCTGTCAACATTTCTATCATATTCTACTGTTCTATACCTACATTCTCCCAAGCCAAATAGAATTCTCCTTCATTCGCCAGGGATGGCAAGCTTGGGGAATATTAATTCCCCCCTCTTTGTTCTTTCAGTTTGTGAGACACAAGGTAAATCCTTCCTGTCCTAGGACTTTGGTTTTATGGCTTCCGTACTGGTCCGAGGGCCAATCACGGCTCCCTTTCTGCCAGTGACATTGACCTCCTGAGACTCTGGCAGTAGTGGAGTTATCTGACTGGTTTCTGTCAGTGAATGCTGATCTTGGGGTGCCACTGGAAAGCTCAGGTTGTGTCAGTCTATGGACAGCTTTAAAAAAGACAGGAAAGTATCTTGTTACTGTTTACTGTTCTCCTTTTTCTTCACGTGTTTAGTAACCTTGTGTCCTGCTGTATCAAAAAAATACATATTTGAATCAGTTGGAAAATAAGGCATCAATGGGTCCTGTATGAGGTGAGGTAAGTGGTGAACTTGCCTGGTTCCCAAAGGTGTTTTTCTTCATCTCTATCCGCTGTATCCATGCATTACCCACCGATCCACACATTGCTAGTCAGACCTTCTTCCCACATCCAGCTTTCCTGCCAGATGCCAAGTATGCACATAGGCTCTGTGGTCACAAACTATTGGGCAGTGCCACTAGGTCACACAGCTTTGCACCTTCCCTTGGTTATTACCAAGCATGGATAGAAGTGAATCTCCAGCCCTTGGGTCTGGATAGAACAATAATGAAATACGTTAGGGATACCAATGACAATTTCATCTTTTAGGTGTTTTCTATTTATTGTCACATGTTCTTTTAGTCTTATAGGTGAGGCATACCTGTGACATATATCAGCTCCACAAGTGTGTTCAAAGGGAACAGTTGGAGCTGATATTAAATTCCACCCAGGTAGCAAGGCAAGTCACCCGGGGTGACGACTCAGGAGATGGAAATTAGTGGAAGGAAACAGGTTTATTTAAAGCTGACCTTGAACAAGCAGACAGGGGAAACTTTCCTCAATTCTCTGCCTCAGGGGAGTTCAGGATACAAGGAGCTTACATGTAAGAAAGGGGGGAATACAGAGAGACAATGGGCAGGGGTACATGTGCTGGGATCTGAAGGCACCACCAGCTGGAACCAAGCGTTTACACTGGAGTGTGAAGAATGTTGCACGATGCTGCGAGTAGGTTGTGTTCCACATGGGCCTTGGAACTGTGACAGTCATAGTGATGCTCTGAGGTCAGGGCTTCCTTATCCATGGTGTCCCCTTTCCTTTGCTATGGGGATCCTCACAGTGGGCTTTGCTCCCTTGTCTCTAGTGAACGAAATACCAAAGAATAGTTTGCCTTCCGTCCCTCCTTTGTGCTGAAGACAGGCAGAAGGGAAGGGCCGGATTCTCCTGATTCTCATTAACCTACTGGACAAGATGGTGTCCTGACAGACAAGGCCTCTTGGTTCTGTGTCATTACTTCCTAATTGCTGAGACCAAGCACCGGATAAGAAGCAAGTCAAGGGAGAAGGTCCTCATTTCAGCTTTGGGTTTGAGGTTGTGTCCGTCTTGGTGGGAAGACATGGTGGAGAGTGTGAGTCTGCTGTTCTGCATGGCTACGAATCAAGGTCAGAGAAACTGAGGACAGAGGTAATGCTGCATACTCTCTTTTTCGAACCTGGTCCAAGAGGTCCTTGATTTTATTTTTATGTATCCATTTTTGGTGTGTGTGTTGTATGTGGTGTATGTGAACATGTATGTGGACACATGTGTCTGTGCGTGCATGCCAAGGCCAGGGGAGGAGGTTTTGTGTCCCTGACTATTGTTCTTGACTTCATTTTCTTGAGGCAGTGTCTCTCACTGGACCTTGAGCTAAGCTGGTCGCCAGCAAGCTGATCTTCCTGTCTCTGCCTCCTGTAGGGCTGAGGTTACAGGAGTGTATGACCATTTCTGTCTTATTATATAGGTGCTGTGGATTTGAACTTGGGTCCTCACGAATGCACAGCAAGTGTTCCTACCCACTGCGCCATCTCCCCAGCCCTGGACTTAATTTTTTAATGATACACTTCAATGCTCCAAACTATGCTTGCTAATGCTCTTGAATAATTACTGAAGATATATTTGGCTTGCCTCCCTAATCATGTTGCAAACTGCAGAGGCGCACTCTATGCTGTCTTATGAAGCACTGCCAAGCTTTTAATTAACATTGGATCTTTGAACACAGTGACTTATGTTACATCATTTCCCCCCTTTTCAGGCTCTTCTTTGTTACAAAAGACAGACTGTCCCTCATGTGAGGTTCTCATAAGCTTTTGTGTAAATTACATTATTTATATTTTAGGATAACGTTGTTTGTGTGAGAATAGTGTCTTACACCCTGTTTATGGGTAGTAAATACAAACATCTGGACATTTCAACTATGTAATTCTGAAGGTTCTTGGTCCACATTTAGAACCTAGGTCCTTTGGCTGTGATGTGTAATATATGCATACATATATGTATATATACATACATATATAACACATGTATATATGTGCGTATGTATGTATCTATCTGTCCATCCATGCATCCTCCATGAAGTGGTGCTAAATTCAGACTTGACTAATTGGCCAACAGCCACCTGTTCTTTACAGATTCTTTGTTTTCTGTTTGGGGGTGTCTGTTTGGGGCATTAAAGCAGATATGTGCAGAAAGGGGCTCTGGCTACACAAATAGATCTGGCTCTGCCATGTTAGCCCTCTGAATGAAGGGCAAGCCAGCCACAGAGATGGGGATGGACAGCACTTTTTTCTTTCCTGGTCCCACCTACAAAGCATTTAATATTTTAGTAACAGCAAGGGGTAATGCTTTATTGACTTAAACAGATAAATCAATGAGAAGAAAGCATACCATTTCATAATAATCTAAAAATGCTTGTCAGGGTATGTCACAATTAATGCTTGTTAAATGTGTGATTGGCTTTGCAGCTGCTGAACTGAAATGACATAGGCATTGATCTCTATTGATTTCTATGTCCAGTAAAGATGGACACCAGTCTTTCTTCATAATTCCACATGGGAGATATTTTAGCAGGACAGTTCTCCTGGGGAACAGGTCCTCAGTGCCATGATCTAGCATGTTGGCTGAGCGGCAAAGCCCTGATTCCCACCCGGGCTCCTCTGTCTGCTTCTGAAGTTTGCTTTCTTCACCCGTAGCCTCAGAGGCTGGGCAAAAGTATGGCTGGATGCTGGACTTTTGAAGGGAGTATATATAATTGTTCTCAGGTTATTAGGCAGAGTATAGAAAACAATCAGGGTGAGTCAGTACACCGGAAAAACAGTAGCAGACAGAGGGACTTGTGGGGCTTGTGTGTGTGTGTGTATGCAGGGCAGTACTGGGGACAAGGTAGGAAAGGGTATGTGTGGGATGAGCAGTTACTGTACCTCACAGACAGAAGTAGGTGTGGAGAGATGCCTGATGCTGCAGGGAGGGAGGGCAGGATACCAACCATGCCTTCCTTCTCTTCATACTGCTGTTGCTCTTGGCTAGATTCACATAGGAACCAGAGAGCCCATCTGGAATTATCCTTTTCCTTACGTGTCCCTAGCCCCTGGGTGCTGGTTTTCTGACTACCCCTTTCCCATATTTCTGCTTCTCTTTTTATTTTATTGTATATTTGTAATATACAAGGCCTTTTTATGCAAATATAATATGTACTTTGAGCGCAATCCTTCTCATTGTCCAAGTACCTCCCCTCTTCCTTAGTCCTTTAAGTCTTCTCGAATTCTTCCATCTACTTTTGTGTCATCGGTGTATGAGTCTATGTATCTGTATAAAATCCAGGACACCAAAAAGACAGAAAACGAGTGAAATTTGTTTCTCTAGACTGATTTAATTATCTTACTATGATTATCCATAGTTGTATCTAGTTTCCTGCAAATGATATAACTCCAGCCTTTTTGTGGCTGAAAAGCATTCCACTGTACACACACACCATATTGTCTTGTGATCCCTCTGTTGACAGACAGTTAGGTTGTTTCTATTATGTAGCTGTAGTGAACAATGCTGCATAAAACCGCATTGAGATTCTACCTCTGGGCTCCTTTTCTTGCACTTTCTTCCCCAGCTAGTTGTTCCAACCTTGGTATGCTCTGCTAGGCTTCCTGATGGCTCTGGGATGCCGCAGCTCTTTGCATGTTGTCTGCAGGATGTCTGGCAGGTCTTGTTTATGCTTGCCACATAAACACACAACTGCCGCCTCAGATGGGAACAGCAGGCTCTCAATTACTTGTAGAGAGCCCTGAGAAGAGTTCTTAGTTCTAGCTAACTGTGGGGTTAACACATAGTCCAGCCAATGTGTGTTCCAACAATGTGTTTGGAGATTGGTATAAAATTTTCTCTCTCATTTTTTTTTTTTATCTTTTTAGTTAGAATTTCCATTGCTGAGAAGAGAAGCCATGTCTGCCAAAACGCTTTTAAAATAGACCATTCGATTGGAGCTGGCTTACAGTTTAGAGGTTTAATCCATTATTATCATGGCAGGAAGCATGGCTCCATGCAGACGGCCGTGATGCAGGAGAGTAGCTGAGAGTTCTACATCTGCATCAGCAGCAGGAAGAGAGACACTGGGCCTGGCTGTGCGTCTGAAACCTCAAAGCCCGCCCCCAGTGACACACTTCCTCCAACGAGGCCACGCCTCCTAATAGTGCCACTCCCTATGGGCCTCCCGGCCCATTGTCACTCAAACCGCCACTTTATCTCTTTCAAAAAATGTTTTGAAGAAACACTGAAGCCTTCTAGGCCTTGAGATTTTTTTTTTTAATGAGTTATTGAAAATTTTGGTACATGACCACATTTCTTGTCCATTTCTTTGTATTTTTTTTTCCAAAATTTTTATATACATTTTGTAAGTTGGCTTACTGAAGAATTTTTCTGTGTCATCTAAATTCTCATTGTTTTAGCATAACATTGTTTGTCAATAGCATTTTTGTTCTTGTTTGTTTTTGTTTTATCTGTGTTTTTTTTAGTTGTAATTTATTTTTGTCCCCCTTTTATTGACACACATGTTTAGCACTACATGTTTAGTCACTCTTTTAGTGTGCCCCATGAATTGGTAGGTAATGTTTTCATTGTAATTGTTTTACAAAATTCTTTAATTTCTGACTGTATTTTTCATTTGCCCAATATCTAGGAGGTCTTCTGATTTCCATATAGTTTTTTTTTAATGCCTTCAAATTTTTTCTTTTCTCTTTTTGCAGTTTAACTTAACAGGACTGCAGGTTATTCTCCTATTGTATGGAACGATCGATTTGAACTAAAATTTGTGGCCAGCTCTTATTCTATGCCTGCTTCAGAAGAAGGGATAGTCTTTCACTAGTAATATGTGTGTGAAAGGGCTTCTCTGTGGTAAATATCTTGTAACTTTGCCTCTTTGATCTATTAGATCCATATTGTTCGGAGACAGATATGTCAAGGGTACTCTTATTGATTTTTTAATGTATTTTTACTTATTCTTGCATCAGCCATAATTTTTATTTTGCATAGATGATTATTGGGTTATTTGCTGCCTAGACTGACAAATCTTCATGCAAAAAAAATAGCTTTTAAAATTATGTCATGTTCTTTGCCTTACTGAGTGATGTTTTTTTCAGTGAAGTCTATGCTGATTTCAGGCCTATGACCTATGACTTCTTTCTTTCTATCCTTCCTTCTTTCCATCCTTTCTTCTTTTTTTCCTTCCTTCTTTCCTTCCTTCCATATTTTCCCATTAATTAATTTATTTATTCACTTTATATCCTAATCATATTCCCCTCTCTTCTATCCTCCCTGTCTCTGTCTTACCCTCCCTCTCCTCTTCCCCCATTCCCCTGTCCCCATGGGTACCAACTGCCATGGCAAATCAAGTCTAGCAGGACTAAATGCATCCTCTCCTACTGAGGCCCGATAAGGCTAGCCAGCTAGGGGCATTGGATCTAAAGGCAGTAAGCCTGGTGTATTTTTGATCACTCTCCAGGTTTTTAAAAAATTATTCACCTGAAGTATATCTCATGTAAATACTGTCGAGTAAGGTTTTGTTTTATGTAACAGCTTGAAAATATTTTACACTAATAGATCATTTTAGCTTGTTCATATTTACCGATATGACTGTTTAATTTCAATTCTGCCTCATTATATATTACTTTGATTAATTATACATTCTGAAATTTATTGTTTTTTCCTTTCTATTTGTTATACCTTTTAAAAAGTTTTAAAATATATTTATATTTTATTTATATAAGTGTTTTTCCTGTATATATGTGTATGCACCATGTGTGTGCAGTGCCCATGGAGGCCTGAAGAGGGCACCATGGCCTCCAGGATTGCAGTTATAAGTGTTTCTGGGCGACTGTGTCATGCTGGGGACTGAGCCTGCATCCTCTGTAAGAGCAGTCAGTGCTCTTAACTGCTGAGCCACCTCTCCAGCCTTGTTACACCTTCTTTGATTAAAAAGAAAAAGAAAAAAGATAGTTGGGTATTTAGGAAAAATTTAATTTTTTTTCTAGGTGATTATGTTTATACTAATATATTTTATAGTAAAGCAGTCAATGATTTTACTTTCTGTTGTTTTTTTTTTTCCTGTGGAGTGGTTTGGCTAAGTGTCTCTCAAGTCCTATGTGGAGAAGACTTTGTAGACAGCTATGGTGTGACAGAGATGACAGAACACTTTGATCTTTAGGGTCTAATAGTTTTATATTATCATGCCTGAAAACCCGCAATTATGATTCATTTTTTTCTCTTTGTTTGTAGAGTGTGGTCTTCTGTTCCTGGAAATACTAGCTGGATTGTCTTCATAACCAGTGAATCAAAATGTGTTCATTATACACTTAGTAGGGTTAGTTGTGGTGCCTTGACACATCCATACAGAACATAATCATCAATCCAGCCTCTTTCTCTTCACTCTTCCACACTCTTCTCAACCTCTGGTAGTCACAATTCTACTTTAAAGTTGAACCTTTAGCTTCCACATATGAGAGAAACCATGTAGCACTAGTCTTTCTGTGTTTAGCCTATATCTAACATAACATACTCCAGTTACATCCATTTTGCTGCAAATAAGAACTTCATTCCTTGGCTAAGATAAAAAAAACTCAAGTGATAACACATGCTGGAGAAGATGTGGAGAAATGGGAACCCTCCTCCATTGCTGGTGGGAAGTTAACTTGTACAACCACTCTGGAAATCAATCTGGGTCTTCCTCAGACAATAGGAATAGTGCTACTTCATGATCCAGCTATACCACTCCTAGGCATATATCCAAAAGATGCTTAAGTATATAACAAGGATATATGCTCAACCATGTTTGGAACAGCTTTATTTGTAATAGCCAGAACCTGGAAAGAACCCACATGTCCCTCAGTTGAGAAGTGGATACAGAAATTGTGGTGCATTTACACAATGGACTACAACTCAGCAATTAAAAACAAGGAAATCATGAAATTTGTAGACAAATTGTGGGAACTAGAAAAGATCATCCTGAGTGAGGTATCCCAGAAGCAGAAAGACACACATGGTATATACTCACTTATAAGTGGCAATTAGACATGTACTATAGAATAAACATACTAAAATCTGTACACCTAAAGAAGCTAAGCAACACGGAGGACCCTGGGTAAGATACTCAACCCTCATTCAGAAAGGCAAATGGGATGGATATCAGAAGAGAAAGAAAACAGGGAACAGGATAGGAGCCTACTACAGAGGGACTCTGAAAGACTCTACCCAGCAGGATATTAAAGCAGATGCTGAGACTCACAGCAGAGTGCAGGAAATCTTATGAAAGAAGGGAGAGATGGAAAGATCTTGAGGGGGTAGGAGCTCCACAAGGACAGCAAAAAATATTGGGCACAGGAGACTGATACTCCAACCAAGGACCATGCATGGAGATGACCTAGAACCCCTGCACAGATGTAGCCCATGGCAGCTCAGTGTCTAAGTAGGTTTCCTAGTAATGGAACAGGGACTGTCTCTGACACGAACTCAGTGGTCTGCTCTTTGACCACCTCCCCCTGAAGGGAGTGCAGCCTTACCAGGCCGCAGAGGAAGACAATGCAGCCACTCCTGATGAGACCTGATAGACTAGGGTCAGAGGACAGGGGAGCAGGACCTCTACTATGAGTGGACTTGGAGAGGAGCATGGGAGGAGGAGGAGGAGGAGGAGGAGGAGGAAGGGTGGGATTGGGAGGAGACTAGGGAGGGGCCACAGCTGGGATACAAAGTGAATAAACTTTAATTAATAAAACAATAAATAATTTAAGAAAGAACTTCATTCTATTGTATTATGCACAGTGAGTAATACTCCATTGTGTGTGTGTGTATAGTTTCTGTATCCACTCATTTGCTTATAAATGTGGAGGCTGATGATTCCTTTGCTGTTACAAGTCATTAACCATAATACATAAACTGCAACAAAAATCCTAGTAATCCAATTAACAATGGGAATGTTTTTTTTAGATACAACTGTCCAATTTTATACTAAAAATGCTATCATTAACTACTAAGGAGACACAACCGGAATGGCAAGAGGACATCTCACTGCGAGTAGATTGTTGCCTTTCAGATGTTTCGTTTGCAGGGAAGCGGTAATATGAGCGTGAACTCCTTTGCCCCATTTTCTTCCCAGTAGTTTCCTTACCTGTTCTTGTCAGTCCTAGCCATCTCGTTTTTTACTTTTGATTTCTTTGCAGTATTTATTTAAGACTCTCTTGAGTACCTTCTATTTTATTTTCGTTTTGTGATACTGTTTTGTTTTCCCTCCCTCCTTGTTTATTTTCTGAGTTCATAGCTCACACAGTGGCTTAGATACAGAAACCCAAAGATTTGGTGAGTTCTTTAACACTTTCCTCGTGTCCTTCTGAGGTGGTGAAGCCCCTGTCATAATGTCTTACTTTGCTGTGTGTGAACATATTTTTCCAATAACAGCATCTACCTATTACGGTTGTGAAAAAGATAGTGAAGTACTGACGATGTAGTACTTGGGATAGAAGTTACTAGCCTTCTGTAAAGAGCCTGGGGCCAGTGTCTTCACCTGTATGCCAGCTGGTGTGAGTGGGTTATCTCCACTCACAGCATCTTCGGAATCCTCCTTGGATTTGGTATCATGTGCAGATTACTATGAGAAACAGAAAAGAATGACTAAGGCACAGTTTCTCCAGCGCAGTGACTCTTGGGCCTACGAAGTGCATGGCTGCACACACCCATGCCACCAATCCCCACAGAGTGACCAGTTAGAACTGGGGAGGAGTCAGGTAGGGCTTGGGAGAGAGTGCAGTTGATAAAGTGCTTGCTGTGCAAACGGGAAGACCGAGATTCAAGCTCCGGGACCCAGTCCACTGAAAAAAGCCAGCTGTGGTAGCATGTGCTTGTAATCTCAGTGCTGAGGAGGGAGAGGCAGGCAGATCCCTGGGGCTCTCTGGCCAGCTGGCCTAGTCCGCTTGGTGAACTATAGATCAATGAGAGACCCTGTCTCAGAAAACAAGGCAGATGGGCGCTAGTGACACTTGAGATTGGCCCCTGGTCTTCATGTACACACATGGCATGTACATTCACTCACTCACTCACACACACACACACACACACACACAAACACACACACACATCTTTGTTCAACATCAGATACTTCTGTGAATGCTGTGGGAGTTTGATTAGTGCCTTGGGTGGTACTGTGACATCAGTGATGCTGATGGCAATGAGGAATAATCAGTTTTTTCCCAGGTGTCTGACTTCCAACCCAGGGATGCTATGAGATGAGTTTGGGCCACCGGGGACTTGAATTTCGAAGGGGTGGGGGAGCTTCCTGCTGGCTTTTGAAGCCTTGGGAATGTCTTTGCTTTTCAGGTTGCAGTTCCAGGAAGGCTCTGACACAGCAACAAGATTTGCTGACTGTAATCAGGGGGTGAAACAGCTGTTCATAAAACAAGCTGACTGCTCTCTGCCCTCCTGCTCACACAGGTCTCTGTGCTGAATGCAGAGTCAATCACGGTGGTGGAGATGCACACCCCTCCCCGCCCAAGCGAAATTAAAGCAATGTAACATTTCCCCAGGTCCCACTGTTTTGAAAAGATGAATCACCATCACGTTTGTACTCGGAGGCATGTAGTAAGGGCTGGGCTGGTTTGCAGACTAGCTCTGTTCAGAAATTCTGTCTTGACAACAGATGACTATCACCCTGTGTGCTTGCCCTGATGAATAAAAATGGCTCCCATCCTTCTGACCCAGAGAAAACATGAATTACTGTTTCTGCAGAGGTTTTTTTTTCCCTCCTTAGTGAAATGGTCCCATGTTATCACTTTTAAAAAGCTATCACAGTCTGCCTTTCCACAATCTGCCTCATGGCCTAAGTAAGCCTTTGTGATGTCTTAGCACCAATATGGGCTCTCTCTTCAGTCAATTTCCAATCAAATGAGATTGCAGTTTGAGCTTTCCTAGTTCTTGGGCTGTTTTTACTTACCTTTTTTTGCCCTAGATGAGGAGCCTGGAGTGAAAGCAGTAGAAGAGTCAAGGGCATGAAAGATCTTGAGAAGCTTAAGTCACTCAAGCTCATGGACTTAGCTTTGGTGGCTAGGGCAAAGGGCATGGTAGGACCACCCTACAGCAGTGGTTCTCAGCCTGTAGGTCGTGACCCCTTTGGGGGTCAAATGGACTTTTCACAGGGATCACATATCAGACATCCTGCATATTAGATATATAGATTAAGATTCATAACAGTAGCAAAATTACAGTTATAAAGTAGTAACAAAAATCTTATGGTTGGGGTCATCACAACATGAGGAAGTGTATTGAAGGGTCACAGCCTTTGGAAGGTTGAGAACCTCTGTGCTACAGGAATCATCTTTAAGGGCTGGAGGAGTGGCTCAGTGGTAGAATGCTTGCCCAGCACACAGGAAGCCCTGGGCTGGATCCGCAGCATCACCCATATCGACAAAGCAAACTATCCTACTTAACTACAGAGTTTCCAGTGCAAGCTAGGGAAAGGACTGACTGTTGGAATATTTTGTTGGGCTTTAGATAAAATATGAGTAAAATTATTCATGTCCATATTTATTATGATAGAGCGACTACTGTGAGCCAACTAAAATGTTGGGTACTTATTTATTTGCATTTGGGGTTAGCAGTTTACACGATAAGACACAGTTTAAAGATACTTGCTTGAAGAGCTCCAGGCCATTGGTGTCTTTGTTCCCTGTTTCAGAGGGTGTGGCTCCGTGGAGAAAGCACCATGCTTTATCATGGTTCTATTTCCTGGGTCTTCTCATTTATTGGTGGGCCTGTTGACTCTCTGAATTAGTCTGCCCTTCTGGTTATCCAGTCAAAGGCTCCTGTGTTATCATTACTTTCACGGTTTTAACTGTTGCGGTTGTTTGCCAGTGGTGTACCACCTTCTCCTATCACCTTCTTGGGTACTATATTGTAACAAATAGACAATACCAGGTTTTGGATGTCCCCTCTGAAGTTCTTGTTGAATCTGCATGTCACTGTGATGGTTTGGGGAGGTAGGGCCTTTAAGGTTTTAGGGGTCCCATCCTCCTTAAGGATTAATAGCATCATTATCAGAATGGGTTGATTCTCTTGAGAGTGTGATAGTTATTGTGAGAGTGCTTTTGTTAATAAAACAAGTTCTCCTTTCTGCCTGTGTTCACTTTCCTGGGCTATAAAAAAGCCACGAGAAGCCCTTACTTCATGTTAGTACATTGACATTGGATTTCCCAGATCCTAACATTGGAAAAACAATGCAAGTTTGCAGGTTTCTCATGCTCTGTCATAACAACACAAAATTGACTGAGACATGTGGGGCCTCCCTGAAAGTCACTATTCACCATGGACTGGCTTCACCCAAGTTTGACCAGCTCCTAACCCATGCTATTAACTCCAGCTGGAGGGTGTCCTCTGAAGGATATGGAAAATGGCACCATTTCCTAATTCATCATAAAGTGTGACTCAGCCATCCCTAAGGCAGCCAAGTCACAAACCCTTAAAGGAGTAGAGGCTGGAAAATGACTCAAAAAAGATTAGAAGCAGACCCAGAAACAGCATGAGATCTGTTCCCTGGAGCAATCCCTTGCTCCCTCCTCCCTCCCTGTCTTCCTTCCTCCTCCTTCCCTGTCTTCCATCCTTCCCTCCCTCCATCTCTCTCTTCCTTTCTTCTCACTTCCTCCTTCCCTCCCTCTTTCCTTCCCTCTTTCCTATTAAAACAGAGAATTCTGCCTCTGCCTGTTTTAATATCACAAAGGCACATTGAGATGTATTATGTTTGACAGTCTCTTTTTCAGAGTGCGCATGCCCTCATGGCCCAGTGTTGTGTAGGGAAATACTTCACTCTTGGCTTACGTGATATGGTCTAAGTGTGATACACACCCAAAATGTTTCTTTGAGCCTGTGTTGCTAGATTGAAAGAGTTCATACAGCACTGTGGTCAGACTGGGCATTTGGTGTGTGTGTGTACTGGACACCATCACCACTCTGAGAAACTCCAACTGGAGAATAAGTGGGACAGTATCTCCTGAAATGGGTACATAATTTATTTCAATTAATAAACATTTGTTCCTGAAGGTATTCTTTGTGAAACTCTCTCCTTCCCTCCCTCCCTTCTTTCCCTTTCTCTCTTCCTCCCTCCCTCTCTTCCTCCTTACCTCTCTCCCTCCTTCCCTCCCCCTCTCTCTCTATCTCTCTCCCTATCCCTCTCTCTGTCCTTTCTGATTCTAGGATCTAAACATTGGAGGTTGTATCTCTTGTCCAGTTTGACATCTCTCAGAGAGTATGGGGTAAATAAGTAACGCTCTTCTTCCAAAGGCAAAGCTTGCTCAGGGAAGCAGCCATCTTACTTTTTACAATTCTATGGTGGCCCTGTCTATATCTAGAGATCTCCAGCATGTCCCTGCAAGATGGACCAGTTAGCACATCCTGATCTGATTTGGTCTATGGCTATTGCCATTTCCCCAAAGACCAGATGGCTCAAATTGTTGAATGGTTGAGGTTCTGCAGGGCAGTCGATTCCACAATGGCCCTTAGACCTCAAGTGGGGAGCATAGATGGTGCCCATGGTGTCCCTCACAAAAGTTCTACAAGTTCTGGCTAGGATAGCTTTACATCGTCAAGGCCTCTCCTCTCATTTCACTAGTGGAGGTAACTGGAGTTGAATAGAGAGCCACAAGTGATTGCTGGCCTGGCCTGCTAGCTACCCCGACTTCTTCCATCATTAAATTAATTGTAGTTCACGAGGCAACTGTGTAAATGGCAGGGAACATTTAGAACCTAGAGCGAAAGGTTGGAGCACCGGGAGAGAATTACAGACTTCAGATAGCTCGGTCTATTCAGGTCACAGCCATTACATGACTCTTAAAAGACAAGTGCTGCGGGACCTGGCTGCAGGAGCTGCGCAGATGCCAGGGGGAGGCTGGAAGAGGGCAGAGCCTTCAAGGGCAGCCATGGGACCAGAAGCAGGTCGCAGTGGCCAGAGTACTACTAGAGGGACAAATGCTGTGTTGGACTAGGGGAGTAAATGGCTTCAGTGTTGATAGATTTTGCTGTTCTTGTTGTTTACTTTGGGAGGAGGGTGGCTGGGAGCATGAGGGGTGGGGGATGAGATATTAAGGATCCAGTGCCATGTTTTCCCAGGAACAGTCAGTGGGACGTTAATGAGCATTAAGAGGAGAAAATAACATCAGATTCATTGTTCAGTTTGGGAGATACCACCACAAACAACCAAACTGCTTCTCAGTTTTATAATATATACCCAGACAATGTGAATCTATGAGGTGTGTGTAGCCGATGTAGGGATTCCACAATTTCTCTGAGCATAAAGCTACTTAACAGCCACCTAACTCATACAACTAGTCTTCTGGGAGTAAATTTTGGAGACTGTTGGCCTAGGATGTGCAATTCTATTCAGGAAGTCAGGTAGGTGGGAGGCACCCAGGTCTGATTTCTGGCTCCCATAGCTAGGGTTAAAGAAAGTCACAAAAATGGATGTTTATCAACATCAGAATCTTCCCTAAACCCAAGTCCAGCACTGTAAATGAGAACACGAGATGATAGTGAAGGTCAAAGAAGACCTAAGATTAAAATTTAATTTCTGCACTTAGAAATTCTGGGAGTGTCAAGGGTCTGGGCCATTTATTTCATGAGTACTTCTGTTTTGGTATCTGGAATTTAAGAGGGATGTGGGTATCTGGGATAGGAGGAAGGCGGTAAGTAGATTCTAGGTCTTGAGAAGTTCTTTGTTCAGATAAAGATGTTGCTACCCAAGTTGCTAGAGTGTGAGCTGAGGGCACCTCAAGTGTGGTCAGCATTTGGGGCCCTGTCTCTCTAGCAGGGGAGCATACCTAGAGTGTATTCTTGAATTAATGAGAAGATGTGACAGCCCGTGGTCAACTGTTTCCCTCTGTTGGGGTCTTCAGTTTCATCAACGATGTTTAGTAGTACATGGTCTTTGTATCTCTTGAATTTGGTCCACTAATGGGAACTTCGTCAAAATTATGCAAGAAGAATGGATGGTACAGTGGAAAAAAACAAATATCAGAAAAATTGGGCCAATCTAACTTTTGCCATTGCTTAGGGCTTTGGGACACCACTCAGTCAGTCTGTAGCTTAGTGCTGTCTAATATGCATGGCACAACAACTTAACCTGCTCCACTTCTATCATGGGCTGACGCACTGATTCACTCAAGAAAAACCTTTGCAGATTCTGCTTGATACTGGGTGTGGGTAGGAGGGCAGGGCACACCAATAGACAAAATGAAGGCATAGTGTTTCTTGTGGAGGAATTTCACTTGGAATAAATAAACAAGTAATTAAATAAGCCTCTAGTATAATGTCACGAGCCTATGGAGGACCTCTTGCCTTCAACCCAGGACAGGTGGCAATCCATTATTAAGCAGATAATTAAGCAAGGAGAGGGACTGGAGAGCTGTGGGGGTCAGTGATGACTCATCTGAGGATGTGCCATTTGAGTGTAGATCTGCAGGATGAAGTGAAGGACTGAGAATATGAAAGGCTGGGAGAAGAAGAAACACCAGGTGAAGAGACATGATAGCCGTTGAAACAGTAATACCAATGCAACAAAACATGCCACAACTCTATGGCTTGACACAATTGAAGCCTGTGTCACAGCAGAGCACAGCAGGCATCAGGAGGTACCAGTATAATGTTCCAATCAGACAAGGATGCCAGCTATGCATGGGGGAGGGAGTAGAGTAGGCTTCTTCTATGATTATCAATGACTCCTCAAAATTCCGGGAGTCACCATTAGGCCATTAGGAAGAGGGCTCTGAGGCTGAGTTGAATTATTACATGAGTGACTGGAAGTGGCATACATCAATTCCACCAGAGTTCATTGGTGGTGACTGGTACACACAAGCTCATGTCATTACAGAGGCCCGGGTTTGTCATCTTGTCATGTTCCCTGGAATAAAAAGAGAAATGTAGACATCGCCAGCAGCAGCTTTCTCTGCCACGTGTCTGAGTCACTTTAGGGAGGTCACCAGGGTTCTCTGTGAAACCCTAGCTATCTTAAAACTCACTTTGTAGACTAGGCTGGCCTTGAACTCAGAGATCCACCTGCCTCTGCCTCCCAAGTACTAGGATTAAAGACTTCCACCGCCATGCCTTAATGGTATTTTTTTTTAAAGGAGCCACATAGAAAGGGAGTTGAGGAAGAACAATCTGTGAGTGCATCATGGTCTTGATCTTGGACATAAGACACCTATTCCTCTCATTTGTTACTTACCTCAGAGGCTTAGTAGGCAGAAGGTATCTGCATTCCCATCATCTCCACCCTGTGCATGAGCAGGCTCTCATTTTTTACATGGCATTTCTTCTTGGCTTAGGACTTAAGATAGGCAGATTTCTGAGGGCTGAACATGGTTCAGCTCTGACCCCTCAGCTCATGGAACAGAAACTGTATTTCTGCTGTGTGTTTCTGGTAGCCTGAGGCGAACCATGGGTATTGTATGATATGATGTTGCAGCACTCCCCCAAGCTGGGGCACTTCCTTACTCTGCAGGATTGGGCTGGGCTTATTTCTTACTCAACTTCAAAGGTCATATTAGGACTTTTGCCCACACCTCAGTGTCACTGCTGTCTCATCCAACTCATTCTTGCTTCTACCTGGAAAACAAATGTCTTTGATATTTCTCCTGGCTCCTGCTTACTGCCAGTCTCTGGGTTTGGTTCTCCTGCATAAGCCTTGCATGCATATGGGTATGAGTACGTACATAGAGATGCCAGTTATAAGCATCTCTGCTGACTGGTCATTGGGAGGCAATTATATGAAAATCCTTGTTTCCCAGAGGTCTTAATTGGTTTTCTCAGTCTTAACTTATCGTGGTGACTTACCCTTTTGGCAACTGAAGGCCTGAGAAGACTTGAGTTGGGAGTGTATCATCCAAGTCAAGAACCATGGGGGATGAACACAGACGAAGCACACAAACTTCCAAACACATGGTACCTTTGGTAAGCCCTGTGCCCAGAGAAGAGTCCTCTGTGGTTTTCAGAGACACCAAAGTCATATTAAAATGAGAGAATCTCAAGACAATAATGTTTTAAAGATGAGATAGGACTTGAGAGAGTCATTAACTTCCATATTGAGTGGCTGGTGACCATTTAATTTTGTCTTACCTGAGGAATTTATAGCCATTATAAGCGGACTGTTAAATTGTGCTCCCTAGAGCCTGTAGTTGAGAACTGTTCAGGTTAAATTATTAACAAGAAGCTATATTTAGAGAATGGATGAGGTTGTAAAATCAGGTTTTCTGGAGTGTTTAATTAAAATGGCCTATTTAATTATTTTTCCTTTCTTAGATAATCATCTTAAATTTAAAAATCTTGGCTCTATGATTTTGTTTTATTAGATTCACATTCATTTGACTTTTAGTCATTCATGTGATTTTGGGGGATAATAGTGACCACTTGATTGGTGTAATTCTACAGGTCCTTCATCATTTTTTCTGGGGATTTCCCCTCCATATCATTGGGTATGTAACAATCCCTTCTTAAATGTTTTGTAGGTATTTTAAGATAGTATTTTGGGGGTGGAAGGGAATTTTATTTAACTCCTATCAACTATCTAATTAATTCATCATAAATGAAGCAGTATGAGAGGGAGGTCCCATAGACCCAAGTGCAGGTGATACAAATTAGGTTGAATTCCTATCTGAACTAGGACACGTTAGGGTTAGGGCAATAGTAGCTTGTGTGTGTATGAATACTTACATGGCCTCCATATAGAGGCCAGAGGAGAATATTGGGTGTCGTGTTCTGTTACTCTCCACTTTGTTCCTTTGAGACAGGGTTTCTCACTTAACCTGGAGCTATGCTGGTCAAGCCCCACTGATTTTCTTATTTCTTCCCCTGATAGTGCTGGGGTTACAAGTGCATATAGCTGTGACTAACTTTTCACATGAGTGCTGGGATTTGACCTCAGGTCCTTACGCTTGCACACCAAGTGCTCTTAACTCATTAATTGATCTTCCCACCCTCATCAGTGACTTAACATAAAACATGCATTTACCTTTTCTTCTTGTTAGCAAGTTACGATAGAAGACCTGTCTTACACGTTCAAACACAGATGGTCTAGTGTTTCACAAATAAGGCCGTCTCATTTGAGTTTAGGGTTTTCCATGAAGAATGATGGGTCAGAGAAAAGGAGCTTTAAAATATCAACCCATCACAACCTAGGAACACACGGGAAGAGGGCCTGAAGGAGGGATTGCCTTGATCATATTGGTCTGCAGGGGATTACCTTGATTGCTTTAGTCAGTGGAAAGACACCCCGACTGTGGGCAGCTCCGTTCCCAGGCTGGGTCTCAGCTGTGGAAGAGAAAAGAAGCTAGCTGAAGAACAGTAAGCTAGCAGCATGGGCGTGCTTGTCTTCCCTGGTCTTGGCTGTAGATATGATGTGACTGGCAGTCTCAAGCTCCTGCCTCTCTGACTTTCCTGAAGTGATAGCCAGTGACCTGGAAGTGTAAGACATAACCCTCCCTCTTCTGAGATGCTGTTGGTCAGGGTGTCTCGTCATAGTGAGGACAGTGACACTAGAGCACAATTGTGCTTTAGTTCTCTTGCGTTTCCTTTTTTCTCTTTTGGTGAAGAAATGTTTTCATATGCATGTGTGCGTGTGTGTGTGTGTGTTTGCTTCACTTTTCTTATTTTGTAGGAAAGATCCTGAAAGGTGGGTCTTTGTACTATCACGCTGTGAACACAAAGGGAAGTTATGTCCCCACACAAGAAGAGCGCTGTAGTCAGAGACCGTTGAGCTTTCTTCTAGTTCAGATAAGAATTCTGGGATACCTTTGTATGTAAAACCAATGCAAGTGAACTCTTAGGGGAGTCATAATCCTGGGGTGGGGGGAGGATGGACAGAGGGATAATTTGAAGAGGTTGAAGAGGGGAGTTTGCCTAAATCCTGTCATGAGATCTTAAGCTAAGAATGATGGGAGATTGTGGAGGAAAGGAATGGGTGTTGTGTGAACTTACACAATCAGGAGGAGGGGGCACATACTCTGGCTGGCTCCAGACCAGCATCTCTCCAAGGAGAGCTGTCAGGATTAATTACTTAGCATTTACATGGAGACTGCAAAAATGAGAAACCCATGCCAAATGTTATCAGTTTGCATCACAGCTTAGGTGTTTGGTGACACAGTGTGAGGCTGAGACATTTGCAGGTAATCTTCACGTTTTCTAGACCTCTCTTGCTCCCAGACCTGTTGTATTTTCACTGAAGGTCAGTGGCTCAGGGCTCTCTGTCGCTGTTTCGTTGCTGTTTTACTTACCCTCTCTGGGCACGGATCCCGGTGGTGCTTCACTTTAGGCTCTGTTCTTACTCACTCATGGTTTCAAGTTAAAGCTATTTTATAAGTGGGAAGAGTAAGTGAAACCACAGGGCGGGTCTCAGAAACTGTCTTAATTGTGACTGACAAACTGTTTCCTTTAGAAGAGAGCTGTTTTCCCACCTTACCCGAATGCAGTGTCCTATAGAGAGCCTGGTGCTATATAAACATCTGCACAAAAAATGGTGTCATCACAGAGTGTGGCTCCCCTTCCTCCCGCCAACTTTCCATCAGTCCTGTGCTCAGAGCCACCTCCCATCAGCCATGGTAGACAGATGCAGCATGATGACAGAGTTTGGAAAAGCCTGGCTTAGGTGAGAGTAAAGCAAATGTAATGTGATAGATTTCTTTGTTTTAAATGAATGAGGACAGATACATGCTAAGAAGATAAAAAGAAAACCAAGACTCGTCACACTGGCCATATTGGACACACAGGCAGATGCACAGGCCGGCTCAGCCATAGCAGCTCCTATAATGATAGATTTTCTTTAGCCATTGGAAATGCTGTCAGCTGTTGACTACAGAGACAAAGCTATCTTCCTGCTGGTTATCTATTGTCCCCTCCTGACACACTGAGAATGTATCATCTCTTTTCTAGCCTCTGTGAGTGTTTTGGAATCTTTCACTTGTTTATGCTTTATGCTGCTGTGGTGGTTTGAAGCGGGACCCTCTCCCCCCCCCCCCGCCTCCCCCAGCTCATGTTGAATTCTTGGCCCACGGGGAGTAGCACTATTAGTGGCCCACCGTATCCTTGTTAGAGGCAACGAGTCACTGTGGGGCGGATTTGAGTCTCCTATGCTCAAGCCATGACCAGTGTGGCACACAGTCCACTTTTGCTGTGTGCAGATCAAGAAGTAGAACTCTCAGCAACTTCTGCAGCACCGTATCTGCCTGCATTCTGCCATGCTTCCCGCCATGATGATAATGGGCTAAACCTCTGAAACTGCAAGCCAGCCCCAATTAAATATTTTCTTTTGTAAGAGCTGCCATGGTCATAAGGTTTCTTCACAGCAATAAAAACCTAGCTAAGACAGCTGCCCTATCCTTAGTTCTACTTTCCAATCATATTTTTGCATACTTCTGTGGCATTGTTTTATCTATCAATTATAACACTTCCCTTCTCCCCTGAAGAATATATTAAATGATAATATAATATTTATTTCCTCGTGTGAATTAAAGGTCTACAGAAACTACTTATTGTCATCAAACCAAATAAACAAATTAAAAATGAACAAGAAAATCAAATAATTCAGAATTTTCAAGGGTAAGGAATTTACTTTGGGAATTTTTCAAAAGGAGGGCCATTTGTATAGTAGTCAAGAGTGAAGGCCTTCCCAGATAAAAACTACTATAACAAAAAACCTTCTTTTAGGGAAAGAAAACTTAGCCAAGATTCAGCCCCAGCAAGGCTGAGGGCCTGCTTTACTCTTGATTTGAATGGAGGATGCCATGCTTGGGAAGGAAACCAGAAAACTCCGTCACTTAGGTCCATTTCCTCTTCAAAATCTTTTCTTACCTAGATAAAACGAACACTTTCCTTTATTGAAAATAATTACTCATAAGAGAGTGAAAGATTTTGCTGTTGCATTGTCCATTCTGTGAAATTGTTAATGGCTGAGTTCATTTTTTGTTTATGAGCATAATCTTGCCAGTTAAACATTTTATATTGATGAAAATTTAATCCCAGTGTGTTCTTGAGTCTACAACTGCCTTAGCAAAACTCACTGCTATTCTTGCTGTTCCCTCTTAGATGATCCATCCTTTCTTTCTGGCTGCTTTGTCCTCACTGTTTATCATATCGACTGTTCTAGGTTTGGCATGGAATTTTTTTTCTCTGGCCTGGAATATATTGGGTATTGACTATCTTATCCAGTGTACCCAATATCCAATACAGGCTTAGGTCACCTAATTATAATAGATTAGAATGCATACTATTGTGAAAAATGACCTCTAATTATTATTATCATTTTTAGTTCTGTCTTGGAGAAGAAATTAATTCAATGTTTGACATACCGTTTTAATTTACATCTGTATCTCTTAACTCCTTTTTACAGTTCTTTAGCTCTATATAGTAATATGCAATTTTTTATACATTTTCACCAATTATTCCTTTAGTTGGACCTAACTAGTGTTTTACCATTTAGTGTTTTTTTTTTTTCTAGTGTTGGAGATGGGCCCTTGCCCTAGGCAAGTGCTTATAAACAACCACTGAACTAAATCCCAGCCCTTTTAAATTCAAACAAGTAAGTGCCCATTGTATGTGCTTTTAGTTGGCTAATACATCCACATGGAGAGAGACGCAGAGGGCCATAGGGTGACAGTCTAGTGAAATGCTGGCCATGCCCAATCCACACAATTCCCCTCAGCTGAGCTCTTAATTCCATCTGTGTGTTTCTTTTTTTTTTTTGATGCAGTTTTCTTTTTTTATATTAATTTATTTATTTTTATATCAATCACAGGTTAGGTACTTTGCATCCCAGGCATAGCCTCCTCCCTCATTCCCTCCCACCCTCCCACTCCCTCCCTCATCTCCCTCCTCCCCGCCCCCTCCAAGTTCACCAACACGGGAGGACCTCCTTCCCTTCCATCCAACCCCAGCTTATCCTGTCTCCTCAGGGCTGGCTGCAATGCCCTCCCCTGGGATCTAGCCAGTCTGTCACTCCCCGGCTTGTATGGGGGAGGGTCAAAGAGTCAGCCATCAAGATCATGACTGAAACAGTCCCTGTTTCCCTGAATAGGGTCTTCAGTCCTACACCGAGCTATCATGGGCCCCATCTGAGCGGGGGTTCCAGGCCATATCCACACATGGTCCTTGATTGTCATCTGTGTGTTTCTAACGAGGCAGTCTCAGTCCTCATAGTGTTTAAATGGGAGCGGCATTGAACAAGGTCACTTACCCTCCTTGTCTGCTGCAATAGCACCCTCTGGTCTTTCCTTCTCCCCACATCTCCCAGTCCATTCTTTCTTGCCCCCCTCTCCTTTGACTCTTCAGATGTAATGTAGTTTGGTGGCTTGTAAGCTCTTGTCTGGTGCCATTGTCCATCTCCATCTCTAGAATTTGGGAAACTCGAGCTCTTCTCTTTTGATCTTTTTTTTTTTTAAAAAGGATTTATTTCATTATGCATTTTAATGTGTGTGTGTGTATGTGTTTGTGTGTGCATTGCGTGCCTGTGTGTGTCTGTGCACATGGCCTCAGAGACTAGAAGAAGTTATCAGGTTCCTGGAACTGGAGTTACAGGTGATTATAAGCTGCTCAGTGTGGGTGCTGGGAACTGAACTTGGGTCCTTCAGAAGATCAGCGAGTGCTCTTAGCTGCCGTGTCATCTCTGTAGACTCAGTCTTGGATCTTACTCTCTATTTCATCCACATTTACTCTCTTGGGAAGCTAATCTAAGCTCACAGATTTAGATACCATCTCCAGATTAATAACAGTCAGGTTTACGTCTCTTGCTTAAATCCCAACTCTGTCACCAGTGTTGTATAACCAGTTGACGGCCTAGCACGGCCTCTCCTATCGACACCTCAAGATTAAGGTGCTCAAACCAGAACTCTATATTTTCTTTCACAAACCTCCTCTCTTTGTATCCTCCTAGATCTCAAGTGAAAGCAATTTCATCCTTCTTAATGTCCCAGATGAAAATCCTACACCCCTGCCTAAATCTTGGACTGATTTCAGCTTAAAGCTGAAATTTGGTTGAAAGTTGCATCATTTAGTTTTCACTTGATTTCTCTGATTTTTAATAATTTTGAGTTCATTAATAAATAGTTTGTAGTGGCTCATTTTGTTATTTTTTAGTCTGTTTTTCCTCTAATCATCAGTCTTTTTGTTTATTTACTTTTATTTATGTAGAGAGCTCAGTGCCTGATTCTAGGTTGAGTTGTTTGAATTCTAAAACATAGGTTGGGAACTTAATTAGGAGAAAAGATATGCTAATGATCTGGAGACCATCAAGCCATCCTGCTCTTTTTCTACCTGTATTAAATCTCCAGTTGCCAATTGCCCGACACCTTCAGAGACACGGGCCAAAGGAGACTCCTGTTTCCTGCCTTGTGAAGCTGGGCTCTGTACTTTTTCTGAATGTGAATGCCGTGCCGTCAGACTTCCTGTCTAGGCTCTCCGGCTTTCTGGTTGCTCTTTTGCCAAAGTCAATCTTTTTTTTTTTTATCACTACAAGAGATGCCTGCAATGAATGTGTGGAGAAGAAAAATGTTACTTTGGCTTATGATCTTGAAAATTTCAACCCATCAAACATGGGTCCCATTGCTTTGGTACCTAAAGTAAGGCAGTACACAACAAGAGGGGACTCATGGCAAGGCAGAGCTGAAAGAGGAAGAAGAGGACAGGCTTCCTCTAGCCCTTCCAGGGAATACCCAAGTGACCTGAGGACTTTTCACTAGCCTCGCCTCTTTAAGGTTCCACTCAACTGGGGACCCAGCCTTTAACGCACTCATCCAAAGGACATTTGAGACCCAAACTATAGTCCCCCACTTCCCTCTTTTATTCTGTTTTAATTTCTAAGCAGCTGTAAACTCCAAATCAGAATAATAAAAATGGATCATAATTAACTTTCTAATTTCAGCTCTGCTTCATTGCACTTGAAATGATACAGTCTAAATTGATACTTTAATTAGGATAACATCAAGTTCATTTTTATATTCATGCTGATGCTGAACAGTTTGAAATGCCCCCTCTTATCCATACTTATAGAGAATTGCTTTGGAAATAGACTTTAGGCATGTAATCCTGGCTACTATCTATCCATGATATTAGGCGATTAAAGACATTAGAACCTTACCTTACAGTCTATTGTGATTTCTAGCTCTCCTGCTGAGAGAGGTGTTGGTTATTTTAGGGGTTTAAGTCCTGAGTGGGTTATTTCCTGGTAGCCTAGTTGCAGTCCTCATAATAATTATTTCTACAGCAGTACATTGTGATATCAGGAGGTTCATTTATGTTGCTTATTATATTGGGGTTGCACAAAAGATTTGGTTTGATAGAGGGTTTCCGTAGTTTTTGTCAGTTACTTAGTTATGTTTTCCTAAAGGGTAGTAAAGTGGGGCAAGTAATTGAAACCTTTTTAGTAGGAATGAACCTCATTTCTAGTTGGCTGATTACAATGTTACCTCCTTGTGTATTATGTGGAGGTTGACTCTATCAGTGTTGAAGCTGTTATAGTTACTCTGAGGGAGAACACATACCCTGATCTCTAAGGTATTCTGACAGTACAATAGGAAATACAGTCCACAGTGTTTGTACATGAACATTCACATGGATAATCTACATGATACAGAGGACAACATCTAAACAAAGTAAGTGTAACAGTGTGTGCCATTAGTGTGTCACCTTAGGCCACAGCTGCAGTTTTGGAGTCCATGTGCCTTGATTCAGATCTAAGTTTCTCCTGACTGAGAAGACTTGGTGTGAAGATTAGAAGAGACAATCCCCATAAGATATAGTTACTGAACTCTGTAGATGCTCAATAAATGTTCTCTTTCCTTCTCAACTGGTTTTCTGTTTTTCATAGATACTAGCTACCCACCTCCTCAAGTTCCAGCCTTGGAAACTTCTCAGTACATATTCTCATATATATATATATATATATATAGTGTTTGAGCATAAACAGGCATGATATTTATTTCTAGACTAAGAAATGGCTGGAAGCCAAGCACATTCTGACTCCACCCTGACATCTGAAGCACCTACCTGTTAGTCTTTGTCCAAACTCATATATTTTCAAACATACAAAGACTCAGGAAGATAGCAATATATTTGACTATTACATTTCCAGAACCTTAATAATTTTTTTCTTCACCAAATTCTAGGATGTTTCTGTCTCTGTTAGGAATGGAGAAGTGAAAAAGCCCAAGAGAGACACTTCCCTCATTCCAGTAAGTGTAGGGGATGTGTGGTTAAACATCCTTTTGGAGAAGAGTGTCAGTGGGTTGCTAGAATGTAATGGTTTTCATCTGCAAGCCATTTCTGGACATTACACTCCATGTGGTGAGGCTTGAGCTAAAGCTGACACTATATCAACAGAGTTTAAAAGTATGAAGTGAAACAAAGGAGGGGTTTTCTTGGAGAAATGAGAAAAAAGAGTGTGTGCCCCTTCAGCCAGTCTAAGAAGGAATATCCGTATTTTCTGCTAGGCATAACCTCAATGTGTTCTAAACACCATGTATTCTTCCAGATAAAACAGTGAGCTTCAACCAAATTTGTGCTTAAATGAATCACAGTGATCCTAGTGACTAGCAACACATTTTGAACAAAAGGAAACCTGTGAGCAACTGTGTGAACGCATTCGCTGCTTCCCACAATAGGAACTTGAGCAGCATTTAGTTGGTGGCAGCTCTGAGTTTCTGTAATGCTTAATACCTAGGGATTGAGATACCAGAAAACATCTTTAGGGCCTGATGGGCCATATTTCCTCTGCCTATGTTTCAGGGAAGTGGCCACAGCGGTAGGATTCTGACTTATCCTCAGGCGCCAGGCACAAAAGAAGACTAGAAAAGATAGTCCAGGAATGTTTATGTTTCCCAACACCAGGAAAAATGTTCCCAAAATGTTTTGGTCTCATTTTATTTTTTGTAGTACTTGGGGGTGGGAAGGTGGACAAGTGAATTTAGGGCTTCATATATGCTGGGCAAACACTCCACCACAGAGCTATATCCACAGTTCATTTTTTTTTAAACATTTTTTTTTTTGAGGCAGGGTTTCTCTGTGTATCCTTGACAGTTCTGGAATTCACTCCATAGACCAGGCTGGCCTTGAGTTCACAAAGATCTGCCTGCCTCTGTCTCCTGAGTGCTGAATTTAAAGGCGTGTGCCACTAACGCTTGGCTTTAAATTTTTTTCTTTTGAGAAAGAATCCTATTTGAGTTTAAGATAGTGCATATTGACGTGGAAGATTCTCGAAGAGACAGGCTCTGTAGGAGCTCCCTTTGCCGTATCAGAATGCCTTAGACAATTAACTTATAAAGAGGAAAGAATGATCTTGTCTCATGGTTTTAGGGGATGTAATCTGTGCTTGGTTGAGCCCATTGCTCGGGATCTATAGTAAGGGATCTTGTAAGGAAAGGAATGTGTGGCAAAAGAACATGCTCACCTCACATAGCTTAAATGTCATACAATTACCTTTTTTTTTAATTACAAAACTCAAACTCCAAAGTTCCACCCTGGGGATCAAGCCTTTGGTGCCTACGCCTTTGGTTAAATACTGAAACTGTAGAGGTTCATCCTGCCAACACACAGATGATATTAATCTTCATGTAGAAGTTAGATGGTCTTGAAACTTGACCCATTTTCTGTGAGGTTTACTCTGTTCCTGTTCAGGCCTCCTTCTCTAAGATTAAATGGCAATATTTAAAGGAATGAATTGTTTCTGATGTCTAGTAAGGTCTTGGTTCTTAAGTTTCTCCTCTTGACCAATGATTCTGAAAATCAATAGTATGGTCTCATGGACTATCTGAGAAATCCTTGCCCTGTAGTGAATCCAACCCAGTGCGGTGGCTCAGAACAGCTGATTTGGATTTTGCATTGTTTTTTTTTTGGGGGGGGGAGGTAGTGGTGGTGGTTGTGACCTTGACCTCATGACATGTATTTTTTTCTCAACTTTAAAATATGAATCTATTTTTTATCATATTTTATATATGTGATGAGGGGGTCCTTTGGACTTGCAAACTCTCTGCTAAAGAGACAAAGCCCCGTTTCTCCAAGCATCTCAAGCCTTGAAAGTATTGATGGGATCAGGCTCAACGGTAACACAGGCAGAGGGAATTACACCCAAGACTGGAGTGGAAGAGGGAGGGGACACACAGCATACGCTCATCCTTTGTTAAAATTTAAATAAAGAGAGAGAATAAAATGTTCGTAACTGAGGCAGAAAAACTGAGTATTCCAGAGAAATTCTATTAATATGCCAGGGGCTTAAAGCTTCGTCAGGGTGCTGGAGAGCACAGTCATGCCTCTTGTGCATTCAGATCCTACTCACACAAGTACCTCCCAAAACATGGCATCCCGACTGAATGTAAGGGAACAGACAAGAATGCCTCTATTGGGGAGGAACCAAGGAAATGGTGTCTGTTCAAGGTGGAAGCACTTTGAAAGCATAAGCAAGGAACAACTTCATTGTTAAAAATAGTAAAATGGGATGGAGAAATGGCTCAGCAGTTAAAGTGCCTGGTAGCAGCACAGATGTGAGAACCAGAGATCAGACCCGCCCCCCCCCCAAATCCATGTAAATGCTGGGTGGATGTGGGGGCCTGTCTGTCATTCCAGCCTGGGAGGGCAGACAGGGGATTGCCAGAGCAAGCTGATTGACATGGCTAGACATATCAGTGAGCTCTGGGTTTGACTGAGAGATCCTGCCTTATTGAATAAGGTGGAAGGGACTCTGAGGATGATGCCTGACCTCAACCTTCCACACGTACATGTACACATGTGTTCAGTGCAGCCCTGTACATGCACAAAATGCATCTACATACATGCATACCACACAGGTACATTATGAAAAATGGAAAAATAAATAAAAAATTAAGTAGTACCTCTTCATTGAAAAAAAAAGTGAGATCAGTTAGGTTGATGTATCATGTAGGTGCGTTCTGCTGTGATTTACAGCTACAGGCTCAAAAGCAAAATCAGCAAAAGGAAGAAGTGCCTGTGGGATCCCAGACGAAGTGAGTATGCATTCTAAAGTCCTCTCCCTGTGGACTCACTGAGGACACACTCAACTTCCCAACCACACGCTGGGAAAACATGTGTCTCACACTGCTTATGAAGGAATTCGTCATCCAGGGGTTCTCCTGGGAGCTAAGTACCTCTTCTCAAGCACAGATCAAGACTACAGACTTCCAGAAGGATGGCAGATGCCCAGAAGACAACACTTCAGATCCAGTGAACCACTCTTGTCATCTAGGGCTGTGTGAATAATTTTGAAATTCAGATACCATTTGAAGACTTTTTCTTCTCCTCCTTCTTCAATTTATTCATTTCTTATGTATACAGTGTTCTATCTGCATGTACATCTGCACGCCAGAAGAGGGCACCAGATCTCATTATAGATTGTTATTAGCCACTATGTGATTGCTGGGAATTGAACTCACGACTTCAGTTCTCTTAACCTCTGAGCCATTTCTCCAGCACCCCACTGACTTCTTTTTTTTTTTTAAAGCATTATAAGGATTTATTTTATTAATTTATTATTATATGTATGCATGTGTGCCTGTGTGAGTTTATGTGCACACAATGTGTGCAGGATTCCCGAAGAAAGTGTCAGAGTCCCTGGAACTAGAGTTACAGGTGGTGGTTGTAAGCTGCTCAACAAGGATGCTGGGAACGTGATCTGGGTCCTCTGTAAGAACAATGAGCATTCTTAAGTGCTGTCTTAGGGTTACCATTGCTGTGATGATCAAGAAGATGTTAGGGAGGAAAGAGTTCATTTGGCTTACACTTCCACATCACAGTTCATCATCAAAGGAAATCAGGATAGGAACTCAAACAGGGCAGGAATCGGGAGGCAGAAGCTGATGCAGAGGCTATAGAGGAATGCTGCTTACTGGCTTGCTCCTCATGACTTGCTCAGCCTCCTCTCTTACAGAACCCAGGACCACCAGCCCAGTGATGGCACCACACACAATGGGCTGGATCTCACCCATCATTCACTAATTAAGAAAATGCCTTATAGGCTTTCCCTCAGCTCTATCTTATAGAGACACCTCAATTGTGGTTCCCTCTTCTCAGATGACTTTTGTAGCTGGACTTTTGGCTACTTTATTGGATTCCTTTTCCTACCTCCTATGTTTTCCACCCCTCCCCCCCAACACTAGGTAGGAGAGAAAGAAAATTCGAGGGGAAAGGGGCATCAGTATTGTTAGACTACTTCATGCTGATTAGAGGCGTCAAGTTCCTTGGGACAAATTTGATCTTTGTGGTCAGGATATCTCCAACCAGCAACTCGGATGCCATAAATCAACAACAGCACCAGGAGAAGCAGCAGCCATGTGCCTTTCAGGGCTCTGGCTTTATATACCCTCCCAAGAGGGTATATAAAAATTCCAAATTCCAAACCTAAACTATCTCCTACTAGCCAAGTCATGCTCCTGCCAGAGCATGAGATGTCACAGTTTACTGCTGTGGTCAAGCTGAAGCAGCCTCATAGCCCACACCTGGGCTTCAAACAAAAACACATTCCCACAACATTTCTATATTTTTGGTTTTTAAAAACAAAAATTCTCACTTTGCACTTTAGCTTGTGTCAGGTTGACATGAAACTATCCAGCACAACTGCAATGCCGTTCCTCCAGGACCCAAAGATGGAGTTAGTATGAAAACATTTTTTTTAAGGGCCCCGTCTGTCCCCTCTTCTGGGTAGCTGGCTAGTGGCATGACTGACGGGAAGATAAACTTAGCAGGAATGGTAAAGCTCTGGGACTTGTGTTCAGATTGCGTTTCATGAGAAGAGACAAACTCAGAGTTGTCTTGGGAGGAAATGTGACTAAGTTTGAATGACAGGTCTGTGATCTCTGTCTCCAGTCCTGATCTCTCACCCATTTTTGTGCTTTGAACCCAAGCAAGCAATGTAATTGAGCTTTGCTGATGTTTTTAGAACCACATGATACGTTTCTAGGGGTTGGGATGGGGAGATGGCTCAGTGATTAAAGTACGGGTTGTACTCAGACTCTGTCCTTCCCAAACCCATGCAACCGGTGATGGGTGTGGTGGCCCACCTGTAATTCTAGTATTGGGAGGGAGAGACAGAGGATTCCCAGAGTGAGGCAGCTATATTACTAGCTTTATTACTGAGCTCTGGGTTGAACTGGGAGACTCCTGCCTCAATGCAAGGTAGAAGACTAATAGAGAAAGGATTACCTCTCACATCAACCTTGGGCTCCCACATGCACAAATATCTCCACACACAACCCCATGCACACAGGCACTTGGATACCACATGTACACATGTGGAAAATAGAAAAAAAATTTCTTCAGGGATAACATTTGCAAAGAATTTGGCCTAGGCAGCGTTCTTACAAGACGCTCAGAACACGTAGATACTCCACCGCTGCGCTGCAAGTGTGCACCTAGAGCTTTTCTTCCTCTCTGTGTGTGTTACTGTCACACATTCAGCTGTTGCTTCCGGGGAGACTCTAAATGTGGAACATCTGGTGTGCAGTCAGACCCGAACTGTTCTAAATTCCACACTTCTGGGCTCATAAGCAATGAGAGGAGATTTATTCCTGTCTGGAGAAATTAACAAATCTAATCCAAAGTGGGACTGGAAATAGCATGCCTAAAAACTGATGCTCCCGATGAAAAAGCCCTTATTAGGTCATTCAGTCTGCAGCTGGGTTTTGCTCAGCTTCCTGTGTTCAAACAGGACCGGATTCACGTTCCAGTGACTAGAACGCTCTGCCTCCACCTAATACAGCTAGCTCCTCTGGGGCTTTTACAGATAGGTGATAAGAAGGGCACCTCACGCTTGGGAGGAAGAATTAGGGGGAAAGACCTGGTGCAAGGACCTTTGGGAAAAGAACGCCGAAGACTCATCGCGAATGAAGGCCCGGTAGGTGCAAATGTAGTGAGCCGATCGAAGGAGAGCCCCCACGGTGCTGGGTGCCAGGCAGGAAGGATGCTAAAGAGGAAAATGGTGGAATAGTTCGCAGCCTTCAGAGCTTACCGTTGAGTAGGTTTAATGAGAAAATCTAAATGTGGATTTAAGAATAACACTGGACCTCCACCTGCCTATCGTTCATACTGGTTCATGATAAAAACCCAGTTTTATGTCAGAGCTGTGGCTTGAACATATTGCCCAGAGCCCATGTGCTGGTGTTAACCCCAAAGATTTGAGTCGAAAAATCACCTACCCAAATCATCTTGGCCAAATTAATCACGCTTTTTTATTTTTGTATATGGGCTGCCTCCCCGTAAGGCAGGGTTCAAGGAGTCAGCCTTGGACATGGGAACCATAAAAGTTGTTATAGCTCAGGGGTAGGGGTTTTCCAAATGGAGTATTTGGCAGGAAATAGCCAGGGTTGCAGAAGCAGACATAACAAGCGGGGTTGCAGTCTGCTCATAACAACCGTTTGAAACAAAGACATGAAACAGGCAGGACAGAACCGTTTGCAGGTAAGGCTGTGGGTGGGGCATAGCCCAACCCCTGAAAAACAGGTTGAATTATAAACAGGAATGAACCTAGTTTGTCATTACTATAAAATAGTTTTCAAGCCCAAGGTGGGGCAGGCTGGTTCATCATTGGGAACTTAGTCTTCAGCGCATCAGCACGGAAAGCTGGGACCTTCAGTTATCAATTAACTCACAGGGGCTCTGATTGATGAATGAATTCATATCTTCAGCATGGGAGCAGGCTTGTGATTGTGAAAGAGTGGGCTTGTAATTGAAGGACTTTGGCCTTCACTTGCCTTGTTCTATCTTGTGTCTGATGACTGCCTCGAGTCTTCTGCTATGGGATAATGAAAAAAAAAAACCAAACAAAAACAAAACAAAGACCCCCAAGCAAAACACTTATCATGTACCAGGCCCCCAAACTTGGACTTTCTGACCTCTAGAGGTAGGAGACATGTATCTTTGGTTTGTTTGTTTGTTTATTTTTTACAAATTACCTAATCTTGGTATTCAGTTATAATAGCAGAAAACAGATTAACATACCAAGGTAGTTGTCTTTTGTTTCTAATGTTATTCACCCACTTGATAGTAAACAATATATTTTTTTCTCCCAAAGAATAGGATTACTAGATCTGGGCTGTGCTAATGAGAACCCAGTCATTAGACAAACAGATAGACAGACAGAGGGAATGTGGCTAGATAATAAAGATGGTGAATTTTCAAGATGGCCAGCTTCTTCCTCACTCTCTTGGGTTGAAAAAGCCTGACATCTTAAAGGCATTGTAGGCTTCTATCTCCACCACCAGCCAAGCCCCTGCTCATGGCTCAACAAGGTAAGGCTGGACCAGGACATCTTGTTACACAGCACTTGTGAGACAACCAACCACCCTGTCTGTCTGCAAACTGAACAACCCAAAATCAGGGGAGGCAAACCTTTCAGAGACTTAAAAAACCCCTCAGACCTTGAAAAGAGACTGGGAGTGTTTTAGCTTCTCAATGCCCCGTTCTGCTTCGCAGAGGCTATTTTTTTCCTTCTGTGTGCCTGCTGCATGTGTTGCTTCAAAGGTGTGTCTGTCTGCTGTTGTCTGTGTGTTTGAAATTCCCCAATGCTATTTGTGGTGCTCAAGATTCTTCTTGTCTTTTAGTGCTTTGATGGGCAGAGAAGACGAGCCATATCAAGACCCCCAGATTGTATCTATCACTAACCCATTCTTTCCCCTAGTTTTTCTGCTGTTTCCCAATCTCAGTCTATTTCTGAGCTAGTGAGCTGAGCTGAGTTAATATCCAGCTTTTACAATAAGTGCGCTGTCCACATCATTATACATGACATCCACTTAACACTCTTATAGATCATGTGATATGTAAAAGAAAAGTGCGCAGATTTCCTGAGGCTCACAGGAGGACTGCAGCTAGAGTCCCTGTGTGCCCTCACCCTAAGCTTGCTGCTGCAAGAGCTGATGGAAGTGGAAACTGCCCCAAACCAGTACTTAAAGAGCATTTCCTTGCCTACCCATGCTTTGTCCCCAGCCAGCTGGGTGGCAAACCGGGACCAGAGGCCTGCATCCAGCTCTCACTCCTTCCTATTCTCCCCTTTCTCTGCTTCCTCTCCCCTGTGAGAATCTCCAGTGCCACATGTTTGTACCACCGTGGTGCTCTGCCCACTTGCATGAGCCAAGCCACTATCAATAAGACCCTCTGACACTGGGAGCCATTTTCCCCTCTCAGAAGATGTTCTTGCAGGCATTCTAGTCATGGTTATGCAGAAGTAACTAGTTTCCATCCAAAATCATTGTGGTTGGTTTATACTTACCTCTGCCTTTAACCCTCCTGTGCCTATTTTTAATGAAAATGTATGTGCTGGGAGCCAAACTCAGGCCCTCTGAAAAAGCAGTGTGTGCCCTTAACTGCTAAGCCATATCTCCAGCCCCTGGATACTTATTTTTCAAACTCATCAGAAAGAGAGAGAGAGAGATATCTTTATTTATCAAATGAAAGTAAACAAAACCACAAAAGGAGGGGACATTGAGATTATCAAAAAGAACTGTTTGAGATGAAAATTATTAAAGGGAATCTGAAATACCCAATGAGATTTTGGAAGACAAAGTGAGAAAGTGTTACAGAGTTCCAGAAAGCAGATTAAGATAGTCAGAAAGGAAGGGGGTTAGTAAGAAAAAAATGAGGGCTCAACTTTTTAAAGGAGGTTAAGGAGAGGAAACTGAAGAAATTATCCAAGAAACAATTCAAGAAAAATTTCTGGAAATGATGAGTATGACATTTCCAGATAAATCCCCTGAGTGCCCAGTGTAGGGGTCAAACAGAACCCACTACAGTGTACGCTGATGGAAATTTTAGAGTACCGGGAGGAAAGAGTAGACTTTCTGGCCTTCTGGGGGGAGAAGCAAGGCTGCATGATAAGATGAGCTAGAGGGCTTCCAGCTTCTCAACAGTAGCAGTGAAGGCTGGAAGACAAAGGAGGAACACCTGTGTGTGTGTGTGTGTGTGTGTGTGTGGGTGTGAGTAGGTGTGTGGGTGTGTGGGTGAAAGAGTGAGAATCAGAGAGAGAGAAAGAGAAATGGGCTGGGGTGAAGGATCTCTCTGGGTGATAAAGAAGAGGGCTGTAGGCTATCTGTTCTCCAGCGGGCCTGGAAAGCAGGTGTAGATGGAGCAGGGTGAAGGAAGGTCTGGGAGGAAAGTCCGTAAGAAAATTAGCCTCCTGGAGAAGCTGATGTGTTTGAATAATGAAGCCAGGTGTGGGTTGTTGGTAGAGAATTTGGAAATAAACTGGTAATGAGTGTTTAACAGGTGTGTGAATGTCCCATGGGCACGTTGACAAATCACAGGCTGACTGCAAACAACATACCTTCTTAGGTTCCCAGAGGCCAGAAGTCTGAAATAAGTGTTATTAATTCCCATCAGAGTTTTCACAGGGCTCCACCTCCTCCAGGGGCTTTAGAATTGTGGTTTTCCACCTTCCTAATGCTGTGACCCTTTAATACAGTTCCTCACATTGTGGTGACCCACAACTATAAAATGATTGTCACCGTTACTTCGTAACTGTCATTTTGCTACTGTTACGAACTCTAATGTAAATATCTGATATGCAGGAATTTGATAGGTGACTCTCAACCATTGCTTCAGAGAAGAAATTCCTTCCTTACCTGTTCTGTCTTCTACAGTGCAGTCCTGTGATCTTCGGCTCAAGGCCTTTTTCCCAGCCTCAGCCCTCTAGCTGAAGCCACGGAGCCTCCTGTGTTCTACAGCGGAATCCGCTTCTGACTAGAGGACTGGTGATGGCGGTCGTAGTGATGACCTGGATAGCATGGGACTCTCTGCTTTGGCCTGGATGTGGCACTCTCCCCAATTCCCATGTTGAAATCACAGCATTGATGTACGGGCTTCGGGACCTCTGTCTTTTTGTCAGATGAGGACTCACCCTTCCTGGAGGCAGCAGCAGGCACGGCGCCTTTTGGAAGAAGAAGCTTTAACAATAATTTCTCCTGCCATGCCTTGACTGTTGATTCTGCAGTCACCAGAACCATGGACAACACTTTTGGGCTGTTTTTGGATTACTCAGTATGAAGCGTGGTTGGGTTTTTTTTTTGTAGCAACAGGAATGGGCCCAAGCACTATACAGTGTGTATATGGAGGCCAGAGGCTCTTTGGCATCACCCATCTTAACATCCATCATTTATCATACTGAAAAGTATCTTTTGCCCCAAAAGATTCTGCTGGCTTCCAGTCATCACAGCCTAGGTATTTTTTTAGAGCCGTTCTTAAGCCTATTATGAATATTAAATTTCATAAATTAAGTATCTGGAAGTTGAAAATGAAGTGATTCTTTTAAAGATTATTTCTCTTGAAGATTTATTCGGTTTTATGTGTATAATGTGCGTGTCTGAGAAGGCCAGAGATGGAGTTGGATTTCCTAGAACTGGAGTCACAGACAGTTGTGAGCTAGCGTGTGATTGCTGAAAACTGAACCTGGGTCCTATGTAAGAGTGCACAACCACTCTGGAAATCAATTTGGCACTTTCTTAGACAATTAGGAATAGTGATTCCTCAAGACCCAGCTATACCACTCTTAGGCATATATCCAAAAGATGCTCAAGTACACAACAAGGACATTTGCTCACCCATGTTCATGGCTGCTTTATTTGTAATACCCAGAACCTGGAAACAACCCAGATGTCCCTCAGTTGAGGAATGGATACAGAAATTGTGGTACTTTTACACAATGGAATACTACTCAGCAATTAAAAACGAGGAAATCATGAAATTCGCAGGCAAATGGTGGGACCTGGAAACGATCATCCTGAGTGAGGTATCCCAAAAGCAGAAAAAAACATATGTTATATACTCACTTATATAAACCTATAGGATAGGAAGTTCAAGCTGAAA
>CM053759.1:10314834-10335804 GCA_028658305.1 Pachyuromys duprasi | reverse complement strand
AATGTAGCTCAGCTGGTAAAATGTAACCTACCATGAACAAAGCCTCACATCCAACTTCCAACATTGCATTAACTGGGCATGGTGGTTCACACCAATAATCCTAGCTCTCAGGAGGGCTAGGAAAGTCAAGATTATCCTCTGCTATACAGAGACGTGAAGGACAGCCTGGGATATGTGAGCCCTTGATGCAAAAGAAGGAAGAGAAGGAAGAGGAGAAGAAGAGAAGAAGAAAAAGGAGAAGAAAGAAGGAAAGACATAAAGAAAAAGAAATCAAGCAAACAAACAAACCCAAAAACCTCAGAACCAGTGGGATTTTCTCTGTTTATTTCCAGTTAACTTCTTGGGCTGGGCCTCAGTTTCCTTATCACTAAGGGTGGATAACACAACTGCACGAGGCTGTTTTAGTAAACCAGCAGGCAACCATCCCAGTGTAGACACTGCAGACATCTGAAAACTGTTCACCTGTTTCGCCCTTTCCCACCAAATGGATACCACACTGAAGCTTACCCTTGGAGAGTTTCCAGACTAGACCTTGAAAAATACCAAGGCTCTGGAAAGCTCATCAGAACCATTGATCTGCCCATGTTAAGCTGTGAGGAGGTTCATAAATTTCCATGAGACTCTGTGTTCTCTATCGCTCGCTTTTGTTTTATGTGATATTATATATTTAAGAGCACAGTGGTAGATGAAAAATCGTTATTAAATTTATTAATAGTGTCCCAGCTAAGCAGGAAAGAATTGCTTTATTTGGGCTTTCATGACTTCAGTCTCAAACATTAATAATATCCCTTGTACATATTAGCTCAGCTTCTGCCATTTACACATAAAGATAGCTTTGCTGACAATAGGAGTTTTCCTTGATTACCCATTTGCCTAGCATGTGTACATAAACACACATATTTTCTATCAGCTTTTACAACTTTATTGCCTAAGTGTGGACGATCCTTTCATTTAGGATAAGAGTTACAGATACTAAATGAAAATCGGGAGCTAGAGAGTCTAGTTCAGTGATTGAACACTTGCCTAGTGTGCTCAAAGCCCTGGATTCAATCTTTAACCATGGAGGGAAGAAAGGAAGTAAGGAAGGAAAGGAGGGAGGGAGTAAAGGAAGAAAAGAAAGAGAAAGAAAGAAGAGGGAGAAAAAGAAAGGAAAAGAGAGAGAGAACAGAGGGAGAGGGGGTAAAGAAGGGAAGAGAGAAAGAGTAGAAAAGATAAAAAGTTGAGGCTCTTGCCTTGTGTACGCTTCCTTGCCACACTCGTGAGGAGATAAGTTTAAGAGGCTCTGTCCCTCTGAGAGTCAGCTTCTGGATCCTTGAAAGACTGAGTGGTCTGCTGCATGGCTAAACAATCAACAGAGCATGCTAGAAGCATTTGATCTACTGACTTGTGGAAGCTCTCTAAGACTTCCAAGAAAATCAACCCCCATAAGGGGAAGAGAACAAAGACAACTGACAGCTGACCCTTGCTAGACTGCCCTCCCAGGTCCAGAGCTCTCCTGGGAATGTCTTGTAAGCAGCGGGACATCAGGTGAAATTTTATTTCATTCATTCATTTGGTTTTTGAGACAGAGTTTCTCTGTGTGGCCTTGGCTGTCCTGGAACTCACTCTGTAGACCAGGCTGGCCTCAAACTCACAGAGATCCACCTGCCTCTGCCCCTTAAGTTCTGGGCAGTTTATTATTTGTTATTTATTCACTTTATATCCTGGCTATAGCACCCTCCCTCATCTCCTCCCAGTCCTACCCTCTCTACCTCTTCTCCCCCATGCCCATTCCCTAGTCCACTGATAGGGGTTTTCCTCCTCCCTTACTACCTGACCCTAGCCTACCAGGTCTCACTAGGACTGGCTGTATGCTCTTCCTCTGTGGCCTGGTAAGGCTGCCCCACCCAGGGGGTGATGAACAAAGAGCCAGCCATGGAGTACATGTCAGAGGCAGCCCCTGCTCCTCTTACTAGGGAATACACATGGAGACTGATCTGAACTTTAATCCCTTAAGTTCTGGGATTAAAGATGTGCACCATCACTAGCCGGCACCAGGTGAAATTTTAAACGCATGGACTATGTGAATCACTGAAGAGAACCAGAAGGGAATTCCAGGCTAAGATTTTTAAAACAAAATATATTAATGGAGGGTCTGTTACCCAGATCACACATTCACTGTACTCACCCAAGTAAGTTCCAGGACAATCAAAGTTCCAGGACAGAGAACAACACCTCTCCCAAACATGCCCTTACGAACTGCCAAAGCACATACCTCGGGGCTGGACAGGTACTGAGTGCCTGACATATTACAGTTATTGCTCTGAATCTCACTGTGTAAGATATAGCTACATAGAGGCGGGGATCTTAAGGTTACACATAAATTGGCCTTAGTGGGGTGACAAGATGACTCAGTGGGTGTATCAGTTACTTTTCTGTTGCTGTGATAAAATACCATGAGCCAAAGCAATTCTCAGAAGAATTTTTTTGTGTCTTACCATTCTAAAGCAGTGGTTCTAACCTTCCTAATGTTGCAGCCCTTTAATACAGTTCCTCATGTTGCAGTGACCCCCCCCAACCATTAAATTATCTTCATTGCTGCTTCATAAATGTAATGCTGTACTGTTGTGAATGGTAATGCCAATATCTATGTTTTCCAATGGTCTAAGGTGAAAGGCTCATTTGACCCTCCCAAAGAGTCTTGAACCACAGGTTGATAACTTCTGTTTGAGAAGGCTAAGAGTCCATCATGGCGGGGAGGCATGGCGGCAAGTGGCAAGCATTAGAGCAGGATCAGGAAGATGAGAGACCATACCTTCAGCTACAAACACAAAACAGAGAGAACAAACTAAAACCAGGACAAGGCTATAAACTTTTTTTGTTATTGTTGTTGGTCTTGTTTGTTTGCTTGCTTGCTTTTTCTCTGTGTAGCCCTGCCTATCCTGAAACTCACTTTGTAGACCAGGCTGACATCAAACTCAGGATTTACCTCCCGCTGCTTTCTGTGCTGGAATTAAAGGCACACGTCACCATGCCTGGCGAGGCTATGAACTCTTAAAGCCTACCTCTAGTGACAAATTTCCTCCAACAAGACTGTACTACCTCCTCAAACCAAGTGGGGACCTAGTGTTCAAATACTTGAACCTATGAGGAGCATTCTTATTGAAACCCTCACAGTGTAAAAATTAGGTGATTATTGTACACGCTTGATGACCTATGTTCAATCCTCAGAACTCACATATTTGAGTTTCACTTCTGCTACTATGGGAAAAAACACAAGAAACACCCTGATAAAAGCAATTTTAAAGAAGAAAAGGTTTACGCAGCACACAACTCCAGGTTACAGTGGGTGACTGTCGGGAAGTTAAGGCAGGAATTTGAAACAGCTAGTCACAGCCACAGTCTAGAGCAGAGAAAATAAGTGCACACTTGCCTACAAGAGATTAGCTCACTCTCTCCACTTATGTGGTCCAGAATCCTCTGCCTAGGAAATGGTGCTGCCCACAGCGGGCTAGGTCTTCCCATATCAATTCACATAATCAAGACAATTCTCCACAGACGCGCCCACAGGCCAACTGTAATTCCTCACGGATATTGCCTTCCAAGGCAATTAAAACTCTCATGCTACATAAAGGCGAAAAGAGAGAATCAACCCCACAAAGTTTCTCCTAACCTGCATGCACGCATCAGAGCACACCCACAAGGACACATCACACGTATGTACACACACATACAATAACAAGTAAAAAAAAATGTAAGATGTTTAGCTGTTGTGCAAATCAAGAGAATCGAGTTCTGCGCCAGCCATATAGCCTGTTATCAAGTGAGAAACCAGCCCAAACGAGAATGGCACATGCTAAAACAAACATTTGAAGGGCAGCACCCCGCCCCCCACCTTTCAAAGCTTCCCTTGGGAATTATAATCGGGATGGAGGAACAGATTCAGACTCTGTCTGAACAAAATTGGAGGAGAGAGGCACCCAAAGTGAGCCTAATGCTGGTTTGTGTGGACATAGATAGCACCTGCTCTTCATATGGGGGTTAGCTCCCATGGCAACCAGGACCTGTTCAAACAGCCTTATACCTTTGGCTATTAGGCCTTCTCTGGGACATGTTGTCCCAAACACACGTTGCTCTGTCTCCTTTCAAGGGCCATTTTGAAATGTTTCATAAATGAATGACTTCCCCCCTCTGCTGAGCCTTCCACAATGTGCCTGTCATACTGATGAGCATGCTGAATGCACTTCTTCCTGTAAGCTTGCCTAAATTCCTCTGACACAGGCATCATTAGACCCACTTTGTAGACTCAGAAATTGAGGCTTAGAGAAGATAAGCAATTTGTCCGATTTCCTGCTTGGAAGCCTGCCTCCAGAGTGTTCCCAAACTATCCCTGCTTAGATGTATGGACAGTACAAGCAAGCCAGTGTAGACACAGCCTGGCCTTACTTCCCTGTATCTTTATCTTCTTTGAGAACACACATGGAAACTACTAAGCTGCAGAGTTAAACCTAGGATACAGCTGCAGGAGCAGAGAGGATAGACTGGCCATATATCTTTTGATTCCCTGTGTCCTCTGAAGAGAGGGCTGGGTCTCACATAGTTCACGTCAGTGGCTCTCACCTTGGGGTTCCAGGTCCAGCACCATCAACAATGCACATTCTAGGGCATTCTTTCAAACCTATTGAGACTTCAAATCTGGGATGGAGCCCAGCAATTTGTTTTCAGAAAAAGTCACTGAGGAAATGCCTCAGTGAGTAAAGCTCCTGCCATGTAAATGTAAGGACCAGTATTCAGGTCTCCAGAACCTACATGGAACAGGATGCAATAGCACACATCTGTAATCCCAGTGCTTGTATATAACAAGTGAGGAGGCAGAGATGGGAGAATCCTTGAAATTCCACAGGCCAGTTAGCATGATGTATGCAGTGGCAGACAACAAAGACCTTGTCTAAAATGAGGTGGAAGGCAATAATTAACAACTAAGGTGGTCTTTTGACCTCCCTATGCATGCCATGCCAAACACGTATGTGTATACGTATGTGCGCACACACAAAGATTTTTGTTAAAAGTCTCCCAGGTGAATCTGATTCCAGCCTAAGTTGAAGAATTCCCAGTCTGTAACACAACAGGGAAGAGAGAACATGACCAGTGACAGTTGGGAAGCTAGGCCTTTCAAACCTTCAGCATCAAATATGCACATCTTATCTACCATGACTACAAGATTCATACTCCAACAACCAGCCAATTTCCCAGCCTCATCCTCCACCCCTTTACCACACAGGTCTCAGGTGTCAACATCATTTGCTCTTCCCATGTCATGTGTTCTAATCCTCTGTATCTTTGCACATATTTATAAATTTCCGCTTGGAGAACCTTCCCTACTGTTCCTGCCACTTCTACTGCTCTCCACTTCCTAGATATTTTGAACCCGTCAGTTAAAAATCTTACCCCTGGTAGATGCACCCTTGCCAGGCCATAGAAGAAGACAATGCGGCAAGTCCTGATGAGACCTGATAGGCCAGGGTCAGATGGAAGGGAAGGAGGACCTCCCCTATCAGTGGACTAGGGGAGGTGTATAGGAGAAGAAGAGGGAAGGAGAGAAGGATTGGGAGGAGATGAGGGATACAATGTCAATAAATTGTAATAAATAATTAATTAAAAATTAATTAAAAATTTTTAAAAAGAAAAAAATCTCATCTAGAAGCTTCCTCACACTGTCTTACTCCTTGTCTGGACAGTCAACTGGGTTCCCACGCTGATTGACTTTCTATCTAGCATTTAGGTGTTGCATTGACGTGGAGGGATGTGTGTCTCAGCATGAGACTGAGAGTAAATCACTATATGTATGCATCATCCCAGGGACTAGCAGGCTGCCTATTTCAGAGCCACTGCTCATAAGCCATCCTTGGGACAACAGGAGATGGGTGATAGACAGACAGACAGACAGATAATAGGTAGGTGATAGATAACAGCTGATAGATGGATAAAAAAAACAAATACAAAGACAGATAATAGACTACAAATAAATAAATAAGATAGACAATTGATATATATGTCGATATATAGATAGACAATAGACAGTTGATAAATGCCAGATAGGTAGACTATGTGCAAGCATTCTCAGCCCCCACCCCCGGCACATTTTCAAATGTAACAGTGAAACAAAAGCCCAGTCTCTCTCCTCTACCTTTTTCCTCTTTTTCTGTCTCTCCTTCTGAGTGTGTGTGTGTGTGTGTGTGTGTGTGTGTGCAGACCCACATGTGTGCTAATATTGGGACAGAAACAGACAGAGAATCCTGAAGAGAGAGTCAACACTTCCTTGATCCCTTTTTTTTGGCCCCTTCCTGACTAGCCAGGCCCTGCCACAGCATTTCCGATCTCCAATGGGAACGCTGACAGCCACATTCTGCAGGCCTCTTCATCTGGCTGTTCTGCCAAGAACATATGTTTCTCTGCAACAGAAAGGAAATGACCAAAATGGGGAAAAAGCAGCAAGCTTATCTTTGACTTTCAGTGCATTCTGCCTCATTTTATTTGGACGTTCTATCTAATTGCGTTAGGGATTCTGACTCAGTGACTAATTAATGCCGGTATAATGCCGGATGATATGAATAAGATATTTGAAAATTATCAGATTGGGTCCATCTGAAATAACTGAGAAGAAGTGTGTACTATTCTAGAATAACGGCTTCCAAGTGTGTCTTACTGAACAGGCGCTCAACAAACTGAAGAGTTCCACATGCTCTAATGATCTATGCAGGGTTTTCCTTGTGTGTTTGTTTGGGCGGTGTTGTTGTGTGTATGTGTGTGCTATAGAGTCTCATGTAGCCAATGATGGACTTGAATTCCTCATATTCTGCCTCTGCCTTCCACCTGGTGGGATTATAGGCACGTCCCATCACGCCCGGCCACTAGTACAGTTTTAAACCATCACATAATCTCTCAAAGGAAGTGCTTTGTCTTACTATGAACAGGCTGTTTAATGTCTTGTTTAAATTTTTATATATCATCATCACCATCTTTGTGTGTGTGTGTGTGTGTGTGTGTGTGTGTGTGAATAGAGAGAGGAAGAAAGAGAGAGGAGGGTATACCCACAAATGCTATAGTGCACCTATGGAGAATAGAGGACAACACCATAGAGTCTGTTTCTTCCTTCTACCTTTCTGTGGGTTCCAAGAATCCAACTCAGCTCATCAGCTTTGCAAGGCAAGTTCTTTCACCTGCTGAGCCATGTGGCCAGCCCTAGTTTAAAACTGATGTGCATTTATTTCATTGGGTGGGTTTTAAAATTTTACTTGTAATTTTTTTCAGACTGTTTTTACACTTTTAATTAGAGGGATGTTAAGAGAAAATTTGCTTACATACAGATGGAGTCGGAGGACATTAGGCTCATAGAAACAGATGGACATAAGGACAAATATTGAATATCATCACTAATTTACGGACAATAAAACTGATCACATACAAATAGAGGGTACATCAGTGGCTGGAGATGAAGCTCGGTGGCAGAGTGCTTATCTAGAGTCTGAGTTCTAGCCCCAGGAACATAAAACAAGAGAGGAACAGTGCAGGGAGGGAAGGAGGGAGGAGGAGGGAAGGGAGAGAAGGTGAAGTAAAAGAAGGGGTAAGGAAAGAAAAGAGAACAATGGTAACTATATGCTAAGCAGATGCAGGCAACAGAGAAGGCTTTGATTAGGTGCTAGACTGCATTTGAATAGTAGGAATGGTTCTCCTGCTTTATAGTAGACAGCAAGCACTTGTGATACTTTTCAAAATAACTCAAGTAGAAATCACAGAGTTTGAGATGAAAATACCAATTATCTTGAGCTGACTACTATAAATGTTACATCTCCTAAATATTGTCAACAAAATAAATACAATAAATATATATAAATACACGTATATCTATGTATGTGTGTACATACACACACACACACACACACGTAGGTTTATTTTTTAAATGGGGTCTTGCTGTATAACCCAGGATGGCTTCAAACTTATAATCCCCCCACCTCACCCTCCAAGAGCTGAGAGATTACAAACTTACGTCACCATACATATCTAAATTACATATTTTTAAATCTATTCTCAAGGATGTACCTAAAGTCAAGGTGAAGGGTTGGGTGAGGCAGTGGTTCCGTTTGTAGAATGCTTGCCCAGCATACACAGAGCTCTGGGTTCAACCCTCAGCATCACAAAAACCAGGGTCTTGGTGGCACCAGCACTGGGGATGTAGACAGGAGGGTCAGACATTCAAACTCATTCTCAAGTACACAAGTTTGAAGCCAGACTGCCCTGCATGAGACACTGTCTCCACTATAATCATAAAATGAGACCAAACTTGCTAACTTCTTGAGGCCACCCGTCTAATTCTATTCTTTCTCTATTCTATTTCATTAAAGCTATTCTATCCTATTTCTCGATGTTAGTCTAACCTCAGATGGATTTCCTGACCCACTAATGCGCACCTCAGCTCCAGCAGACTGGGACAGAGTGACTAGGTGTCGGGAAGTACCATCCTTCCTCAATGCCTGTGCCCTACCAGCCCGGGCTGGGCTGAGAGCCAGATCCATTCACCATACAGATGAGCTGGTAGCAGAAATCCAAGGACACAGATGAGAATGAGGTCATCAGCATGGTCACAACCCAGGGATGAGCACAGCCCCCTTGGCTGTGAGTGACACTGCATGAAGTCATCATCTTAATGAGGTCTGAAATCGATGGGCTTGTCACAAAAAGGGACATCATTGGCACCCCAGAGCATCTGAACATGTTTTCCTTGTTAGCATCAAATGTTGTCCCCTGCCAGTACCCTCTGCCCCTGACTTCCTGCCTTCGGGAACAGAATAATGGGTTTAATGAAAACCACCAGAGTGGTAATGACAGGCTTTCCAACAGCAGTCAGCAAGAGAACCAGAAAGGGGGACACACCACATCCTCGGATGTTGTATTTGTAGGCTCACAGGCCTACTTCTGATCAGGGCCAATTGACCCAGCCACCCCGGGCACAGAACATCCTAAGGCTTCCTGATAAAAGCTCTGCTATTCCCAACTTGTATTTTCGCAACTCAAGTTATGTATCGCTTACATTTAGTGACACTTGGGGATATTTCACATGTTTATAGTGTGTTCCGTGGCCAATATGCCCATAACACAGTAATAAACGCAGGACACGGTGTATTTTCATGATCTTAAGTGACAGAAATGAGGTCTCAGGGTTAGATAGCTCAGAGATAAGATGAGTTCCTTGAGGATCTGGGAGACTGTTCTGTATGTCCCTATCTCTGCAAGAGGCCCCTGTCCTCAGCTGCTGCTTCATGGGCTCAAAGTGGCAGCCACAACTCTGTAGGACAGATGGCTCATCTTGACTGTCGGTTGCACTGAGAGATGCCTGGAAAGTCAGTAAAGCAATGTGCATGTCTCTAAGGGCATTTCCAGAGACTAGCTCTGTAAGTTGATGAAGGAGTGTGGACAATATAGGTAACACCACCCAAATAGCCCAGGACCTGAACAGAAGAAAAAGCAAAATCAGGAATCTTGCACCATGATCCAGCTCAAGTCTTCTTGAGCTTTTGAAGTTTTGTTGCTGCCCTCAACCCCAGATACAAGACCTAGATTCTTCTGATTCTTCTGCATTACAGATCCCTACTGGCCACTCCAGAGAGCTCCTAAATCTTCAGCCCTAGATGGGACTATATTGCTTCATTGAGAGTTTGCATCCATACCCACAAACAGGAAACAGAGAGCATATATATGTGTGTGTGTGTGTGTGTGTGTGTGTATGTGTGTGTATGGCATCTCAATGCCAGTTCCCATACTACTGTTTTCTTTTCTCTCCACATGCCATCTTGTTTTCCATGACTTTGAATAAAGTCATGAGGGCTAAAATATCAAGATATTGCCCCTCCACAGTTATGACAGGGGTCAATATTAGTTAAAAATAAACAAGCAAATAGAAGGTACTTCCTACGGGAATGCAAAGAATTCAGTTAGCCAACAGGAGGACAATCATCCCAACTAGTTAATCCCAAACTCACAGGTGTTCACATGTGCACACAACAGTACACAGAAGAGCCAGCACTCCAAGCTGAACGGCAGATGATAACGCAAGAACATATGATCTAACCACATCAATTCTACTTTTGACTTCAGATTGTGAGAGCTGTAGCTTTCTGTATTTGCAGTTGTGCTTTAGAGAATACAGTTGATTTTTTTAAATATTATTAATTAACAACTATAATCACTTATTTGGGGGCACTAAGTACAATTATTTTCCATGAATACAATGTGAACTGATTAAATCAAGTGAATAAATGTATGTTTCATCAGGGGATGGAGAGATGGCTCAGCAGTTCAGAACACTTGCTGCTCTTGTTGAGGATCTGGGTTCAATTCTTATCTCCCATCACCCACATGATGGCTCACAACCAGCCATAATTCCAGTTTCAGGAAACCCAAAGACCTCTTCTGAACTCCATGGGCACCAGACACACACATGATACACATACATACACAGGAAGAATGCTCATACACACACACACAAGGAAATTAATTTAAAAATTTTGTATAGTGACTATAGTTAATACTTCAATTCTCACATGTAGCAATGCTAGTTGAAACTCTATACACAAGCCAAATCATAGATATCCCAGATATGTGACATGGTGTACGGGCAATGTATGGAACACAAATTAATGTGTGGTTGCCTAAACCATACACATTATTCCTATTATTTAAACTGACTTACCCAGGTGGTGCTCTATTCTAATCATCCTAGCCCTTAGAATGCTGAGACAGGATGATCATGAGTTCAAGGATAGTCTGGGCTAACTAGCAAGACTTTGTCTCAGAAAAACAAAAGAAATAGATCAAAGAAATACAGAAATAAAAATATAAGTGATTCAGTACTTTTTCTCATTTTTTATATTATATTATCAGAACCAATCTATAAAAGAAAGTAAATCGTAATAATACTTCCTAATGTTACAGCAACCTAGGAATTGTACAGAGATTCATCACAGAGCCATTTTCTTCCAAACTCATTACACTTACTTGTCATCAACCAACAGTTCAGAGTAGGTACCTTCACTATTAGATCTTATGTATTGGATACTTTTCAGTTCTCAAACACAAGACTTTTTATGGGATGTCAAGTGAAGGTAAACCTGCAGAATTTCTTAATATAGTTATAATGGTTGTTTGATCGTGTCTTGGGATTTCCTCTATTGAAAATCATGCCATCTGCACACTGACAATTTGGCATCCAACATTCCAATTTCTCCGTCTCTTATTTCTTTCTCTTGCTTCATTTCTCTGGCTAGGACTTCCAGTACATGAAGACTCCAAGTGAGGCAGGAGGGCATTCTTGTCTGGGCCCATTTCTAAAAGAGAGAGCTTTTAGCTCTTGTCTATTCAGTATGGTATTAACTGTGGATTATATACATCCTTTATTATGTTGAAACAAAAAAAGAAATGATTCCCTCTAATTCCAATTACGTGACCAAAACTAAGGCAAGAAGCTCACACAAATAACACCTCCCTGGGCTACATACAATTTCAAAGCTACCTTAGAAACTTAATTAAGAACTTCTCAAAAAAATTAAAATAAAACTGGCAAGATGGTATTTGCCTCCAAAATTGATGACCTGAGTTCAACATGAATACATAAATCTAAGAAGAGCAAGGTGAAATGGGACTGGGGATAGAGCCCAGAGGTGGGGAGCTTACTGAAGGGCCCAGGTTCAATCCTAAGGACTAGAGAGAGTCGGACAGAGAGAGGAAGAGCCCTGAAGATGCCACCACAAGGGGAATGACTGAGTCTGCATGTTTGGCTGAGAGACGTGGCCCTTAAGGCCCCTGTGGACCAGCGAGCCTGCCTTCAATGTTGACGCCCACACCGAGCCTCTCTCTCAGTCTAATTCACACTTAAGAGCTATACCCAGCACCCAACCCACGAATTTCGCAGGTTCTGCTTTGTTTAATCCATAAGACATCCCCAAGATCACTTAATGGGATTTTTTTATCCCTTTTCTATGTCTTATTAACAAGAAAATTTAGTTAAAAGAGCTTTTCCCCCAAGGAAAATTCTCAAAGGAAAAAGAAGCTCTCTCATTGATCCTGGCATATCTACAACCCTGATTAACCGCTACAGTTTGGGGACCATGGAAGATAAAGGGGTTTGGCCCGAGGTTTCCTTTAGGGACAAAAGATATTTAAGAGCAAAAATGGTGCTTCAAATTAAAAAAAAATAGACTTCTACTTTAATGAAAAACTTCTAACCACATAAAAACAATCTCCAGGGGCTTTGTTGAAAACTGTTAAGATAAAATACATTCCGTGTCTTCTTCCTTGCACAAAAAGGCTTATTATGCTCCTTCCCATTAACTCTCTCCTCGGGGTATTTCTGATGTCTGCAAAACATATTACAGCGGTTTCCTGCAGGATGGTTCTGCAATGCTGCCACTGAAGTTCAAGAAATGGCTGAGGCCAAACAAGCTGAGCAGGGCTTCCCAGAGGAGCCCTTTACCTATGGCAGGAGCTGAGAGCCAGTCTCCACCTGACTCCGCCGCTGACTGGGCAGACCGGGAGGGAGGCTGACTATGAAGTCAGGCTTGTCCCAGAAATGCCTTTTCAGGGAACCCAATATCCCTACTTCTGAGCCCACTCTACAAGGTCATTTTCTTGCCAGATCTCACAGTACCCAGCACCATTTCTTTGTCCATCCTATAACTCCTTTCTCAACACATTCAAATTCATGTTCCTTAAAAAGTAAGTCCTATAGCCCAAGGCAGTAGAATCCACTGGGTGATCAGCCCTAGGTCCTGGGTGTTCCCACTTCATGTTCACTTTCTCCTTTGCCTTGAGGACAGTGGGTCTTTCTCCAGAAAAGGGGTGGAAAGGAACTGACTAAGGAAGCCAGGGTATGCCTACACCCCATTTCTCCTTTAGCCTAGCTACGATAACCTGCCCACCGTGGCTTCTGCACTGCTTAACCATTTCAATGGTATAGGTAGACTACAGTACCTCAACTTTAATTAAAGATGCAAACAGCACTTTCCACAGACCATGATTTTAAAACCACTTTTTGTTTTTGCTGCTTCCCCTCTACTTGACCCTCCTTCTTGACAAGGTCTCAAGTAGCACAGGCTAACCTCCAACTTACTATGTAGCTGAGAATGACCTTGAATTTCAGATTCTCTTTCCTCCCCATTCCGAGTGTTAGGATTAAAGGCAAGCACTTGCTACCATGCCTGGCTGAAAACTCATTTAGAACCACACAATAGGAAAGAAAAAAAATAGCATCCAAAATCCTGCTCCTGTGACATGTACTTTTCAGAGGCAAAAAGCTTGGAAGCAGGACAGGGTTCAGTCTGGCTTCCCATTGGCTGATACCTATGATTGCTATGGAACCAGAGAGAGAGCCAAGCTGAGCTAGTGTTTCTATTTGAAATGCAAAGAGCCAGTCTTCCCATATGCTCGAGAGGAAGGCAGCCACTGAGAATCAGCTGCCTTACACCTCACTTGGGCCAGGAGGGATCATTAGACCTAGTGGGTCTCCATTGAGCCCAGAATATTCATAAGAATTCATCACTCAAATCCTCAGTATCAGATGCTGGCAGAATGGTCAAGGGATGCTGGAGGCAGAGGATAGAACAACAGGCCTGTGTCCGTGCTTCCAAGGTCCTTGACAACCACGAGGATATATCCCCACTGCCCTCCACATACTCAGACACTATCCTGGTTAGGATTAAGGGCAGAGGCAAGAATGGGAAAGGCTGAGAATTTATCCCGAAGAGACTCCATTTAGGACTCTCCCTGAGCGACATGGTGGAGTGAAGATGGAGGATCCTGACATAAGAGCTCATAAAGCTGGTTAGGCAAGTCATGAGTGTGAAGATGCTAACATGTTCTTTGCAGATCTGAGTTTGTTGGACACACATTCTCTACTACTTTTTCAGACATTTTGATTACCATCCTCAACCGTAAAGCTTTTTCTATATTTCTCGTCCTTTCTTTAGAGTAGATTCTCTGGAGGACAGTAATTGGATTTAAAGTTTTACGGTACCATGTATGTATTGTCAGATTGCTTTTCTTTTCAAAAGAAATGTAGGGGTTTTGATCTGCAAAGCACAGAGCATGGATTGACTGTCCCCCTTTCTCTGATTTTCTAAGAATTCCCTTATATTTCCAGAAATACCATTGTATTTCTGGCATGTAATAGACCCAAGACAAAAACCTATGTTCTGAAATCAACAGTGAGGTCTGACTGCTGTAAGTCCTTCAGAGAACGGCTATTCTGGACTTCCAGATCCAACTCAAAAACATATAAACTTGCCAAGCTCCTTACACTTTTGTTTTATTCTTTCACATTAGAAAATGAGGATGAAAATCCTTACCTCTCTGGAGAGAGGGCACAGTGGTTAAGAGCACTTGACTTCTCTTTCAGAGACCCTGAGTTCAGTTTCAGGCAGCCATGATGACCTAGAATTCTCTAGGGATCCAACATCTTCTTAGGCCCTCCATGGACACCCACACACGTGCATACAGACAGACACACACAGAAGGAGGGGAAGGGAAGGAGAGAGTGAGTTCTAGTCCTGCAGAATTCCAGCCACCATAACTGTAATAAGAAACTTCTGTCATTTTAAGCCCCTAAGTCTGTTGTACCTTGTTATAACTATCCCAGGACACTCATACAAAGGCTAGGCCACCTGTCCCTTCCAGCACACCCTGTCACTTCCAGTTTCCAACAACTCTGCACAGAGCAGAATCCACACGCATAAGCACATCACTGAAGGGCATGCCATCCTGATGAGGTGCAGAGGATGTGAGTAGCATTCTTGCTTGATAATGACCTTGAGCATCACAAGAGAGGGCATGTCTGGACTCAGCCGCCTCAGGAGAAGAGATGCACAAACTCCATTCCTAAGGTTTTCCGGAGAAACGGTGCCCGTGGTAGCCTCTTGTATTGTTGAGAGAATATATGCTCATCTCCAAGGGAGAAGAGGGGACCTCAATTTCTCCCTCAGAGTTCCCATCATAAACAGTTGTAGGTCATCATGGGGACCTCCCAGATTTGCCACACTTCCTAAAATGAGACTAAACCAGAGATTGCAACTTCAATGCCAAGCAGGCATGAATGTTGCAGGAACAAAGTATTGTGTTGTTTTCATTTTCACTTTTAGTTGCTAATATTTAAAGACTTAAGTCTCCAACTTCTTTCAAACATTCGCAGAGTAGATATGAGTGAGCCTGCATTCCCTGCACTTTCAGGAGCCAAACCCAGCTTCCCCCTTAGACCAGGCACGATGTCTCCCTTCACTTCCCATCACTCATTATCATATCTCAACACAAACTGCTCCATTCTGTGCGAGACACCTCACAGTCAAACTCTGGCCCATCCTCCCTCCTGGGGAACAGCAGATCTTCCTTAATGCACTGCATAAGGTCCAGCTCCACCCTTCGAAGGTCTGGAAATGCTACAGAAATTTCACCAGGCCCTTCTGGCCACTCGTCATTGCCTGCAGGAATAATACAAGCCTCTGATTGTATTCCTTATGTTTAGGGTCTCCTGTGAGTAACGGGAAGAGAGAGCCAGGAAACATGAGACTGAACGTGGAGTCTCTAGACGAATAACCCAAGGGGCAGGCAATAGAAAAGCATTCAAAACCAACAGAACCAAAGACCAATGGTTCTCTCTGCCAATGAAAGCACCATTGCTCTTTCCACAGATGCTCTGGACCACAGGAAGTAGAGTCCGCATCGCTATACTGGTTCAAAGGGTCCTCTTATGGCGTTATGTAGACATTTGAAACAATGAGCTAATCCCAACATGAGCACAAATTCCAGCCCTACCTTCTCTGTAGAGTCATCCCCGACCCCCAGAACTCTAGGCACAACACTGCTGCTTGAGCATGCTCTAGAACCGAGTTCCTGTATCATCACAGACCACAGATTGGCTCCAAGGAAATAATTAATTTCATCACTGCTTTCCTTTCATGATTTGCTACTTTGATGTCCTGTTTTTCACATAGGTTTTTTTTTTATAAGAAAGATGAACACAAAATTTGAACTTTTTAAATTAGCCATTTGTATTTCTATTGTAAATTGCAAAATCACAGCCTGGGTTTTTCTGTTGTCCATAGTGAATTTATAAACCTGTCTGTGGAGAAGGCACAGTTCCTGCTCCGTGTTGTCGTAAACAGTGGGAGGAGGGGTACTTGGGGGGAAGGGGAGTTTCAGACTGAGCCTTGTCCTGAGCTTTGACTCCCTTTCTATCCATTCTGCAGCCCATGTTTACACATGTAGAGAGATAGATTTACCATATGACATCTGACATGCATAGTGAGGTGGCATTAGGATTGAGATAAAAGAACCAGTGCTTCCCTCAGCCATATTATGAGGGATTGTTGCCTTTGAAACTCCTGGACCTTGTGAAATTATTATTCAAATGCCCAGTAAAATATGCCATTGTGAGCATCTGAACGGTGCTCATCTAAGCTTCAGACAAAGCACACTTATGCCAACAATGATTTGCTGAACTGGCTGGCACCTTCTTGTCGTTATAAAGAAAGAAAATCTCAATTGTTCAATTTTTCCAATGAAGTCTCAGCAGCCAGACTCTGGGGTGAAAGCCTGCTAGCTCAGAGAGGCAGAGAAAGCACCCAGCTGACCTTCCTACTCAGCTGAAGTCCAAGAAGTAAAAAAGCTGCTTCCTGCTCAGCTCATATCCCAGAAGAAGAAAAATAAAAATAACTCTTACTCCTCCACACTGTCATGATATCCTTCAAAGCAATGTCCCTCTTTTCTATTTCCTATGTATCTCTCTATTCATCCTCCAGACTTCATCTCACTCTCACTCTCCCCCCCACACACACCCATGTTCACTTCCTATCAGTCTGGTTGCTTGCTCTGTCTATTGGCCTAGGGTTAGCTTTTTTCAATCCTGTTTAGAAAAAAGCTCTTCGATTAAAAGTGAGTACTAGGGCTGAGCCACATCACAAGTAGAAAAAAAAATTTCCAGTTCACAGTCTCAGGGTTCACAATGAGATCAAAGATCCTGCAACACCTTCTCCTTTATGATATGTGTACTGCCTGGCACAGGCAGAGCATCTTATCTGCGAGGCCATCGCTAGTCACCTATCTATGGCTATCCCAATTTTTATACTTAAAGGCCCCTTCTTTTTTAAATAATTTCTTATAGTCTGGATACTTACAGTTATATATAGTTACAGTTTATGCTTTAGCTCTATAATCCACCTGGAATTTGAAGTTTAAATTGAGGCAAGTGTCTGATTTAAATTTTCCAAGTGTTCATTTTCCATACATCCACTATTGTGAAATAGCAGTTTATTTCTCCTTCCCTTAGTTAAAAAAAAACTCAACAGGTATTTACTTTCTCCTCTCCACCAGACATGGTGCTAGGTGTAGATTATGCTGATTTGAAAAGGGCAGATATGGATGCTGAACTAGAATGCATTTAAAATGAACTATAAATGATAAATTGATATGAATTATGCATGTATATTATTAACACATGAATGCAACTTAAAAAAAACAAATGGCTAATTTTTAAAGTTCGAAGTGTTCTATTCATCATGGAAATCCAAATAAAAACATGAAAATATTAACATTGTGAAAAAAAGGCAATAAAATTAAATCTTCACACCTAGTATATTGGCTGTGATTTTTAGGAACTCGGTTTTAGTTGGGTGTCAGAGGCTACAACATACATGGCTACATAGGAGCCATGACCAGGAAGACATGATTGGAACTTCTGCTTGGGTCATGGATATGAGGACCCTGACTAGTGTGCCTCTCAAGGGTCTGATAGCTTTCTTTGCTTATGTGGCTCATTTTTCTAAAGATTTCAAAAACATCCACAGCTACATTTATACATCTCTAACAATGATTTTTCCTATATGTTATTGCTTTGGGTTGCTATTCAAAATATTTTTTAAAAAACTGACTTCGTCTGAAAAGGTCCTGCCAATTCTTCTGAGGAGCAAGGGACATTCGACTTTGGTCTTGGAATACTGACAGAAGTTGGAGAAATGAAAGATATTTGGGACTTGCAAACATAAGCAATAACATGCAGGCAAACAAAGGCAAACAGAGAGCAAGGCACAGAGCTTCTTTGTAGTGACAGTCCAGGAGCTGAATTGAATCCACCAAGTTTTAGGGTGGGAAGAGAATTGGCTGAGACTTTCTTATCTTGTAGGTAGGAAACGCAATAATGAGCCGCCACAGCCATTCAGCCAACTACTGGCAACAGCAGAGAAATCCCCAAGTGTTCTGAAATGAGTTCATTTCTTTTCATTTCGTGTGTGTGTGTGTGTGTGTGTGTGTGTGTGTCTGTGTGTGTCTGTGTGCAGGCGCGCGTGCGTGCATACAATCAAGCCAGTCAAACAGCCCAGAATGGATGGGGATTCGGGTCATGAAGCCTCAGCCTTAGATGAGAACCTATTGGCAGTTCATGGGTTTAGGGGAGAGTGAGTCATTTTTCTTCAGCGGTGTGGCACCTGATAAGTTCTCTATGTGCTCTTGGTTGGCCACACCCCATATAGGCAGCACTAATTAGACTAACTGAATTACAAAAAATGGACATGATTTTGGGATGAGGGTTGCTTTGGGGGTATCTCAAAAGGCTTAGAAGAGGGAAGCGGGGGGGGGGGATGTGATCAAAGCACACTGTATATATCTATGAAGTCACAAAAATATTGTTTAAAATTCCTTTGTAGTGAAGTTTATGCTCCAAACATTCATTAAATTTCCCTAGTTCTTACAAGTATCTGACTTTTTCATTCATCTAGAAATGAGTTAAATGTTGTAAGATTTGTCAGTGTGGATTGCAACCAAAAAAAAAAAAGAAACAAAAGAAAAAAAGGTAAACAATGTTTTAACATTGTTGTCAGACATTGGAAGACTGTATCCTTGAGAGAAAGGAAACATACGTGATGGATCCTATACCACTGAATACTTAACACATACAGCAAAGGTCATAAGGTCAGAGGAGGAAACACCAGGAGGAGCAGTCTGAACAACTCCCACATTTATTTTCCTATTAACTTGAGTGAAAGTCCTTGGGCTACAAGGGATATTGGGTCAAGTCTTCAGCAAGACCATCCCTTAAAAATAGTGCTAATTCAGCTCTAGAGTAAAAATTACTCTAAAAATTTTAAGATCAAAGTTGAAAATAAGCATCAACAGTAAGCATCAGAGCAATCCACAAGCAATTTATCCACAGAAAATAAAGTCTTTCAGTCAGGCATGGAGCCTGATGCTTTTAAAATCTAGCACTCAAGAATGTGAAGCAGGATAGCTATGAGCTCAAGGTCAGCATGGGCTACAGTGAGAACAAGGGTAACCAGGTTACAAAGTGAGATCTTGCCTCAAAAAAAAAAAAAATCAAAAGGTAAAGAAACAGCGAGAAGACACAGAGGTCTCTAGCCTCCAATAATCAACTAGAAGCAAATAATATAAGCATAAAAATCATATCAGCTCTTCACCTAGTCAATAATCACTAGGCAAAGACCAAGAGAAAAAACAATCAAAACAAATAGACACAGAAATGACAGTGATGGTGGAGCTAAAAGAAGAGATTCTAGAAAGCTAGTATAAATCTTGTAAATGTAAAAGGAGATGCTGATGTAAATACAATCAATATCAGACTAGATGTATGATGAAAAGAAATAACTGTGAACTTTGTGGCACTAGAATAGAAAAATGACTAAAATGAAGATGTAGGGGGATTAAATAGAGCCTGGACAATATGTGGAACATCAATAAAACCAGTATTCAAACAATGGGAGATTCAGAAGAATAAAGAGAGAAAGAGATGAGCATTCAAAAAAAAAATGTGCCCAGACAGTGGTTGAAACTTCGATACATAGCAACTCTGAAGCTGCTATGTCTCCCATGTGATTTTTTTTTTTTTTATGTTTGGTTGGTTTGGTTGGTTGGTTTTTATTGAGACAGGGTCTCTCTATACAGCCCTGGATATCCTAGAACTTGCTGTGTAAATCAGGTTGACTCCAAACTTGCGGAGACCCACTTGCCTCTGCTTCCCAAGAACTGGGATCAAAGGCGTGCACCACCACACCTAGCTCCCCATAGGCTCTTATTTCAATACTTGTTCCCTGGCTGTAGTGCTATTTTGAAAGGTTGTGAACCTTTGAGAGGCAAGGCTCGCCTGCAGTAGGTCACTAGAGGCAGGCCTTTCAAAGTTATACCCTCATCTGGCTCTGCCCTGCTTTGGGTTCCTGGCCTACCATGATGTTTATAAACTGCTACCTCACACTCTTGCCACCAGAGATAAGGCTAATTCACCATGCCTTCTCCATGTGATGGGTGGAATTCCTCTGCAACCAGAAGTCAAAACAAGCCTTCCTTTCCTCACTTAAGTTGTTTGGGGCATTTTGGCCACAGTGACTGAAAGTAACCAATACACCCACAAATCCACGAGACTCAACAAACCTCAGCCAGTATAAACAGTAAAAATAATGACAGGCATAGTAGAGGCTGCCTTTAATCTCAGCAGTGGAGAGGCTGAGGCAGGAGGGCAGATAGTTTAAAGCTAATCTACAATAGATAGAGACTGATACTTAATCTTTCTGTTACTGTTTTCATTTTTGACACTTTCATATATGTGTATAATGTATTTCAGCCCTACTCACCTTCTCTTCATGCTAAGACCTTGGCCCCAACATGTCCCCCTCCCATCTTTATGTTCCTTTTATTTATCTACTTTAATAACTTGAATGGTCCAATTAGTGCTGCCCACATGCACATTCATTGGAACATGGGGAACCTACTTGGGACCACATCCTTAAAAAAAAGAGACTAAAGAGGAACCCTCCTCCATTGCTGGTGGGAATGCAAACTTCTACAACCACTCTGGAAATCAATTTGGCGCTTTCTTAGACAATTAGGAATAGTGATTCCTCAAGACCCAGCTATACCACTCTTAGGCATATATCCAAAAGATGCTCA
>CM053759.1:10261275-10314334 GCA_028658305.1 Pachyuromys duprasi | reverse complement strand
ATAAGCTGGGGTTGGATGGAAGGGAAGGAGGTCCTCCCCTGTTGGTGGACTTGGAGGGGGCGGGGAAGAAGGAGATGAGGGAGGGAGTGGGAGGGTAGGAGGTAATGGGGGAGGGGGCTACGCCTGGGATTCAAAGTATCCAACCTGTTATTGAGATAAAAATAAAAAAATTAAAAAAATTGAAATATATATTTCTACATATACACATATGTACATATATACACATATGTATGCATGTAATAACAATTAGTGAGAAAAATCCATGAGTTTGAAGGAGCCTGGGGTGGGATATATGGAAGGATTTGGAGAATGTGAAGGGAGGGGAGACATATCATAATTATATTAAAATAAAATTTAAAATATATACATTTTGTTACAGGTCAGTTATACTTCAATAACACATTTTTTTTTAAAAATCAAGCAATGGGAAGCATACCAAGCATCCAAAGTAAAAGTTTTTTTTATTGAAAAAAAATGAAAATAAATAAATTTTAAAAAGATGCTCAATCCCCATTCATAAAAGCAAATGGGATGGGCATTGGAAGAGGGTGAAACAAGGAACAAGACAGGAGCCTACCACAGAGGGCCTCTTAAAGCAGATGCTGAGATTCATAGCCAAACTTTGGGCAGAATGCAGGGAATCTTATGAAAGAAAGGGGAGATAGACCTGGAAGGGACTGGAGCAACGCAAGGAGAGCAACAAAACCCAAAAATCTGGGCCCAGGGGTCTTTTCTTAGACTGATACTCCAACCAAGAACCATTCATGGAGATAACCTAGAACCCCTGCACAGACGTAGCCCATAGCAGCTCAGTGTCTAAGTGAGTACCCTAGTAAGGGGAACAGAGGCTGTCTCTGATATGAACTCAGTGGCTAGCTCTTTGAGCATCTCCCATTGAGGGGGAGAAGCCTTACCAGGTCACAGAGGAAGACAATGCAGCCAGTCCTGATGAGACCTGATAGGCTAGGGTCAGATGGAAGGGGAGGAGAACCTCCCCTATAAGTGGATTGGGGAAGGGGCATGGGATGAGAAGAGGAAGGAGGGGAGATTGGAAAGGGTAGAGGGAGGGAGCTACAGCTGGGATACAAAGTGAACAAATTATAATAAATAAATAAAATTAAAAAATAAAAATACATATGAAATATGGTTTAAAATACGATGAGGAGATGAATATTTATAATCTTTATTTTGTAACTTAAAAAAAAAAAGAGGGTTACCCTAGGTTTGAAAGCATTGGCGAGGAACAAGGGCACCTTGTGTCTAGAATGAGAAAGAGGGCAACAGTGAGAAAAGAAGCACTGCTTGAAAGGGCTGTGAAGAATTCACATCCTCAATGGGTAAAGCTGGGTTTCTGTTAGGGGAGGTGGTGATGTTGGGTGTACAGGATAATTTGCTAAGGATTGAGGTTCAAGTGGCACAAGGGGATGGAAACCAAGGCATTCCAATTTAATTGGACAATGGTTCACAAAACAAAGAACGCCAGATGAAATCGATGAGTATCCAGAGTTGAGATACTTTACATATTGGGAGGGTGAGTTGTTTCTAAGGAAGGGGTACTTAACTTGGAATACACCTGAAGTTGTGTGTTTGGTTATCTTGTTGCTGTGCCCAAACACCAGACAAGAGGCAATGTAAGGGTAGAGGGCTTATTTTGGCTCACATTTCAAGGGGGGTACAGTCTGTCATGGTAAAGAGGTATGGTAGCAGGAGCTTGAGTCGACTGGTCACACTGTGTCCGTAACCAGGAAGGAGGAAACAGCCAGGAAGTGGGGCCACACTATAAAGCCTCAAGGCCAACCCCCAGGGACCCACTTCTTCCAGTGAGTCTCCTCTAGGTTCTGCAACCTTCCCAGACAGCGCCACCATCTTGGGATTAAGCGTTCAAACAAATGAGCCAGACCATCAGTCATCTCAAACCCAGGCAGATGGCGAGCTTCCGAGTAGTTTCTACAGCAGATGAGTTGTCATAGAAAATAAAATGAGCAAGATGAATCTGTGGTAGGGAGGGAAAAGATGACCTGGCAGGAGGAAGTGGTGAGGACATGTTCCAGATAGAGCTAACAGCTCTTGTAGAAGCTTTGGAAAGAATGTGAGGACTCTGAAGGTGTATGGGGAGGCCCTCTCTCACTGGACCCGGTGAGTCTGGGAGCCCCAGCATTGAGACCAAGGTGATGCCTCAGGGAAACCCTGCACTTGTCAGTGGGAGACCCTGCTGACTATGACAGAGACTCTCCCAGCTCTGTCCTCTACTCTCTGGATCCGTAGCAAGAAGGATGGCATCAATCTTAGAATGAGGTTAGCAACCATCCACATGGTCTGCTCTTGACTGCTCCACCTGAGCCGTCTCTTCCTATTCTTTGAAAGCCTTCTGGAAAGATCCTGGTAGCTGCTTTTACATCTCTTGTTCCTACCGATTCTCTGCTGGGGTTTGAGTCTGTTGTGACCTCAGCTCTGTCACTCTGTCCAGAGTCTGTCTGTCTCTCCTCCACTTGTGGGAGCGATAAACTTCTTTTTATGGAAATCTTGATGGTGGCCCCCTACCAACAAATAGGCATACTACTTGTCCAGGCCTCAGGGAAACAATCACTTTTGAGTCCCTGAATGGCAAAGTTATCTGCTCTTACAGTTTCTTGTAGCCCAGAGGCTGGCTGGAGATGTTTGGAGCACATTTGGCAGCTGTGAAAATAAAGATCAACAAAGGCGGGGGCTACAGTAAGTGGACCCCTGATTCTATGGCATCTCCATCTACTCCTTCTGTTTTGATCAGATTCCTTGTTGAGTGGAATCGCCCCACATGTCTCCTATGTCTTTCCTGCTAAGTGATCTTCTTGTAGGGTAACCTCATCCCTGCCCAGGGCACAGTGTGCCTCTGAATGCAAATGAGATCATGCATATGCAAGCACTCTGTAAACAGCACAGCACCCTGTGCATGCAAATCATTTTTACAAATTGCACACATTTATAGTTGTTTACTGTGAACCTTCCTCTATGGTCCAGCTCTGTCTTGAAACCCATCGACCTGGTATCTCAAGTGAGGTGACTCATTCAGACAGTAGCTCAGATATGGTAGACTAGGCAGAGACATGGGTACCAAGTTCATCCAGTTCATACTTCCTCCTCTCCCTGTCATATGACCACATGTGTCTCTTCTCTATTTGTTATAATCTCTGCTTGCATATATAATCATTGACAGATATGTTTTGATTTTCTTTCAGTAACTCCTCATCACTTGAGGTACATCCCCAGGCTGGCAAGTTAGCTAATTATTCTGAACTAAATTTTCTCTGCGTGTAAAATTATTTCTGCTTCACGAAATTGTAAGAACTAAATAGCTTTAAATAGCTAAAACATAAATTAATTCAAGTGCAAAATAGTCAATATATGAAACTTGGTACATTAAATTGTTCAGCTTGTTATAAGAGCAGACTGAACCCAGAGAACTTGAGTCATTGGAGATACAGCAGGAGAGGTCACGGAGCCTTGATCAGCAAGCTGGTGTTAATACCCAATCTGCCCACTTAACTGTCTTCACCGGTATTCTGAGAGCTTCTGTCTGTGTTCGTTAGCTTCCTCTTCCTACTTCTTTCTGCTTTGTGTTACCTGCTTTAAACCCAAATTATATAAACTTGCATATAGATCATGTTGCTAATAATTGCATTGACCTCTGCAGCAGCCTGGAGAGAATTTCAAGCTGTTCCTGGAACCAGCCAACCCCATTACTGCCTCCAAGCCCTTTGCACTTGAGGGTCTATTTACCCAAAGACTTCTCCCTCTGTGTATCAGTGTAATGTCCTTACAAAGGTCCTCCTGGCTGCGTGAGGCTTCACCATCATTACTGCCTTTGCCTGCATCTTTCTTCATAGAATTTTATTACCTGGCATGCAGCTATGTCTTGGTTTACCCACTTCTCCAAGCAGAATACCACCTACCTGAGGCCAGGCTTTGCCTGTGCCTCTCCTAGACTGGCACAACTCTCACTCTTTATACCCACACCTCACTGGACTTTCTGGACAGAGATGTGTGATGGGTTCATATTCAGTTGAGGCCCCAAGATCAGGCATCTAAGTTGACTGCAGGTCTTCTTGGTTATCCTTCTTACAATGAAGGGGGGCTCTTCAGAGAACCCCAATTTGCTGCTTTCTGGGAGCCTGAGCATGGGAGAAATGGAAGAGAAATGGGAGGTGGTTCCACCTCCTTCCTTAGCTCTGGATTAGGCAAAATTTCAGTCCTGCCTCTTTGTAAGGAAAGCAGAGAGAAAAAAAAAAACACAGGGCAGGGGCCATGTATGTGTCTAGGATCCTGCAATTGGGGAGGAATTAGTAATATGGAGAATGGTGATGAGGTCACTGTCAGCCTGGGAGTCAGCTCTGTCACTGATTTGCTGTCACCATAGTATCAACTCTTCTTTCCTGTTTTGCTTTTTTTTTTTTTTTCCATTTTGTGTATCTTTTGATATTCCACATGAAGACAGCAGGCAGGTAGGAAGGGGGATTAAGGAAGATTGGATCTCAGTCATGAAGTCCCCCCGACAGTTTTCATACAGGTACCAGGCCATTGATAGAAGGGTGACCTGCATCCTATAAATCCAGCCACAAGCTGCTCCCTGACTTAGCAGCAAGCTCATCATATACATCGTAGAATAATCTCTGAGGTAAAGTGAAAAGTGTGGCAGCAGGAAGATATGCTAAACTTAAAAACCATCTGCTTTGGTTTTCTCTGCTCATAGCCCAGACATTGGACACATAGATACAGTCAAGATTACAACAGCAGTGACTGGGCAATGCCATTGGTTGTCTTAATGACTGCTTTCAGTCATTAAGATGCCTGGACTGGATTTATCACCAAGGAGCGGATCGATTACTTGGTGCTCAACTGCAATCTAAGCCTTTCTGTGCCTCCACTTCAGTTATTTCATTAAGATGGATGGGCGGGTAATGCCACACCCCCTGGGAAGCTGGGCTGGAGAGTTCTGCCTGAATGGAGTTTTAGAGATAAAAATAAACTGGCTATGCAGAGGGCAGAGGAGCAGAGGAACAGGGTTCTTTGTTCTCATCCCATGATGATGGGTGAGCCACTCAGCCTGCAGCTGGTGGTGACAGTGCATGCCGAGGGACTGGTGACCTTCCAATGGGGCTGGCCATGTTTGCTGAGTGCGGATGCAGTTTTGCAGAGATTTTAGGACTCTGTTTTCCAGGCTTAGGCTGTCTTCCTGCACAGAATCTGTCTTTGTTCTAATGTGGATCTCTGTCAGGTTCTAGTAGGGTCATCCCACCATGACTGACTTTTCTGGGGTAATTAAATGTCCTCATGTTGGAGGTCTGTGCCTCTTGAAGCAGCTGCAGTAGAGAAGTATAGAGAGTTAGCTTGGGCCTTGTGGTGGTTTAGATGACCATGGCCCCCACTGGCTCATAGTTTTGAATATTTGGTCACTAGGGAGTGACACTATTTGAAAGGATTACAAGGTGTGGCCATGTTGGAGAAAGTGTGTCACTGGGGGGTGGGCTTTGAGGTTTCAAACAGCCCATTCCAGGCCCAGACTTTTTCTCCTCCTGCTGCCTCCGGATTCAAATGTAGGGCTCTCAGCAACTTCTCCAGTACCAAGCTTGCCTGCATGCCACCATTCTCCTTGCCATGATGACAGAAGACCAAACCTCTGAAACAGTTAACAAGTCCCATTCAAATGCTCTCCTTCATAAGAGTTGCCATGGTCACAGTGTCTCTTCACAGCAACAGAGCAGTGAGTAAGATGGCCCCTACAGGCCCGTATGTTTAGATGCTTGGTCCCTAGTTAGTGGAACTATTTGGAAAGGCCTTGTCAGTGGGGGTGGTGTTCATGCACTAACCCCCTCCCAAACTGTAAGCAAGCCCCCAACTACATGTTCTCTATTATAAGAGTCGCCTTGGTCATGATGCCTCTTCTCATCAATAGAATGGTGACGGAAATAGTCTCTTCCTCCGTTTAAGGACTGGCGTCTACTGGGACTGTCTCCTAAGCAGCTCTTTCCTGTCACCTCTTTGCATTTACTTGATCCCTCCTTCCTCCTGTCTGCTTCCCCTGGGATATTTGAGGGACTGTTGATCTAGCTATGTCATTGTTTCCATACTCTTGAAGAATTTCAGGGTCCCAAGAGGCCTCGTGTCTCTAAATCAGACACTGGCTCACTGGGCGTGTCTTTGAGTAGCACTGTGCATCCCTTTGCTGTAATGTAACCTGATTCCTCAGCAGCCTTTAGCAATCTATACGGATAGTTTCAGAAGTCTTGGCAACCCCAAGAAGACACTACCTGCATTTTCCAAAACTTCACTACAGCTTGGAGTTGTTGTGAGCCTTTGCAGATTGCCCATTGCAGGACCCCTTAACGAATGAGGAGCCCAAGCTGTAGGATTCAATGTTCCAAAGTCTTCTTGCTCCAGTGGCTTCCCTGCCAGTCACTGGCCCTGGACTTCTGCTTTCAGGGGTGGATTTTATTTACAGTTTTCTCTGAATATGATGTGCATCTTTCTTCCCTTCCTGGAACCTGTAATTCAGAAGCTCTAGGTATTACTTCCCTGGTCCTGCCTGGTCCTGCCTGGTCCTGCCTGGCCCTGCCTGGTCCTGCCTGGTCTTGCCTGGTTCCATCTGGTTCTGCCTGGCCCTGCCTGGTCCTAGCTGCCTCCCTTAGCACACAGTTGGTGAATTTACCAACATACCATGCATTTCTGTGAGAAGCAGCCTAGTCTCTCCCACATGTGTATTCTTTACTCTTCAGGCATAGGTGGTTACTTTGCTTCTTCATCTTTCCTTTATTATTCTTACTTTCTCCTAAGGAAGAAAGTATTTAATCTCCGTGACTTTACTTCTTATCCATCAATGCAGGAAAAATATTGATTACAAGCATCCATTTGATGTTCTCAAAGCCATTGCAAGTTTTTAATGAGCTTCTAAAAGTTCATCTGTGCATATGGATTGTCTTTTACTGACTCTGCATAGTACTTTTTGAAAGGGGTTAGAACTGAGGCTTTTCCTGGGTCTAGCAGAGACGTTTGGAAGGGGCAGGTAGATACCCTTGAGAGGAGTATAATAGAAGCCTGTGAAGCAGTATACACATCGATATGTATGTATATACACATATATGTAGACATAAATAAATAATTATATAATTAAGAATACATATGTATATTTAAGCTTTATATTAAAAATATAACACAAGGACTCTCAATGGAAATTCCTCTTATAAAGGGATTTCTGCTTACTTCCTTTCTCTTAATCGCTCTTCTACAATAAAACTTCTTTCTGAACCTCATGCTTATGTTGAGTGTAAAATTCATTCTTCAAATTCCTGAGACTGGGCCAGGGTGGCTTTGGTGGCTGCTAATTATCTAGTGTCCTAGCTCCCTGAATTATAGTCATCTGGGATGAGAAAGTGTTCATTTGATTCCAGAGTTAAGCAGCAGGATATGAGCAGCATGGGCTCAGGGCAGGCCACAGCCTGGAGGGATTCCAGAGAGAGGGGGAGCTGACTGGCTCTGATCAAGCATGGCCAGGAGGCTCATGGGAAATGCCATGGAGGGATGAAACAGAGAGGTGGCCTAAAGGTTGCCATGGGCTACTGTGACTTTCATTGGTGTTTTCTCTCTGCTGAGCTAGCAGCAGTGATTCTCCAGTGAGTTGGGAGTACAGGGGAGATAACTTGAGGAAGCTCTGCCACTAAACTTGTTAATACATCGAGGACTTTAGAAGATGGGAAGAGGCTTAAGTTGCAAAACTTATACTGAGAGGATGATAAGACTGATGAGTGTTACACTTTTCCACAGTGATTAAATGGCTTCTGACCCTGTCAATTGTTGACATTCATTCCTCTGGGAACTTTAAGCCTTTGACAACAACCTGTCTGTCTCATGCTGAATTACACTCTGGGGTGTATATGTGTGTAAGTATGCATGCAAGAGCAGGAGTAAGATGTGGCTACGTGTAAGCTTGTTTCATATTCAATATATTGGACAATGCGCATTCCAAGTGTGTATAAATGAACAAGAGTGATATGGTTGAGCTTGTTCAAGTTGAGACGTGCATATTGCCGCCCAAAGTATTTTCTGTCATGTTGGAAGAACAGGTCTGAAGAGAGACCCAATATATTTTTAAACAGTTACAATGTCTACTTAAATAAAGACACCTTATGTATGGGGTGTGCCAGTAAATTGGCTCTCTAGGTGACTAAAGAGTTAAGCTCTAACATATACAGCAATTGCCAAGGGACATTGTGTAAATACTGTCAGTAAGGCTAACTTCAAACTGCCAGCATGATATCACTAAGTACGGAGCTCCGCGAGAGAGCTGCAGGGTTGGCTCATATGCGTCAACATGAACCTGACTTAGCGTGAACCACTATGGAGGCAGGGATATAATGACCCTAAGAATTCTTCTCACTTTTGGAGGTTTGGGGAATGATTTCCTTTACTTGCTCAACACCTTGAGTATGGTGCTATAGTATATACTAAAAATCCCCTTCTCATTTATGGCCACCAGGGAAACTGGTGTAATCTTCATGAAGAGACTACGCCTTGTAAGGAATAAAACATGAGACATATGTAAACATTGCTAACCCAGAATAAACCAAGATAGACTTCAACCATAGGTTAGTATTGGAAAAAGAACATGCACAAGAAGCCCCTTAAAAGTGTGGTAGCTGGCCTACCGAGGAAAACATCCAGAAAAGATAGCCAAGGATATTAAGGACAACATTTTTCCTATGCCATAAATCTGCTTAGGTTACAGGCTGCTCATAGATCATAGATCTTGCCACACAGAGTTCCTGCTCCATTATCCACTCTAATGGAGGAAATATGAACATCATAACTCATGACAATGGGCAGCCTTGAAAGGTATATGTGATTGGATCTGCAGATGATGGTGGTAGGGTTCCTGTCTCCTGAGGGGGTTACCTGCTTTCTCAGGAGCTTGGAGAAAACACTCATGATGAAGCATATTGTAAAGAATCAGGAGAAGGTATGTGGCTAAGTTCCATCTGGTCCCCTTTGTGTGATTGCGTATGGTGTTACTATGGGGTGGTCTCACTTAGGAATGAGTTCTAGGTCTGGGGAGATGGCTCAGTGTCAGAAGTATTTGTTGTGCAAACATGAGGAGTTGAATTCATATGCTGAGCACCCATGTAGAAGCTGAAGCTGGATGTTGTGTCATTGTCTGCAAATCCAGTGCCGGTGGGGAGGACACAGGCAGGTCCTGGGGCTCAGGTTCAGTGAGAGACCGCATCTCAAGAAGATAAGGTAGAGAGAGATGGAGGGAACCACTCAAGTTGGCTTCTGTCCTTCACATGTGAAAATGAGAGCACACGCGTGCACACACTCACTTTAGTGAAAGGTTTGAAACAAATTTTTGTCTTAGAAATAAAAGTGTGTTTTCTAAGAAAAAAAAACATGTTTAATTCATTTGTAGGGTTTAGAGGCGCCATCTCTCTCTCTCCCTTTCCCTCTCTCTCTTTCTTCCTCTCTCTGTGTGCGTGTGTGTGCAAGTGTACAACTTCAGTTGCTACTGACTATAGGAGAAATCAATATCTGGCCACTGGCATCTGTGGGCCGTTACTGCTTGCCGACAGCTGATTTATTGGTAGTTGGCAATGAGGAGAGAGGCTGGTATGCAAGCTATCAATTTTTAGAGCATATTTTATCTACACCGATACCAGTGACCCAACATTCCATTTATCATTTCTTGCCCATGGAAGAAACAGTTGATAAAGGACAACAACTTTTAGTCTATATAATTCATGTGCTTTTCCGCATGCCTGTTGTGGGATAGATAAAGAGTTCTCAGTGAGGTTGGGGACATGGGACATGTTTGGCGATGCATTTTAGCTGGTAGAGATCTTGCCTACCATACACAAAGCCCTAGCTTCAGTCCCCAGCAGTGCACACACTTGTAATCCTAGCACTTGGGGGATAAAGACCAGAAGTTCAGGGTTATTCTTCAGCTACCCAGTGAGTTTGAGAGACATATCCCAGCTTGAGACACAGAAGACTGTTTCCAAAGGGGGAAAAAAAATTCTTTTAGTTCTGTGGCCTGATCTCCTGGAAGCCTAAGCAGTGACTGGCTCAGCTTTTCCTTCAGTGCATTGCGTCTGCTTCTCTTGTTCATGTTTGTCTGCCCTCAACACCATTTTTGCTTGTATTACCTCACTAAGAGATAAATGCATCACTTTGGTTCTTGGTGATGAGAATAATCCTGATATTTAGTACCTGAAAGTGGACTGCTGTCCACACTTGGCTGAAGGTTGCTCCTACCTTATTCTATTTAATCCCCAGAGCATCCCTGTGATATTGGAGACCTAGGCTTAAAGTGGCTGAGTCATGGCCCTAGACTTTTCCAGATTAAGTGAGGGTGAAGCTTTACACTGACTCAAATCATAGGGTACTACACTCAGGCATGCCCACTGCATTTTGTACTCTTACTTTCTCCTTGTTTTTTTTTAATTTTTTTATTAATTACAGTTTATTCAATTTGTATCCCAGCTTTAGCCCCCTCCCCCCTCCCCTCACAATCCCACCCTCTCTCCCTCTTCTCCTATGCCCCTCCCCCAGTCTAATGATAGGGGAGGTCCTCCTCCCCTTCCATCTGACTCTAGTTTATCAGCTCTCATCAGTAATGGCTTCTTTGTCTTCCTCTGTGGACTGGTAAGGCTGCTCCCCCCTCAGATGGAGGTGATCAAAGAGCTAGCCACAGAGTTCATGTCAGAGATGGTACCTGTTCCTAATATTGGGGAACCCTCTTGGACACTGAGCTGCCATGGGCTACTTCTGTGCAGGGGTTCTAAGTTATCTCCATGCATGGTCCTTGTTTGGAGTATCAGTCTCAGAAAAGACCCCTGGGTCCAGATTTTTTGGTTGGCTAAGCTCAAAAACTCAAGTAATAACACGTACTGGAGAGGATGTGGAGAAAGAGGAAGACTACTCCATTGCTGGGAATGTAAACTCGTACAATCACTTTGGAAATCAATGTGGTGCTTCCTCAGACAAGCGCTACCTCAAGACCCAGCTATACCACTCCTAGGCATATATCCAAAAGATGCTCAATGTACATCAAGGACATTTGCTCAACCATGTTCAAAGCAGCTTTATTTGTAATAACCAGAAGGTGGAAACAACCCAGATGTCCCTCAGTTGAGGAATGGATACAGAAATTGTGGTACATTTACACAATGGAATTCAACTCAGCAATTAAAAACAAAGAAATCATGAAATTTGTAGGCAAATGGTAGGATCTAGAAAAGATCATCCTGAGTAAGGTATCCCAGAAGCAGGAAGACACACGGTATATACTCACTTGTAAGTGGATATTAGACATCTAATACAGGATAATCATACTAAAATCTGTATACCTAAGGAAGCTAATCAAGAAGGAGGACCCTGGATAAAACGTTCAATCCTCATTCAGAAAGGCAAGTGGGATGAACATTGAAACAGGGAGAAAACAGGGAACAGGACAAGAGCCTATCACAGAGAGCTTCTGAAAGACTCCACCCAGCAGGGTAACAAAACATATGCTGAGACTCATAGTCAAACTTTGGGCAGAGTGCAGGGAATCTTAAGAAAGACCTGGAGGGAACAGGAGCTCCACAAGGAGAGGAACAGAACCAGAAAATCTGGGCGCTTTCTCCTTGTTTTGATTTAATGTATGTACAATAGCCAGAATGATCACCCTGTATGTCTTCACTTTCCTGGAAGGTCTCCTGACAAACACTTTGACCTTTTTCTTCTGAAAACCATGAGAACTCAGCCCCATGTGAAACAAGCCTGAGCCACTGGTTTCTTTCTGCATCTGGTATCGTCTTCTTTAGCACACATTGAGAATGTGATTGGTTACACACCCTGTCGATTTCATGAACATCTGCATGGATTTTGTTCCTGTGGCAATAGGTCTTAATAATATCAAGAAGAAAACCGCCAGCCAGAAAAACCACGCAACTGGTGATGCCTAAAGATGTCTTTCCTTCCTTTACCTTTCAGATAATAAATGGACTCATTCTTCAAGGCTTATCTCAAATTATACAGTTCTTTTTATATCATCTATGTTGCTATTTTCTATCATCCATCCATGTATGTATGTATGTATGATCTATCTATCTATCTATCTATCTATCTATCTATCTGTTAATCTATCATCTACCTATCATCTGTCTGTCAGCTATCTATCAACTATTCATTTTTCTATCATCTACCAGTTAATCATCTATCATTTATCTATCTAATCTTTGACCTATCTTTATCTCTATTGTTAAGTTTATGTCATTTATTCATCTGTCATTTATCTGCGGCTATCATCCATCCATCCATCTCCTCCTCCTCATCATATGTCATTATGTGAACAATTTTCTGTTCTTTTTTTAAAATTTATGTCCACAAGTGCTTTGCTTGCATCTGTGTATGTACGCCATGTGTGTGCAGTATCTGTGGTTCCTGAAGATGCTGCTGAATCCCCGGGTCTAGATTGCCAGATTGTTGTGGGCTGCATGTAGGTGCTGGAAGCTGAGCCCATGTCTTTTGCAGAAATGGCAAGTGCTCTTAACTGTGGAGCCATCTCTCCAGCCTCAGTTTTCTGAATTTTTTCAGTTAAACACAATTCATTTTTGTGAATTTATTTTGGTTACTTGTTCCAATTATTTTTTATTTTTATCTTCCTCCTTACTAACCTATTAATTCGTTGTCAATGACAACAAAGAATTTTACAAATAGGGGATACTCCTTACATATCTGTTGAAGTTCAATGAAATTAATTAGTGCGAAGGCACTCCAGGGCAACAGAAATCCTTTCAACAGTGTAATTACTATAGTGTTTATTTTTTGTTAATTAAAAAGACAAGCACTTAGGAAACCTTTCTTTTTCAAAGAGCTACTTTGTGTGCTGTAAACAATTTAACTTAACATCTGCATTCATTTGTTAACACCTGTATTTATTTGCTAATATCTGCAGTGTAGAGCCTGTGACTCCTCTTTGAGCATGGTTCGCTGATTTTGATCCCTGGTTTTCCTTCTTGCATTAATAATACTCACAGTGAATAATTTAATACTTGCAATTTGAGTTTCTTCAGTATAGAAGAAAAACCTAAAAATGTCTGGGATGCAATTTGAGGACAGTGCTTCTATTCAAAAGTTTCCCTGGTGCTTAAGAATTGTCTCAAGAGTCTAAAGAGATGGTTTGGAGGTTAGGAGAATTTGCTGCTCTTGTAGAGGGCCAGAGTTTGGTTCCCAGCACCCATGTCTTAGTGGCTTACCAGGGGATCTGGTGCCCTCTTCTGGCCTCCACAGACATCCACATATATGTGGCACATAGACACAGACACAGACACACAGAGAGAGAGAGAGAGAGAGAGAGAAAGAGAGAGAGACATATAAAGAGAAAATAATTCCTAAAACCCACAATTCTTTAGGGTTATATTGCCCACTCTAGTACAATGCTGTGGATTCTTTGGATGTTTTCTATATATTAGGAAGCTTCCATTGTAGTGGGTTTCAATTTGACTTAAAAAAAAACAAAAACATTTAGTTCTACTTATCCCTCCCTGTATCCCTTTCTCTACTCTCTCCTTTTCCTGTCTCCTATTTAACTGCTCCTGTTCCATCATTTTCCTTTAAACCTTCACACCACTGCATTCTATCACTGCTCCCCCCCCCAAACCTTCCACCCTAGCCCCTTACTAATTCCCTGAAGTCTATGGGTATTTCAGCTGAAGCATGTATCTTAAGATTCAAAGCTAGCATTCACAAATGAGAGGAAATATATGTTTTTTCTGAGTCTTGGTTATCATATTCAGAATGACTTCAAAGAAACCATCCAGTATGATTTTTATAATAATATCTGTAACAAATTATATTATTATTATTATTAATTATTACCATTTATTGCATTTTAGGAATGGTATATACAAACCCTATCAGGTATCCATATATCTCTCTGCCTACTACCCATCTAATTTTTTTCTTTGGGACGAGTTATGGTTACATTGCCCAGGCTGGCTATAAGCTCTCACAAACTTTTAGGTTCAAATCACCCTCTTGCCTCAGCCTCCTTAGCACCTGAGACTAAAGCTAATCTCTACAACAGTTAGAAGAGTTGTCACCTTAGTGATTCACAGGAAGGAATGAAGGTTCAGGCAAGGCCATTTTGCCAAATGTCACCAACCTTGGAAGTGATAGAATTCGGGTTCCTAATAATTTCTCTGAGTTTTATTTTATTAAACATTTTAGATTACATCTATTTACTTAGGAGGATGGTATATGACAGGACACACACGTCATAACTTGAGGGAGTCTTCTCTTCTTCCACAGTGAGGGCCCCGGGATGAAGCCCAGGCCATCAGGCTTGCTGTCTAGCACCTCTACCTGCTGAGTCATTTGCAGGCCTATGATTTTTAAATTAAAGCTCTTAGAAACCGGTTTGTTTAGAAACCAGTATTTCAAACAAGAGTCAAAATTAAACTTGAAAAACAAAACAAAACAAAAAAAGAAACCAGTCCTGGGGTCAATAGGCCACTTCTCGGCCTTCAGATAATGCCAAATAAAGTTGCTGAGACATCAGTTTAGAAGACGCTTTAGGAAGGCAGCACAGAAGAAACCTCGGTGCCAGGAGTTGTGTCATGTTCGCCTTCAACTACAAGGGCTCAGAGCTCCAGCCCTGGAGTCAGATTTATTCACTGTATGTTCCTTGCCAGGAACTGCAGTCCCCTTAGCTGATGGAAAGTGCCGCCTTCACAGTTGACAAAGCACGCCTGCTTACATAAATCTCCATGCCTGACCCTGGAGATAACGTGCTGTATGCAGCAGAGTAGGAAACCCAGCTTCATAAAAATTAAGATCCACGCTTAGAAGGTGTAAAATCAGGCAGGCAGATGAGAGTGTCCCTTCCTGCTGAGGACTGGCTCTGTTTGTGGTTGCTTCTCCACCACAGATGTGCACGGGGGTCACTCACGAATCATCTGCTTTTCCACTCCTCGTTCAGCTTTTCATCCTCAGTCACCTTGCTTCCTAATTTCTATTGCTTTCAGATACATTGCTTTAATTTGTTTCTCTGACACACACAGTGTTGCTTTGAACTGCCGTACTTTGTAAGTTGCTGACAAATGCATACAATTTTTTTAAAAATCTAGTTAGAATCACTGGATGGTGTCTTTTCCATTTTTTTTTAAATCTCTCTGTAGGATCTAAGAAAGATGGAAAATTGTTTCACTAATTGCTTTTAGAACTTGTCTCTGGGAGACCAAAAAGTTATTTAGCATTTCAAGGAATATTAGATGTTCTGTGTGGATTTTCGTTGATGCCCAAGTTTGTGCGTACTTCACCTTCCAGCCTCACCGACTACACATGTCTACTTCAATGGGTGTAACATTCTTTCAGCTAATATGTGTTTGACTACATATTGCCTTTTTACTGTTGCAATGTTTATAAGAATAGCCTCTAGTGTGGTGGTCACCAGCCTCAATGGTAATCAGCTTATGGACAAAAGTCCTTCAGACACATTCCCAACCACTCTCTCTCAGCTGGCTTAGTTAAAAGTAAATACCAAATTCACAGTATTTCATCTGAAATTATTTCAAGGTGTAGCTCCAGAAAATGAAGACTATTTCAAAAGGTGTGGCTGGGGGCTAGTGAGAAGGCTTGGTGGGAAAGAGCCCTTACTGAGCGCGCATGAGGACTTGCAAGTTCTCAGCACTTCTGTGAAAGTCCACACACGTTTTGGTGTGACTGCAATCCCAGCACTGGAAGGTGGAGACAGACAGGGCCTAGGAGCTTGTTGGCCAGCCAGCCTCCTGAAATGGTTCAGTGAGAGATCTCAGAAAAATAGGATGCAATATAATAGAGGGGCCACCTAACACCCTCTGCTGATCTCTCCTGGAAACACACACACAAACACACATACCCATACACCACACAACATACAAACATTTAAAGGAGGCACAGGGATGATATTGTCAGCACATCTAAACAAATGATTCCTTAAAGTAATTAAATAGCCGTTCACCATTCATATCCCACTAGCTATCTTTTAAATATGTCTTAATTTGTTTATTTAAATTGGTTCCCCCAAAAGGCTCCATCTGTCTCTTTGGCTGATATGTCTCTTTAAATGTCTTTTTACTTTATAGATTTCCTCTCCATCTCATTTATTGCTTGTGGTTGATAATTGAAGAGCCTGGCTGCTAGTGCTGCGGCTTCCATAATGGATTAGACTCGGCAGGAATCCCATATAGCCGACAAGTGCCCACCACTGTTTGGGCTTTTCAGGGCTATCTAAAGCTAACTCATCTTACTTCCTTGCTTCTAGCACAAATGCTGACTCTAGGAGGGAGTTGTAGCTCTGTGAGTAGTTTCCACGATGCTTTTGTTTAAGGGTTTGTAGGAGGATATGTTCCCCATATTTTTTGTAGCACTCCTTAATGAGTCTTTGGTATTGCTGTTCTGTGTTAAGAGCAGATCACGTGACAGAAAGAACAAAATAACAAAGCTCATGTAGATCTTTAAGGATTCAAAATACAAGACAGAATACCCTTTAATACCAATCAGATGTCTGCCACATTAGAGTTCACCAGAACCCAGATGGTCATATCCTCTGGCATAATTTAGATTCAAACGTGAATGTATAAGAAAGAGAGAGCGGGGCTCTGATTCTCTAGATTTTTAGGGGGCTTAACTTTTGTACTCGAATCTATTGCTGCTTCTGTGGATTCTCTTTTTTATTTTTAATTATTATCATTTATTATAATTTATTCAATTTGTATCCTGGATGTAGCCCCCTCTCTCATCTCCTCCCAATCCCACCCTCCCTCCCTCTTCTCCCCCTATGCCCCTCCCCTAGTCCACTGATAGGGGAGGAAGACCTCCCCTTCTATTTGACCCTAGCCTATGAAGTTTCAGCAGGACTGGTTGCATTATCTTCCTCTATGGCCTGGCAAGGCTGCACCCTGCAGGGGGAGGTGATCAGAGAGCCTGCCACTGAGTTCATGCCAGAGAAATTCCCTTCACCCCTTACTACTGGCCCTATTTGGAGACTGAGTCTATGGGCTACATCTGAGCCTGGGTTTTAGGTCCTCTCCATGCATTGTCCTTGGTTGGGGTATCAGTCTCTGCAGGGCACCCAGGGCTAGCAAGACCCCAAGGAAGATGCGCAGTCTTCGTTCAGAAGGATAAACACAATAGACATCAGAAGCAGGAGGAGACAGAGAACAGGACAGGAGCCTACCACAGATGACCTCTGAAAGACTCTACTGATCGAGGTATTGAAGCAGAGGCTGAGACTCATAGCCAAACTTTAGGCAGAATGCATGGAATTTTATGAAAGAAGGGAGAGATAGAAAGACCTGGAGGGGACAGGAGCTCCAAAGGGAGACCAACATAGCCAAAAAAACTGTGACTTCTCTTAGCCAGCAAGTGTGTGTGTTACTAGTTAGGAAATAGTAAAGCAGTGGGCATTTGGAACCGGATCTCATATTCCCTGTGTCTTTGGTGTCATGGCCCAGGCAGGTTCTTGTGTAACTCAATATTCTTTGAGAACACTAAAAGTACAGGAAAAGAAAGATTACACCTGCAGGGAAAGGTAGGCTGGGAATGACAAAAATGTATCATCAACAACGAAAACATAGGCTACTGCGGAAAAGAGGAAGGTGTGAAAGAAGGTCCAAAGCCCAGGTCAAGGCTTTGGAAAGGCATTCTGCAAGAAGAAAGCAGAGTGAATAGTATAATGCGAGTGAAGAAAACTTTCTGAGATTACAAAAAAAAAAAAAGACTTCTTAAGATAGACATTGGAAACAGGTTGCGCTGGCAAGACGGCTTGGTAGGTAAGGCTGCTTGCTATGCATGCCTGATGACCCGAGTCCAGTGCCTGGGACCCATGGTGGAAAGACGTTCCAACTTCCAGACTCCCCAAAACTTTCCTCTCACCTCTGCATGCATCTGTATGCATGTTACACATACTGATATCAAATGTTAATTTTCAACAAAAGAGCTTAAATAAAATATGTTGCATAGTGGAGAATAACAACTTGGGTGGACAAACACCTTGACACAAAATAAAATAACATTTAAACCAAACAATAAAAATATGAACCAAATATTTTGTAACAAACAAAACCAATTTTCAAATACAAAAGAGAAAAAAATGTCATCACCATACAAAAACTTGGGATATTGTTCGTCTAAAAATATTTATTTGTGTGTTTTTAATTTATGTATCTATGTAAGCAAATGATGTGTGTATTCACGTGCCAGTGAAGGCTAGAAGAGGACAACAGATCTCTTGGAGCTGGAATTACAGGTGGTTATGAGTGACCTGATGTAGGTGCTGAGACCTGAACTCAGGTCCTCTGGAAGAGCAACAGGCGTTCTTGACCACTAAGCCATCTCTTCAGCCTGTGCATATCATTCTTACCCTCCAACTTAAACACCAACAATGTCTAGAAAGACATTAGCATTGTTGGCTGGTGACAGCCACTAAATATTTTCTCATAGGACTTACACGGGAGGACAGTATGATATGTAGTACTTACAATATAGCAGATCATAAGCAGAGGCATTTTGGTGAAAGAAAATACAGAATTTTAATTACCTTGTGCTACGATAATTTCCTTGAAACCATTGAGTATTTAATATGAAGTGTTTGCATGAGTCATTATGGACTACTCTGCTCTGCCACCCATACAGCCTTCAAAGCCAGGAGTTTTGACTTGGAACAAAGTAGACACAGGTGCAATACAGAAGAGCAAAGGCTGATGGAATACTTTATTTCTAAAAAACATAGGTGTAAACATATGCATTTAGCTCTTTCTACTACAGATGCTTGGGGAGGATGGAACAGACCACCTGAATGAATGGCTATGGTCTGGACAGAAAGCAAAGACCCTTGAAGACTCCTGTTCCACTGCAGGAAGTGTAGAAGAAAAACTCCAAATACCTTTCACAGCAGATTACTGGGACCTCAAGCATGAGGAGATTATTGCTTTTAAAAATGATTTAACAGAATTCTGAAGAGAGGCTAGTGGGATTAGAAATCATATCAAAGGTAAATGATAAGAACTTTGGTCAGCGATAAGCTAGGGTCAGATGGAAGAGGAGGAGGACCTCCCCTCTCAGTGGACTTGGAGAGGTGCAGGGAGGAGATGAGTGAGGGAGGGTGGGATTGGGAAGGAATGAGGGAGGGGGCTACAGCTGGAATACAAAGCAAATAAAATGTAATTAATATAAAAATAAAAATTAAAAAAAGAATTTTGGTCAGATTGTCAAAGGTATCTTAGTAAATTTTCTGTCACTGTACCAAAACACCAGAGAGTAGATACTTTATGAAGAACTGAAGCCTATTTGGGTCATGATTCTGCTGGTGAGGGCCTTATGTAGCATCTTAATTTGGCAGATAATGTCACATGGGGGGAGAGGGGGAGAGAACAAATACATGTTCCAGCTCAGTTTCCTAGTCTTCCTAAAGAACCACGGATCCTGTCACGGGTTATGTGATATGACCTCCCCTGATCCCAATTAATTTCCTGATCTCCAACTAACAGTAGCACAAGAGTTTGGAGATCAAGTTTCCATTCTAGGAAGATTTGAGGGCCACATTCAAAGCAGGGGGTAGTTAAAAATTGGGGTAGGAAGACTCTTGCCTGGACCTAACTGCACAGGTTAAAACTCAAGGATTAGGTATGTGTTTTAGTGGGAAAAGGACTTCCGGTGGCCTCTAAAAACCCAGTCAAGGTCAATGTTTAAGAGTCAGATGTCCAGAGCTACACTTAAGTTATGGAAACTGCAGCTTAAATGGTCCCAGGTCACTTAAGTAATGGAAACTGCAGCTTAAATGGTTCCCCGTAGTTCCACATGCATATACATGAGGCGTGTGTGGATGTTCGTGAATGTGTACCATAGTGCATGTGTGGAGGTCAGAGGACTTTTGAGTGTCAGTGGACTCAGGAGCTGGAACTTGGTCTCCAGGCTTGCATCATAGCCTTTATCAGCTTTTACCCATCTTAATAGCCAAGTCTTAACTTTTCAACCCATGTATTATAAAGAAAGGAAACAGATGAAGGTAGACTTGTAAATTAAGAGGCTTAAAAACCACAGCCAGAGTGGAGGGGAGCTGGGTGTGGAACCCAAGCCCCATCGTCCCCTATCCCAAGGAGGCCTGTGTGGTGTTAGACAGTATTTGGTCTGGAGACCTCTCTGCCTGCTCTCCATCTGTCTGGCCCCACCAGGCCAGCAAACACTAGAGTCAACCAGATGACCAGAGGCCAGCATAAGACACAAGCACAAACTTGAGACCATATGGCGCTGCTGGAAACCAGAAGTCCTACCACAGGAAGCCCTGGAGATACTGTCACACCCAAAGAGCAAGAAAAAGATTTTAAACCCGAGGCCTTAAAGGAGGAAAATAAAGCTCTCAAAGTAGCACAGGAAAATATAGTCAAACAAGTGAAAGAATTGAAAAAAAAATCCCTTAAAGAAATTAAAGAGACAGAGGAAACTACAATCGAAGAGGAGAAGGAAATGAATAAAACTGTTCAGGACTTGAAAATAGAATTAGCAATCAATAAAGAAAACACAATCTGAGGCAATCCTGGAGATGGAAAACCTAGGGAACTACAGACACAGCATCACCAACAGAATACAAGAGATGGAAGAGAGAATCACAGGGTTAGAAGATACAGTTGAAGAAATTGAGACATCAGTCAAAGAAAATGTTTTTTAAATGTTTAAAAAAAGCCTCTGACACAGAATTTCCAAGAAATCTGGAACACTGTGAAAAGAAAAAAACCTAAGAATAATAGGAATAGAGAAAGGAGAAGACTTCCAGGTCCAAGGCCTACAAAATATTTTCAACAAAATCATAGAAGAAAACTTCCCCAACCTAAAGAAATAGAGGCCTACAAGAACCTTACAGAACACCAAATAGATTGGACCAGAAAAGAAAATCACCCATAGCAGTCAAACACTCAATGTTCAGAACAAAGAGAGAATAGTAAAATCTGCAAGGGAAAAAGGCCAAGTCACATATAAAGGCAAACCTATCAGAATTACACCTGACTTCTCATCAGGAATTCTAAAAGCCAGACAGGTCTGAACAGACATCTTACAGACATTAAGAGACCATAAATGTCAGTTCTGACTACTGTACCCAGCAAAACTTACTCACCATAGATGGAGAAAACAAGATATTCTATGACAAAACCCAAATTTTAACAATACCTATCCACAAATATAGCTCTACAGAAGGTACTAGAAGGAAAACTCCAACCCAAGGAGGCCAACTACACCCAAGAAAACACAACACAGGTAATAATTAGTCTCACATCAGCAAAACCAAAAGAAGGGAATCATACACATACACACAAACACACATACACACACACACACAGTCAATAACAACATCAAAATAACAGAAAGTAACAACTGCTCATTAATATCTCTCAACATCAATGGTATCAACTCCCCAATAAAAAGATACAGGTTAACAGAATGTATATGAAAACAGGACCAATGGGCTGAAAAGAAATTAAGGAAACTACATAGCCACAAATAATATAAAGTATCTTGGTGTAACTCTAACCAAGCAGGTAAAAAACCTGTATGACAAGAACTTCAATTCTCTGAGGAAAGAAACTGAAGAAGATATCAGAAGATGGAAAAATGCTCCATGCTTGTGGATTGGTAGGATTAACATAGTAGAAATGGCCATCTTACCAAAAGCAATCTACAGATTCAATGCCATCAATTTATTTCCATCAAAATATCAAAGCAGTCCTTTACAGACCTTGAAAGAATGATTCTAAACTTCATATGAAAAAACAACAAACAAACAAAAACCCCAAATAGCTAAAACAATCCTATATAATAAAAGGACTTCTGGATGTATCTCCATCCTTGATTTCAAGTGATACTACAAAGCAATAGTAATAAAAACTGCATAATACTGGCATAGAAATAGACTTGTTGATCACTAGACCAAGACCCAGAAATAAACCCACATGCCTATCATCACTTGATTTTTGACAAATGAGACAAAACCATACAATGGAAAAAAGACAGCATCTGCAACAAATGGTGCTGGTCTAACTGGATGTCTACATGTAGAAAAATGCAAATAGATCCATATTTATCCAAATAGATCCATATTTCCCTTCACAAAACTCAAATCCAAGTATATTAAAGACCTCAATATAAGACCAGGTACACTAAATCTATTAGAAGACAAAGTGGGGAAGAGCCTTGAACTTATTGGAACAGAAGAAACTTCCCAAACAGAATACCAACAGCTCAGCCTCTTGAACTCAACAATTAATAAATGAGAACTCTTGAAATTGAAAAACTTTTGTAAAGCAAAGGATGCTGTCAATAGAACAAAAGGATAATCTACAGATTGGGAAAAGATTTTCACCAATCCTACCTTTGACAAAGGGCAAATTTCCAAAATATATAATGAACTCAAGAACTCAAATACCAATAAACAAAGTAACCCAATTAAAAAACGGGGCACAGAACTAAACAGAGTGTTTTCAACCAAGGAATTAGAGTGCTTCTCTAATGGCTGAGAAGCACTTAAAGAAATGCTCAACTTCCTTAGTCACCAGGGAAACGCAAATCAAAAAGACTCAGAGATTCCATCTTGCACCTGTCAGAACGGCTAACATCAAAATCTCAAGTGACAGCACATGTTGGCGAAGGTGTGGAGAAAGGAGAACACTCCTCCAGTACTGGTGGGAATGCAAATTATACAGCCACTTTGGAAATCAATCTGTCGCTTTCTCAGAAAATTGAGAATAGCTTTACCTCAAGACCTAGCTGTACTGCTCCTGGGTATATACCAAAAAGACACTCCACCATACAACAAGGATGCTTGATCAATTATGTTCGTAGCAGCCTATTCACAATAGCCAGAATCTGAAAACAACCTAGATGTCCCTCAACTGAAGAATGGATAAAGAAACTGACACATTTATACAATGGAATATTACTCAGCTATTAAAAACAAAGAAATCATGAAAATTTCAGCAAATGGATGGAACTGGAAAAGAGTATCCTGAGTGAGGTAACCCAGACCCAGAAAATCACATACGGTATGTACTTACTTATAATTGGATTTTAGCCATATAGTATAGGATAAACATACCACAAGGCTCAGACCCAAAGAAGACAAGGAGGATCCAAGGAAGGATTCATAAATCCCACTTAGAAGAAGAGATGGAATAGACTGATGTAGTGGCTGAAGAGAGGAGATAAGGTAGGAGAGGCGGTCAGAGAGTTAAGAGGGTGGAGGTCAGACCTGAGGAGAGTGAGGGCGAAAGGACAGAAGGCCGGTAGAGAAAAGAGAAACTGAGGGTGGGGACACCTCTGTGACAAGCTGAAGACCTAAGTCAGGGTAGGCTCCTGGGAGGATATGAGGGGGATTCAAGCAGAGACTCCTAGTAGCAGAGGCCACAGAGAATGAAGAGGACATCGTCTAACTAGTTGCCTAGCAGAGGGAGGGAAACACCAACCCACCAACAAAAACTTCAACCTGAAATTTATCCTGCTTACAAGATGAGCAGAGATAAAGATAGAGCAGATAGAGCAGAGACCGAGGGAATGCCTGGTCCAACCAAAGACCCACCCTGTTGGAGAATGTCAACCCCTGACACTATGAACAATACTCTGTTAAACATGCAGACAGAATTCTGACAGAATTGTTCTCTGAGAGGCACTACCCACCATCACCTCAAAACAGATGCCAAGACTCATAGCCAGACATTGGGCCATTGGGAGTCTTGTGGAAAAGTGGGAGGAAAGAGAAAAGGACCTAGAGGTGACAGGAGCGCTACAAGAAGACCAACAGAACCAACTAACCAGGGCCCAGAGGGGCTTGCTGAGAATGAAGCATCAACCAAGGACCATGCACGAACTGGACCTAGGTCTCCTGCAAAGATGTAGCAGGTGGACAGCTTAGGCTTCATATGGGTGCCCTAGTAAGGGAAGTGGAGACTGCATCAGACAAGGACTCACTTACCAACTTTTTGATCACTTCCTCCTGGTGGCACTACCTTGCCAGTCCACAGGGGAAGAGGACATGCTCAGTCCTGATGCAACTTGATGATCTGGGGTGGATGGGAAAGGAAGCTCTGCTTTTCTGAGGAAAGGGGGACTGGGAGAGGAAGTGGGCTGGAGGTACAACAAGTATGTAAAGTGAATAAAAAAATAAATAAATAACAGGAAGAAAGAGAATGAAATAAAGAAAGAGAGAATTCCAGAGGTTCAAACTCAGTTTCCCCCTGCTTATGCTGCAAGCACTTTACTGAGTCATTTCTCTAGTCCCAAGATGTATATTTTTTATGCTTTTATGAATCAATTTAAAAAGTTAAAACTTGTCCCAAAGTTTCATGAATGTGTAGAAGTTTTAATGATCACTATGTCTGGGATAAGAGTTCACTATAAGTTAATTACTAGCAATTTGCTAAAGTCCTGTGGATATTCTCCCTCCCTCCCCCCCCTCTGCTTTTTAACTGGCAAATAAAAATTTTCTATGTTCACAATATGTATGAATTTATGTTTATAAACATATTACATGTGGACAATAGAACAGCTAAATAAAACTACTTAGGATAAGCACCACTTCACCCTATTATTATTTTTGAAAATATGGTAAGAACAATAAAATTTACTCTCTTAGCATGGCATGTAATTGGTCTCTTCAACTTTACACGTTCTATGTAACTAAGTTTATTGTCCTTTGACTAACACGCCCAGAGACATTTCTTCATTAGGGACTTTAATAGTGTTTCATTTCCCAGCATCTAGTGGTTAGTTAGAAGAAAATCATACTGTTATGTGGTTGTAATGACCATGCCTTCCTCAGGGCTTTTCATAGTTTCAGATAATTAAAAAAAAATAAAACAACAACAACAACAAAACAAGCTACTCTTTGAGAGATTACTCTTTGTTTTCTGTTTGTGTTTGCTGTGCTTGAGACTCCTACTGAAGGTATCGTGTTTGCTAGGTAACCTCCACACCAGAGCTACCCTGCTCATCCATTCCATAGGGCAGAGGCCAACTCTACTTCTGGAGCTAGTCTGCAGTGCCTCTGTGTACAGAGAGGGGTGAGGGTGAAAGCCACAAGGATAGTTGACTGTTTTCCATACATCGAGGTGCTACGGTTCACAGAAATAGTAATGAGAAGTATGTGACCTTCTCATAGAAATAGTAATGAGAGGTAGGGCTCCTTCATGTAAGCCAGAGTGGCATGGCTGCCCCTGTGGGGTGGGATTCCAAGATTCCGTCTATACCACCTCACTCTATGACCTGGTGTCTCACCGTGCTACTTACCATCTGTAAATTAGGACATGTCTTAGCACTTCGTCTACGCCATTGAGTGAGGAGTTATAAAGCGGCTAATGACCCTTGTGGTTCATGGATTTGGTATTCGCAAACTCATTTGCTTGCTAAGTTATGAGTCCATTTGAGAATCAGCACTCTTAGTGTTTTCTCGGCTGGTCATGGGTTTGTGCAGAGTGGCAACGCTGGGCCACTCTGGGATCTAGCGTGGAGATGCTCAGTTTTCACTTTGGCTTTTTGCCAGTCATTTAGGATCTTTTTCTTTCTTTCTTTTTTAATTTTTGCATTTGTGTACTTGCTGTTGGCGAGGTTCTTGTTAAAATAGGGCCCAGGTGTCATGCTGAGGTGCTAACGAAAGTCGACCGTGCAGCCCCGTGGAGAAAATATGAACGGAGGTGAGCTGTGTTCAGATGTGAATTACTGCACATTTGGCCTTGAGTTCAAAGTTTATGAATCAGCATCGTACATTAAGCAAGATGTCTGTAAGCACAAACACACATAAAATAAGGTTATATATTGATCGGTTGGTGAAAATATTGTTGCCAGAGACCTGTAGCAAGCTGCTCTGTATTTCTCCTGCAGCAATTGCTCAGAATTCACTAATTCAGTTTTGCCAGTAATTTTCTAGAACATGACTGTGAGAACCGGGAATCAGCTGTCTGATATGATTTTTACTAACAAGTGGCTGAGGGCTTTACATGCAAGTCTCCATTTTAACTGTATATTAAAAACTACCCAGGGAGGTAGGTATTATTATCAATCCCATTTCACAGATGAAAAAAAAATAAGAAGAGAGTATATACCGGCCTTCTGTGCCTATCCGGGAAGAAGGAGGAGGGCAGGAGTCAGGTTCAGGACCCTGCAATGTCAGGGTCTGTGCTATGACATCACATGGGCTTGGGTAGCAAGAGAGTGTGTTCAGTGCAAAAAAGGATCTCTGTGATAGAAAGCTTATTGAGCCATTAAAGACAGCCAGGACAAGAATGGAGCAGGCCCTGGGATGAGCAGTTGGCAGCAGGGCCAGAGGGCGGTTGGGAAACACCCATTGGGGCTAGAGCTGAGAGCTCCTTTTGGACATCTGGCAAGGAGCACATTGTAACTTACCTTATCCACCCATAGGGAGAGACAGACCTTGTGTAGGTAGGAAGAGAGCTTAGAGGGAGAAACACATGTTCCCCCTGGGTTACTCAGGGTTAGTAGTTCAGGAAGCCTGTGTCCCAAACAGGGTATGGTGGCTGGTTGTGATGGGATGGAAGTCAGTGCCTCAGTGTAAGCGCTCCTGTAGTTGCCTTTGCTGGCAGTTGTGTCCTAATCAACTCCCCTTATTCTCTACCACACCTGACCTTGTAATCCCCAAACATGTCTGATTTTGTCACCAAGATGGCGCAATGCTCCAGGTCTACAATTAGAGTGACCTAGGCCAGCCCCTGCAAAGGACTCGGTGATCTTGCACCTGGATGATAAAAGTTTAAAAGTCTGAGACTGGGCTGTGAAATGGCTGCCTTGTGAGAAAGGGGAATGGAATCCGGAAGCAGCTTCTTCCTAGCCTGGTCTCCCAGGATCGCTCATTTCCAGACTTGGTTCCTCCCTCTGCCTTCCCATTCTGAGCCTTTCAAAAGCCATGTGTTGTCAGCAATTTATGAATGTGAATAATGTGATTTACATTCCTTTGATTTAACACAGTGATTAAGCGTCTTTGTAGTCTGTTCCAAGTCACTGAAATGAAACAATACATTTTCTTTAAAATCCTTTGTCCTTTATTAGTAATTTTCCCCTTCCAAATTTGCTCGGCTTTGGCAAATGAAAGAAAGAAAGATTGTGCTTTGATTCGGTAGTGGAGGAGAGCACAGAGGGGAATTAAGACATTAGCTCAAAAACATGAGGGAGCTGAACGGGAGCAGGAATTAAGTCAGTTGAGGCGAATTACCTTATGTTTGTAAATCAACAGGGGCTCAGACAGATGCAAGGAATTTGCTTTTGCTCCAAATAATTATTCTTGGTTTTCAGCAATAAAGCTTTCTCGAGTAGAGCCTCTTTGAACCTTTGGTTTCTACAGAGCCAATCCTAAATTACAGGAAGAGTTGACCCCTTTGTTGGGTTGGGGATGACCACAGCCTGTTTCAGACTCTCCTTGCCTTGGAGTCATCCCAGGCGTATCCCTTAGTGAATATAAAGGCAAAAGGGATGTGAAGAGGATCTTTAGAAAAGGTTAACAACAGCCGGTTCCCCTCAAAAGGAACTGGGGACAGAGATTATGCTGGGACTCTAGACAAAGCAATAGAGCTGGGGGTGTGGCTCAGTTGGGAGGGGGCTTGCCTGCAGGAAGGAAGCCCTGGCTCCATCCTCAGCACCCTATAAGCTGAGTGTGGTGATGCGCACCTCCCATGGCATCACTCTGGCAGGAGAAGTAAGAGGGTCAGAAGTTTAAGACTACCATTAGCTGTGAGGCCCAGGACAGCCCAGGCTCCATGAGAGTAAGTCTCCTAAAACAAACAACAAAAAGAAAGGATTGTGTCTGTTTTTTGACTCCGAGAAGAATGGGGAGGTGAAAGGGGAGGGCATTTCCAACCACTTCCACTTGTGCAGATGTGGGGCTCAGACACACATTCACCAACAGAACTATCCCTTCCAGAAGCTGGGCATGGTCTCAGAAGAGACACCCTAGTGCCAGGTCTGTGCATCCCAGCAAAGCTCAAGGGTCTTGTCCTCATCCCCTTGCCTGAAGGCTAGGATTGGTTTTCTGTGCTCCTCATATCTCGAAGCATTTTGGCGAGGATCAATTAAGATACTACATGAGAAGATGCTTTCAGAAACGTGAGATGTTTGCAAAGGGGAGAAGTTAAATTACCCTTCACAAGAATGGAGTTTCTGAAACTGGGTTTTTTTTGTCCCAGCCACTTAGTGGGAACTTAAACACACACACACACCATGCACACACACTGCACTTCTTCATGTTCAGTCTCCAAATTACAAGGGATGGGTTTTAAGCATGTTTAAAAAACAGAGTTGTAGAAACAAAGGAACAAAAATATAAAGAAAAACATCGGATGAAGAATCAATACAACAACTAGAATAGAACCTGCGTGGGAAGCGATGTTATCTTTGCTAATGCAGTGAATATGTGTGCAGCTTTGTATCCCCTGGCTGTGACTGGTATGGGAGTGACAGGCTTTTCCCTTTCTTTCTTTCTTTCTTTCTTTCTTTCTTTCTTTCTTTCTTTCTTTCTTTCTTTCTTTCTTTTTTTCTTTCTTTCTTTCTTTCTTTCTTTTTTCTTTCTTTCTCTCTCTCTCTCTCTCGCTCTCTCTCTCTTATTCCTTCTTTCTTCTTTTTGTTTTGGTAACAGATTGTGACTATTAATAGCAGTCCTTTCATGGAAAGGAAAGGACATATTTTAAGGGTCTTCTTCAGGACAAGAACAGGTATAGACATGTTCTATTTTTCAGTATCCAAGTGTTCCCCACAAACTTCCAGGCCACTGGACAAATAAACTCTTTGTTAGTCTGGGTTGTTTGACTTTTCCAGGGGAGACATAAAGATATGTTTATTTACTTCAGATACAGGACTATTTGGCACACTATTGACTTTTGGGAGTAACTTACAAAAATAGGGGTAACTCAAAGGCAAATGTATCACCAGAAAAATACCAAGAAATTCAACCCTATTCAATTTAATTGAATCTGCTGTGAAGCCAAGGATGACCTTGAAATCCTGGTTGCCTTCTGTCTACTTCATAAGTGCTAGGATTCCAGGCAGATGTCACCACTCCTGGTTTATTCAGTGCTGGAGAGCAAACTCAGGGCTTCATATACATTAGCCAAGCAAGCAAGTTTCTCTGTGTAGCACTTGGCTAAAATCATCATCATCACCACCATCATTTTATTTGCACTGATGTTTTTATTTGCATTGATCATTTTATTTATGCTGCATGTTTGTCAGTTCGAGAGAGCCACATCCTCTGGAATTGTGAGTAGATAGTTATGAACTGCCATGTGGGTGCTGGGAATTGAATCCAGGTCCTGTGGAAGCACAGTCAATACTCTTAACCACTGAGCCATCTCTCCAGTCCTATGATTGGAGTCTTTAGGAAAGGAGACAATGTGAGGTTTTCCTGGAGGCCTTGTGAGCTTCATGTTCCTCTCCCTTCCTCCACAAAGGACTCTCAGGAAGATTTTGTGAAGGTCATTAGAATCATTTCACTTTAAGCTGGGAATGAACTACACTCCAGTCCCAGACAGTAACAGGAGCCTGAGTCTTTCTGAGCAGAGCTTATTGGTGGTTCCGTTGAGCAATGGTAGCTTTTGATGGGCAGACTGCATCCTGACACTTCTCTGTTGAGTAGACACATCTGTGTCTTTTAAGGCTGTCTTTAAGTAACCCTCCTCCACAGGGTAACACAGGGTTTAATTAACTAATGCTGTTAAAAACTTGGACAAGGAGGTAAGGTATTGTGATTGAAGTTTCTGCAGTCCCAAGGAGGGAAAGAAACAGAAATGTGTGGCCTCAGCCTTAGTCTAAAAATCAATGCGAAATTAATGTGAACAGCCTTGCCAAGAACACCACAGCAGCATGCGGGGTTGTGCTTGCAAATCACCCTCCATTTACATCTAAAGATCAGAGCAGCTAAGAAATTTTTGGTCTGTATTTCTGCTCACGTAGTCCTTAGGGACCACAGCTGACTGTTTCAAAGGAACTGAAAACAACCATCTATTCTTTTGCTCCTTCAGCTTGTGATCAGTTCCTACGAGGCATCTGTCCAAACCACTTCTATTAAGATTGCCAGGGTCACAGCAGGACATTTGAGAGCAGCGCTCCTTCGTTCTCCAAGAACATTTACAAACAGGTCGCAAATGCACACTGATGACCTCCAGTCCCTTTAAAAAAAAAAACCTATTTTTAAAAATGCAATTTTAATCTCTCCACTTTTTTCCTTTTAACAAAATAACTGACAGTTGATATCACCCAATAATAATACTAATAATGCACATCCTTTTTTTTCGAGACAGGGAAATTTTTAGGCAGCCCACCAATATACTAGGCAGCTCTGAAGAGCATGGTGCTGCGAGACAAAGATACACATATTGAGGGGCCATGGAAGTGTCAGAGTTGATGACCGTGTAAGGAGCTTTCAGGTCCTGCCCCGGGTCTTGTAGCCTCCTCAAGTCTTTCACAGCTATTGGCAGTCAAATACATAGAATCTTTCACATGTTCCTTGATCTGACCTATCGTCAAGCTGACACAGTGTGTGCATTTGGTAAGTCTCTATTCTAGCCTTGTGGTTATCTGTGGTCCAATTCAGTTTTCTGTGCTCACTATCCTTTCTGTTTAAAATCACCATTTTAAATCGCCCATTCTCGTCCTTCCATTACCACGGATGACTTGGCTTCTCATTTGTCACATGGAGTGGAGCCATGACCTCATGGTTGCTTTATCTTAGTTTGCCTTAAACCACACCATGCTCACCTACTCTGTTACCTAAGCTGTAAAGGCCTCTTCCATCTCTGGGTTTCCCTGTCCCACTCACAGAACCACTTTGTCTCAGCTTTACATGCAATCTGTTTTGTAGACAGATTGCTCTGAGCATCTTGAGGCTTCCCAACCCCATCTGTCTGTGATGTGCCTTCCTTTTGCTTTCCTGGGCACAGTAGATGTTGAGTGCTTTCATTCCTCTTTCATGGCTGAGGTGTGTGTATCCTCCTAGTTCAGTGGATTGGTGATCTCAGAAGATTGCAGATGAACCCCACTTTCAGTGATTCCTAGAGGCTAAAGAGAACTCTGCGCTTAAGACTTCCTTCTTCCTGGGGCCACAGGTTCACATACCTCATGTCTGGTTCTCCATCACCCAGTGAAGCATAACTAGGCTGTTTCAGTTCCATCAATCACCAGAGAGTGAAGTGGAAATTTCTGGTTTCCCTGAAGACTCAGTCTTGCCATGTGATGTTTTACTGCTAGCTGGGGACATGATGGGCACAGGTGGCTTGCGAGAGGGCATGTGATGTTTTGCTGTGACCTCTCATGTGCGAGGGGTGTGACTTTGGCCAGCTGAGAACATCCGTGTGTGGACTTTGAGGAGAAGACATATATAGAGGCCCACCCAGAGTAAAACATTGTTTTGGGGATCGACATCTCTGTGTTAATCTTCGTGCTTTTGACACTTGGCTTTGCAGAAAGAAATGTTCCATAGAGCTTCTCCAGGTAATCCAGCTGAGTCATTTGGCTTTTGCTGCTTCATGTTGGCCTTTGTACTGGACTGCTGATATCCTGACATCTGAGTCTGATAATCCCTTAACAACCCATCAACCCTAATCAGCAGGAAGTAGATAAAGGAGGACTACAGCCCTTTCCCCTACTAATCTACCTAAGGTTGTGGGCAGTGGGGAAAGATAAAGGTGTTTAAGTACTCTGAATAAAGTAGATTTGGTGAAAACTCGAAGTCTACAAGACAGGGTGATTTGAGACCTTCATTGTGGCTGCACTATAACCCAAATTTTCCTTCCACCAAATCTAGTCTCCATGAATTAGGCACTGGTCTCAGAAATACTCTCAGGAGAGTTCCTACATTTCAGTGGTTGTCTATTCAAACATAGATGTTAACACTTAGCCATTCTTGAATTTTCTATGAACTGTTGAGGTCTAATCTAAATTGCTATAGCATTTTGTTTATATGATAGAATAGGATGCATGTCATTTTAAGTATCTTAAAGCTTCCTCCAAGAGGGCAGCATGCTTCTCATCATTTTCCCCAGAGCTGGCCCCAGCATCAGCTCAGCAATGGGCAAAAGATGCTTCCTGGGTGATGAGGACGCACGTCAGTCATATCTCTACTTTAAGAACACGTTCCTTCTGCCTGCTCCCACCTCAGCCCTCAACCACTTGTCTCACGTAGCAGTCAGGGCGGGGAAACAACTCCCATTATGAGCCTAATTAACTATTCTATTTCCTTGTGGACTCTAACTGACAAAAGAGACACTATCTAAAGCCTTCCCAGTCTTCGTGGCCAAAATTAAAAGATCTCCTAATGGTCTGATTACTTCAGCACAATGGTCTGTATTAGTATGAGCACATGACTCTTCTGGAACCAGGGCATGGGTTGGAAGTGGTCATATTGTCCCATCAAATCCTAAGAAAGTTGGATTCCTTGTACCCAGAAGACAGAAATCTGAGATCATTCAGTGAATGCTCCAAAGCTACTGTTACTCAATATAAGACTGAGCCCTTGCTCTGAGCATGAGCCTGTCTGTCACCTCTTGCCTCTGAGGGCCTATTATCCATGGTGAAAGTCTAAAGCTGCAATCACAGTTCCTGACTATGCTCAGCACAGGGTTCATAAGTAGCTTAGAAAAGAAGTGGAAAAAGAAAATCCATGAAGAAGGAGGTGTGCCTTCTCCTGTATACCTTGGAGGCAATAAAGAATCTTCCCTGTGTTTGCAGGCCTCTATTGAAGGATAAAAACATTTGTTGAAAATTTGTTTTGGATAAGGGAAATAAATACCTATTTACTTTTGAAGAGCTCATAATTTTGTTGCACAAACACATATACATGTACACATGTGCATACATGTACATCCACACATATGCACACAAACATATTATGGGCTTAGAATAGTCTGAGTAGCACAGTAATGCCCTTTATGGACCTGTGTCAATAGGAAGGAATTGGCACAGCTATTGTTGTTTATTATTATAGTTAATTGTCAACCACAGCTCTGCATCTATCATGTGCAGTGGTGCACACGTGCACACTCCACAACTTAGGAAGTGGAGCCAGGAGCTCAGGAGCTCAAGGCTGTTCTTAGCTACTAAGTATGCCTGAGGCCAGTCATGGGATACATGAGTCCCTATCTCAAAGCCAAACACGCAAACAAACAACTAAAACCAAAGCAGCGATAGGGAACCTGGCTTTTCAAATGTCATTTCATGCAGTTCATGCAGAGTTCCCTTGAACCCCTTAAATTAGCTGCTCTTGGAACAGTGTACCACAGTGAACAGAAAGGTCCTGATGAGATCTCACAGCCTTGGGAGTCTGGGTGTATCTCCTTGAATCCTCGACTCCCCTCTTATTCCTAATCAGAATCCCGTTGCTTTCGTCTGAGACATTGGTTCTACATACAAAAGGAAATATCTACTTAGGTATCTTACCTGGACATTTGGTGTATACTTTAGGCAGGCATATTGCCTTTCTCCCTTTTCATGCATGGTGGGAGTTGAAAAGATAGAAAAAGCATCAAGACCCTTATGGGGAAACCTGTAAAGAGGAAATATTTCCTAAGGCAAAATTTAATTGTGGCCCACTCTAGGTCCTCAGTTTTTACCAGCTCAACTCCAGTTAGCAAAACTAAGGCTTGGACCTTTCTAGTCCCCAGAAAATTTGAACTCAACCTATGAAAATCTAAAACCTATCATTCTCTCTTGCTCAGGATCTCAGGATGTATTTATGGCCAAGTTACCACACACAGAAACCAAAGGCTCCAGTAATTCTGGGTGCTGAGGAAATAAGGTTAAAAGCCAAAAATCCCACTATGCAGTGGCTCCTTGACACAGAATGAATGTGACTTAATGTTGTGATTAATTTAACATGCTCTATGACCGTGTAAAATAACACGGTCCATTGAGATAATGTGTCTTGCACTGAACAGTAAAAGTCATGAGTACAAGTAATAGGACTCAGCTCTACACAGCCACCAAAATGTGTTTTCTCTCTCAGTCCCTCAAAACTGACCACTTGGGAGAGAGCTGCTTGCTTCACTAGTGCTTTTCTTGCTCTATGCAGTTTTGAACCTTTCTACTGGGCATATAGTAAACACAGTCTTTTAGGTATTCTCCAAGATATTACGTCAATTTCACTGCTTGATGGGGGATTTGATTTGGAGGAGTAGCACAGCTAGATTGCATTTCTTTTCATTCTTTTCCTTTTTAAACAGCTAGGATCCATTCAGATTCACTCAAATGAAGGAAAGCTAAGGGGGAAAATAAAAACCCTCGGCAGCATAACACTAGCTAAAACTCTGGGCTTTACTTCGTGGGGCTGGAACTTCCCAGCAGCTGTGCATCCGCGGAATGTGGAATGGCAGAACACCTTCTCCCCAGGTTCTTTTGCAAGCGGATGGCTTGCTGATGGGTCATGTCCCTAGTGCGAGACTAAGTGTATGCTAAGACAGTTGTCAAGAAGTGGCACTCCCTCAAGTCCCCTGGAGGCTGGCAGGAAGGTCAAGAACCAAGGTGAGAAATCCGAGCAGTCTCATTTCTTTGTTTGTTTCTTTGTCTCTCTTGACATTCAAACTGTTGGACCAGTCTTGCTGTGTCCAGGAAGACCCGACCAGACCTTGTGCAACCATTTTCTCCTTTCTGCCCTCTCTTCTTGATTCATGACTGTCTGTGAGGAAACTACTTCGAATTAGCCCTAAACAGGGCAACAGCAAACCAAATAAATGATTCCATCCAGATCCATATTAGTGAACAATGAGTTAAAATAAAACAAGAGCAAACAAACAAACAAACAAATAAACAAACAATTTCAGTGATATTCATGGAAGCTGAATGACCGGAGTCACGCAACTTGCAGACAGTACTGCCTCCAAAGCTTCTGATTTTCTTAGCAATTATTTACTGATTTTTGGAAAGGGGCTTTTTGAGTCTTACAAATTTTGTGAGCTTCTTGAATCTTATAAACCTGTGAGTTCCTGGAGCCTCTGACTTCCTATCTTTAGGAGGGAATGTTTCAACATAGAGGAAACAGATACACAGTATTACTCCACATCCGGTACAAAGCTTTGGGCTTAAAGTAGGAGAGCAGAATAGGCTCTGTTCCCACTAGGGACTCCTACCTTGACACATGATCAATCCACCTCACCAGAGTCCGTTTGACTGCAAGACACGGGGTATGCTTGCAGAGTATTCCCTTACCCTTCTTTTTCAGACAACTCTGTATGCATAGCTCCCTCTTCAGAGGGAGGCTGCTGTTTATTCTTCTCCTTCCAGCCTTCTGGTCATGCTCTCCTTGCTAGTGGTAATATGCCTCCCACTTTACAGAAGTAGAAATCAGCACTCAGGATGGAAAAGCAGCTCACCCCAAATCTTATCCTGGGGATTTTCAAGCTGGGATTAGGGTAGGATCTGCTAGCAGTGTGTACTGGAAATGACTTGCACTTGGGAGCCAACAATGTCATTGTCCCTTTCTAACTCCATACCCCAAGTAGCATATTGAAATTGTGAAATGAGTCATGGCAGAAGTATTCATGTTGTGGTGATGAACAAGAGTTGCACACCAGAGCTTCTGTGCCCACATTGGAGAATTAAACATTTACCATAATAACAAGACAGACAAAACCCAGATACACTACTGACCTTATGTGACTTTAAAGTCCACATTCTTTTCATTGTTTCATGATTCTTCATAAGGGCTTGAAAGAGTTTGGTTTATACAAATTGGATCATTTGGATTGCATTTATAAGACTAGGGACTTGTCTTAGTGTGGGCTGGGTCCCAACACCAAACAGTCAAATGAAGAACCTCATAGTATAGACCATACTCTTTTGTACCCAGGCTCTGTGACTCTAAGACATGTTACCTAGAGAAATAAAGGGGAGCCTGGCTATATGTGTGAATGTTCCCAATTTACATTCTACTAATGGAGGGCTGTGGGCATCAATTTCACAACCATAGAGTAAAAGAACCCATCCATGTGCAATCAGTGAGTCTGGAGAGACAGCATGAGGTCAATTTCTGAACTGAGTCACCAGATACATGGTCCAGAGCAAGTCCTTAAACTTTTCTACACTTTCTATATCCGCCATACTATTGTATTATCTTTAAAATAAGAAATAGGAGGAGATAATCTATGGTTAAAGACATCTAGCTTTGTGAATTATTAACAATACAGTAAATACTCAGTGAACAGTAGCTTTTAAGTGTGGTCTTGTAACAAACTAAACCCACCTGTGCCTGAAAGTGACATGCTTTTATATTCTGGTGTTTAATAATATGTTTGTCTATCTCACGGGGACCATATCTGAATTCCAGAGCAACGTGACATTTGTGCTGGGTATAGTAAGAAGGGAATGGGAGACCTAAGCTCAGTTCAAACTGCAGCAGTCTGTCACGCTTATACATAGTCCTTGAACTTTCACATTTCATTTCTCTGCTCTGTAAGATGGCAGTAGGTAATGTCGTCCTGCATATGTACTGCCATGGCAAACTGAGGTTTCCACGGACATGCTTGGCATGTGTCTTGATATATAATTCAGTCTTTATCATAGCTAAGGAATGTTAGTAGCTTTCTAGTTACCATTTTGATGGGATTTTAGAAGTCTGAAGTGCTGATATGCACAGCAGTGATAAGCATATTTCTGAAGTCAACTGGGCTGGGAGGAGAGTGTTAAACATTGAAGGAAAGGGTCTAGAGAAGCCCTCCTGGCCTAAGGAGAAGATGGTTGGAGGTTGGCAGACCCACTCCTAATGAAACTACAGAGAATGCTGATAAGCAGTTATTTTTATAAAACAAAGGAAAAAAGCAAGTTGAATCCATGTGATCTAGGCAGAGGCTGAGTGATGTAAGAACATACAATCATATGTTCCTATTTATTTACATTTTAGGTGATGGGGTAGGAATTGTTTTTACTCTTTGTGTTGTGTGTGCTTTAGAAGATATGATGCCAAAGGAAAGTAGGGTGGTTTGATATGATTAAGATAATTGAAAGCAAGTTTTGCATAGAGAGCCAAACAGTTCACTATAGCTCCCTCTGTGCTGATTTCCATGTGGAAAAATGCATCCATTTATAATTTAATAAAGATGCCCCTGAGGACAAACAATGTACTGCCAATTTTTCTGCCTCTTTGAAGAATTCTCCAAATGGAAGAGACTTTGAAATTAGACAGGGCTTACATGATGACTAATTTGGTTGCAAGTTTCTGCCTATTCCTGGTAAGCAGGCTACTGCTTTCTCTGACCCCTCTGTGACCCAAGCCAACGGCAGACTTATCTGGATTCTTGCTGGATGCTGTCAGATAGAGCAGTGTGGCTGACTTTTGGCAAAGCAACCCCTTTTCTCTGAAAGTCATTGAAACCCCCTTTCTCAAAAGTCAGTGATGTCACCAAAAGGCTGAGCTAGAGAACAGACCAGGATTTGGTAAAAATCTCTGAAACTCTCTCCTGGGGAGTCTACTTTTCCATAATGAAGGTGTCTTACTCTGATCAAGATATTGTTTGTTAGCTCAGTGGTTAATTTTCTTCAGGGTTGGATGAGATACTAAGATACATGGCATGTGTCCTCATGACATAGACATAAGCATAGCCAGTTTGTTTCATGGTTTCTCAACTCCAGCCTCAGAATCCTTACTTATTTCTTTCCAGCTCTTTTTCTTCTTGTTTTTCTAAATCTTGAGATTAACTTATTTTTGTAGGAAAAATTTTGTGCTTATCTTCTCTGATTCAGGCAAGGTCATTTTAGAATTTTTGCACGTACAACCCCTTTGTTTGCCTGAGAAATTTTTGTGTGACCCTGTGTAGGAAAATATTAGGTCTTTGCTTTCCATAACTAAAGCATTTTGTTTTTATAAGAGCAGAAATTTTGTGGGTACAGTAACACATTCATGACATGCAATAGTCTAGAATTGGAGCTAGTGTGTTTAGGGCAGCATTTGTTGGCATCTCGTGGCTTGATGATCATTTGGTGTAAAGGCATGTGGTGCTCTCGACCAAGGCTACAGGGGAAGCTTCATAGCAAGAGAGTGAGCCCATTAGAAACAACCCGGACTCACTGATTCTGAATTAAGTTGTGGTTGTTGTTCATTCAGAAAACTTTAATTGTTGTCTTCATTTTTTCCTTTCAGTCTCCATATTCATTTAACACAGCCCAACACTGAGATGCTGAGATGAGGCTGTGGGTGCTTGGCCATAGCGGAAACATCTATGTCTCCTCAACCCCCAACCCCCTGCAAGGATCAGGAGCATTGTGGAAGGTAGTGTGGAAAGGATGTAAGAACCAGCTAGGGAAGAGAGATATTAAGTTCTAGCTTCTGGATATAACATGGCTCTTACACACATGAACTCACAGCACATGTTGTTTCTTGCACAATGTCTGCACAAGATCAAGCTTATTGACGTTTTAGTATAAATGAGGAGAGGCTCATGAGGCCCTACCCCAGCTGAGGAACTAGTCATAGTGGATTGCTGCTTGGGGGAACAAGAGCCGCTTTTCTATGGGAGTGTGGCCACTGATACATTGCTCATGTCCCACGTCTATAGACATATAGACCAAAATAATTAAACTCAGTGGGGTTTAAAAAAACAAAGCCCAAACAGGATAAGAACTTGGAGGAGATGTGTTGGGGGGAGTTTGAGAGAGAAGTTGGCAGGAGGAGGGGCAAGGTAGTTGGATATGATCAAAATACATTATAAACATAAAATTTTCAAAGAATAAATTAAAAATTGATTAAATATTTTCTGGGAATTATATTTTCTTATTCCCACATTGAGCAAAACTTGTTCAACTTGCTTCCATCCCTAATATTTTGCTCAAATTCTGTTTCTGAACAATGGAGTATTGTACATTCTAACAGCGTTGTATCTTGCATTGTAAACAGGGCATTTTGTGCCAAAGGACATGTTGCATAGTTTTGCTGTTTCCATGCAAACAAATGGCAAAACTTTTGGCTTAAGTGAAAGAGCTTATTGTCCAGTGCTCTGATGGAGGCCTGGTGACTCTTAGCTTTCATTCTTGGTGTCTTCCTTGTGTGTCCTTATCGGGGAACAAGCAGTAGTTTTCCTTCACAGGAAGGAGTCTGGTGATGAGAATGGTGTTCATGAATGTGTGTGCACACTGATTACTGCCCTGGATTCAGATTCTCTTTGAATCCAATAAGATCCTGGACAGAGTGACACTGGCTGAGCTATTCCCTAATTCCCATGCCACAAAGTCTTTGTGCTATTGTGCTGGGCAATGTTGTGCTTAGAGATGGGGAGAAAATCTAGCTGTCCAGAGGTTTTCCCTGGGGCTTGTCACTCTTCTTGATCATAGTACGTGGCAGGGTACGTTCTGAGATCCTCTGCCAATGTGCGATTGTGCTATTGTTCCAGGTCCAATGTTGACACATGAGAAAGGGCAGACTATCACAAGGCTTCGCATTCCAGTCCACCCACAATGCCTCACGTCAAACTTTGTAGCCTTCAGAACTGAGAGAAAATATACTAATGCTGGCCCAAACTGCTCTATGGCATTTTGCTATAGACTCGGGACTTCCTTTTGCCCCTTTTCATTTATTGATAGTTACTGATTTTTTTTCTTATGAAGAAGATAATAGCCATCATAGACAAGTTAGGAAATAGGCAAATATGTAACTGTTTATGTTTATCACCTCTTCTTTTATTGTTTTTTTGTGTGTATGCTCACGTGTGTGCACGTGTGTGTGTGTGTGTTCGTGTGTAAAGATGTGCCTGTATGTGCACATGGAGGCTAAGGACAGCCTTCACTGTCATTCTCTAGGTGCTTTCTATCTAGTTCTTTGAGACTCAGTCTCTCACTGGTCTGTAGCTTGTTGAGTGGGCTAGGCTGGTGGCCAGCAGGCCCTAAGGATCTATTTGCCTCTGGCTCCTTATGCTGAGGTTATAAGCACTTGCCACTATGCCCGACAATCATCATTGTCATCATCGTCATCATCATCATCATCATCATTAATGTAGGTTCCGGTTCTCATGCTTGTAAAGCCAATACTTTCCTGACTGAGCCACTTCCCACCCTAGTTGTATTACTTAAAGATAAAGTCGTGCACATATTAATCTTTATTTGCCTGCTTTTCTTATTTACAAATGTACAGCAGATTAATTTTTTTTTCTTTAAACCTAAGGTGCCTCACTTCTGAGCAGGTGGAAGGTAAGAAAACCAAAGCACATGTGACCCGGTTCTTCTACATTTACTCAGATGGCGTTTTTTAAAATGCCACCTGGTGCTGTTAAGCCTTTGCTTAAAGCAGGCATGGCCGTGCAGCAGAGAGGCCCTCCTGTTTGCTAGGAGCAGATGCTGACAGCTGTGCAGTGAGCTCGGCACTCAGCAGCAGCTTCTGTTCCACCCAACTGTGCCCAGGAGAGAAGACGGAGTTGCCAGTATGTGAGATTTGTGACAGCCTCTGGGTTCCAGGACTTCTCGTGTCTTTATCATTAGGTCTGTTTACAAAGAAAAGTGTTCTGAAGGGTCCCTGTGGAATGGAGTTGCTTTAAAACGGCATATGGTGAGAATGTTACAAGAGCGTCAAGCAGTCTTGTCTACTTCTGACATGTAATAGGGAAAAATGCTCTTGGCAGCTGAGCAGCCCTTGAACTTGGCCTGCTAGCTGTCTGGCTGTGGTGTTAACTCTGTCTGCAGCCGAAGGCAAGGAGAGCAGGGGTGACATACAGAGACAGAGTGTGGTTCTTGAGTGAGGAGGCTGCCAGGAGGCTCAGCTCAGGGTTCTCCCTGGATAGAACCTGGGTTTGTCTCACTCTCCCAGGCTCGAGCCAAAGGTCCGGTTGCATCAGAAGACAGTCAGAATACTGCAGTGCAGTACTGGCTTTGACAGCACACGGGCTTGGTAGAGGATAGCGGCATGGCTGCCACGGAAACATCCCAGAGGGGTGTTTCAGATGTGCACATGTTAAGGCATGGTCCCTAGGGTGGAGCTTTTAAGAGTTGAGGCTGAATGAGAGTAAGTTAGGTCATTGGGACATGCCATGAAGAGGATCATGAGACCCCAGTTTGCAAGTATTACTCTTCTCTCCTGAATGCTATGCATGCAGTTTGTTTCAGTGCACAATCCTGTCATTACTAATCTGGTTCCTTCAACACAGGCTCAAGGCACCTGGGCCACCTATGCTGGAACTTTAACATGACCTCAACAACCCCTTTCTCTTTCTAAGGTAATTGCTTCATCAACTTCATTGCAGTAACGGAAGGCTGACTAATACAGATGGCGTGCACATGCAGAAAGCTCTTCATGGTTTTTATCCTAGGTGTTGACTGATGATTGAATGAATAAATAATGTAGGTTTTTACTGTCAGTACACTGCCATTCACGATAGAAGAACAAAATTTCATCACCTGAAATACTGTGGATGGAATTGGAGACTACTGTATTAAGTAAAATAGGGTAGGCATAGAACAATGAAGCCGATCTCAGAGAAATGGAGAGTAGAACTGTGGGGGTTCTTGTAAATGCCATGACTGACAGAATAATGACCTTTGCAAGTCAAGAAGGAAATCTGGTTCCTTATCTGGTGTTGGTTAAATTTCCAGAGTCTGACCCTGGGTAGTGTATTTTTGACATATTTAAAACAGTACAACTTTGGAGTTGTCAAAAACTCAAGACAATTGTCAAAGTTCCCTTGCAAAGTACCTGGGCAAAAGAACAGGCCCTACTGACTGACAAACAATGCTCGGGAGTCCTGAAGAATCCAGAAGAAACCATAGTCTGGAGGATTCAGATCAGCATTCCCGGCTTCCCTGGTGGAAACAGGTAGAAATCCCTCTGTGCATTCACTAGTGCTAAATGTAAGCGTGACATCCTCATGCCCTCTTCATAGAATATTGGTCAGCAGAGTCTGCTAATTAGAGAAGTGAGTGGAGAGGATACAGGAGATGTTCAATGTGCACAAAAATGAAGTTTGATAAGAGCGATGACTTCCAATGTTCTACAGCACAGCAGACATTGGAAAATACAGCACAGTAGACTACGGATAATGAAAATTAATTGCACTTTTCAAAATAGTCAGTAGAGAGGATTTTAAGTGTTTCTAAATACAACAGATAAAAGAGATCTGATGTGATAAATAAACTAATTTCTCTCGTCTCACCATTATATATTGCATACATGTATTGAAATATCACACCAGGGGCTCTAAAGATTATTAAACAGTTTAACAAGAAAACCAAAGAAGTCAGGGAATAGCAGTGAGGGAGGGAAAGGTGGAGTGGCCAGCAGCTGAAGGAGAACTCAGTTGACCACAGAGCTGGTCCCATCCAAGCTTTGTGCCAACTGTCACCAGTTGGCACAGCTCTTGAACTGTCGATGGAGACAGTGGATATTTCACGGGCTTTTAGCCAATGATGACAGTTCTGGGATAATTTTTTTAAAAGATTTCTTTCTATATTCTCATTTGGTTTACATAAATATGGTATTGGCAGTGTAAATAAGAGCAAATTCTTCTGTCACTCAGCTGCTTAGAGTTTCTGAAATGCTGGCTTATTCGTTTTATAAACTTCTGTTTGCAGTTCCTGATATCCCAGCTTTGCTGACGATAGGTTCAAAGAGGTTAAGGCTGCCGTGCAGCAGAACTGACAAGCCTTTTGAAGGTGCTGCGGGGTGAGCATGTGATGTCACCCACAGGCTCATCATGGAATGCTTCTTGGTTTCTAGATGATGGTACTCCTTGTGGAGGGCATGTGGGCTTAAGATGTGGGATAGAGCTGGCAGAAGTAGATCTCTGAGGGCAGGAGTAAAGGGCAGGTGGTTGTTCTGGGCCGCTTCTTGTTTTGCTCTCTGCTTACTGTCTGACATGTGGTGTGGAATTTTCCACTACCATGTGTTCCAACTGTCATAAGGTCCTGCTGCACACAGAGTGAGGCAACCATGGAAGGAGACAAAGTAAACCCTTCCCCAGTTATTTCTGACAGGTGACTGGTGACAGCAAGGAGACAGGTCACAGATATAGAAGAAGGTGAGGGGCATAATGCAAGAAAGATACAGCAAGACAGCCAGTGTCCATGGTTGGGGTGTTGGATGTTTTGTCTATGCACCTTTTATCTCTAGTTGCTTGCTGTCCTGCAGGCAGGGACCTCCCCAAATCCTACGCTTCTCACTCCTGAAATGATGGAGTCTGAATGGGATCACTGCTTCTCACAAGTGGGGACCTGCCACCTTGCCCTAGCTACTGTTAGAGCAGCCCTGCCTGCAGAACCACTAGCAGCTGTTCTTAGGGGCACCCATGTTTCTACTTGTTACTATGATGCTCTTTCTGAAGAGCACTCTCTTTCCTAGGTAATGCAACCAGGTCTGCTTCACTCAACTCCAGAGTCCCACTTGTCTTTCTCTCGGGGGAACCGAATGAACCTAAAGTGTGACTGGCAGGAGCTGGGGGCTTTCTGCTCCTCACAGGCAAGGTGGGCTCTTCATTCAGTGGAAGACCACAAATGGGCCTAAGATCTTCCCATAACGGAGCAGCCCCCCTGAGGCTGAGTTACAGCAGCCAGAGCAATGCAGGTTAACATGTGCTTATGGGACTCCTGGAGCCAGGTAGACCGTTCCCCCCAGGTCCTAACTCAGCCACTTGTCTACATCACAAAAGCAAATTTTCCAAGTGCCTTAGTTACTGTTCCATTGCTGTGAGGAACACCACGACCAAGGTAAGCTATAAAAGAAGGTGTTTAACTGAGGGCTTGCTTACAGTTTCAGAGTGTTAGGCTATGAGTATCAGTCATGGTTGGGGGCATGCATGCAAGCAGGCAGGCATGGTGCTGGACCAGTAGCTGAGAATGAACATATGATCCAAAGGTTGCAGGCAGAGACTCAGCCTGGTATGGGCTTTTGAGACCTCATAGCTTACCCCCAGTGAGACACACCTTCAAATAAGGCCACATCTACTCCAACAAGGCAATACCTCCCAATCCTTCCCAAACAGTTCCACAAATTGGAAATGAAGCATTTAAATATATGAGCCGATTGGGGGCCATGCTCACTCAAACCACCGTATCAAGTATTCTGTAGATTACTTCATTTTTGTTAGATTGTCTGACATTCACAATTAGTATCCCAGTAGAAAGCATTTTAGTAATTTTGTTAGGGGCTATGTGGCTTTTTATAATTGATGTATTATAAAAAGTTTCCTATTATCATATGTTAATTATACATAGTAATAAGATTCGTTATGACACTTTCATGCATGTATGCAATATATTTTTTATCATATTACCCCCATTACCCTCTATTGTCCCTCTCTTCTTCTTGACCCTCTTCTTTTTTTTTTTCATCTTTCCAAAACTTTTTATTTATTATTTTCTCTGTAGAAACATGATATACGAATATACCATCAGAATGCAATTTTGTGTAGGATTTTTAAATTTTCTTTTATATTTACATGGATTCCTGGGATCAAACTCAGGTTACCAGGTTCTTAACAGCCCATGTGACGATTTTATACTTCTAACTTATTTATCTTGGGACATACAACCTTTTCTCATTACATTCACAAAATGTAACAATATCTGTAAAACAGGAACTGTTTCCTGCTGTTTCAGTAAATGTTGTTTACTCTTTGCCTTTTTACATTCTAAATAAATCATTATCAAATCTTTTTTTAAATTAATTTATTTTTATATCAATCACAGGTTAGGTACTTTGCATCCCAGGCGTAGCCCCCTCCCTCAGTCCCTCCCACCCTTCCACTCCCTCCCTCATCTCCCTCCTCCCCGCCCCCTCCAAGTCCACCAACAGGGGAGGACCTCCTCCCCTTCCATCCAGCCCCAGCTCATCCTGTCTCCTCAGGGCTGGCTGCAATGCCCTCCCCTGGGATCTAGCCCAGCTGTCACTCCCCGGCTTGTATGGGGGAGTTGACCCTCTTCTTATCCCATTTGCAGGAAGACTAGTTGACTAGTCCTTCTTCTACCTTTATGCCTTTTATTTTGTGTGACTGTGACCAATGAGCTTCATTGGGACTACTTACAGGAACACGGATGAGGGGTACTTATAGGAGCAGTGGAATAAAATATCTATCACTTTCCAGGAAACTGCTAAGTGTCCGTAGATCCCCAGGGGGAAGGGGGAAACCTTGAACCCTGTCTGCCTCTGTAACATGTTGATGGGACCAATTTTGTACAAGTCTTGTGCAGCTAATTACAGATGCTGTGAGTTCAGGAGTGCAGCAATCATGTCGTGCCCAGAAGACAAGAGTTCTGCAACACCCCACCCTTCTTCTGGCTTCTACTTTCTTCCAGTCCCATCTTTCCCATATTTCTAGAGCCTTGGAGGAGAGATTAGGCTTTCGGTTACAGTTGAGCATTCAACAACAATATTGGGATACCTTTTTTCACATTTATTTTTGTATGTGTTTGTGTGTGCACATGCTACAAAAATGTGTGGAGGTCAGAGGACAACTTTTGGGAGCCAGTTATCTCCTTTCGCAATGTAGATTATGGATCTCACACTCAGGATATAGGGCTTGTCAGGAAGAGCTCTTATCTACCGAGCCTTCTTGGCAGCCCAATACTGACATACTTTTCAAAGTAAATATTTTAAGTAACAAATGGGTAGATGTGCACTATTCAGAAAAACAGGGCTTGACTCCTATTTCTTTGCCCTGTCTTTGAATATAACATTAAAATGAAACTGAAGAATAAATTACATCTCATCACTCAGTAGTGTTTATTTAAGTTATCACTGCAGCTCTTTTTTTTTTCAGTGAAAAACTCCCTCAAACATCCACTTCGAGGGGTCTGTCGCTCATTTGCATGAGTCTGCCGAGCAGTCTGCAGTGGAAATGCTGCTGTTCTGCTTATAATTAGAACCTTCACTCACGGGGACAGTCAGGCAGAAGGACCACAGCAAATGGCCCCAATTAGAAAATGACATGTTTGCTGAAAAAATTTCCCCAAAGGCTTCTGCAGAGACCTGGCTTCCTAACAGTCCCCATGTTCTCCAGCAAACAACTGGCTGGACATCCACAAAGGGCTGGGCCTGCCTCTTGAGTCCAGTGCAGGGCCTACATTTATCCAGCCATGCAGACATGCCCCACTTATAAATGGAAACAGGGAGAGACCAGGATGAAGCTCCTCAGGCACAGACTGGAATCTGTTTGAAATTTGAAGTTTGGAGACAAAGCCTTGCTTCGCAGCTCCATTTGGCCTTGAGCTTCAGCCATTCCTGCCTCAGTTGGCCTTCTGAGTGCAGGTGTTATATGTGTTTGTCAACACTCTTGGCCGGACTGGGTTCTAGAGGAGTGTTTAGGATCAGAGTGGTGCTTTGGATGTGTTGTATATGTGTGAGGTTTGTGTGTGGTGTTTGTGTTGTATGTATTGCATGGTATGTGTGTGTTGTGTGTGAGCTATATGTGTGCATATAGTTTTGTATGTGTGTGGTTTGTGTGTGTTGTATGTTGTGTATGGTTCCTATGGAAAGTATCTGTGTGTTTCTTTGGAGAATATTAAAGTAAATGTGATCGAGGGTGCCAAGAACCCTAAAAATAGAGCCTCTTTCTTTTCTTTCACTTCTTTCCCCACCATGAGAATGACATAGCATTCTTAACCATTTTTTTTAATGCAGACCACCTTCCTTAGTTCCTTATGCAATAGAATCTGAAGTAGGACTTTTGAGATCACCTAGACAAGTGTCAATATTAATTGGTGCTCCAGAGAGATCGAATATAAATATACCAAGATAAGGAGGCTTAGCATGCAATTAAAAAATCATCTTTCATAAGGAATTCTTCACTGTGCATCTGTAATAGTGCTGAGAAGGTAGTTTGGTTTTTAAGAGAAAACACTCTTCTAATAGAGGAACTGAGTTGGTTCCCAGCACAAAATGTTGGTTGGCTCTCAACTCCCTGGAAACAAAGCTCCATGGCATCCCTCTTCTGGTCACCTTGGGCACCACATCTGTGCATATATAAGAACAAAGGTCTAACAGTTTAAATCTTCATTATTGTTGGTGAAATTCTGCACGTTACAATGGCTTTTAAGAACTTTTAAGCAGTGTTTAACACACTCATGCATGCACACCACACACACACAGTTTTTTAATAACTCCAACAGCTTCACTTCAGGGTACAGAGTATTTAACAGACAGATATGTGCACACAGGTACACCACATGCCATGTATTGAAATGTTTAAAGCCCACTGTATGTGATAAACTTAAATAGCAAACTAACCACATTTGGATCAACAGTGATATGGTAAAGTAAATTGATATAAAGCCACCCAGAAGAGTCCTACAAACAAAACTGTTGTCTACATGGATGACAGACACATGAATGACTCTCATTTAGCATCATGTTGAAATAAAGAAGTCAGCTATATCAGTATGCATAAGGCAACATTTCATTTGCATACAAAACAGAAAAGAGGCCAACTACAGCATGGTGGTACAGCTGGGATGGAAGATTCTGGAAGCAGATATGGGGACTGATCTGGGTTGCTAGGACTTTCCAGTTTTTAGTCATGGGCATTATTTTGCAATAACAGTTTACAAAAGACTTACTGAGTTCTATTAAGTGGGTTTTTTATCAGTGTTTGTATATTTCAATGAAACATTAAAAACATTTGGCACCACTTGATTAAAACTGTGTAGTTCAACCAAAACTAAGATTCTCACCGTCCCTAGGTAGGCCTATTGTAGATTATGCTAGCTAATTTTATGCCAACTTGACAAAAGGTACTTATTTGAGAGGAGGAAACCTCATCTGAGAAAATGCCTCCCTGAGATCTGGCTGTGGGGCGTTCTCTTAATTAGTAATTGACTAGGCGGGGGTCCAGTCCATGATAGGTGGTGCCACCCTTGAGGTGGTGGTCCTGGGTTGTATAAGAAAGCAGGCTGAGCAGGCTATGATGGACAGCAACTTCCATGATTTCTGCATCAGCTCCTGCCTTTAGGTTCCTGCCCTGTTTGAGTTCCTGTCCTGCCTTCCTTTAGTGATGAACTGAACTGTGGAAATACAAGCCAAATAACAATACCCCCCCTCCAAAAAATAAAAACCCTTGCTTTTGGTCATGGAGTTTCATTATGGCAGCAGTAACCCTAAGTAAGACAGGATAATGGGGTATTGCTGTCACAGATCTGACCATACTTTTTTATATTATTATTAAGTATAAGCTCAGTGAATTGTTCTCACTGAGATTGGAGGTTGAGGAGGAAAGGCTTTATTTGGCTAGTACTTCCACACTGTAGGCCATCACTACATCTGCTTAGGAGTTTGGAAGATAAGAGTGTTGATAGTGGTGCAGTCAATGGAGGCCTGGCTTTTGAAGTTTCAGAGGGAAGCAAAGACTCTACTTGGATGTCTATGTGACAAATCTTGGTGTCAGGTCAGCTGTGACAGAAGAGTCAGTGGTGATTAACAAGAGAGCAGCTACATTGAAGTAACCTTTGTGCTACTGGAACAATCAATGTTGGTCAGCTGGAGCTGGGAAATTAGCAGTGATTAAGAAGAAACCAGCATCATTAAGGCAAAATTTTCTACGGAGTGTTTCCAGAGAATCGGCACAGAAGCTGTGTTCCAGAGGCAGCCAAACTTAATAGTCTGAGAGTCACCCAGGCGGTACTGGTTTTGAAGACATTAAGGGGTCATGGACAGCAGCTGAGGCTGGGCATCATGAGAGGGCAGGAGAGGCCATTGAAGGTGCAACTGGAATAGCAGTGGAAGTCCCAGGATGGAAGGGGTCATGGATCTAAGTTGAGGTTTTGCATCATGAAGATAGCCCAGGAGAGGCCATTGGTGAAGGTGCAGCCCAGTTGCAGTAGAAGATGCCAGCAGTTTGGAGATGTCAGTACATGGATGACCACCAAGAACAGCAGTGGCAGTGGAGTGGAGCCAGCCAGAGCCTAGAAGACAAGTCGCCTGTGCTGCAGAGGGCAGAGCCTCTTGGAGGAGCCGTGAAGACTGATTTATTCACACATTTTAGAGTTTAGTTTTGATTTGATTGTGACTGTGCCCTGGTTCTTCCCTTTCGAAGGAAGAAAGTGTTTATTTTTTATTTTATAGGACCCCAAAGTTGAAAGATTAAATGTTTAGAGAGATCTTAGATTTTAAAAGAGACTTTGGAATTATTTTTGAGAGACTGAATTTTTTAAAAAAGTGTTTGAATTGGTGAAGAAAGTAGAATTTTTAATGTTTGTAAAATGTTTTATATTGTGATATTGATATTAATGTGTGACCCTGGGGAAGAACAAGAAAGAAAAAGTTATGGTTTAACAGTGATGTGTTCAAGAGGTCAATTGTACTGGCTAATTTTATGCCAACTTGACAAAAGCTAGAGTTATTTGAGAGGAAGGAACATCAATTGAGAAAACGCCTCCATGATAAAGCTAGCGTTATCTGAGAGGAGAGAACCTCAGTTGAGAAAAGGTCTCCACAAGATCCAGGCGAAGGACATTTTCTTAATGTTTGACAGGAGAGGGCCCAGCCCATTGTAGGTGATTCCACTCCTGGGCTGGTGGTCCTGGGTTCTAGAAGACAGGTAAAACAAGCTATGATGAGCAAACCAGTAAGCAGCACACTTCCATGGCCTCTGCATCAGCTCCTGCCTCCAGGTTCCTGACCTGTTTGGGTTTCTGTCCTGGCTTCCTCTAGTGATGGCCTACATTGTGGAAGTACTAGCCAAATGAAGCCTTTCTTCCCCAGCTTGCTTTTGTCTGTATTGTTTTATCACATCAATAGAAACCCTAAGACATGGGTGATTTTTCCCTTTGGGAAGGAAGTGTGAGTACCTCCCTCACTGGAGAGGATCATAATAAGAGAATCACAAAGCTCTTTGTGGACAGGGTGAACCTGGTACCGCTCATGCTGATGAAGCCTTTATATCTCTGTTCCTAGAGGCTCTATGGGATGTTAGACCTTAAACCTGTCTCCCGTGGGGAGAATAGGAACATCCTTTTCTGGATGGTGGCCCTTCTCCTCCCTTAAATCCCTCTTCTACTGCTTCCATTTCTTTTTTTAATTTTAATTTTTATTAATTACAATGTATTCACTTTGTATCCCCCCATAAGCCCCTCCCTCCTCCCCTCCCAATTCCACCCTCCCTCCCCCTTCTCCACCCATGCCCCTTCCCCAGTCCACTGATACGGGAGGTCTTCCTCCCCTTCCTTCTGATCCTAGTCTATCAGGTCTCATCAGGAGTGGCTGCATTGTCTTCCTCTGTAGTCCTGGTAAGACTGATCCCCCCTCATGGGGAGGTGATCAAAGAGCAGGCCAATCAGTTCATGTCAGAGACAGTCCCTGTTTCCATTACTAGGACACCCACTTGGACACTGAGCTGCCATGGGCTACATCTGTGCAGGCGTTCTAGGTTATCTCCATGAATGGTCCTGTTGCTCTCCTTGTGGAGCTCCTGTCCTCTCCAGATCTTACTATTTCCCACCTCTTTCATAAGATTCCCTGCACTCTGCCCAACGGTTGGCCATAAGTCTCAGCATCTGCTTTGACTTCTTAATCATCTACATGTCCATCCCAACCAATGACCCACTCGCAAGATGTAAAAAGCCCCGTTCCCCTTATTCTAGTACTTATCAGAGCAGCCAGACCAGTGAGGAGGCAGGGTCTAGCAGAATCCAGAGCCTTGGTTTGCATCCTCTAACTCCACCATCCAGGTTGCTGGTTTCCCTGTCTCACCTTTCCCTGAAAGCATTTCCTCAGTAAGCCACTTTGCAAGAAGCCCCATTTCAGGCTCTGGTCCAAGGGAGCTTAACCTTTTGGATTGGCAGCCTTTAGAAAGGTTGAAGTGTCTTCTAGTTCTCTTGCAAGAGGCTCTGCTTACTAATGAGATTGTTCTGCCAACAGTGTGACTTGTTAGGCTCTCCATGCTAGTGGTGACATGTCCTCATCATTGCTTGGGAGCCTGTGCTGACCACTCACTTACAGGGCTCACCTCAGCTCTTTGGAAATACCATGAGAACCTCACCTTGACACATCCAAGGAAGTCAAACCACCTAGGGCTGTTCCATTTCCTGGACTAGGCCATTTCTCATAGTGTAGGATGGCTGGCTAGGAGGAAGGCACCTGTTCACATCGGTTCCTTGAGTATGACGGATGTTGTGATATTTAGTGTTGACAGTCAATCTGATAGGATCTGGAGACAAGGTATAAAGGTACGTCTATGAGGGATGGTTTAAATTAGGTTAACCCCTGGCATGCTTGTGAGAGATGACTTTGATTAGGTTAATTGAGGTGGGAAAACACAGCCTACAGAGGGTGGCAGTATTTCCTGGGCTCAGGTTCTGGGCTTCACCAAAAGGAGAAAGTTATCTGTACAAAAGTATTCACTGGAACCAGATATATTTGATCGTTGTAGAGCTCCTGTTCTCTCCAGGTCATATTAACTCCCCCTTCTTTCATATGATTTCCTGCATTCTGCCCAAGGTTTGGTTATGAGTCTCAGCATCTGCTTTGACACACTGCTGGGTAGAGTCTTTCAGAGGCCCTCTGTGGTAGGCTCCTGTCCTGTTATTTGTTTTCTCCTACTTCCAATGTCCATCCCATTTGTCTGTCTAAGTAAGAATTGATCATCTTACTCCAGAACCTCTTTTTGTTTAGCTTCTTTAGGTGTACAGATTTTAGTGTGTTTATCCTATCTTCTAGGTCTAGTACCCACTTATAAATAATATATACCATGTGTGTCTTTCTGTTTCTGGGATTCCTCACTCAGGATGATCTTCCCCAGCCTTCTCCAACCAAGGACCATGCATGAATATAACCTAGAACCCCTGCTCAGATGTAGCCCATGGCAGCTCAGAATCCAAGTGGGTTCCCTAGTAAGGGGAACAGGAACTGTTTTTAACATGAACTCAATGGCTGGTTCTTTGACCTTCCCCCCGTGCCCAGGGAGGAGCAGCCTAGGTAGGCCACAGAAGAGGACATTGCAGCCAGTCCTGAAGAGATCTGATAAGCTAGGGTCAGATGGAAGGGGAGGAGGACCTCCTCTATCAGTGGACTTGGAAAGGGGCAGGGAGGAGATGAGGGAAGGAGGGTGAGATTGGTAGGGAATGAGGGAGCAGGCTACAGATGGGATACAAAGTTAACAAATTGTAGCTAATACTAAAAAATAAAAATTTAATTAAAAAATAAGACAACAACAATAAAAATTCATTCACCGTTCCCTTGGTCCTGATGGCAGATGCAGTATGAACACCTGCTTGAAGCTCTGAATGCCTTGGCTGCCCCACTGTAATGGACCACACGTTGAGCTGTGAGTGAAAATACCCTTTCCTTATGTTGCCCTTGTTAGGATGTTTTGTCATACCACAGAAAAGTAACTAAGACAGAAAATTGTCACTGTCACACTTTTGAGGCTGCTCTCAAGACAGCAGTTCTCAACCTGTGGGTCGTGATGCCTTGGGGAGGGGGTGTCAGATGACCCTTTCAGAGGGGTCGCCTAAGACTATGAGAACACATAGATATTTACATTAAAATTCCTAACAGTAGTAAAATTATAGTTGCGAAAGAGCAACAAAAATATGGCTGAGGCTCCCCACATGAAGAACTGTATTAAGGGGTTGCAGCATTCCAGGTTGAGAATCACTGTCTGAAGAGCATGAGGAGAGGTTCAGATATCCAGCTTGCCCTCTTTGAGAGCTGAGCATTCTTAGTAGAGTCTCCTTCAGACAGAGGCCACAGGAAGGTGAAGTTGTTATTAGACAGCTTTTGCCATGTATTTATATCTGATGGTTATTAACTTCTGATACCACAGTGAAATGTTCTATTAATATCCCATTACTGAAGTATTCAGAGTACTTTAGAGGGTTCCCGAAAGAGCATTTTCACCCGTACCTATTGCATTACCCATTAGTCCCTGGATTGTTTTTGGTGTTTTCTCTCTCTAATTTTCCTGTGAGGCTCATTGGAGGCTTGGGGTTCTTTATTCCCTGGAAGGATGCTGGGTTCTGCTTCTCAGAGGATGCCCCAGCCACTGGGATCCAGGATGCTGCCCTTGGTGCCTCTGGCAGCCTGTTCTCCCTGGCCACATTGTCTTGCACTGTTTTTCTGGTCAGATGTGAAATTCCTAAGCCA
>CM053759.1:10128414-10260775 GCA_028658305.1 Pachyuromys duprasi | reverse complement strand
TTTACTCAGTTTCCCAGGTCTGGGTATCTGTCCTTCTGTAACCACATTGTGACTCTATGCCTTCCTCCTCACAGCCCATTCCTGGTGTGGCCCAGGGATTTGCTCATGTGTGTAACCTTTTCACAAGCCTGCTGACAGGTTTGAAAATAAAGCCAGCAATGTAAAGAACAACACGCGGGTCATAGGTAGATGAAAATTGACCAGTTTGGCTCACCCGTGGCAGGATTAGTGAGGATCAGCTGTCCAGCCAGGCTGCTCCTAGGTGGCCATCCTTTTCTAGGCCTGGACTGGAGCAGCTGGGCATGCCTGGACTCGGCTATCTGCTTGCTCCCCTGGTCCATCTGTGTTTCTTTTCACCCCCCCCCCCCAAGAGCTGCGTTTGAATGTCATAAGCCATGAGCTGCCAAATTTCCCAGATGAGTCTAAAAGTAGAAAATGTGGTATGAGGAGGAGCAGAGTGGGCTACGGGGCTGGAAGTCCAAGTGGAAACGGCTGAGAGAACATTCTAGCATGGCCAGACAACTTCAGGGACAGCACTGGCTTTTCCTGGGGTCAGGCTGTGTATGCTCAGAGTTGAGGTTGGAAGGCTCAGCCTGTGATCGCCAAGCCACATGCATGCAGGGAATCTGGGGTTAACACAGGGTGATGGTACCCGAGCATTGGAGAGGTTGGCACAGAGCATCCCCTTTCTCCTCATTTTTCCTTTTTCTGCTCTTTATTCATAGCGATATGTGAAGTGGTCGCTTTCTCTTTGAGAAAAGAAGAGTTTTATTTCTTTGTCTATTTATGTTAAAATCTCTCTGGACAAAAAAATTAGTAGTGTGAAAGTTTCCTGGTGTTGAAGGAGAAGCCAGAGGCTGGAAAACCATGAGAGTGCACTGGGGTACCAGGCTGTTCACACCCAACACTGCAGGTATCTTATTTTGAAGATGTGTTGGCCCTTTTGTTGATGTGTGTCATACTACCCCTCTCAAAATCAATATTCTGCCACACTCCAGCACACCACATTTACTCAAGCTGGGCTCAGTGTGGTCCATTCTGACCAAGCTCCTGTCTAGGATCGTGGGGTTTGAGAGATGATAAAAATAAGCTCAAGTCCTTCAGGTGCCTCTTCAGATAGAAATCTCTCCAACACTCTTTCCCCCGGGGTCTGATGGAGTAATGGAGTAGTCACAATTCATTGCAAAGTTATCTGTCCATCAACATGTCTACCGTTGTCCTAAAGCTAGAAGAGGAGATGACTATCTTTGAGAAGATAAGGCTGAAAAATTCAATGGACGTTCCTGTCCTCAGGGAACCCACGAACGAGGGGGACATGTTGAATCTACATTGGTAAAAAAACAGGTAACCAACATCAAAGATTCCTTAGAAGGCATATTTGGGACTCAACCCTTTCTCCTAAAATTTACCCTATGATTCCCGTCAAAACCACCAGTATCCATTAATCATCCTGTTCATTCTTCTCTTTGCTCAAGCAGCTGTCTCTACCAGGAATACATTTCCTATAACCCCAGTAACAGCACATCTTTCTTGAGAAGCTGGGTATAGAATAATACTAGAGGCGTATTCATGTTACCCTTACTCATTTAATCCTCATAACCACATTCAGAGATATAATATATGCATTTTCAAGCTGCAGAAAGTGAGATATAGAATCTTTAATAAGATGCTTAAGATCTCTTTGGGGATAAGAGGCAGATCTAGGTGCTCTGGCTTAGAGAGTGTCTTCCTAGACACTGTCTTTATCACCCAGTGCACCAGAAAGAGAATGTGACTGCCCTGAGATCCTTCTAGAACCAGGCTGAATGCATGAGAGTGCCTTGCTCTTGGATAAATCATATGCTTACAAGTGAGCTCCGACTCTAAGCTGGGTTTCAAGCTCAGTGTGGCACTTCATGCTGGCCTGCAGCACAGCCATGCATCTTCCTATGTGTGCTTTATGGAGGTCTGATACCAGCAGAGACATGTCTCTCATCCCGCCTTATTGCTTACGGGATGTCCCTGCTATTTTGACTAGTATTAAATTAGTCAAGTAAAAACCTGGTGCTTTATTAGGCTTCTACAGTGTAGGTTATGATTCTTTTTAATGGGAGAGTAAGATTAAGGAAGACTAAATGTGTGCCTGGAATCCCAGAGATCAAAGGTTAAGGTACAGACCCATCTGCAATTTGTCAGGTTCCAAAGCTCTTTTACCACTGGACCTTGACCTCCCAGTGAGAGGGACAACAGGCAGGGTGGGGTTGTCCACTGTTGGATGGACTGGAATGGCTTGAGGGAGCTTCTTGGAGGTGAACTTCTCTCTGAAGCAGAGTCTATTTCACAGCCTTAGAAACCCAAGCATCAGCTCTAGAGACAGCCCCAGTGTGAAAAGGCTAAGTGTAAAAGCACAAGAATTGAGTCCAACAGCCAGAAAGCATGCCCCTCCTGGTGATGTCAGACACATGAACCATCATATGTAATCAGAATCCACGAGCACTTGTTTCTCTTTGCACAATTAAAACTAGGTTCTGCTATTCCTGGGAATCGTATTTTTAGTTTAAGCTGGGTGTAATGAGAACTCTAAAAATAACACTGTGAAAGGTGAGGCTAAGTGTAGGGGCTGAGTTCACCCTAGTGCTGAGGCAATAAAACATTATCCATGGTCCATTTAAAGCCCTTCAGCCCTGGGATAACTTTTTTGCTTGAACAGAAGTTTGGTTCATCCTGTTTGGACCCAACTCAGTTTCCATGGACTTGGTGGTGGTCTGGGGACAGGAACTTTGAATGAGCTATTAGAGGAATTTTAAAGCTGTTGAAACACCTCATGGGTCAGCTTCTCTCGCAGGAGCTCTGGTTACACTGAGTCAAGAGGCTCGGGGGATTGAGTGTTGGGACCACCACACAGCTGGCCAGCTCACAGCCTTCCAGCACGATGGCTCTTCTTAGAATCGTGCTTCTGAAGCTTTGGCAGCCCCAAAGGCTGCCAATAATAATGATCCCTGGGCTGGCAGTGAGAGGACTCTGGCATGCCTGTAACCTCAGGCCCAGAGCACGGCAACCAATAGCACGCTGAAATGATGATACAAGCCTTGTAATAGATGTGAGAAACTTCAAGATGTTAATAAGTCCAGGCTTTGGAAGGGATATAGATTTCCTGGATGGAAAAGCCCTATATTAACTGTCCCACCCACAGCTTCTTTAAACACTGTGTGCACTCACAGCACAGGAACCCCTCTGCGCGTGTGCATCGCGCCAGGTTCCTGCTTTCCTTGCTTGAGGCAGACCTGACCTCAGCATCAGATGGTCATTATCAAGTTTCTTATCACATCCTTGCCATCTGGTAATGTGATGCCTCCTGTCCCTGGGGGCGTGCTAATGAGGCTGATGTTACACACTTACTTCTGCTGATGATCTATGTGACTTTACTCTTTTGTGCCAAAATATTTTTTTTCTTGATTGTTTGCCCGTTTCTTTAAACTCAACCTACAAGTCTAGGCCTGGGTAAGACCACTGACTCTGCTGTCTGTTGTCTTCCTTTGGATATAAACAAGATCTGAGAGAAGCTAGTACCATATGGGCATGAGTTTATGAAGAACACTGAATGTGTCATTGATACTGGCAGGGCTGTGACAAGAAGGGCAGTGTCTGACAGAATAAACTAAGCCTGATTCTCTAAGAAGCCTTGAATTCTGAGACTGTGGACATGTACAGGGTATCTGACCACACTCAATGTGCCTTCTTCAGGGCCAGGCAAGAGCCATCTACATTTTTTTTTGTAGGTCCAGTCAACATAAGAAATTCTTATTATTCTGTGTACCCAAATGTTTAGTGCTTCTTGGGGCTGAGGTTACCACCTGAGAATTGTAGATGTGCAATTGGTACTAGGATGAAGGATCTCTGTTCCTTTTCTTCCAGGCAGAACTGGACAAGTCTAACTGTATCATTTTTATAATGATATCAAATTACAAGCTGGAGAAACAGCTTTCTCAACATTACCTGGTGTTCAGTATGAAAATGGAGTTACTTAAGACTCAGGCCAAATTCTATTGGGCTTTGCTGTCAACTCCAGCAAGTAAGGACTACCTGACAGACTTTTCAGTACCTTGTCTATCTCTACTGTTTTCATCTTTGTGCCCTTTTGCCCAGTGACAGCATAGAGCACTTCCTCTTTGGTTCTTCCTCAACAAGTTTTCCCCTAAAACCGTTAGCAAGAAATGACCAGTGTGTTCACGCTGCCATACAAACAATGATTCTTTCACAGGTATAACTCTGGCCTGCTAAGATCCAAGCTATAGACTATTTTAACTATCACTTCCCACATTGTGCTGATGTGAGGCTTCTGGATGTCATGACTAGATCTGAGCACAAGTGTATAGTCTGTCTGGTGTGTGTGTGTGTGTGTGTGTATTTGTATCTGAGGTGGGTATATGTGTATAGTTTGTGCAGTATGTATATTTGTGCATGTACCTTATGTGTTTGTGTGTGATGTATTTGTGCTGTGTGTTTGTGTCTATTTAGTATGTGTGTATGTAACATGTGATATGACTATGTGCACAAGTGTGTGCATGTGTGTGTGTTTGTGTGTGTGTGTGTGTGTGTACCACTCCAGGTGCCAGAGCCTTTGGCCCTGAATGATGGACAGAGCTTTGGTCCTGCCCTGTTGAAGTTTATACTCAATGTACTGTGAGCACAGCAGAAGATACACAAGTGCATAACACATAATTACAAATTGTGATAAAGCTCCTGTAGCAGTGAGCAACTTCATTTGGGCTGGCCGGCTGAAGAATTAACATTGGCATTGTTACTGACAGCTTCCATTTTCCTAGTCTATGGTCAGTTCTCTGACCTGCTTATTACCAATATTTGCCACGGCTGACTAAACAGCTTCTCTCTCTGTCTCTCTCTCTGTATGTGTATGTGTGTTTGTGCTTTTCTCTCACATTAAGCCTATCTTCTTCCTTCTTAGCTGGTTCTTTCTCATGTTTTCACTTCCAAACAATGGAGTGCCCATTCAGGAAACAGTCAACACTTTCCCCTTAAACTCCTTACTTTCATGTCAAATGGTGTTTTTGACTCTACATGACTGGTTAATAGATATCTCTGTTAAAGTTATTTTTATAAAACTCTATTTGTTTCTCAGTTTTTCTTAACCCAGCTATCACACAAATAATTGAGACTCTATTATATTTATATTATATTTAACAATAAACTTCACAAAAAATAATCATCACTCTATTCTTAACCTTCTAAGCTTGTTTCTTCCTAGTGTATATCCCAGAGATACTTGCATTTTGTAACTTTTCCTGCTGAGCTCTCTCTTCTGGTCTCTCCTGAACATCTCCTGTGGCTGAATCCGCTACTTCCTCCTCTAAGCCCCCCTCTCCTGGCTGAGAGGAAATCCAACCCTATCTCCCCCCTCCTCCGCAATTGACTGTAAGCGGCTTTATTAGCATATTAGTGTTTACACAACACTGAGGCAGGGGATTTTCAAAAGAAAGTTTGCAACCATATATGGAAGAGGGGGTACAGAAGTCGGCATTTGAATTACACAGTAACCCTATGCCTACATACCTCTAACTTGACATAGACCCAAAGTAAAATCATCTCCCACCACATCGCCACTTAGTAAAGACAAATCCATCCACTAAATAGCTCAGGTCAAAATCTTTCTTCCTCTAATATTTCATTTTAATACATCTTTAAGTCCTGTAAAGTTTGCTTCCAAAAAAAAAAATCCAGAACCTAAGCCACCTGTCAACCACACTAGACCCACTGCTCCTCTGATGGTCGTCATATTTCTTACTTGGACTTTTACAAAACTTTCTGATTCGTCTTCATGCTTAGGGCTTTCTTGCTCACTGCTCTTTACAGAAGCAACTTCCTTTCTCCCTAGGTCTGTGCTCCTCCATCATACTCTCAATAGGGGACCTTCTGACTCCTCCAATGGCACATCATACCCCTCTTTCCCCTAAACATCTACCATATTGGACATAGTCTATGATGATTGAAGAGGCCAGCTCTTGAAGCAACTTCAGGTCATGATTCAAAGTTATTTGAGTCTGAGTGAGGGGTGCAGGATGATTTAGGCTCACAGAAACACCGAGAGAAACGTTGAGGTTTCACATTTTCTCTGACCACTCGTGCATTAATTGTCAATTGTCAAAACTCTCTTCAGAGCGGTACATTTGTTACGCTCAGAGAACATGTATAGAGATGCCATTGTCATACAGCATTCCCTCTCCACATTGCCAGTGTGGTTGGGTTAGATAAATATGCAGTAATGCAGGCTAACCACTGCAGCATCATGCATAAAGTCCCAGTGCCTCGGGAACACTCTGTGCTCTACTTGCCTCTCCCTTTACCTACACCCTGATTATCAACAGTCCTACTAGTTCTGTTGTGTTGGCTTTTCCCACAGCATCACATAGTTGGCATCATCATTCATTGTGCAGCCTTGTCATGTTGGTCCCCCGTTATATACGCATAAGCACCCTTTACATCCTTTTATGGCCCGATAATATGGGCCATTTTAGTACTGAACAATCCCGCATTGCCTGGATACTGACATAGTTCCTTTTCTTACTTACCTGCTGACAGGCATCTTCATTGCTTTCTTGTTTTATCACCTGTCAGTCAAATTTCTCTTAAGTATTATTTGCATACAGGGTTCTGTAGGGACATAGGTCTTCAGGAATTTTGGGTGTGTGTTGTAGTGAGATTAAGGAACCAACGCACCGTTTGTTGAAGTAGCCACGAGGCACCTGCTGCTCTAAATCTGTGCTGTCCATGTCCCGGATGCTGGCCCTTGTAATAGGTCATCTGTCTCACTGCATCCACACTTCCTGCTAACATAACATGGAATCTCTTTTCCTAACCTTATTTTTCTTCATTAATCTATTTATTTGTTCATTTTACATTCCGATAGCAACCTCACTCCCTCTTCTCCCAGTCCCACCCTCCTACCGGTTTCCTTCTTGCCGACCCCCATACCAACCCACCCTCGCACATCGAGTCACATCAGGACTAAGTGCCTCCTCTTTCACTAAGTCAAGACAAGGCAGCCCTTCTGGGAAATGGGATCCAGAGGGAGGCAACAGAGTCCAAGTCAGAGATTGCCCCTGCTCCAACTGTTAATTGGACCCACTTGAGGACCAAACAGCCAATCGGCTTCATATGTGTTAGGGGCCTAGGACCAGTCAATGCTTGCTCTTTTGTTGGTGTGTCCGTCTCTGTGACCCCCCCCCCCACGGGCCCAGGTTAGATGACTCTATAGGTCTTCTTCTGGTGTCCTTGACCCCTCCAGCTCCCTCAATCCTTCCTCTAACTCTTCTACAAGACTGCCCGGGTTCCACCCAATGATTGGCTGTGCGTCTCTGCATCTGTTTCTGTTATCTGCAGCATGAGCCTCTCAGGTGACAGTTATGCTAGGTTCCTGTCTCTCAGGATCGCAAAGCATCATCAATAGTGTCAGGGGTTGGATCTTTCCCATAGTTAGATCCCTAAGCTTATTTTTCTCTTGGACATCTTGGCGGAAGTACATAAAGCTTTGGCCCATTTTAGTTTATTTACTAGTTTTATTATTACCTACTTATGTGGTGTGTGCATGTGTGTGTGAGTGAGAGAGAGAGAGAGAGAGAGAGAGAGAGAGAGAGAGAGAGAGAGAGAGAGAGAGAGAGAGACTGTGTGATTGTGCTCACCTGATCCTGTGTACATGGAGACGAGAGTCAACTTTGTGGGTATTTTCTTTGGTTACTTTTACTCTTAGAGCAGGGTCTCTTGCTGAACATAGACCTTTGCCCTTTTGGCTAGAATGGCTATCCAGCAAACCCCAGGGACTTGCCTGCCTTAACCAGTGTTGGGGTTGGTACACGCCTCCACACCTGGCTTTTATATGGGTGCTGGGGCTCTGAGCTCAGGTCCCCACATTAGGACGGCAAGTGTTTCCTCGCTTATCCCGCCCCACTCCTGGCCCATTTTAAAAATCAGACCTCTTGCGTTTTTGTTGCTGAGTTTCTAAGAGCTATGTCAGACATGAGTCTTTATTCCAAGTTTAGTTTTCTGATTTGAACCAAGAAGGGCAAGTGGAAGACACAGGCAGACACGCGGCTGAGGAAGGCAGCCTGTGAGACAGCTTGAGTGGCTGCCATCCTAGGGAACGGTGCGAGTCAGAAACTGCTAAGTGAAAAATGTGTTTCCAGGTTGATCCCAAGTCTGGCTGACTTCCAGATGTGTGTTTTTTAGGACACCATGCTGAGAAGTGGTTCTGAAATTAAGGGGAAGGAGGCAGCTGGCGTGCGTGGAGAACCTTGAGGCAGCTGGCTCCTGTTTGTTCCCTAAAAGAGTGTCATCCATTCTGAGCTGCACTGCATGGGAGGAGAGAGCTCAGGACTTGGGGAGCTAAAGACACTTGTTCAAGTCTCACCATCCAGATTCTCGGCGGTGGAGGCAGAGTGCAACAAGAGATGCCGTTTTAATTGAGCTAAATTGGGAAGACCTAGAGATGAGCAGTATTTTGTAGTTAGTATAGACGTCTGGAACATGTGCATTTGGGCTGCATGTGTGTATATCATGTGTGTGTGTGTGTAGTGGGGGTGGTGTTTGGGGAAGTGTGGAGTATTTATCCAAAGAAATTCATAAACCACTCCATTCTCCTTGCTTTAATCAATAAGAATTCTTTATCTGTTAACATTCCCAACAAACAGTTCCTATTTATCCAACGTAAAGCTTAACGTTGGATAAATAGGGGATCTATTCACGGTTGTTAGCAATCACATGCACCAAGAATGCTGGGCCACAGCACTAATGCTCCCATGTTACAGATGTAATATTCCATTAATAATTGTCACGGCAGAAGCCTGTCATCCTGCCATGCCCAATTCACATAGCAACTGGAGCCGAGTTAATATAAGCCCAAACACCACTCTAAACTCCCCGGCAGGTGGAATTGATCCCTCCCAGTTGCCCCCCTACCGCTAAGCTCTGCTTAATGGCAGTCTGTGGTATAATTTGGGAAACCTCTGTCAACGATACGCATTTTAAATACAATTCAGGCAATGTACAGGCAGCCAAATAAGAGCGGGAAGACAGCTGGAAGAAGTGTGTGGGAGAGGCCCACCCATAGAGACGGGCCTGTTTTGACCACTGCAGAAGTATACAGTTTTGCTCTTCCAACCAAAAGGTTAAAGCTTCATTGAAATCATTCCTTGATGTGGGAGATAAAGATAGTTGAGCTCCCCCTGGCAAAATTCACCCAGTTACTATACATCAAAGGCCACCAAGCATTTCCTGTAAACCATCAGACTGCATATTTAAGGCTTTGTGCAGAACAGGGCCTCAATTATATTTGGTTCTGCCATTGTGGGACAGAAGCTGCTATAGTAATTTTACAGGAGTGGGCAACGCCGTCTGGGGTGATTTTGTTTATGAACTAGGTTTCTGGGGTGCACAGCCTGTGGTAGAAATCCCTTAATTCCCTGAGTCTCCCTAAGTCTCTCTGTGCCTAGATCATGTCCTTTGGCTTCTGGTACCTTTTACCCCCTGGGGAGATGGACACCATGTGGGGTGTCCTTCCTTTGGAGGAACTGAGTTATCCGGGGTGGGGCGGTGGTAGAGTACCATAAAGGTTTCTAAGACCTGAGGATGTCCTTGCATAGTTCCCTTCAACGATTACCTTGCCATATGGTCTTAGGCCATACTCAGATTCAGCTTAGTTACTTATTTGTGAAAAGAGAGAAGAAGGATTTAATCAATGTACACTGGGCAGAGAAACAGAGGGGTACAGTGACCCCAAGTCCATCTTCTGATAGAAGTTTGAATAGATGAATAATTTGGGTAAGAGGCAAGAGATATGCATAACTAAGTAGCTCTGGTCAAGATGTGATCCTGTCCATCACAGGCTCATCTCTGGTCCACAGATAAGAAGTGGTTACTGGGTCCAGGCATAATGGCTCTGGCTTTTAATCCCAGTACTTGGAAGGCAGAAGCAAGTTGATCTTCCTGACTTCAAGGCCAAGTTAGTGTGCATAGCAAGTTCCAGGCTAGTCATGGTTAAATAGAGAGAACTTGTATCCAACAAACAAAAAACGAAACAAACAAGCAAAGTTGATGTTGCTGTCATTGGACTAGACACACGATCTGGTTCCTGTAAGATATTTTCTCTGCTCCAGGATAGAACCTTGGCCACCAAAAATAATTGTCCTCATCTGCAGAGTATCCTATCTTGCCAGTCAGCTCCAGATGTTATCTGTGAAAGAATTACAGTAATGATAGTAAACTCATGGTATCGTGTTGAGAATTAATTGAGATGGTATTTTGTAAAGTGCTGTATCTTTGTGTGTCAGTAAATGTGAGATGGCACACACATATACACACACAAGAAAAGAAAAAAAACAAGACTGGTAGAGAGAGATAAAATTTTTAAAAATCTGATATTGAAAAATTATTTGAAGATAGTAAACTTGGAGAAAATATGTGAAGACATTGTCAGAAGCAGCACAAATACTATATATGTGTTAAAAAACTCACCCCATGGTCTTTGCAAACTACTGTTGCCCAATTGTTTACTTATTTATTGTACCTCTTTCCCATTAAAGTATAAGGTCATGGAGAGAAGGACATGTGTGTGATATTTGTTCATTGGTGTATATACAGTGCATGGAAAGCTTCTTGGCATAGAGTAGGTGGTCAAGAAATAACTGTTCAATGAACAAATAAACAGGAAGCCTGTCCCTTCTGTTGAGGGCCCAGCTCCAAGGAGAGTCCAGAACTGTGAGGGAAAGGCCTAGTTTTAGCCTCAGTCAATGCTGAAAGTACAGATGAACGGTACCTGCATCTCCCTTCATGGGTCACGGTTTCCACATCCCTCCATGGTTCATAGTCTCCACATCCCTCCACATTTCTCTGTGCACCATATTGAAGGAAGGCACCTCCACAGATATAATTTTCTTCATCTGATCTGGCCATGACCTGGGAACTGGCAGTAAAGTAGCCATTCTCCACGTTTGGTAAAGTGATTCTATTATTTCCTCTTCTGACCTGCATTCCATTTTAAGGCACATTTCTTGAGCAAATGATTTTTTGCTTATCTTAGTGACAGAAATTCATCACTCTTTATTTAGACAGGAACAGATATTGCCAAGAAGGTGATACAATGCATCCATAATCTAAACTTTAAGGGGCAAAGGGATACCAGATATAGGGAAGGTACCGTGGAGTGCATGGACAGTCACAAGTGACTGTCTGCCAGATGGGCCGGAGCCACATCCTAGAAGGATGTTTTAGAAATCCTTTAGCAAAGAGAGGCGGTGAGTGAGTAGACAACAGAAGGCCAAAGGCTGCAGGTAGCAAAGCACACACAATGCAAGCTGAGCTGGAAAGCCCGTCTAAGACTTTTGCTGCGACCCTTTAATAAAGTTCATCATATTGTGCTGACTCTCAACTATGAAATTATTTCTGTTGCTACTTCATAACTATTATGAATTGTAATGTATATATCTGTGTTCTCCAACGGTCTTGGGCAACCCCTGTAAAAGGGCAGTTTGGACCCCCAAAGGGGTCGTAAACCATAGGTTGAGAACCGCTGATCTAAGCGATTCTCAGTGAGCGGCTACCTTGTGCGTCACTGCTGTACCAAGTGCTGCAAGCACAGGAGGAAATGTGATCCTTGTCCTCAACTTCCTGGCCGTGTTTGGGCAGATAATAGACTATTGCTAATAGGCTTGGAATTTCAGATTTTCAGTAAAGCAGATTCAACTAAAATATCAGAAGGGGATACAACTTCTCTAGCCGACAATCACTGTCAAATTACGTGATTTTCTAATTTTTAAATTACATTTACCCATTGTGTATGTGTGTGTGTGTGTGTATGTGTGCAGGTACATGTTTACCATGGTACATGCATAGGAGTCAGAAGACAACTTGTGGATGCTCATACTTCCATCTACAATATGGGACTCAGGGATTGAACTCAGGTCATCAGGGTTGGCAACAGGTACCCCTACCTCCTGAGACATATTTCTAGCACTCATGTTAATTTCTTGCCATCCAGTTGGTAGAGTCTGATACCACAGCACCAAGCTTCTGACACACGCCATTTTCCTTCTGTGTGGATGCTTGATAGCAGAAAGGAACTGAAAGAGTTAATCTATTTCCAACAGCAGCAGAACCTGAAGACTGACGGTGAAGGATGTTTTGGTTTTAGTTTATTGAGATGGTGGCTCTGCTGACCCCCTAGATTCCACAGCCAGTATGCGGTCTCAGATAAATCCTGACAGCTCATGGCTGAGCTGTTAGACCCGTCACACAATTCTTAGCTCCCCTCTCAGCCTGGCTGTCTGCAAGACCAGCTCAAGCTTGTCCGCTGAGATTTTATGTCCTCTGGAGGTGTCTAATCTTGGGCAAGATAAATTTATCTAAATTGCTAAGATATGTGGCTCAGAGACTGAACAAAGATCCAACATGAAGGGTTCAAGAGTTAATCCAAAGAGGTCATTGTGCTCACCCAAACACTGCTACACCAGTGCAAACACAGCCTTTTATTTCAACAGGGCTGAGAAAACATCAGCAAACATTCTTACAGAGAAGCTGAAGAATCCTTCAAATAAGAAACACAGTAGCATATGTATGGAACAAAAGTGCTATTGGTTAATGATAATTTTCTTTTTAACAAAAAAATAGTCACACAATTTAAAGACAAATTATTAGAATAAAAGCCTTTTAGCAAGGTTTCTGGAATCTAAGTATAAAGTCTTAAAGCTGACCTGTGTTTACTTGCCAGCAATAATAATTCTTATATTATAATAAAATGCATTCACATTTGAGGAGCAAATAAATAAGAATAACCTAATAACTCTGGAGGAAGATGGGCTGGAAAAGCATGCTCTTTTGTAGTGTTTTTTAAAGCTGTTCTAATTAAGGTAGCATACCAGCAGAGCAGAGAGAAGTCAGGCTAGCAAGCTGAAGAACTGAGCAGCATGCCTTATATACAGAAATCCTGAGAGAAGAGGGTGGACACCGCGCTGGGAGAAGTGAGTGTCTAAAAGCAAAGAATGCAACACTGGCAACACACTGTGAAGAGAAATAGTTTCAGGAGAAATAATGATGTAAAATCTTAACTACTTAAGGGGAAATTGCTTGGACATTTTTGTAGATCCAGCCGTAAGAGACAAATAAGTTAAATCATGACAATGCATGGGTGTCCGGTAAAATATACTGTTGATAGGGTAAAGGCAAACAAAACTTTCAAATCAGAAATGATATTGTAGCACATATAACCAACATATGGTTGTTATCAAGAACAAAAATTTCCTGTAGGCCATTAAGAAGAGGAACATGCCAATACAATATAGTGCTAGGCAATCACAAAGGACACATGGAATGTAGAACAGCTTTAAGAAAATACTCAAGCTCATTGGAAATCAGGGAAATATAAATGAAAGCTAGAATTGGGTACTGTTCATCACTTCCAAGACAACTCCAGGTAAACTTGCCAGCAACAAGCAAGTGCTGACCAACTTGTAGCATTACTTGGGAGCCTCACTCATTGGTGGTTAGCATTAAGGTTTTCGCAAAGCAGTTTTGCCATATAACCCTTGGACAATTTGAAGACACCTGGGTAGAGGAATATTAATCCAGCAACATGGCTGCTTTGGCAAGGGATCACATCCAAAGACCTAGGTCTCTGGTCACGTTTCTCATTTCTATCTGTATTTCAAGGCTCATCACCAAGGAAACCCATAAATAGCATTCATACAGTTTCCCCATTCTCATGTGGCTCTGTTTAGTGCTTCTCTACAATTCATATTCTCTTCTGAATTGAACATGGGTTACCTATATAATGTTTCTACCTACTTAAACTCCAAAAGCTAGCTAGCCTATATTCTCTCTGCAAGGGGTGAAGCTCTTCATTTCAAGCCAGCTAACTCCTATCCAAGCTGGTGGCTCCCACTCAAGCCAGATGTCTCCCACTCAAGCTGAGTGTTATTAGATTAATTTTCCCCAGATAACTTGAAAACTCAGATTTTATATAAACATCCCTATCAATTTTTAAATATGGGCGACCATTTTACATCAAACACTGCAGATTGGCCCACCCAATCTGCCCTCAGTTTGTTGGTTTGCGCTCTTGCTATACGACTCAGTGTGGCTTTTGCCATTCAGTAGTGGTCATCTGATAAGTCTTGGAAGAGATGATGAAAGATGTCCTCACCTTTCCTCTGATATCTGAAGAGACATTAATATGTGGCTTCAAATTCTTTCCGATTCTTTGTATTGAAAGGCAAGGTTTACAGCCTTTCTTGTCCCGGGCAAGCAAAGTGATGATAGTGCAGATGCCACTGTGCTGCCTTGGCAATAGAAACTTGCCTCTTGAACCATGTGTTTTGTAGAAAACCTGCCATGTCGTGTCAGTAGCACACTTCCCTGACATTCTAGAAAGACCACATGTAGATGCCAATTGCCTGTGTCTCGGCTCAACTAGTTAGCTGCCCCTGCAAGGTGCCAGGCTCATAAGTGACCCCACTGCTGACCCTCTGAAACAGTTTGAGCTCTTTAGTGCATACTGTCCATGCAGAGCAGTAGAGCCCTGCCGCACCCTGCATGCTGCACCAAGCATACATGTACCCTGGGCGTTGTGCTTTGCACGTTATACCCTGTATGCTGCACCCTGCATGCATGTGTGACTTATGAAATTGTGAGAGATGAGCAAATATTTGTATTAGGTTGGGAGGCTCTGGAGCAGTCCATTATGCACGAACAGATAACTAAACACTCTACAATTTTTTGTTTAGTTCCTAATTTATCTTAACCATGAATCACTATCACTAATGAAATTTATTATGATTTGCTTTGAAGATGGAAACAGCAGATGATTTCTTATCAATTCCACATATATTAAGTCTAGAATAAAAGGCCTGAACAAATCTGTGAGAAAGGAGTAAGCACCCAAGGGTGTGCTGTCTGAGGATGAGTTGGGAAATCAAAGTCTAGATGTTATATGGAGTTGTCCTATGGACCTTTTGAAATGAACAGCATATTTGAGTATCTGGGGTTAGTTCTTTAGCTGATTTAAAGATTCTGTTCAATAGATTCATCCAGGAGTTTGTCTGAACAATAGAACATACCCAGATAGAAGAACACCCCATTAAGGAGAAAATCTATATTTTTGCACATACACTCACAAAAATCTAAAGCCATTCTATAACCTAGCTGTCATCCAACCAGAATAAGGGTGCATAATGTTAGGCATTATAGTTCAGGATACACATGGGCCCCCTTGAAAGAGATTACTGCTTTATTCAAATAGAAAAAGCTGTGTGAAGAAGCATGAGATGTTGGGGTGTGGAGGGAATTCGTCGGGAAGAAGAATGATACCCAAGACTACGTTCTAAAGGAATCTTGTTTGCACAGACATTAGTGGGTCTCTGAGAGCAAAGTGATAGTTGGCATTTTAAGATGCCTGTATGGAGGAAGGCAGAGAGTAGGTTAAAGCATGGTACTGGAGCATCAATCTACACTAGATGAAGATGTGGCTCTACCTTCTCAGTTCCTACTCAAGGGGGCAGAGTGGGTACTGTCAGTAAGGGAGCGGACTAAGGGACAAAAGTAGACCAAAGATGGGAAGGAATCTGCACAGGTCATGGAAGATGCTGCATACCTTATTCTTCATGTTCATCCTCAGGAAACTCTTCCCCAGCTCTGGAGCATCAGGAGCTAAGACTTGGAATCAACCAACTCTTTTTAACATAATAGAGGCTTTAAGAAATAGAGGTGTGTCCCCCTAGAGAACCTTGAGGGAAATGGAACAGCATGAAGGAGAAAAACCTTTGCCTATCTGAATGAGAACAGTACCCATAGCTCCAGCCACAGAAGAAGCTGCTGTTATTTACGGCTTTGTGCATCAGAACAAGTAGAGCCTGTGCCAATGGAGAATGAGAGCTCTAACACTCCCACGAACAAGCTTCATACACTTGTATCTGTGCTAGTCTCTTCTCATGTCCATCTTTTGTACGTTCAGTGAATGAGCAGCACCTTTGCCCACAAGAAGCAGATAGTCCAGTTTAATGGTCACATGATAATTTTGTTGTGAGGTAAAGGTTCAAAAGTGATAGTAGTCTGGCACTAGGAGTCACAAAGGAGAGTCTATCCCAGTTTGGGGTCTAGGTCAGGAGCAGATGGAAAGGAGAGTGGCTGAGGAGGCTTCTGAAGGACATTAGTAGGAGCTGGCTGAGAAATAGAGTAGCTCAGAGCATTGCTGCCAGAGGACGGAGAATTAGCAGAGCTACCGAGCTGTGAAATAGTGCGGTGCGTGAGACAGATGCAGATGGTTTTCCGGGACTGGGACGTCCAAGGTGAATTGCAAAGGAGAGGCAGGCGATGGGGCTGGCTGCCTTGGGATGGTCAGGTTCTCAGGGCCTGAGCTGGCTGTAGGTAGGGCAGCGACACAGGACAGTATTTCAGATGGAGCATTCTGCAGGTATGCACGGCAGTGTGTGGGCTCAGAGCAGGCAAGGCTGGAGGAGGCAGAAAGCAGGATGCCATTTCCATTGCCCCGGCCCCACTGCACAAGATCCAAACAAGGACACATTACTATGGTTGTAAGGTGGACAAGACCAGGTCATAATTGGAAGGGGAAGTCAGACCTGTTTCACTGGAAAAGGGAAGCTGACTGGTGAAGCTCAAGTTTCTGACTTGTGAAATTGTGAATGGTGGGGCCATTGATTGAACTTGGGGATTCAGAAGAATGGATAGTATGGAAGGAACCGGTGGGAGAGGTTGTGGGGTGGTGGCAATTACACTGGTGGAAACAGAAATTAAAAACAAAACAAAAATGCCACTTAAATTGTCTTAACCCTGTTCGCCTGAGAAAAGGCCTAGGAAGGTATGGCTCACATGGTGCATTTATGTAGCTTTCTGAGAGGAATGGAGATTGAACCCAGCCAGGGCTTCAAGAATACAGGGCAGGAGCTCTGCTACCTAGCTGCATTCCCAGCTCAGAACCTGTTTTGAAAGGCAGAGTATTAGATATCTCTATTAGGAACCTAGTCACAGCTAAATGTCATGCAATTAGACTGCTTTAGGAGCTGAGGAGATGGCCAGTACAGTACCCACTGTGCAAGCATGCAGACCTAATTCAGACCTCTAGTTCTTGCCTAAAAGCACAGATGGGAGAGAGACAGGCAGGTCCCCAGCATTCACTGGCCGACCAGTCTAGCAACAGGTGAGTTCTGTGTCAAGAGAGAGACACAGAACTGTGTCCCACCTCAAACAAAGTGGAGACCAACAGAGAAAGCTATTTGACATTAACCTCTGGCCTCCACATACATATGCACACACATGTACCTGCATGCACACATAGTCACCACATATACACGCAAGTTAAGGACATTCTATGTTCTGTTCTGTCTGGCAGAGGGTTGGAACATTGTTCTAGGACAACAGGCACACCATTTTCCTTTTCTAAATATAACAGAAATATTTCAAAAACACTCAGTGCTGTAAAATTAAATATAGCAAGTTTTGAACCTGTGAAAAGGTATATTGTTGTTGAATGAAATGTGATTGTTGTTAGAATCAAAATGGAGTTGCTGGTGTCAGTCCTAACTAAAAAGGAGGAGAAGGACCAAAAAGGTTGTGAAGAGCGAATGACAGTTACTATCACAGAATACTCTGCAGGAATCACAAGCTTGCACAGAGGTCACACCATATGCAAATGAAGCATCTCTCTGTGGGGACCTCTGCCCTGCAGCTGTCTGCTTAACCTCACACTGGTGCTATTCTTGCTATTAACCAAGGCTATTGCTTCAATATCTGATGTAATACTACCAGTTTTTATCTTCAGAGTCTCCGCCTTGCCTCATTCTCTTTGAACGGACTCATAGTTCGCCACTGTGTGCATATTTATAGCCTACCACTCTGCCACTCCTAGTAGACACTTATTATTTACTTCCTCTCTGATTGTTTTATTTGGGGCTAAAAACATAGAGCTCCAGAAAAGTTCATAATGTCTTTTTCTGTGTCTCTATAAAATCTTCTCTAGCTTATAATAGTTTAAAAAATATAAACGTTCGTATTACTAAAAGGCACTATGCATACAAGTGGGAAAGAAAAGCCACCAATGGTTTTACTAAGCTATGCACACTGTCCTTGGCAATACTGATCTGCTGAGCAAGACATGACTAATGGGGAACCAGTGGCACCGTTGTTTTGGGATAGCCAGCCACATGTGAATGGATCTGAGGCCTGCGCCACTGCAGGGAATACAGGTCCAGCAATGTAAGCTTTGGTCAAAGTACATTGACTGGGGAGGTCACAGGACGGGGGCAGGGATGTACTAGTGACATTTTGCTAAATAGTTATGTAGTCAAACTACCTTGTAAGTATGTGTGTACACACACTTGTGCATGTACATTGGTGCTGCTTTCAGCCTTGAAAAGTTTGGTTTTCAATGTGTGATGATTCAAGCAAAGACTCATAAATTGCCAAAGTAATGAGAATAAGTGACTATTGTGTGCTCATAAACAGGACAGCTACAACATATTTTTTCCACAGCTCAGGAAATATCACACACACACACACACACACACACACACACACACACACACAGAGAGAGAGAGAGAGAGAGAGAGAGAGAGAGAGAGAGAGAGAGAGAGAGAGAGAGAGAGAGAGAAAAGACTGTAAGAGCTGGGGAATGGGTAGAAGTGCTATGAAACCCTGGCTTCTAGGTATGAACACACAGCAGCTATGACTGTCTGCACATGGTCTGTGTGGAAAGACAAAAGTAGGCGGGGGCTAGTTGGGAAGAATAAGGAAGGAGGTTAGCAGAAGTGGGAGGAGATGAGAGAAGGCAATGGGGGCTAAAAATGATCCCAGCGCTTGTATGCATATATGAAACTGTCAAAAATAAAATTAAAAACTAAAATGTAACTATAAAATTGAAAGCGGAAGAGGCAAGCATTCCTCTGTGGCAGCGATTCCTCCACCTTCCTAATGCTGTGACTCTTTAATACAGTTCCTCATGCTGTGGTGACCCCAGTCATACCTTATTTTGTTTCTACTCCATAACTGTAATTTTACTACTGTTATGAATTATAAAGTAAATGTCTTATATATGCAGGATATCTAATATGCTACCCCTTGAGAGGGTCATTTGACCCCCAAAGGGGTCATGACCCACAGAGCAAGAACCACCATTCTATGGGAAGTGTACAGTAGTAATAGGAGAGAAGAACAACTGAAATCTGCAGAAGGCAACCGAGAATCATATTCTAGGCACGCCTAGCTGAAGGCAACATCAAGCCTTCAACATGAAACCAAGCTCCATATGATGATGATAGCATCATCCAGAAATGGTGACTTGAGTTGTATATATTTTGTCTGGTAAAATGGTGGCCACATCCTGCTTTATACAGATTCCCATGAAAGCCTGGAAGCAGGGTACTCCATCCTTGGCACGGTTAATCACTCCCATGTGACTCTGCATCATTCAGTTGCTTGAGTGAGTAGCAGACTGAAGACAAGCTGTATGATGACTAATTAAATTGGAATTTTAATTAAACAAGTAATCTTTTATTTAAATATGTCTCAAATATGTCATACATTTTTATTTGCTATATTTGTCTTGCCTATTTCCTTACTACCAAGGAAAAAGACAAAAAACAAAAAAGAAAATAAAAAAAACACGCATCGACAAAAGAGCTGATCCAGGATACAGAGAGTGGCCTGGTGTGAATTAACCTTTGCTTCCGCAGTAATAATAGTTTGTTTTTTTTTTCAAAGGCAGTTGTTTTCTCTCTCAGGCCCTTGAAATTTGACTTGAAGATCAGGCATATACAGGACTCATGCAGACCACACATACACACACATGCACACACACATGCACATATATGTAAACATATGGGAAGGGGGATGGTCTAGATGGAGTCTGTCAGTCAAACCTATAAATATAGCATTATGATGATGAACTGCAAGCTTGAGCATCCAATCCTTTATTTATCCTCTCAAAAATATTTATCAAAGTAGAGAAAAGATGCACGAGTGCCAGAGAAGAAGCATGAGACAGAAATGAACTAAGGTTATTACAGAAGAACGCTCATGAAAGGCTGAGTGCCTCCAGAGAAAGGAGACTAACGTAGAGAAGGTACTGTTCTCCACTTTCATCTGATGTAATCTTCCTCACAATTGTCTTTTCAAATTCCTTTTGCTTCATCCTATTTATCATGGTATGTGGATGCTTATTCCAGTACTCTGCTGCTCCCAGTAAAGATCACATCCTAAAACTCTCTCCCTCCCTCCACCACCCCCATCCTCTCTTATTTTTGTTAACTATACAGGATCATACACAATTTTGTAATTTCTTTCTTAGAGTCTCTACTTAAGTTAAAAGACATCCTATGAATTTGAAAGCAGAAGAGGCAAAGAGGTAATGCAAATTTCGTGCCTCCTTGCTGTCCTCCGGACATGGGATGGTTCATCTAGGTTACCAACAAGATTAGATTCAGAATCTCCTAGGAGATTAGAAAAGCATTCCTCTGAGAGTACCCATGAGGGTCTTCAAAAGGTCCTCAGCTGAGGAATGCTCTGCCCTGATGCATGGTTTAATCCTTTGATGATTTCAGAATCGGAATTGACTTTGGGGAAGTTGACAGACTATGGATGGTGGGGCCTGGTTGGATGAAGTGAGTTACTGGAAGTTACATCTTGCCTTGGCTCCTTCCTGTTCTTCTAGCACCCTGCTTCCTATCTACCATGACAGGAGCTACCCTTCCTACCATAATGGGCTGAAACCTGAAACCAACCTCTAGCAAAATAAATCTTTCTTCCCTTTAGCAAGTTGTTTCTGTCAGGTTATTTGGGCACAGTCATAAGACTGACTTAACACAAGACTAAAATATGCCCATTACTTGAGAGTACCTGTGTGGCTGTTTCTTGTAAATGGAAAAGACTCTAAGATGCCAATGGGTAAAACACAGATGATTCTAGTTCTAAAGGAAGGACATTCCCCACAGTTAGAGAATAAGTTACTAGAGAAAAAGAACAACAAGAGTTCTTCCTAGAGAGTGAGAGATAGCCAGGGCTTCAGCATGCTGGCTTAATTTACATTCTTTTGCTATTTATAAAACTTTGTGGTGAGTATTCTTCAGAGTGGATAATGAATGGGCAAGTGCCATCTTCCTAGTCATTTCTTGAATTTGTCCTCAGTGTGAGTCTTCAACTTGTGTTGCTTACAGACCACGAGACCAGACCTGGAGCAGGTTGGAGATTAGCACTTGGTCCAAAAGAATTTAACATGCTCAACTTTGTACCGCCCATTTCTGAATAGTCTTCCATTTAGGAAATTGAGGTTTTACTTATAAAGGCTAAGTGAATAAAAGATATAATTGCTTTAGAATACTTCCGGACTCTTAAGTTCCCCCCTTGAAGAATTTGGAAGAATGTTGGACATTGGAGTTTAGGGTCTAATGCCATCAACGAGGTTTCCTTACTCTGCTTCATCTTCCACCTCCCCCCTAAGTGAAGTCCTTGCAATGTAGACAGCGGCACACTGTGAAAGACCAACGGGTCCTCTTTTTCTCTAATTCAAGTTTCACTTTAAGTGATGTTAATTATAGCATTTGAAGGGAGGAGATAATTCCACACAAAATGGACACACTCTATAATGTACCCATTAAACTGCTAAAAGGTAGAGTGGTGAGGCTATCACAGAAGTCAGTTTAGATCTCTAGTGTTGTCAGGTTGTGACCACAATCACCTGCCCAGCTCAGAGTTGGAAAAACCGGAAGCTATTCCACGTTCCGGGACAACAACAACAACAACCAAAACAACTAAAGGAAAGAAAAGGGCAAAAGGAAAAAGAAAGAAAAGAAAACACTGCAAGGAAGAATTAAGTCCTAAGTGACTGGTTCCATCATGCTCACCCTCTCCACCCTAAGGAAAGAAATAGCTAACCACACCCTGAAGACTACTTTGGGGTAAAACTGATGGGCTGGGATGGGAACAGGGCATGATGATCTGTCTAAAACGTCCCTTTCACATAGGTGTGCACATGCTCCCCAGCAGTGAGGATTGGGACACCAGGGTTCCATGCTCAGGAAGTGCCAATTTCATCTGGCGACTGGATACATATTTACAAAGGGCCTGTACACTCCCAGCTTCCCTCTGCAGCCTGGTACCTGGAGGGCTCCTGCCCAAGCCTCGCCTACAGCTTCAATGGTGTTTCTACTGTACCTCAGAAATAGTAAATACCTTAAAGCCAAGTAACCTTAGCCTGGAGATCTAACCTGGTATTTATTAATTCTCGCATCCCCAACATACAACACTGAAAGGGTCACTAAATTCTGAAGGTAGCTATGCTGCAAAATAGTTTTAAATTAATGATTGTACAATATTCATTTATGCTTGAAATTCCAGACCTAGACCAAGCTTGTGGCTACCTGCATTGACATTCTTGTCATCTAGCAGAGTTTTGCTACCTGGCTTCAGGATATGAGTGTATCCTAAGCCAAGCAGGCTAGAGTTGTTCACTTTGGTTGAAACGCTGGCATCAGGGTCGACCTGATACTTGGCTGCTATTCCAAAGCGAGTGTTACTGTTTCCTGCTGTCCAGGAGAGACTGACAGAAATCTCCAACTTCTTGTTCACCTTCTGGTAAATGGAGCCATCAAACTCTGTCCTGACTTTCACATTAGAATGAAGCTGGGATTCTCTTGTAGCCAACTGCGAAGTTGCTCTGTGTCACTCAAGACTTCGCAGTCTCAAAATTCATCTGGTAGACAGACAGACAGCTCTCATGGCCAAGCACCAGAGCCCCTCCCCAACGCCCTGATCTGGGGACCAATGATGTCAAAGGTTGATCTGCTACTCCTGTACCCTGTCTTGATTTTAGCATTTTTCCCTAGTGTTAGGCAAGAAGGATGAGTCAGAGGTCAGCTTCAGTCCACACGCAAAATGGTCTTCCACAGTGATCTCTGTGTCCAGGGTGTTTGTTGTCTGTGTTCCATTTCTCTGTAAACCTCAGCCCGCACTCGGTCCACCTGTCCTTGGTTTCCAGGCTGCCATTCACTTTGGTGGTCTCTGTGTTGGCGGAGCCTGAGCTGGAAAATTCCAGTCCATTCTCAGACTTCCTTTTCAAATCAAGTTTTATTAAGCCAAAGACATCCCTGGTGGACTTGCCAAGATCAGCATATGTGAAAGGCACAGCCATTTTCTTGGAGGCGGTGATGGCTGGAACTCTGGCGGGTCTTGCAGCGAGGAGCCAAGGAGTTTTCTTGATGGGAAATCTTCATCGCCGGTGTGCTGGGAGGGTGTGAATACTTTCCACCTAAACCATCCAGCAGTCACTCAGCGTATGCGGAACAACTTGTTGCACGCTTGCACAGCACAAAACAAACCAGGAAAGTGTTCTGATCAGAGGGCAAAGCAAGCTCTTTGGATTTGCTTCACTGATGATGAGAGGCCACAAAGGCCCATGATTTCCTCGGGACACTCCTATTTTATTAACAGTGTCAGCATTCTGCACCGCTATTCGGCTGTGCTTGCTGTCATGGCTCCTGCCAGTGGCTAACCAGTCGGATGGGGAGCTTTTGGCTCTGTGCTTACATGTTCTCACGTGGGTCAGCTTACCTGTGTGAGCTTCTGGCCTTCAGTCTGTGTTGGAATCCTGAAGGAGTTAGATTTCCTGTGAGCTGCAGCAGCAGGATAGACACACGTGCTGGCAAGAGTAAGGGGAAGCTGGCGAAAGGCAATGTGGGGAGTTCCCGAGTGGAAGCTTCTTCATCCAACTTTCCTGTCCCCTAAGCCTGGTGTGAGAACAACTGGCCTAACTTGGATATTGAAGGCGGTTTCCTTCTGTTCATAAACTAGGCTGTTCAGCCTCTGCCTTTGGGTTTACAAGGTAGCTTGTCTTGGAAGTCCATCACTTATGATAAGCATTTCCATTTCCTCAGTGGGTCTCAGTAGCCAGTATCTAGAGACATCTTTGCTTATCAAAATTGTGAAGGGGAGGGAGGAAGGGAAGGACTATTGGCAGGTAGGAGACAAGGACAGAGCTGCTGCTGAGCCTACACTACACAGGAAATCTTGTGACGGAGGTTTCTGGCCCCAGCTCAGCAATGTGAGGCTAACACGCTCTCACCTACCTTTCTGGCTGGAGGTCCTGGAGATCTGAAGATGGCTCCTACTTCTATTGCTCCATAAGCTTTTCTTTTTAACTTTGGGTTCATAAGTATGGTTTGGAACATGGCTGTGCCTTTCAGCATGTATTTCAACATTCCAGCTAGCAAACTGTGTGTTTGGCCAAGGAGAAAAAGTGGTATCCCTCATTGTAAATTCTCTGGCTTATAGTATTTCAAACTGTATGTTTGGCTAGGACAAGTCCACCCGTGAGAGATAGTTTCCTTCTTTCCTATAACGAAAACTAACCAGAGGCACCGGAGTCTGGAGAACTAAAGACAGTACCCCCTGTGATTCACAAAGATAAATGCTGAGTGAACCCTACACCATCAAGCTGACAGTGTCTAAGGCATGACACTCAGCCCGGGCCAGGCACCGTGTCCCATAGCATACGCTCTGTAACTGGTTCAACCAGCTTCACCAACATGCTTCTCCCATCCTAAACAAGCCATTATTTTCCTGAGTTTTTAATCTCATTACATAGAAAATAAAGGTATGACATCAGGTGATATGAAACTCCACTATTCCAGAATCCATGCCTCAATTGTTATATCTTATAACACATGTTCAACTATTTATAGTTCATTTCAGAACAACATGGTCAATGTGCAATTATTAATGATAGAAGAATTCTCATAGATTACATGTTTGATCACTGTTCATATGTTAGTGGACTAAAACTAAACATAGAGTATCAGCATAACATGGTTAATTCTATAATTGCTTTGTCATCTTACATAGCTTATAAAATAGGAATAAGAATTAAATAATCAAGAACATAGAAGATATTGATCCCAGTTCATATGATCCAGGAATAATGCAGTGACTCTGAAAATATGCTTATAAAGTTGGCCACCATGTAGATGCAAACCAAATGTTGTGGATACCTCTTTGACTTTCCATCCAGTGTTACCTGTTAAAGAAATTCCCTAGTAAGGGATGAGAAGACAGAAGCACGCCCCTGAATATTAGCAACAACACTCTAAACCCTAAAACTTTGAGAACTTTTTGGTACTAAGAAGGCTGGAGGAAGAAGACGCAATTCAAAATATGAATCTGTGGTTTCCCTTCAGCTGGGACACATAAATGCAAAACCTCCAAGATATCAAAAGCATGAGTCATTTTTCCTGCTTGTGTGTTCCCAAATAGCAGAAACCGTGTAGCTTTCTGGCTGGGCTTAAGAATAAGAGCTTCAAATTAATAAGCAAAGGGGAGTTTGCGTCCAATCTAAATCCAAATCCACATGCAAACATGCAAGCACAATTTGTAAATTGGAATCAGAGTGAAATCCTTTTGAGCCTTGCCTATCTCTAATTAGCAGCAAGTTAGCCCCTATGCCCAGCAAGGCACAGCCAGAGTGATTGGTGCCATCAGCCAGATAAGGCCTCCTCTGAGAGAGAGCGAAGTTCTCTAGCAAGAAACATCCATCCTCTCCATTGCAGTTCAATTATGTTGGCGGACATAGCAAGAGAAGGGGATGTTTTAGGTGGTATAATTGCAAGTTTGCAAGGAGGGATGTGCTTTTGATCGAGAGGACGATATATAGAAGGAAATGAGTTCAGTCCATGGCAGCTTCTCAAAAGTTCTCACTGCAAAGTTCGGAGGTCTCACTAGGGTAACTGTGAGTGAAGGAAGGAAAGGCCACTGGGGTAAAGGCGGAAGACTCCGTGTCTTCCAAAGAGGTTGAAAATAGACACAAGACTTTCATGTTCAATGGTGGGACGAATCTAGGGAAAGTCTTTATGTATACGTAAAAGTGGATTTCTTAGGCCACATAGTCTTCATGATGGAGCAAATCTCACAGAGTGTATGGACTTAATGTAGGATTCCTTACTTCTCTGGATTCCCTGGGTTGCTGGGGTCAGCATGGTGGCTCCTCTGTTGGTTTTGCTCAGGGTCATCCTTGAGGGTGCCATCACCTGGCAGCTTAACAGAGCCTAGAAGGTGGGAGGTGGTTTTGTGCATGATTGGCTCTGATATTGCCTGTCACTGTTGCTCATCCTACATGGTTGGTCTCATTCAATCGTCTCTCACAGGTCTCCTTACTTTGTGAGGGAAAGTCTGAATTTGTTTTTCTTAGTACACACATGTGCCACCACACTCAACAAACAATCTACATACCTCTACCACAGTGTATGAAGCTGGTAGGGTACTGTATACATATTATGAAGTTCTCACCATAGATAATATTAACCACTGTCCCTACTGTTAGACCTCACTGAGGGAAGTAGCTGATGTATTGAAACATGTGGTCCCCATTTTCCCTGCCACGTATCAAAGCATCAAAGCACTGGACTGAGTGATACGGTCTTGTTGACATGCACAGTTCTTGGGAGCTCATTTTTAGCTCCATCTTTAGCTGTCAAGAGTAAATGAATTTTATGTTGCTTTTGGGGCTAGAACATGTGTGACATTAGAATGCAGAAAGGAATAGTGCCTTCTTGAGCCTCCAGTAATATTTCTTCCTTCTATTTCTTCATTTCATATGACCTTTGAAAATATAACTATTTATAGGTCTCACTTTCCTTCAGGATATAGTTTAAAGGTCAAATAGCCCCCTTGATTGGCATTCAAGCTAGACAGGACAGGTTGCAAAAAAAAAAAAAAGACCCATGTATAGAAAGCAAACAAACAAACATGTGAGATGCTCAAAAGGAAACTGGGAGAATAAACTATGCATGTCCCATTTATTCTTTCAAGGTTAGTGATTAGATAATGCAAACTGCCTTTATTGAGGCAGTGTGAATAAAATGACAGAATTGTAGTGCCACATGAGAGCTTTCTCCAGCTGACAGTGAACATTAAAAAGGGAGTTGCGGGGCACTTGGGAGATGGCCAAGCAAGCAAGGGGCTTGCCTTGCAAGCACAAGAGCATGAGTTGGATTCCCAGAAAAAAATACAACAAAAGCCAAGCATTGGATTATGTACTTATCATCCCAGTGTTAGGGAGGCAGAGACATCTGGTATACACACACACACACTATGCGTGTACATGATTGCATGAAAACACAAGAGAAATGTGGATTTTTTAGCTTTGTCTATTTAAGCTGTGTTCGTATATTTATTGCTGGATTGAGATATTTGATACCAATTGGCACACTCAAGTCAGACATGTCTGCAGAAAAGACTCTGCTGAAATTAGATGACAAAACATTTACACACCCACCAGTTTGGGCATGATAATTCTAAAGATTCTGAGGTCATAATCCAGTTGAAAAGACAATAGCATTGTGGCCATTTAACACTGACTTCCCTGAGTGTAGCAATGGGATTAGAGTCAGCAGTGTCCATATTTGCCATTCTTGGTATGATCTATAGAATAGTCTTCCTATCCTGGCATGGTACAAGTGTCTGCTAACCTTTCAAGGCTTAGCTTGTCTTTGTACCTGCTTCTCACTTCACTGTTACTGTTGTTGATCCTTGTTTTTATTTACTATTAGTGGTTGCGTTGCTATTACCTTGTTGGTGGGATCTTGCTCTGTTTCCCCATCAACTGTCTTTGTGAGCCTGTTGAAAGAATTCAGATGATATTGCCTGTCACTGTTGCTCATCACTGCTGCACATAGAAGACAAGTGCAGTTTGTTTCTTGGTAAAATGGAGACACTCTCAAGCAGTGAGAGTGATCAGTAACCAAAGGAACTGTTGTAACAACCTACATTTTAGGGAAGAAATTATATGATTTCCAAAGTCCCTGGAACAGAAACTTTTTCATGAAGGGTGTTTTCCTATTCAGGTGATTGACAAGCCAATTCGATTAATCCTTAAGAAAGGAGGCAATGATAGATCTTTGTGTTCTTTATGAAAAAGCTTTAGTGCATGAACTTCCAGACATTTAAAGTGCCATATCTTGATCCAGGGCCAGAGATAAGACTAAGATCCCATTCTTTTAATCAGTATTCAGAACACTGTAGCTTATAAATTACCGATCATGAGTGAGGGATGTGCACCCAATGACTGTTAAGTCTGCTTATATCTGATGAGCTACCAATACTACCCAGCTCACATGATGCACAACTTGTTTATAGTCTTACTAGCTTTGTGTTCCCAGAGGCTAGCACTGTACTGAAACCACTGAGGTTTCCACACTTTTAAAAATTAATTGGACCTTCTTCCATAAGCTTTGAATAATTTCATTAGGCTGGTGTGCTTTGAGACAGCTCTGGGAGAGACATGCCATTAGCCCTAATTTTTTCCTGTAACAGCTAAATTCTCCTGGGGAGCATCTCTACAAACTAGCTAAACTGAGATCTTATTCAATGATTGTGAGAAGATACACACTATTCTATAAGCTATTCTTGCAACACTGAGTGAAAATAACAATAGATTTTCATGAAGGTGAACCTCTGTAATCCCAGAAATTGACCGCTCAGCTGTGAGGATCCTGAGTTCAAACCAGATCATACTATATAAAAAGATCTTGTCTTGCCACAAAAGCAAAGCAAACCAAGCCAAGCCAAACCAAACCAAATCAAGAAAATCCTCAAACAAGATAGTTAAACCTAACTCCACAGACTTGAAGAAGTTGCAGTTTGAAAGAGAACCAAAATGCTAGGCCTTTCATCTATTGTTTGGAAGACAGTGACTAAATTCCTATCTCAAGATCTCTGCTCTGTCATTTATTGAAGGAAACAGCTGATGAGAGAAAAGACAGGGGTATATTCACAAACCTTGTTTCTCATAAAGGGCTGAACTATAAAATAAACTTAAAACAACTTGGTTAAAAGAACAAAATTACCTAATAACTCAATTTTAAAATGGACTAAGGGCATGAACAGGCATTTCTGCAAAGGCTTTCAAATGGCCAATAGGTATATGAAAATATGCCCAAACATCATTAATCATCAAGAAAAATCAAATCAAAATGCCCAGTGAGTTAGCACTCCATACCTGTCATGATGGTTACATTCTATTGTGGGCAAAAAGACAAAGAAGCTGAGCCCTGATATGCCCTTATAGGAATGCAAAACGGTGCAGCCACTGTAGAAAGTAATGCAAATCCAGGAAAATGTAAAACAAAACTATCCCAACTCATCACAGTCAGAACAGCTATCATCAAGAAAACAACAGTAGTAGTGAAGATGCCCTGGGTGGTGGTGGAAAACTACAGGAAGGAATGTGTATTAGTTCAGCCACTATTTTAAAAAAATCAGTGTATAGAGTCTACAAAATCTCAAAATATGATCCAGGTATACCACTCCTGAGTACCCATGAAAGACAAACTCTAAGCCAACATAGGAATAGGCACTCACATACCTATACTTATCACTGTACTGTTTAGAACAGCTGAGCTCTGGAGTCAATAGATTAATGGATAATGAAAATTTTATGTATTTATACAGGTAAGTTTTTCTTGTGAGTGGAATCTACATTTTTAAATGATAGGCCAATTGGGGCTACAGAGATGGGTCAGCAATTGAGAGTACCTGCTGCCCTTGAAGAGCACCCAGGCCTGTTTGCCAGCACCGACATGATAGCTCACCATCATACGTAACTACAATATCAGGGGATCCAACATCTTCTGCTCTCCTCTGTACCAGGCACATATATGTTGCACAGATACACATGAGGGCAAAACATCCATACACAGAAAATAAATAAAATTTTTGAAAAGATATAAAAGTAGAAGAGCTAACTATTTGGGAAAAGGAAATGAACCATCAAGAGGAAAAAACGTGGGGAAAGGAGGTGTATTATGTCTGCCTAGAGAAACGGAGCCAATTGAATGAAGATGTATTAAAAAGAAATTTATTAGCTTGGCTTGCATGATGTGGTGAAAACCAGTAGATTCCCAGTTTATGTGGCTAGATGTCTCATCAGCCCTAATCTGGTCTTGAAGGCCTTGGGGGTTCCTGGAGAGCTTCTGGTCTTCAGTGCATGCTTGAAACCTAAAGAGGTCGGGAAATTGTGGTACATTTACACAATGGAATACTACTCAGCTATTAAAAACAAGGAAATCATGAAATTTGAAGGCAAATGGTGGGAACTAGAAAAGATCATCTTGAGTGAGGTAACTCAGAAGCAGAAAGACACACATGGTATATACTCACTAATAAGTGTATATTAGCCATATAATATAGAACAAATATACTAAAATCTATGCTCCTAAAGAAGCTAAACAATAAGGAACATCCTAGGGAAGATGCTCAATCCTTGTTCAAAAGGACAAATGTGATAGATATTGGAAGCAGAAGAAGACAGGGAACAGGACAGAAGCCTACCACAGACAGCCTCTGAAAGACTCTACTGATCGAGGTATCAAAGCAGAGGCTGAGAGCCATAGCCAAACTTTGGGTAGAGTGTAGGGAATCTTATGAAAGAAGTGGGAGATGGAAAGAACTGGAGGAGCTGGAAGACAGGAGCTCTAAAAGGAGACCAACAGAGCCAAAAAACTGATCCCTGGGGGCCCTGAAGAGAATGATACCCCAACCAAGGACCATGCATGGAGAGGACCTAAAACCCAGGCTCAGATGTAGCCCATAGACTCAGTATCCAAGTGGAGTCCATAGTAGAGGGAGCAGGGGCTTTCTTTGGCAGGAACTCAATCACAGGCTCTCTGATCACCTCTGCCTGGGGGGTGCAGCCTTGCCAGCCCACAGAGGAAGACAATGTAATTAGTCCTGATGAGACCTGAAAGGCTAGGGTCAGATAGAAGGGGAGGAGGACCTCCCCTATCAGTGGACTAGGGGAGGGGCATAGGAGGAGATGAGGGAAAGAGGGTGAGACTGGGAGGGGACAAAGGAGGGGGCTACAGCCAGAATACAAAGTGAATACATTGTAATAGATAATAACAATAAAAAAGAGGTTGGGTTCTATCATCAGTGAAGGAATGTAGCAGCAGCAGGGTTGATGAACTCTCCACCAAGAGTGAAGGTAAGCTGGCGAAAGCAAAGCTGCCTTCTCCCATGTCCCGGTGTCTGGGCTGCTGCCCATCTGTAGGGTGGTTCCTCCTACTTAAATGATCTGATCAAAACACTCCTCACAGGAGTGCTCCACAGCTTGTCTTTTAGTCGGTTCTACATCAAGGCTAGCTGACAACCAAGATTACATCCCAGGAGAGGAAGGGGGTGTGAAAATGATCAAAGTACATAATGTACAGTAGGAAAAATGTCATAATGAGGCTTATTATCCCGTGCAAATATGAACTGATTATGATGGTTGATTTGCCACTGGGGTCACCAGGGAGACAAGCCTCTGGGCATGCCTGTGGGGTTAATAGTCTTGATTAGACTAATTGTCAAAGTTACAAAATGTATGATGCTATTTCACAAGGACTGACGGGGGTGGGAAATGGTGAGTTACAAATTGATGGGTATAAACTTCAGTTTCAAGAGGCAAATTGAGTTTGAGAGATCTGTTTGCAACATTCTACCAACAGTCAACAATGGTACATCATACACTCGAACATTTATCAAGAGCTGATGTTAAGCCTTCCTTTCATATGAAAAATGGAAGTGAAGAAAGGAAAAGAGTGGTAGTAATTTCTGTGCAATGTAGATCACGGTTTCCTAATCACTATACAATTTTACCCCAGGGAGGAACATCTAGACTCACATGATGTCTACAGCCGACTCTCAAAGTGCAAGGTGCGAATTCTTTACAACTGTGCTGGGTGTAGAACAGATGCACATATCATACTGGCGTCACAGAGCCTGAGTGCACCCACAGGGTAGCTCCTTGTAGATGTCATGTTGGGAAGCTTACCTTAGGTGCTCAGGACCTCTTTACTTATCCATAAGCTGGAGTGGGCAATGGTGCTCACACACATTTCCCAGCCTCTGAGGCCTTTAACAGCCACAGAATACTATAAAAGAAAGTCAGGACCTATGTATCTGCTGAGAGCTATTTACAGCGTGTATTACTGTTTTCCTGTAAGCAGGTAATTATGGTGGACTTTCAAATGCTTTCATGTTATGAATACTCGGTATTTTCAGATGGGAGCATATAACTTTGGAAGTGAGTGACACCCAAACAAAGCCTTTGTCTTTAGAATATCACTATTACAGTGCTCTCTTTTTCAATATCAAAGCACAGGCCTTTGGTGCATGCATTTGTAAGCTGTCATCTTGCTCTGAGATGGGTGTATGCAGAGGAGCTAGGAAGTTGGGTAAACTGAGGAATGTTAACAGACATGACTCAAGTCCCTTTTCTCCTATCAGAGCTTCTCTTTAAGCCTTGTGCCTTTTACTCTGGCTAATTAGTCTATCTGAATAATTTTACTTGTAAGTCCTGAGATGAAATACTAGCCAAAATGGTCTAGACCAATGGTTCTCAACCTGTGGGACATGACCCCTTTGGGGTCAAATGACCCTTTTCACAGGGGTCACTGAAGACTGTGGAAAAAAACACAGATATTTATATTGCAATTCATAACAGTAGCAAAATTACAGTCATGAAGTAGCAGCAAAATCATTTTATGGTTTTGGGTCACCACAACACGACCACCTGTATTAAAATGTCATAGCATTAGGAAGGTTGAGAACCACTGACCTAGACAGCCACCCCAAATTCCTGGCACCCTGGGAGTGAGAAATGAGGAGTAAAACATGGAAAACACAGATATTTTAGTTGCCTTTAAAGGCTTAGGTGAGATCCCCAGTCTGTACCAAGGACTCAATTCTATATAAAGTATTTTTCAAACCTAAATGACATAGAAATGATCTGGAGTCCTCACTAGAAAACACCAATCCTGAACCCATAGTTTGAACCACCATCTGCTTCTATACTCCCCCCCCCCCCCGTTCATGGACCACACTTGGAAAAATAAGGCTAAAGAGATAAGAGAAAAGGCCCCGTGTTAAATAAAAAAGCCTCTTCTGTTCAGACAGTTCTCTATCACCACACAGACGTAGATTCTGCAGCCCTTCTCTCGGGGAGCTGCTGGTCCTAGGGAGGGTTGTGACTTCGAGGTGAAAAATCGACACCTAACACAAGATATAGTGGTGCCCAGCATATACTATGCATGTCAATGGGAGCCAAGTGGTCAGGTGGGGGGAACTGTCATTTCCATGCTGTGATACTGTTCTCTAGGTAGACAGGTCAAGAGGGGTAAGTGGACGGCTCCCTCCAAGAGTAAATGCCCCATGCAACAAGATGCCAGCCAGGAAGCCCTGCTTCTTGTTTGCTTCATCGACCACACCCAGCCACCTGCTAAGAATGGCCAATGACTGTGAGGAGATGTCTCTGTCAGTGTAACTTAAAAATAGTTTGTTTCATAAGTGTAAATGTTTCTGGCCCTGCCAAAAAAGCTTTCAATTTTTGGGGGTGGGGTGGGGGGAATAGAAGAGGAGCTTCTCCTATATTTATGTGTGATGCCGAAATAACCAGTTCACAGGAAAAAGAAAATTATGCAAACAAGTTGATTATTTGTTCTTGTGTCAAGCAACCTTATTTGGCTTTATTTATTTTAGTAAAGGTTTAATTTTTGTTTTGCTATACTGATGTTAAGTTTCAGTCTCTCCTAACTACCTCCAATACTCCCAGCAAAATGACACACTTTTTATATTATTTTAAACTTATATTTATTTTATGTAAAAGGAACTTTTTTAGCCTGTTTCAATTGTTTTCTCTAAGATTACTGCTTTTGTCTCCTAACCTAGGCCCAGGCCTGGAAGCTTCTAGCCTCCTTACAATCTAACTTTTCTATACAAGTATAACATAGGCCCAGAACATTTTCAGGCTCTGAGACTTACAGCTCACCCTTTCTAGTTCTTACTGAGGTCTGGGATGGCTGGTTCATTTCCACTGTTCTGGCTCAAACTCATCTCCAAACTAACTTATTCAATCTGATTTCTCTCTCAGCCCCTGAATTGCTCTGCGTGGCCTCAATCAGCTCTCTCTTGGTTTCTTTTCATTCTCTGGCTCATCCGATCTTCACATGAGCTCTCTCTCTGCAACCTGTCTTACTGTCCCAGTAGAACTGCCTCTTCTCTCTCTGCATTGCCCATTGAGTAGCTTCCTTTTCTTTTCTCTTCTCATGAGAGCTGGGTATATTCTATTCTGTCAAATCTTTCTCTGATTTGTCACCTTTTCTGCCATTTAATTAAACATCACTTTCAAAAATGGTTTTCTAACAAACTACAAGTTTAACTTCCTTGTTTCAGATTAAAGACATGTACCACTGCCCGGACCTAAGCTTTTCTTTACTTGAAACTTGCTCTATACCAGGCCGGCCTTGAACTTAGAGAATTGCTTTCCTCTGTCTCCTTGATTAAAGGCATGTTTATATTCCAGCTGGATCACAGGTCTTTAGGTATGATCTCTTGCCAGAAAAGCCATGCTCTGAATTAAAATTCCTCTATAATTTTATATTTTTAAATTTATTTTTGCTTTCTTGAGACAGGGTTTCTCTGTGTAACCTTGGCTGTCCTGGACTTGCTCTGTAGACTAGCCTGGCCTCAAACTCATAGAGATGTGCCTGCATCTGCCTCCCAAGTGCTGTGATTAAAGGCATGTGCTACCATCACCTGGCTACAATTTTATTTGTGGTGTGTGTGTGTGTGTGTGTGTGTGTGTGTGTGTGATGTGTGTGGAGGTCAGAAGACAATTTCTGGGAGTTGGTATTCTCCTTCCACAGTGTGGATGCTGAAGATTGAACTAAGGTCATTAGGTTTTGTGGAAAGCACCTTCACCCACTGAGCCATTTCATTGACCTCTATTTTATGTTTCCAGAGTTTTATACTTGTATAGAATAAACTTTTCTATACAAGTATACAAGTATAAAAATGGTCATTATACCTTTACCCATAACCCTTTCACATCCTTCTTCCATTTTTCAATAAAATTTTCTTCCCAGTAAGTCTCCCTCCAACTTCTGTTTCTCTGTCTCTGTGTGTGTATGTTCCACTTGGTTTTAACTGGAGTTGCTTGCATGAGCATGGGTGAAACATTTCTTAGCACTGTATAGGCAACTTATCAATGGCTACCCTACTAAAGAAAGTGGCACTCCCTGCCCAGTAACTATTAAGTATCAATAATCCCTCAGGAGTGGTAGGGCCTCACGAGCACCTTCCAATCCATGTTGCAGTCTTGTGAAGCTTTGCTGTGGGTAGCCACAGCTGCAAAATTCATGATAGCCACAGAAATTCCACGTCCAGAAGGTGTCTTTTCCTATACACCTTCCCACCCCCTGACTCTTACATTATCTCCACCCCATCTTTTGTGATATTCTCTGAGCCTTGGAGGGGAGGATGCAGATGTCCTCCACCTCTCATTCTCTGCACATTCCCCCAAAGTCTCTGCATTAATCATTGCCTGGAGTGATGGCTCAGCAGTTACGAGTTTGCTGTGCTCTTGGGGGACCCACACTTAGTTTTTAGCACCCACAGTGGGCAACTCAGCCACCTGTAACTCCAGCCCCAGGGAATTTAATGAGTTCTTCTGACTTCTGAGGGCACCTGGAGCATGTGCACACACCATTCTTCCAAACACACAAATGTATAATTCAAGAAAATAAAGTAAGTCTAAAACAAAACAAACAAAAAAACCCAAAGAAGCTTCTGTGAGGAAGGCTAAGAGCAGCGTAAATCTACAGAAAATGGAGCAGTCTTCGCCACTGTATTCCTTTCAGAAACAAACAAACAAAGAAAATTGGCACTTAATTACAAACAAGAAACGACTAGTTCTCTAAGCCTTTGCTTCATCAGCTTTATTGTTAACACCACTGTGTGAGACACACATGAACAGCCTCCGTCACACATGTACTCATCACAAAGTCTATCTCTAGACTGACCTTAATCTTTAGCATCCCTATATCTCTGCTGAAGGGAGTTTCTAAGGCCAACTTCTTCTGTACTTTGGGTGTGTTTCTGCAATGCTCTATGAATCAATTCTACCAATTAGCTAACAAGATCATGACTGAGATATCTGTAATGTTTTCACTTCCTAACACTTAAAGACTTGCTGATCCCATTCTCAGTGTCTTAACTAATGGTTTTTAAACTACTGCCAACCTGCAGAAAACCCTTTCATCACCAGAGCTATTTCTCTGACAGAACTGTGTTTTCAGTGCTTCCATTTTCAGAGTTTGGATTGTCTGGAACATGTCTGCACACTGTTTGATAAACCTCCCCAAAACACATGGAGCCAAAGTCTCTTCCCATTGAGCATGAGCTCAGCTTCAGTAACTCATTCTTGCTGCATAGATCATGCTACAAATGATGGCATCTGTTTCGTGACATGAATATGAAGGGCATATGGCATATGTTCTGTCCAGATCAATTATTCCAGGAGATACCAGCTGTGGTGTTGTGAGGGCATTCAAGAAGCTGCATGAAGGTCCACATGGTGATGGACTAAGGCCACCTACCAATCACAGCATGAAACCCAAGCCTCTGGCCAACTGGTATGCAGGAGAGCCATCTTGGAGACAACTTCTATCATCCCAAAGAGTCTTCAGAGAACTGTAACCTAGGCAGCATGCAGATGCAGGCAGCAACTTCACAGGAAACTTAAGCAAAACCACCCAGCTCCTGGATGTCTGGTGTAGAAAGTCAGGGGTCCTTGATTACGTTTGGGAGGTAATTAGTTATTCAACCACAGACAGCCAGTACAAGGGTTGCATCTGCTGTTATCACAGAAGCTGCTATTGAGGATTGATAATATTTCTGCAGATTTGGGGAAAAAAGAGTGTGTGAAACACAAATATGGAGGTAGCTGCATGCCGTGTCTAAATTGTTTACTTATTTTTATTTAGTCTCTCTCTTGCTCACTCTGTGTGTATGTGTGTGTGTGTGTGTTTGGGGGCGGGGGGGGGAGCCCATGCACGTAGGCCCATGTGCCACAGTGTACGTGTGGGTATCTCAGTGGACTGTGTGCAGAGGACAACTCTTGGGAGTCATTTCTCTTCTACCCCTATGTGGGATCCAGGGTTCAAATCCTGGGCATCAGGTCTACCTGCAAGCACCTGTGCCTACTGAACCATCTTGCTGGCCCTCCATATCTGGTCTAAGCAAAGCAAGAGCATCATGGAACTTGGAAAATGGAAAATAAAGCTTCAGTAGGAAGTCCCTAAGCATTCAGGGGTCACAAGGCACACACAACTGGTAGTTGTGCATTTAGGTCAGTGGTCCCGTCTGCTGTTAATTATTTCCAAAGCTCTTACATTCCCCAGACATGGATGCAGGATGAGAAGAGAGGGAGTTTGGAGGGCGTCCCCCTTCTGAGATGCAAGTTAAGCAGCACATAGTTCCTGTCTGTTCTTCCTGTGTACCACCAGGCCTGGAGAGGGGATGAGTGAGGTTGGGGGTGTGTTGGGGTTTTAGGTATGTGGTGGGGATTTGGGGGTGTGATGGGAGTGTGGGGGTGTGGTGTGTGGTGGTGGTGCTTGAGTTCATGGCTCAGTTCAACTTATAGTAAATCATAAAGAGCAAGCCTGAGAAGGCTTTTGTGGGGGTAAAGGTTTCTGCTGAGCACTCTAAGAAAACCTCATAGTGCAAATTGTTCCTGCAGAGTTCACAGGGAAGAGCAGTTCTTCTGAAAGGTGCACTTGGGCGTGGCCATGCCTCTTCATCAGAAGAGGCTCTATGGCCCCCAATGCCCTTCTTTAGGAGGAGGCTGGGGCCCTAACATGCACTCTCTCTCCTTAGACTCAGTTTGTTAGAGCATATTTTTCTTTTCATTGCTTTCTCGACTTCTTCCAGGGACACAACTGAGACCAGTTGCCACTGTACAAAACCTCCACGGACATACAATCCTTATGGAGACACAGCTCTGGTTTTTGTTGTTTTTAACACATTCCATTTTGAATCATAAGCTGTTTGAGCTGGAGAGAATATTAAGGATTATTTGGTCTCATGGTCTATAAACGGAATTCCATTGAGGCCTGGAGGCCATCCAGATTGCCCAGGGCCTCTCCAAATTTGCCTCTTCTTTATATGTAGCCACCCAACGGTGTCAGCAAGGGGACACAAATGCACCTGGCTTGCAGAAAACACTAGTGTTGACAGACATTGCAGATGGAAAAAAAAAAACTTTCTTAAAGTCACGAGCATTTTTATTCAAAGAATGAAAAAGACCATTAAAACAATTTTTGAATGATTAAAAATGTAGCCCTTTCCTTAACACAAAACAAAATAAAGACACACAAATCCCATTTTTACCCAGGCTGGATCTAGACAGCAGAACAGTGACACAGTAGGGGGCTCTCTTGAGCAGAAGTGAAGTAACTTGGGGTTTCCTGCCTCAGAAGCTCCTCTTCATCTGTTAAAACCTGTGGCTGAGGAAAGGGGTCTCCCAGGCCGCCTCCAGGGGCTCCCCCTCCGCTGCCATCCCCAGCCTGGAGAGGAGCCACAGCCTCAATTCTTACCAGAGCGCTCCAATCCTTCAGGCCTTTCCAGCCGCTACTCTATGAGAACCCCACCTATGGGGAGTCTTCAAGAGAAAGAGTTCCACAAGGTCTGAAAGGAATATATTGAACTATAAAGTAAGCAGTTACTAAGATTGTTTCAGGATCCTCCCGCCCCCCGAATGAACAAATATATGCAAAGTATGGCTGCAGTTTAGGTCGGCACTGTTGTAATGTGGCAGGATAGAGGGAGGGACTCTTTTCGAGCTGCTCCTGAGCACTTTCCTTTTTCAGAACTTTCCTCTTTCCAAATGAGAATCAGTTAATGTTTGTAAATGCCTGAAAACACTCCATGTTTCCAAAGCCTCAAAAAATGTCAACAGTAGAGGCATTTCCTTCCTTAACAATGTTTACTTATTATTACTTTTATGGGTGTGTCTGTGTTGTGTGGCAATGTTTACACATGAGTGCTGGTGACTGTGGAGTCCAGAAGGGGGCACTGGGTCACCTGGAACTGGAGTTACGGGTAGTTGTGAGGTGCTTGCCGTGGGTCCTGGGAACTGAAATCGGGTCCTCTGCAGGAGCAGCAGGTGCCCTTAACCTCTCCCACCTCTCCAGCCTCAGCAGCACATATTTAATGATATGGCAACTATACCACACAGAGTTGTGCTGAGTTTTATCAACAGCTCTTTGAGTTCATTTCACTCTTGAGGAAACTTATGGTGTGAATCTTCTGAGATCACACCAGTTTAAACACCAAACTTTTGGTAGAGTACCAAGTTTGATAAAGCGAAAGGAAGTCGTAGGCACTCTTTGATTTTAGTCTTCCTCATGTGTGAGAAGGCTCTTTTGAAACAGTTTCAGCAGTAAAACTGGGTGAACTGAACTGTGCTCTCATTGGGCACTCTCTGGATTTTGAACAGGAACACTATTCTTATTCCCTTGATCTAATTGATTTGTAGTTTGCACTGGGCTATAATCATGTATATTTTATGAGGAAAGCTAATTAAATTGCTTTTTTTTAAAGTGGCATGGCATTCATCAAGGATTTGATTAGTAAGTACACTAAATAAAAGTACAGATGGCTTATTTAAAATGTGAAAACAGCTCTCACAAATATTGTTCACCTAATAAAGCAGTGATAGTTGCTACATTTTACTGAAAGGAGTTTCTACATGAACAGTTCCCAGCATGCTTTAGTGATCTGGAACTATACCACATAGAGAATTGTTGAATTTCCTCAATGACTCTTCATGGCAAATGTTAACAGCAGCATTTTACTCATGAAGACACAGGTGTGAGTGTCCTGAGACCACACCATGAAAGAGCACCTGTCTAGACTCCAAGCTAGTAACAGTCCCATCATTAAACTCATTAGCTCATGTTCAAGTGTATTTGGAATTCAAGTCCCTCTAAACACATGGATTTTCTCCCAGAGAAGGACAAAGGAGGATGTTGGGTAGGACATTTCTAACTGTGACACTTCAGATGCTAGATGACTATTGGTCAATTATTTGCTGGTCTCTTGGGGTTAAAGTAGTAGATATCTAACTAAGAAATACTCAGTAGAAAAGATAAGCCTTCAATTTCTCTTTCTTAAGAAAACGATTGATTTTTAAAATTTTTGTTTCTTTTGTGTATGAGTGTTTTGTCTGCATGCATGCATGCATATCTGTGCACCATGTACATACCTGGTTCCAGCTGAGGTGAGAAGGGGGCATCAGATCCCTTAGAACTAGCATTATAGATAGTTGTGAGCCGCTATGTGGGTGCTGGGAACTAAACATAGGTTTTCTGCTCTCACCCACTCGTCTATCTGTTCAGACTCCCCATTTCTTTTTTGCAAGGATGAGCAAACACAAAGACGGCAAAATGAAACCAAGAAAGAAAGGGGAAAAGCTGAAGAGCCTACTGTCTGAGCAGTGCCACTCGGGAAAAACACATGCAAAGACGGTACTTTATATACATTCCCAACAAACATGAGAAGCCTGCAAAGCAGGCTTTGAGAGAGAAAATGGAAGCAGCTCTTTGTACCATTAACAGGGAGCCAACATGATCGGACAAACACAGGACAAAAACTCAAGGAACATGAAGGTGGAGTGGAAGAATGAAAATTTACGTTGAAGGTGGTGAGCACAATGGTCAGTTCTTTGGTTCTTTTGGTTTTTGTTTTTTTTTTCGTTCTGGGCATTGAACCCAAAGCTCTGCCCCCAGTAGGCAAGCCCTGCACCACTGAGTTACATTCTCAGCTGGAAGGATTGAGATTAAAGAAAATCAGTTCAGCAATGTACATGACAAATGATACCTTTGTATGGAGACTAACCCTGTAGATTTAAAAGCAAGAGAAGGTTGAAACTTAGGACAGAGACTTACAGTGCACACTTAGAAGGGGAAAAAGTGAACGAAAGGAGGACCAAGGAATGATCCATAGGAAAGAATTTTCTGATCCAGATCTACAACTATCACCATCACCACCATCATCACTATCGCCATCATCATCATCATCACTACTACCAATCATCACAAGCAGGAAACCAAAAGAGTTGGGTAAATTCCTGACAGAATGTCACATTCTTGTAACTTTTTTCAAAGAAGGAACTTATAAAATATACCCTTTACAAGGAGACTTTACACTTCATGATGCCTCATAAAAAGTACATAATACAGTTTTAAAATCTGAATTTTTCAGGGAAAGTGTTTAACACAAGAGTTCTACAGTTAGAGAAGACAGCGTTTCAAAGGCGAAAAAGAGAGCATGTTTATAAAAAAAAAAGCTTCAAGAGGAAAACATATAACAATTGTCCCAAAGATGATTCAAAATTTCCCACCACAGGAAGGGCTGATTCAACGATGAAAGAACATTGGTATAAGTCATTAATATTGAATGCAATACATTAATTGAAAATGATTGTTGGAATTACAACTTTTAAGAATAAAAGCAATGTAGCATGAAACCAGTGCTTTATGGGAAAATTCAATCATAAAATTTTAATTCTACAATGTTGGAAAATGAGAAGGAAATAGGGAGAATTAGAAACATTCTGATCCATTCAAAGAATTATTATAGGATGCTTAATTTTTATAATAAAACATTGCCCCAAACATTTTTTTTTGGAAAAAAAAAAAACCAAAACAGGCTTAGAAGTAAAGAGATAGGGCTGGGGGCAGGGAATAGATCAGCCAGCAAAGTAATGGCCTTGCAAACACAAGGACCTGAATTTGAACTCCAGAACCCATGTAAAAGCATTTCATTACACACCTGTTCTAACATACACGCACACATGGTGCTCACCCCACCCCCCCAAACACAGAGTAAAGACATACTAATTAGGAATGTATTCCATCGCAAGCACACATTAGCTACCTAACTCACAGTAGCTTCAACAGATAATCATTTGTTTTCCTCCTCCGACGCATATTCCAGAGGTAGGTGCTTATTTCAGTTAATGGATAATGTTGGGCAGTGTCTGTGAGTTTTGGTCTCTTCTCTCATGCTGACAATAACTATCCTAGCTCCAGCTGCTTCACTCATTTAGAAAAGAGGGCGAAATGTAAAGCCGGTGGACTGTTTACATCGAAGTGCAAACATGACACGCCTCTCCCCACTGTTGCTGTGAGTGTGAAGCACTTGCTTATCTGCTAAATTACTTCACAAGAAAAGCCAAGCAGCTAGCAGGAAGCCAAACATATCCTTCATGAGTTAAATATCATGGCTGCTGAGGCAGGGCCACTGTTTTCTCCAGGGCTGAGCCCTCTGCTAAGATCCAACCCCAAATGGTCAGCTCTAGACTCTGAGATTGACTGATCAGGCTGCATGGAGTGTGTGTTAGCAATAATAGGAACTCATGAATGTGAATGGGAGTGGGGAAAACAGGAAGAGTTGGAAGTGAAGAAAGACGGGTGGAAATGTTGTAAATGTATTATTCGTTTATAAAATTCTCAAAAAAATATATTGAAAACACAAAAAGCTGAGGTGAGAATCAAAAGCTATGCCTAAATTAAAAGAGCCTAGGAAGGACACAGAGTTAAATAGAGAGAATTTGCTGTGCCCCTCTCATGCTTCAGAAGGTCATATAGTAAAAATAAAGGGCAGGGTCTGGGGAGATGGCTCAGTGGTGAAGAGAGCTCTTGCTAAGGACTTGAGTTCAATTCCCAGCACCCACATCAGGCAGCTCACAACTTTTTGAAACCAGGGCATGTGAGTCAAGCCACTTGCTAACCGGGCCACACCCTAGCCCCAACATTTCTTAAATAACTACTGAACTAAAGGGAAAATAAAACTGTCACTAATGAAATGATACTGAGGAATACTACTTTAAAATATTGTATTACATTTATTTTATATGAGTGTGTATGTGTGCATGTGCATGTGCGTGCGCACGTGTGTGTGTGTGTGTGTGTGTGTGTGTGTGTTTGTGTGTACTTTAATGAGTATACCATAGCATGCAAGTGGAGGTCAGAGGACAAGTTGTGAGATTCCATTTTGTCCTTCCCCTATGTGAGTCCTGCTGATCAAATTCAGTTTGCCAGACTTGGCAGCAACATCTTTGCCTATGAGTCATCTTGCTGGCCCAGTACTGAGAAAGGTATTTGAAAGATAATATGAAGCTAGAATTTTTACAATAAAACATAGTGTGTTGCATGATCCTTGAGTTGCAAAGAATTAATAAAACACATTTAAATAAAAATAATGAGAAGAAATAATGAGGATAAAGCATACATAAAAGACCAGATAAGAGAACCAGAATAATTAATAGTGACTCGGAAGTTCAAGGGCAGGCTTCCTCAGAAATAGGTGCAAAACTGATTCTTGATGGTCAAGGAGCAGGAGAGGGAACTCCAAAGTGAACTGGGAAATAGAAATGGGGCTCTGGATCAGAGATAGAAGTCAGCAAAGTGAGGAGAGGGAGAGCGGGTGAAGGGAAGGGCGAGAGTATGCATGTGTGTGTGAGAGTATGATCATGTGTGAGTGTATGAGTTTGTATGAGGGTTATGAGAGATTGTGTGCAAGTATGTGTAAGTGTGTATGTGAGAGAGAATATGTGAGTATGTGTGTATGAGAATGTGGTGTGATTGTGTGTTAGTGTCTGAATATGTGTGTGAGAGAATGTCTGAGTATGTGTGTGTGTGTGAATATATGTGTGAATGCATGTATGTGCATGAGTGTGAGTTTATGTGTGTGAGTGTGTGTGCAAATGTGTATGAATGAGTGAGTGTTTTGTGACTATTGTGTGCATGTGTATATATATGTGTGTATATGAGTGTACATGCATGTCTTCAGATATGGTGTAAGGTTTGAAAATTTGGGTAGAAAATTGACTCAATGTGATTAAAAATAATATTAAAAGGAATTTAGAGTTTGAAGAAAAAAAGTATAATTTATCAAAGAATTACTTCTATAAAAGCTTGGGACTTTTTTTTTCCATCCGGTGAGGACACAGGTACTGTTGGAAGGTTTTAGAGACAGGGTCCTGCTGTGAAGCCCAGGCTAGCATAGAACTCCTATGACCCTCTTGCTTCAGCCCAGACTGCCGGGACTACAGGTTTGTGAACCCACAGCCAGGTTAGAACACCGGAAGTTCTGATGCCTTTTCCGGACCACAGAAAGCCACTGACGGCCACCCACCTGCTCTGTTAAGCCAGTTTCCCCATGAGAGAAGTCAGGTTGAGTACCACAGCGTGGGATGGTGGCCTCTGGCTGGTTTCTTTGCTAACCAAGTCTAACTTTCTGGGATACTTTAAAAATTCTTGAGTCTGGGGTTCCACACCTCTTTCTTAGATTACAATCATTTGGGATGGACAGAAGGATTTAAATTCATATTATCATGTTTTAAAAAATGGTGATGGAAGAAACAAATTAAAAAACTAATTCTTCCCCAATGTTGGGCAAGGGGATATCCCAGTGTGTAAAACACTTATGGTGTAAGAGTGAGGAAATGGGTTCAGATCTCAGAACATGAGATTTCCCAGGTGCCTGTGGGGCAGCCTGGAACAGGCAGCAATGGAAAGAGAATGCCTCTATAGGGTAGAAGGCAGAGGTCATCACAAAAATCATTTGCATTATCAGCAGTGAGGGGAATAGAAGATTCTGACGTAGCCAGCTACCCATTGAGGAGGGATGGACTTCCTCCTCTCCATCACCTCCTCCAAGCTCTCTCTCTCCTGAAGGAACACTGTGGAATGAGGACAAAATCTATGCATTTGCCAACATCTACTTATCCAGAAATCCATAGATGTGTGTGTGTGTGTGTATGTATATGACTACATATATATATAATTACATATATAGTTATATATTACTATTTCCTGTCAGCAAGTATCATTTATTCCTTTTTTATATGTGTATCTGTGTACATGTTCATATGTGCATGCTGATGTGCACTCGCATATGTTCATGAAAGTGGAAGCCAGAGGTTGGTGTCACACACTGTCTCTTAGATTCTGATTGAATCTTTCTTTGGGGGACAAGGTCTCCCACTGGGCTTGAAGCTCCTGGCTGGCTAGGCCAGCTAGTAAGCTAGCTCCAGGGATCTTCCTGCTTCCACTCCTCAGGTGCCACCACATCTGGCCTTTGAATGCCGGTGATGGGAATCCAAACTCACACAGCGGGGCCTGCCTGGCGAGTACCTTGCTGACTCATCGATTGTTTATGGAGGTTTGGGCTTTTCATATGCATACCCATCATTGAGACCAATCTGTAGAGCAAATGATCTCCAAGATGGGCAAATGGAACACTTTTCAAATGGTGCTGACATAGCCAAGAACCTGTGACAGAAGGAAGAGGAAAACGAATTTGCTTATCAATTAATTTCTACTTTCTTATAGAAAAAAATGTATTCATAGTCAAAAGGCAAATAGAAATATGTTAAAAATAGCTAACTGACAGATGGCCAATTCTGTATTTTACAAAGGAGATATAATCAGTAATGAAATGATCAATGGCTATAAACAGAAAAAAATACAAATGGACAATATAATTTGAAATAATGCCAAACCTTTTTGTAAATTGAAAAAAATATAATCAAGACTATAATAAATGTTCTTCTATGTCTCAGAAAATAGCAAAATTCAAAACATTAACATAAGCTTCACTTCTGGCAAGGAAATGGGAAGACGGGCACTCAGGCTCCTTTTTATTCTTTAGAGAAGGATTTGATGATAGTAATCAAATAAAAGCCCACATTTATTCACTCCAGAAATTATCTATCTTAGATGCTAATTCCAAAAATGAATGTGGAAAGGCAAAAATAAACCAAAATAACTAACTCTTATGGAAGTTGAATTAATGGAAACATGCCATTGGTTGGGGTGATACATAGTAATTATAAAAAACAGACAGGGATCTGTGTGAATGGACATAGAAGTTTTCAAGCATAAACCACTGAAAGAAATAAAAGATTATAAAGGTACACAATTATATTTAGGGTATAATATGTTTAATATATTATACATTGTATGTTTTACAAATATATTGTTATAATATATCATATTATTATTATGTTATAATATATAAATTATAGTGCCCATTTGGGTTTTTTCTGTTTATAGCCATTGATAATTTCATTACTGATTACATCTCTTTTGTAAAATATGGAATTGGCCCTTTGTCAGTTAGCTATTTTTAATCCATTTTTATTTGTCTTTTGACTATGGAATAAATTTTTTCTCTAAGAAAGGAGAAATTATGATGGGGTTAAGGTGAAATCTCAGGTTCATTTTGATTTGCATTTCCCTGATGACTAAGGACGTTGAACATTTCTTTAGGTGTTTCTCTGCCATTTGATATTCCTCTATTGAGAATTCCCTGTTTAGCTCTGTACCCCATTTTTTAATTGGATTACATGATTTATTGCTGTTTAACTTCTTGAGTTCTTTATATATTCTGGATATTAGCACTCTGTCAGGAATAGGGTTGGTGAAGATCCTTTCTCATTCTGTATGCTGTACTTTTATTCTGATGACAGTGTTCTTCATTTTACAGAAGCTTTTCAGTTTCATGAGGTCCCATTTATTGATAGTTGATCTTAGAGCCTGTGCTGTTGGTGTTCTGTTCAGGAAATTGTATCCTGTGCCAATGAGTTCAAGGCTCTTCCCCACTTTTTCTTCTAACAGGTTTAGTGTATCTGGTTTTATGTTGAGGTCTTTGATCTACTTGAACTTTAGTTTTGTGAAGGGTGATAAATATGGATCTATTTTCATTTTTTTACATGTAGATATCCAGTTAAAACAGCACCATTTGTTAAAGATGCTATCTTTTTTTTATTGTATGGTTTTGGCATCTTTGTCAAAAATCAGGTGTCTGTAAGTGTGTGGGTTTATTTTTGGGTCTTTGATTCCCATCAAAATGGCTAAGATCAAAACCTCAAGAGACAACCTCAAGATCCAGCTATACCACTCCTAGGCACATATCCAAAATATGTTCAAGTATACAACAAGGACATTTGCTCAACCATGTTTGTAGCAGCTTTATTCGTAATAGATAGAATCTGGAAACAACCCAGATTCTCAATACCCTCACTTGGGAAATGGATACAGAAATTGTGGTACATTTATACAATAGAATATTACTCAGCGATTTAAAAAAAATCATGAAATTTGCAGGCAAATGGTGGTAACTAGAAAAGATCATCCTGAGTGAGGTATCCTAGAAACAGAAAGACACACATGGGATATACTCACTTGTAAGTGGATATTAGACATATTATATAGGATATACATAATGAAATCTGTACAACTAAAGAAGCTAAGCAAGAAGGAGGGCCCTGGAAAAGATGCTCAATCCTCTTTCAGAAAGGCAAACAGGATAGACCTCGGAAAATGGAGAAAACAGGGAACAGGACAGGAGCCTACCACAGAGGGCATCTGAAAGACTCTACCTAGCAAGGTATTAAAGCAGATGCAGAGACTCATAGCCAAACTTTGGGCAGAGTGCAGGGAATCTTATGAAAGAAGAGAAAGAGAGAAATCCTGTAGGAGACAGGAGCTCCATAAGGAGAGCAACAGAACCAAAATATTTGGGCCTGGTGGTCTTTTCTGCGACTGATACTCCAACCAAGGACCATTCATGGAGATAACCTAGAACTCTTGCACAAATGTAGTCCATGGCAGCTCAGTGTCCAAGTGGTTTCCCTAGTAAGGGGAACAGGGGCTATCTCTGACATGAACTCAGTGGCTGGCTCTTTGATCACCTCCCCCAGGGGTGGGATAGCCTTACCAGAGCACAGAGGAAGACAATGAAGACAGTTCTGATGAGACCTGATAGGCTAAGGTTAGTTGGAAGGGGAGAAGGTCCTCCCTGTCAGTGGACTGGGGGAGGGGCATGGGAGGAGAAAAGAGAGAGAGGGTGGGATTGGGAGGGGAATAAGGGAGGGGGCTACAGCTAGAATACAAAGTGAATAAATTGTAATATATACAAAAAATTAAAAAAGAAAGTAAAAATTAATTGATAAACAAATTCATTTTCCTCTTCCTTCTGTCACAGGTTCTTGGCTATATCAGCACCATTTGAAAAGTGTTCCATTTGCCCATCTTGGAGATTATTTGCTCTACAGATTGGTCTCAACGATGGGTATGCATGTGAAAAACCCAAACCTCCATAAACAATCGATGAGTCAGTAAGGTACTTGCCAGGCAGGCCCCGCTGTGTGAGTTTGGATTCCCATCACCGGCATTCAAAGGCCAGATGTGGTGGCACCTGAGGAGAGGAGGCAGGAAGATCCCTGGAGCTAGCTTACTAGCTGGCCTAGCCAGCCAGGAGCTTCAAGCCCAGTGGGAGACCTTGTCCCCCAAAGAAAGATTCAATCAGAATCTAAGAGACAGTGTGTGACACCAACCTCTGGCTTCCACTTTCATGAACATATGCGAGTGCACATCTGCACAGACATGAGCATGTACATACATGCACACCCATATAAAAAGGAATAAATGATACTTGGTGCCAGCAAATAGTCTATCTTAAAATTCAAGAATGGTTTCCTATTAATATATTACAACACAGCAGTGCTTCAAAAGAGACAAGCATATGGAAATTTCATCAGATGTCAAAAAAAGTAGGACACAACACAACATATTACTTACAGATGAGAAAGAAAGCCTCTGGAAATTAAAAACAGAGTCTTTCTGCAGATGATTGGAAGTGTCCTGAACCATCAGCTGGCCGAATGCTTAGTGATGGAGCACCAGAGACAATCCCAATTAAAAATGGGAAGTCGACCAAGAGTCCTTAAGATGCCATCATCGCCTCACTTTCTTATGAGCGTGCTGTCCAGTACAATATGCTAAAAAAATGGAAAGAGGACGTATGAATAGTTTAAGAGAGAACAACATTGTCATTATTTGCAGATGACATAATTCAATACAGAGGAAAATCCAACTGAAAAGCTGGAATGAGAACTGACGTAGTTTCAGAGGAGGTGGTAAACATAAAAGCCCCGGAGATTACTTTCTCTGCAAGTAATGGTCAATTAGGGGAATTTACAGGGGAAAGAGCGTTCCAGTTTCTTTCAAAATAAAAGTCAAAGGGTCATTGGTATGGCTAATAAATATATGTGGAGGTGATCTTAAGAATTCTCAAGTTATTAAATATTGCAACAAACACAAACCAGAAACTACACTTCTCATTTCCTCAGATGAGGATAGTGAAATGTTCTGTGGATATTAATTCTTCTCACATTCATTTCATGCTAAATACTATCTCAGTGGAAATCTCAGCAGGAGGTAATTTGGCAGCATGATTCTGAGGCTCATCTCACAGTATAAATGGATAGAGATAAGAAACAGTGCTATTGTTTGTTTCAAAAAAGAAAGGAAGGAAGAAAGACAGAAAGAACATAGTAGTTCTGGAGACAACCTGAATTTCTGAGGCTTCAAAATATCTAAAGAGGATCATGAAATAGCAAATACATGGAGATGAATTTGAAATACACTTTATATAGCCTTTTGGTCTTTTGTCTTAAATTTTGGGGACTAGACGGATTTCAGAACTCAAAAATTATATCTTTGATGAATAATCTTGATCATATCCTAAACACAAACCTCACAGTTTAAGACTCCCAACCCGGCGGTCTGCTCCCGCGCTCACCCCCCAGCATGCCATCATCATACGTACTGATATTTATACAGTGGAATGTAGAGGATGTAACAGCCATGAACGCCTTCATACTGATTTGGATCATACTTTGCTCTGAAATGAATATTGCACCAACTCATAGACATAAAGAGTTTCACTGCTGGAGATTAATTTTAGATTTGCAGATTGTCCATATATGTAGGTCAGAGGCTGTGTTCCTGGCTCTGGGGTGGAGATTGGATGGCAAGACATTCATTAGGGCATTCTGCGGGTGAGCACAGAAAAGGATAGACATGAGTTTACGCAGATGGGAAGATGAACTGGTTCAGGCCCAACAAGAGGTCACAGAGACCAGTGCAGGCTTAGATGACTCCACCATAGTTGAACCTATCTGTCTCTACTTGGACCAGGGGCTGGGTGAGGCTGGACCAGGGCCTGGAGGAGGCTGGACCAGGGGCTGGGGGAGGCTGGATCAGTGGTTGCAGTGGTTGGGGGAGGCTGCCTCTGAAGGAAATTGGTTCCTACTCAGGCAGAGTTTATTTCTTCTGAGATAATCCTGAGAAGATCAATTTAGTGCTTGTTTCTCCAAGGTACAGGAATAGATTCTTCATTCTTCAAAGGAAATCTAGACTCAACAAGGCAGTGACTCTATGTATCAGAATTTAATAAGTCAAGCATTCCACATAAATGGAGTAGCTATCTAGTAGCTGGAAGAACAACCCTCCCCCAAGTCTTCTCATAATAATACACACAAAATAGGAAAAACACGAATGTTAAAAAAAAACAAAACAAGAAAACTTAAATAGTATTCAATTTTCAAAGTAGTTACTGAGATATAATAAAACCATAAAAGCAATGATAATGTAAAATCAGAGAGTTAAAACCAGGAAAATTTAAATTCTTAAATATTAAAATTATCAACAACATTCATTAAAAGACAAAAACAAATAGAAAAAGAATGAATACACATACATATATTTTATATAAATTTTATAATCTCTTATACAAATAAAGTATATGAAAAATGTTCAACTGTACAAATTAAATAAAAATGAATGTTAATTAAAACCTTATGCTATCACTTTTCTTTTTCTGTACACAGTTCCAAACATCATGAAACATGAAACTCAATAGGAAAGAGGGGTTTTCTGACTATAAGCAGAGCCATATATTGCTGCCATGTATCTGACAAGCTATTTGACCATTTATTCAAGAGCCTTTAATGTCTTTATAAAAGAATATCATGCCTGTATTTTGTGAAATAAGTACTGGAAACACTATTTTAGCAATAAAATATAGAAATGTATAATAAATTATCATACTTGGGTGATGATAAATATGGAAACATAAACATGAAACAGTAGAAAAATAAGTGACTTGAAAATGCTTATGAACAAAGAAAACAGAAGACAGAAAATTATATTAATAATGTCTATCAATAAGCTATCACCTGTAAACCTATATCACCTATTAGTTATCTTTCTCTTATCTCTCTACCTCCCCACCTATCTATTCTAGTTTCCTGTCTTTTGCTATAGTAACATTCTGACCAAAAGCAGTGTAGGAGAGGAAATGGTTAATTTAAGCTTACAGGTTATTTCCACCATTGCGGGAAGTCAGGGCAAAAACTCAAGCAAGAATGTGAAGACAGACCAGCTTAAGGGTCAACACAGCATTACTTCTAATCATACTTCTAATCCCTCACAGCTGAGGAAGTGAGCAGAAACCATGGACAAATGCTGCTTGATGGCTCACGCGTGCAAGCTCAGGCTTAGCTAGCTTTCTTATCCAATAGTGGATCACCTTCAAAGAATTGTGCCTTCCCACACCAACCATCAATCAAGATAGTCTCCTACAGACATGCCCATGGGCAAACCTGATCTTGACAATCCCTCAGTTGAGACTTAAGCTGGGTCATATTAACAGTTAAAGATAGGAAGGACACTGCCTGTCATCTGACTACCTATCTATCATCTTTTATCTATTTATTTTCACCATCATGATATAGTTATTCATGCATGTCTAATCAAGCTATCTGGGGACATAGAAAGGAGAATAAATGAATAAACAAAAAAATCACTGGTAGATAACTTAGAGTATTAGGTTATAGCTGCTTTACTATCTCTTTGATATCTTTTCTGTATTTTCCAAGGATTATGTGAACATGCAATTTTGATCACACACACAAAAAAGAATTCAAAGTTTATCATTAACTAAAACAACATATAGAACTTTGTAGCCTATAATCTTATATAAGAATTTTATCCCTTTTATTAGTAATAAAGGTGTATGGTGCTTTCAATCCATTAAAATTTATGCTTAAGATTATGTGCGACATCTACACCCCCTCGCTACAAAACCTGTTATGTTACAATTAAGCATGAGGGACCTATTAGAAACTATATCCCTAGAAATGGGTTTGGGTAGCACAGCAGGATGTGATCCTAGGATGATTGTCAGAATCATAATCTGTTTATTTTTCACATATTGTGAAGTGATTTTTAAAGCTCTTCAGTCAATTATAAAATTAGTTTTCTAGGTAAATGGCAATAATTTTTACCTTAGGAAAAAAAACATTCTTGGCAACAAGGACTGTCACGTTTTATGATGCTTAGAACTCTGTATAGGAAAAGAAACGTGACAGCTCTGTGTTTTGATTAAGATTTCTTTTTGATTAATTTGTGGAGTTGTCTATTTTCATTGTAGAAGGGCTTCTGAATCGGGCGCACACAAGGCACATGAGAGTTCTTCTTCCTGTGGGGTTGTGTATCCCATGTCAGAGGGGTCTACGGGGCTTACTTTGTATAGTTATAAGGGTCTAAGGGAACTTACCTAGTGCAGTGACACCCAGAAGATACATCAAAGCGACAGGAGATCCTAAAGAAATCCTGCTGGCTGAGCCACTCTGGAACAAAGATATGTGGCCCTGCCTGGTCCTGTGGCTCCTGTGCTGGTCAAATCCCAGTAAGCGATTACCCTCTCTTACCTCCACCTCTACCCTATCCCTGAGTGTGCTATAGCTCATCAGTATTAATCATATAAGCTAGCCAAATCTAACTGTAAAACATAGCATTACTTGGTAGAAGACATTTAGCCAGTGCTGGAATCCCAGCTTCAGTACCTATTACTCCCCAGAAAAGACCAGTTAACTTCTCTAGTTAGTTGGGTACACTATACTAACTAGCTCATGGGTTTTATATGAGTGCAGCCCAAACCAAATATTAGATTGCTAGTCAGACTGGAATGTCCATTGGTTGAACACATGAGCAGTGTTTGCGATTTGGGATTATCCACATGACTGTCTCTTATTATCACAGATCACAAAGAAACTACTGTATTCATAAGCATATGAACATTACTCACACAGGCTAGATTGTATGAGCAAGAAAAAACAGAGAAAGGAGTAAAATAAATGGATCAAGGAGGGGGATACAAACATGAGATTGTTGAACTGGAAAGGATCTTGGAAAGAAATCTATGCTTCCAAACCCAACATTTCATAGCTCGTTTTCATAATGAAGAAAGGAAGCAAAGAGTTCTCAGAGAGCTCACTAGGGGTGAAGAAGGGGCCAGGACATTAGTCTTCTAGTTCTTCTAGCTCTTAGAAAGCTATGCATTATCTGTGTTGCTGCTCTAAGTCATGAAAGGGTAAGAAACTATTTGGTGAGAGTGAAAGAGAAGTGAGTTCCTTTGTGGGGATGGAACTGAAGTCAGTCACTGCTTTTTAATTTAAAGGAAAAAAATGCCACCTCTGTTTTTGCTTAGAGTCAGTGTGGCTGTGAGTGAGTAGGCATTCCCTTCTTATTTTCTCACATCCTCTTGGTCTCTGCTTGGCTTCCCGGAGGCGGTATGATGGCAGTATGCTAATCTATGGCTTTCATGAAGTCATTCCTCTGCTTCTAGCTCAGCTCTTCTGGGCCTCTGCTGAGGGGCTCCTGGACTGAAGCCCCATCTTCTCTGAGGACTGCTGTGACTAAAATGGTCTTTAATATCACAAGTCAGGAGTCAGACTGCAGAGTCTAGGAACAGTATCTGTCTCCTGATAACTTCCCTTTCAGGAAAGCATGGCTGGTGCCTAAGTGTGCTGTACACACTCATACACACATTCTCATTCTCTCTCCCCTCTCCTTTCACCCCTCCCAGTCTCTCTCTCAGTAGAAGTAGTGTTAGAGATAAGCTTGCATTGAAACTTTATCTTTTGTTTATAGAATATCTTGGAGGGTTTAGAAGTCTTTTAATTAATTTTCCATAGGTCCTTCCTCAAACACATCAGTGGACCCTGAGGTTTTTGATGGCTGATTGATTACCAAAACATCCTTGTAGGGATTTGAAACCTTTCGAAGCTTATATTGTTTAAATTAATATCTTTAGTGTGGCCCCAAGGATCTTAGACACAACTAGTCGGTTCCAGGTATCCCCTAGAGTTCTAAATGCATGCTCCATGGGCTATCCTAGATTTGCTTCGTCTACTGAGAGGCCACAGGAGGACAAGAGCATGGCCCAAGCTTCATGTCTTTTCTAGGATACTATCATTTCCTCTCATACACTCTTCCCAGTGTCTGTTCATCATGTTTGGAAATGAGTCAGTAAATCAATGCAACCCCACTCTTTTCCAACCCATCCTTCACAATGTTGCCAAAGCATTAGGTTTAATGTGTGGAATCAACTGAATTATTCCCATTCCCATGGCTCCTTGCTGAGTAAATCACAAGCACCTGGAACAGCACTCATGGCAGTGGTGTGTCACCCGCCTCATCTAATGATGACTGCATCTGTCACGAAATTCTGACCACTAATGCAATCAGACTTCACAGATAGGGCTCTTTAACTCCCCCTACATGTAAACTGCCCGCTCTCCCATGGAGGGACTGCTCACACTCCAGGTCCAGGTCCTGTCGTATGTTCCATGAACCCAGGTGGAGTACTACCCTTTCTTACCCTCTTCCTTACCCTCTTCCTGCTTGATTTTTCTGATCTTTGAATTATAAAAAGCAGAATCTACTTCATAATAAGTCATGTATGGACTGTCAAAAGGCAAACTTGGATGCAACAAGATTGGAAAGGCTGGAGGAGGGCCTTTGCTGGCATTTTGGTTTTGGTACTGAGGACCAGATCCTGGATCATTCGGATGCAAGGCGTGTGTTCTACCGCTGAGCTCCATCCGAGCCCTAAGCTGGCTAAATCCAATGATTTAATTTAAGCACACCACGCTTCAAAGCAACACTACACCACTATCATTCCGAGACCCACTGGAGGGTGAAGAAGGGAAATAGAAGGTATTTTCAGAACGAACATGTGATGGCTATTCTTGGTTGTCAATTTCACTACATCTGGAATTAGGGAAAAACCCAAAGGTCATCATGGAGTCTGAGTGTCCTCAGTCACAAGCTGTTTCCTCAAATGATAATCAGGGTTGGGGAACCCACCCTAAGTTGGGTCATACCATGTGGCAGCATTTGTTCCTTGCCTGCCAGCTCTTCCTCTTGCTTCAGTGGAATTAGAGCCTACTACCGATGAGCATCTCAGACATCCAGTCTCATGAACTGAACAACATCCTGGATTTTCAGACTGCTGTTGGAAGACAGCCATTGTTGGACTAGCTGGACCACACCCTGATCCTTGCAGTGGTAGTCTTTTTGTCACCCGGGAACTGAGCAGAAAAGCCAATTCTTGGTCTCTAGTTCAGTTCTGCCCATCAGAAGCCTGGTGGGAATGGGGCACAGCGACTCCTCTAAAGCAGCGCTAGTTTTGTGTGGGTAGATACTCTCTGCAGCTCTCTCTCATTTGCAAACCTCTGTTCTCAGTTCCACAGGGGTACCTTGTAGGAACTACTGGGGTCAAATTGAGGTTGGAAATGCCCACCTATGAAGAGCTTTCGAGTTCTTTCTCTCTCTCTCACCCTCCTCCCCTTCTCTGTGTGTGTGTGTGTGTGTTTGCATGCGACCATCGCAGTAACTAAGACAAGTACAAGCCTGCCGAAGGTAGTTTCTCGCCTTTCACTTTCCTATGACATTTGGGTAAAGAGGATCAGTTAGCGAAGACTAGTAAAAGGTAGCTCTTACAGCCACAGCTTTAGAGCACCGGTGGCAGCAGTGGGGCCCTTTTCTATTGAAGCTTTTCATTGGTCATTACCAAACCGGGCTTTGATTCCATCACCAAGAAGAAAACAGAGGCCCATTAACATTAACAGAGGCCCCAGCTCAATGACAGTGGCAGTGACCTGACTTGGGAGTGTACAGTGATACAGTTTACCATCTTCATGGTTTTCCCAAGGTGCTGTCAGTGTCTCCTGGCAGTGTTTTGACTCTGGAATAGGGCTTTACTCTTGCTGATGAAGGAAAGAGAATAAGTAGAGAAAATGGTCAAATTCATTGGACTGGACCCAAGGAGTCACTGAAGCCAGCTCATGTTACTATGACAACTTAAGTTAGAGAGAATGAGGCTCTGCTCTTACAAAAGATGACGGATAATCTCAGTGGAGGTGCAGCCTTGACCTATGTTTTCAGGGCAGAGTTGTGACAGGGCTGATGCTCTTATCAGGATCCCTCTTACCGCAGAGTCCCAGCCATTCTCAGTGAGGCACACTGCTGCCTTTTACACCTGAATTGGTCATTTGTGGCTTTAGACATCTCATAGTCCTAGGTAACCCAGACATTTCTCTCAGTTGTGAATTCCTGGACCTCCAAAGCAAAGACCTGTGCCCAAGGCAAAATAAAGGAAATGTGTTTTATTTTACTCTCATTTTAAACCGTGAAACTTCTATCAAGTGAAGATCACTGCCATCCTCAGGAAAACATCTAGGATTGGTTCAGCTATCTGGCTGTGTTAGTATCTATTGTCTGATAAGACAGGACATGTCAAACCTGAGCATTCAGCCTTGTCTGCCATGTTGTTGTCTCTGCCAGATATTTTAAATAAGAAAGGTTTAAACTCTAATTTTTGATGCTCTAAACACACACACACACACGCACATGCACATGGTCAGTCTTAGTGCAAATCCATGCCAGCTTTAGAGAGCCAGTGTGACAGCTGTCATGAGTGATTCATACCCATGAATCATTTAGCTCAAGTCATTGAGGAATGGCAGGACACAGGAAACACCACAAGACACATTTGTTCTTTTTGGTAAATCCCTAAAATTCTAAACAGCTGTTTTATTCCTTCAGCGTTCCATCTTGATAACTGGAAGAGAAAGGGGATGGAGCATTATTATATTTTGTGGCAGTTAAACACTGTATCATTGTTCTATTTGTAGATGGAAAGAGTTCCCAACTAAGCCCTCAGTTTTCACTAAGAACACGTCTCACTTTTGGTGGCTTTTTTGCCTGGCTATCCTGGGCAACATCCATGTCCAATCCAGGATTGAACTTCATGGTGAGCTAGCTTCCTCAACTCTAAGGTCGTTCAGCTCTGCAAAGGCAAATAATGGAATCCATGCTGATACTCCTGGGTGAATTTAATTTCTGAAAGCTTAGGGTTTCTCACAAGTCCTCAACCACATCAGTCTCATCATCCTCTCTTGCTTGCCACAACGTTGATCATACTGATGTTTCTCTTCTCTTCCAGTGTTTTCCTCATGTCAAACACTAGTCTGCCAAAATGGTTCTTGTTGAGGTCAGTTGTGATCTCCATTCAGATGAGCCCAATAGCCAGTTTTCAACTGTAACTTCTCACTAACATTTGTCACCCACTGATCACTGTCTTCATCCAGAAAAAGTTTATTTCACTTCTAAGGTACCAAAATTTTCTCATCTCCCTGCTAGTTTGTTGCTCATTCCAAGTCTCCTATATTCTTGGTAGATGTTTTTTCCAACTTCTTAACATCAGCGCATCCTATGGCTCAGAATGAGCAGTTACTCCCTGTGTTACATCTATGAGGACTTTAAAACTACATGTATCCTGAGACTCCCTCATGGATAGCCCCAGCCTTGTTATTCACCCTCATCTCAAGATACCAGTGTCCTATCCCCATCTCTAACAGATGTCTCTAACTTTCCATGTTCACAACCACATTACTGAGCCCTCTCTATCTGGGTAACCTGCCCCTTCCCAATCATTTTCACCATCACAAAATAGCAATCACACCTTCTAGGTAACAGGTCAGTCATCATCCCAACTCCTCCCTAATAACCTTTCCTATCAGTCAGGAAGTTCATTCTCCCCAATAGATCTCTATACCCAACTCTCTCTCATCCTTTTACCTGCTAACATACCCATTTTATTGTTTCAATCTATCAAACATCCTCATTAGATTTTTGTGGTTGCCTTATTACTGACTCCTTTGTTTTTGTCCTTGACCCTTAAAGTATATCACAGTATAATGTATTTGTTGACTAATGCTTTGATAATATAGACCAAGTTATGTCACCTATCTACTTGACAAACTTAGGCCCAAACATTTAATCTAAAACCAAATTATTCCCAGAAGAAGCAAAGAAATACAATTACAAATTTATCACAGATAAGAGCTATTCAAAAGGAATCCAAAGGACTTGTAACAAAGAAATATGGTCAACTGAACCTTGTAAAACTGAAATTTTTTTTTCTTGTATGGGAGTTGGTAAGGTAAAGAAACTGCTGACATGTCTGCTTGATGGTATGGTTAAGGGGAAGGTTTTAATTGTACAGAGAGAGAGAGAGAGAGAGAGAGAGAGAGAGAGAGAGAGAGAGAGAGAGAGAGAACAAACCAGAGAAAAAGAAGCAGACTGGATATGGCCCCAGGTACGGAAGTTGGAGAGTAGAAAAGAATAGCACAGATAGTGAGATAGCAAAGAGATAGAGGGCACAGAATATTCGGAATGCAAGAAGACAGTAAGATACAGAGGGAGAGAAGGAGAATAAGTGGGAGGGTTGGAAGAGGAGAGAGGAAGGGTGAGAACAGCAGGATTATAAGAAGGATGAGTAGCTGAGGGGAGGGAAACCATTGAGCTGGAGGGAGTTTAGGGTGGAGGAGGAGGTGAGGAGGGCTGGGATGTAGCATGGACTTTAAGCTGCATAACAAGTAATTGTGATGCTGAGGGAACCTGGCATGTGCTTCCATAGGCAATCATTGGTAGCCATTTGACCCTTCTGCCAGAGGTAAAGCAAATTACTCCTTTTAGCAAAGGGGAACCAGCTTCACAAGTTCCTGAGGAAAGCTGGTTTTTATATCACTGCCAGAAATCTTCCTATAGTACAGGCTGAGCTGTTTTTGGATACTTGTTGAACTTTGGAGTATTGGAGTTTCCTTTAGACTGACACTGCTCATCAAAGAATATCTTTATACTAGATTTTGTACTAACAGCCAAGAAACAACTTAATATTCATCTTTTAAAAATAATCTTGTAAGCCTTAGATTGATAAATACATCCATATTACACATATCTGACGAATGGCATGCATTAAGAATATACAGCGATGGGGATGGAGGGAAAATAGAATTCAGTTCCCAGCACTCACATTGGGCTCTTCATAACTGCCTGACGTTCCAGCTCCACCCGTAATGCCAGTGAATGGAGATGGAGGCAGAGGATTCCCAGAGCAAGGTAGCTGGCCAAATTAGCCCTACTGGCAAACTCTCAGCTCAATGAGAGGTCTTGCCTCAATGAAAAAAGTGGAGAGTGATCAAAGAAGAGTTCTGATACCAACCTCTGGACTGAATGTGCATGTTCACACAAATACACCTGCACTCACTCCTCCATGTGCATGCACACATGCAAGTACACTTTCATACATGTACTCACATCACACAGAGAAGAAAAAGAATTAGCTAAAACAAACAAAAAACCCACTGATACAGGAAGCTTGTGCAAGTAGAGTGAGGATATTTTAAAATACATCTCTTTTGAAGTGATGGTATAAATTAGAATCAAGATAAACGCATAAATGTAATAATGTTCAACAACGGCTAAGTAGAAAATATCATGAATCTTTAGGGAATTCCAATTACAGTGAGAAATTTTCTTATAACTACTAGAATGGCCACTCTTAAACAAAAACAAGAAAATAAAAATGTTAGTGATGATATGGAAAGATGAGAATATGTGTGTGATGTTCACAATATACAATAATATGTATATGCTAAATAGTATGAGAATTCTTTAAAACAGTAAACATTGAATGACCACATGATCCAGCAATTCCATGTCTGGATAGATGCTAAGAAGTGAAAGTGGGTTTTTCAAAGAGATCTTTGTGTACTGACAGTCACTGCTGTGTCCTGCACAGTAGTCAAGAGGAGAGGGTAAACTGAGAGCCCTTTAGAGAGGAATCGACAAACAAAATATTAAGTGAATACCAATTACAATATTTTCCAAATGGGAAGAAAATAATTAAATTGCAGCACAAGCTACAACATGCATGAACCTTGCAAATGTTATGTTAAGCATTGCAAGCCGTCACAAAAACAAGTGCTGTATGATTTGACTTCGGTACACAGGATAGTTTATAGAGCTAGGGAATGAAATAATGACTTCCTGAGAAGCTCTAGCTCATGGTTCTCAACCTTTCTAATGCCATGACCCTGTGATACAGTTCTTCATGTTATGGTGAGCCTTAACCATAAAATTGTTTTCTGTTCTACTTTATAACTGTAATTTTAATACTCTTATGAATGATAATGTAATAGTTTTGTAGAAAGAGGTTTGCCAAAGGGGTCATGGCCCACAGTTTGAGAGCCACTGCTCTAAGATAATGATTGATATCCATGGCTCTCCTTGGGAGAATGGGCCACATGGAAGCAGGGATTTTAGAAACAATCTCTCTATACTCCACTGAAATCTATAGCTATTATTTTACCCATTTCAGAAGAGGAGGCAGTTGAGGCCCATAGAGGTTAAATAACATCTCCAGGATCCACAGCAGGCGATGGAAGAGGCAGGCATGGCCTTGCCAGGTAAGGTGATTCAGGATGCCATGTCTTCTCTGTGGAAGGAGGAAGAAACAAGGCAGGGAGAGGGGCAGACAGGCTTGGTAGGAGAGAGGGAAAAAAGAGGAAGATTCATCAGAAAGGAGAGAAGGAGGAGGGAGAGGCTGGGGAGGAGGGAGAGGCTAAGGAGCAAAAAGTTCAGTATAATAAGAATACGAGAAATAATTCCAAGGAGGCAATAATAACCCCTAAATGTATCTACCTATTTTGATATGATTTCTTCTCATGCTACCTTTGTATTTAATTACTTCAATTTTGTTGAGAACATAAAGCAAATGAGTCTCATTTTCCTTGATTCTGTTCTATTATGAAGTTTCATTTCAGAAAGTCACTTTGTGCCATTTCCTACTTAATTTTTGATTTTGTTGTTTGACCCTATTGAAGACACTAATTATAAGTGACATTCAGATATGTTTTTGCCTAATGGTTTAATGCATTGCCCCAGGTTGAGCAAATTTATCCAAGCTGGATTTCCTGGCTCCTTTTTCTAGGATGCTGTTCTCCAGTTTGCTGCTGTATATACATAACCATACACATGTGCACATGCACACCCACACACTTTGGTATACCAGATATCTCAAGATTATCCCGTTACTCCATAGAACTGAGCAGTATGAATGCTTCTAAATCCTTGGCTTTCAGTGTGAAGATGCCAATAACCTTTATTGAATCAGAGGTAGTAAGGTACTTTAGGTTACTGTCATTATCATTGTAAGATGCTAACAAGAAATGCTTCATACCTGGGAATGTCACTCAGTTAGCCCTTGCTTACAATGTACAGGGGTTCTGGGTTGTACCCCTAGCACAGACAAACGGATACAATAAAACATTAATGCTTCACTTAAAATCATTAAAATGTAAAACATAGCTAAATTCTCAAAATAAGGAGAATCCTTTTCAGTATGCTTATCACATATCATATAGTGGTGTAAGATGAACAGAGTTTAGGTAGGGGAGCCCTAGTTTTATCCCACCTCCATGTACTTCCCTGATTTCCTTCCCTCAGTGTTTCTGGGAGCTCCTCACAGGTGGGGTGCAGGCTCTGGTGGGAGGGACCCCTGGGCATCATTGTTTCTCATCATCCTGGTGAAGACCTGAGGTCTCCATGCCCCACACAGATTCCCAGAACCTTTGCTTAGTTCTCCCACAGCCTCCTGAACATTTCAGCCCTTCTCTCTTTTTCTCCCCTGCTCATACACTGTCCTGAGCTCTTCATCCCTATTATTCTGTGTCCTTGGACATTTCATTTTTCACCTAAGAAGATGAAGTTTTCTTTGGGTGCATATATTTCACAGAAGCATAGGGCCTTGATATTCCCAACCTAAATGAGCCTTCTCTCATGCTACAAATTTCTTCATTTATGAATTTGCTCATGTGTGAAATGGGGTTAATAGTACAATAATAATAATTCACCCTGTAATTGTGAGTGCTCAGTGAAACAGCACATCCTGTGGAAAGTGCTTATCATGGTGCCTGGAGCATAGAACTTGAACATGGTAATGGGAGGCACTGTGATGAATGACACTGTTGTTCTGGTACCAGGATTGCTGAACAGGAAGTCGGGGAAGCCCTTGAGAGGCATTTACTCTGCAGTATCACCTCAGCCGACACAAAGTACAGAAACTTTTGTTCTTTGGGATCTCACACTACTTGTTCCTTAATTATTGGATCCTTGACTCAGGATAAAGGGCAAGAACTCAGAGATGAACTTGGCCAGGCCCTGATAAAAAGCCACAGTTGTAAAGTTGAGAAGGCCCTCTTGCCTCTGCAGCTAAAACATTCTTATTTTTTATCAAGATGATTGAGACGGCACTAAGAATGTTGCTTGGAACTGAGCCACTCCTGAGAGGTCAGGCCTTAGGTCCTGTGCTCAAGGATACTAAAACTACCATCTCAGGGTGTGGCCCTGCTCATGGGCACCATGTCACCCAGCATGATGCTTCTACGTCATTTCCAAAGTACAGAGGGAAGATTTTGATTTCTCAGCCACCGTTGTGTCACAAAGAAATACTGAAGAAAGAACCAAAGACACCACAGGCTGTGGTGGGAGTTAGTGCTAACTCATAAGTCATCTCTGAAGAAAGGCTGTGGAATTCCTGCCACACTTGGCCAGTATGCCTTTTGTCATCAGATTGTCTCCTACTGACTGTGAAGGACCTAAAGGTAGTCCGAGAGAGATTGGACAATGCTGCAGGCTATTCGATCACACTGTGAATCTTGAGATTGTGTTATTTACAGGAAAAAACCCGTTTATAGTTGTAGTGTGGCTCAGCTCTAGCACACACCCCTACTCTGGGAACTTTCTACTTGAGTATTGCAAGCAGGATTAAATAAACTCAACTCCATGAAGAGGTGGAGCAAGCAACCACTTGAGAGGAAGTGAACATAGGATTATTAAGAAAAAAAAAACAGAGAGACGAAGAGAAAGTCAGAAAGATGAATAGAGAGACACACAGGAAGTAGAAGGGAGGGTTATTCCGTCTGAAGAAGTTTGTTTGAGATGGCGTGGGAGAGGAGACATTTTTTCTGGGAAGTAGGCTGAGTAGGAAGGTTAGCTGGGTAGGGAGGTCAGCTGGATGCCTCCTCTGTCTCTCTGAGCTAGCAGGCTTTCACCCCAGCATCTGGCTCCTGAGTCTTTATTGGTAAATTGAACCATCGAGATTTTGTTAAGAACAATAAGCCAGAGCATCAGATTCTGGGTTACACTGGAGATATTTCTGTCCACAATCTGAGCCTCTACAAGTGGTAACTTTGTCATATGTGAAAGTCTATCGGCTTCACTTAGGTCATTCGGACATTTATTGTGATTTTCTTGTGCCAGGAACACAGAAGAATAATGAGAGAGTAGTCCTCTGCCTTGAAAGTGCCATAATCTCTATTAGGACAAAAAAAAAATCAATGGACAGAAAAAGAATAAAGGGTTTAGATGTCCTGGCTAACATGATAGGTACTTTAAACACATATATTATTTAAGAGTCTCAAAAAACTGACCAGGCAGGTGTTATCATTTTCCTCTCAGTGGGTAGTGATGAGGCTCAAAGAAGGGCAAGTAGCCTGCCAAGGAGCTAGCTTTGCAAAATGGTAACTTTAATGGTTTTCTTTATTTGTTATTGCTTGGCATCGGAGATCAGTCATAGGCCTCCATCATGACAACCAATTTTCCAGCGCTGACTCACGGCTCCAACCTTCTATTTCATGACAGGGTCTCCCTAAATTACCCAGGCTGGCTTTGAACTCACTTTGTAGCCCAGACTAGCCTTGAACTTGTAATCCTGAGTATCTGGAATTATTAGCTTTCACCACCAAGCCCCATTGTGGGTCACAGTTTGAGGTCAGGTCTGGTCTCTCTTCCTCAAATCTGTGATCTTTCCACCATTCCCCCCTGTTCATGGAAAAGAGCCAGAGAAACCAGGCATCATAAGTGTATTTGATGCCTGTTTCCACTGGTGCCCAGGGTAAAGTCAGAATGTTTAAAAATCATTGACACATGCAGAAGGGTGAAAAAGGCATTTCAGACTATGGGGCATTGTTATTGGTGTTGCGAACATATTAATTTTTATGGCAGACATAATCTGAGGGTGTGAAATTGCAAAGGTAGCCTTCTACCTCATTAACCTTTTTCATTATCTATATAGAATGTCACAATCATGGATATATCTGTCATCTACTGTTGGGGAGGTGAAATCGTGGGCCTAACAGACAGGATAGAATCAATCCAGTTATCATTTTAGAGGGAGGAGCTGGCTGACCCAGCAGCAAATGTCAGAAACCTGACAAGGCAAAGGCCTGGGGCAGCAGATACTGAGTCTGAACAGCTTAAAGCCGTTAAACCACAGGCCTGTCTCCTACTCTTATTCTCTTCATCATCACAGTATGCATATCTGGGGCAATAGTGAGTCACTGCTCCTGGAAGGCTGCTTCTGTTCCTAGGAAGGATGTCAACAGCCAATGCACATAGTCATCAGCTCCTCGCCACACAGGACAGCTAAAGCAAGGGGACACGGGACTACAGTCAGGTCTCTGTATATGGCTAACACCATCTTGTAAGTACTGGATTTATAGATACCTGCCAAAACATGCTGTAGGGCCAGACATGGTCATTCATGCCTATATGTCCAGTATCTACCTGTCTATCTATCTTTGCCATCTATCCATTTGGATAGATAGGTAGGTAGATAGATAGATAGATAGATAGATAGATAGATAGATAGATAGATAGATAGGAAAATAAAGTTTTATAAATTATTTTCTTTTGCTGGTAATGTTAATTGAAACAAAATTGGAGTTAACAACAACATCAAAAATGTCCACTTCCCCTTCTTAGTGCAGGAGTTTGTACAGATTGAACCTTTGTAGGTCTTGTATGTTCTGTCACAGGCTCTGTGAGTTCATGTACCAGTCCTTCAGTATCTGGAAGATGCTGTTTTCTTGGAGCTACCCACCACCTCTGGATGATACAACCTTTCTACATCCTCTTGTTCTGTTTTGCACCCTTTCCCCATCCTTTCTCAGGGATCCTGGCCCTTAGTCGTCACAGAGCTATCTGCAGATAGAATAATGGCAGTCGCAGTCAGAGCCCACTTCTCATCTCTACTGAGACCTCCGAGAAAAGGGCAGGGACGCAAGTTCCCACCCCTAACCCAGACGCTATTTGAAATGATCCCTGCTGGGAGGCGGAAAAATCGGTTTTCTCCAATGGGTTTATCAATCACTCCAGGACAGGTCCTGTGCTCAGGAGTAACTGATCAAGACAAAACAGACTCCATATTTGTGTGTGAGGGTGTAGGTAAGAGGGAACGGGACAGAGAGGAAGAGAGAGAAAGAAGAAATGGATAGATAGATAGGTAGATACATAGATAAATAGCTACATAGAGAGATTCAGATAGATAGATAGATAGATAGATAGATAGATAGATAGATAGATAGATAGATAGATAGATAATTAAGTGGGTAGGAGATGGGGAGGTTCTCACAGGAGTTGGAGGAGGGAAAAGACTATGTCAAAATACAAGGAAAAAAGCAAAGAAAAACTACAGAACAATTTGAACAAACCTACCATGTTTGAAGGATAGTGAGTCTTTGTCTGAAAAATAAACAAGCCAATAGTTGTCTGTCCTCCGCATGACTCCTTCTTGGAGCTCACCCCTTCTCTAAGAATGCAGACCCTCAGCACCTTCTCATCATCTGGCCAGAAGAGTAGCAACTAGATCCATATACCTCAACTGCATGGGGAACAGGACAAGGACCTTGCTGGGCAAAAAAGAAGCTCAAAGATGAGCAAAGAGGAAGGGCTGGCAGGAGAACGGGCTGGTGACATTGTCAATCAGTGTGCTTACATTTGACACTGGTGAAAACATTTCAGTATTCACTCTTTAGTGTCTCTCCCTAAAACGTCCAGCAGGATTCCTCATTGTGCTGAGAAGTCAACATGTCAGTGTGGAATCCCTCCAACTCTCCTAAAGACGAGTGTGGTATTGACCTCAACCTGTCTCTGGGTCAGACCCAGTGAAGTGAGGCCTGAGAAATGCAGCCCTCTCCTCACCTACTCGCAGGCCCCTGGGAGGCTGGGTGGTGGAGATGAGTGAGAGAGTAAATAGAGAATTGGACTTCGAGGATTAGAGGCTCCGCACTGACAAATGCTCTCTCACAAGTGGTGGTGGTGGTGGTGGGCCATGAGTTATTGGCATAATGTGACTGTGTGATTAGGTGTGTTCTCTCTGTGTGTGTCGTGACAGCGTGATTATGTGTTTTCTTTGTGTGACATTACTGTGTATGCAATTAGGTGTATTGTGTGTGACATGGCTGTGTGATTAGGTGTGTTCTTTGTGTGTGCCATGGCTGTGTGTGTGTGTGTGTGTGATTATCTGTGTCCTTTGTGCATATAAGTTAGGTTTGTGTGTGATGTGCTAGGGTCTGTGATGAAGTTTTGGGGAGACATCACTGTAGGTGATTATGTGTGAACATGTGTCACCTCTCTTTGTGCGTTCACTCAAACATCCAGGCATAGATTCCCCCCAACCCCTTTGCCTGCTTGCCTCACAAACAGTAGGGTACATAGTGACATAGATGACTTTACTGTGATTCTTACAAACTTCCTGGATCCCCCTTCACTCCTGTGGGCTCAGGTTCCTTTGTGTGCTGAGGTCTAGATTCCTGATCCTGCACGCTCTTCTCACTTCTCTGGAGAGAGCAGGAACAGAACCACAGGAGTCAAGTTTAACTAAGAAGTCCTGTCACTTGGTAATTTGGGAGGAAAGGAATGAAAAAGCGCCCTTGAGAGAGGAGGCAGGATGTAACCTCCTCAGAACCTGCTCACATCAGGAGCATCTGCAATCTCCAGTGGGAACACAACTGAGACACTCACTCCTCTTACTGCTTGTCCAAAGTCACAAGCCCGTGGGTGCCACTGACAGAGCCAAATTCAACTGGCACATGTGTACACTCAAGCAATGTTCACCGAATAATTGGAGTTGAAGACAAAGGGCTCCTTTGGAAGGAAGTTTCATAAATAACACAGAAATAGTAGGCTCCAAAGAGCCATCATTTCATTTTTTAAAAAATGTTAAAACTAAAATGTGAATTTTCTTATTCTGTTATTAAACTATTTTCTTTATAGGTTGAGAGTGTCTAAAGCAACAGCATAGCTTTGCCATGATCTCATTATCTTGTATAAATGAACACAATTGATCTTAAATGGCATTTTTTTTAGGCGAAAGCTTTGAAAGCAAAGCCAAGGTTTGTGTTCTTGTGGAGGAGCAGCTGCTGAGTCAAGGCACTGGGGACAGCCCTGCTTTTGTGAGCTTGGGAAACTCAGCAGTAGATGGGTTCCACTCAGATTCCAGTGTGAGAAGTTGGTCTTGTGTGTGCATGGGTGCATATGTGCATGTATGTACCTGTGTACGTGCGTTCATGTGGATACACATGCACATGAGTTCATGCATGCAGACAACTTATTTTACGTGGTTGCTGGGGATTGACCTCAGGTTTCTCATGCTTGTAAGGCAAACAACTTACCAAGCAAGCCATCTCCCCAGCCCCATGACCAGGCCTTAAACCATCTTCCTGTACCGTCTATACTCAGCGCTGGAGAAAGTCTCCCCAAATGCAAGTGGACAGTCATGGACCATTCCCACACATCTCATGTGTTTCGCCAATGCATCTCTGCCTTGCCCGCCTTTTTGGGATTGAGACTCACAGACAGGACCTGAAGGCATCAAGAGCCTGTGTCTTCCTCGATGCTGTGACAAAACGCCTGGCAAAGCAACTTTAAGGGTGTCGCAAGCCATCATGGTATGGATAGCCCAGTGGCAGAAGCATGAGGCACATTGCTCCTATAGCCAGGAAGCAGAAGGAGATAAATTTTGGGGCTCTGCTTGTTTCCTCTTGTCATACACCCCTGGGCCTGAGCCTATGGAGTGGTGTGGCACACATTTATGGGGAGGGGGGGTCTTCCCACTTTAAGATCATCTGGAAAACCCTTCACAGACCTGCCCAGGGCCCGTCTTTTTGGTGATTCTAGATCACTATTAACTATCACAGAGATGCCCCATCAGAAAGCATTTCCAGAACTTTTCTTGATAGTCGGGTTTGAGTTACGGATTTGAGGTCAACTGGCTTTAGCTCTCAGGTCAAACAACCTGCGTGTTGCCCTAGCTTACCCATGTGACCATGGGTTTAAAGATACAAGGCAAACATTCATTTCTAACTCACTTTTCAGATACACCAAAGGCCTGAATCCGAGGACTGCAGATGAATTGCTAACCTAGTACAAGTGTTTCTTTCAAACCCACCTCTCAAAATCTGGCCTCATGTGAGGCTCATATCTCATGGGAAAAAGACGTTATTTCAGAGCCAATTTAGCATGCATGTTGACCTCTGTGGGTAAGAGGTCAGACTTTGGACTTATGGACTCTCTTGTTTTGATGCTTAGTTCCGTTATTTGCCAACTTTCCCCCCTTCACCTTCTGCCCCACACTGGTTCCTCTGGCATGGGAGGGCTGATGCTATGACTCCTGCATGGCTTGGTGTGGTGGTGTGATTAAAGGGTTATGACCTCTGCGTAGACTTAGGACAGCATCTCAATCAGTGACACTGTCCTCAAGCAGCCTTACTCAAGGGCTGGCCTGAAGGAGTCTTCATATCCAAAAGCTCAGAGGTATCCTGCATAGTTTAGAGTGCTAGGCCTGAGACCAGTCACTTAAGCAATGCTGGTCAAGATTAGCCTCTTTATACCATCTGAGAGTAGAAATACCCATGAGATGTCTGTAGCTCTGTTCTGTTGGGTGTTGACTTTTTGGTATTAATTATGCCTCTTGTCTCTCCTGTAGTGCAGTGTCCCTGGACACTGTGAATAATGGCTTTCTGTCCTCCCTTACTTTATGTGGTCTGTATAAATTTGCACTGGATCACAAACTCTATGAGGGAGACAGCTCTGTTTTACAGCTAAATTCCTGGTGTTTGTACAGTCTCTTCACATGGCATATTCTCAAGGGGCATGTGTTAAAGGCTTAAATCTGTGTCACTTATATTGTTGACATCTCATTTTCTTAACATATCCCATACTAAGTGAATAAAATGTAATTAATAAAAATAAATAAATAAAATAAAAACAAAAACAAAAAAAAAAACATATCCCAGCTATATGCACTAAAATACTACTGTGCTGGGTGGCTTTACATGTCAGCTTGCTCCAACCAAAATGGGGGACAATATCGGGTGCTAATTGACCCAGCCCATTGTGGCAATGAAGCTCTTTCCTAGGCAGAGGCTCCTGAACGTGGAAGAACAGAGAAAGCCAGCTGAGCAGGCTGAATGGATGCATTTGTTTCTTTGCCCCTCAGTGTGAAGTGACTAGCCTCGCTTTCCCTCCAGGATAGACTTCAGCCTGAAACTGTAAACCGAATAAACCCTTTCTTCCCTAAGCTTCTCTTTTCAAGTTGTGTTATTACAGGAACAGAAGTAAAATTTGAACAGTTGCAATTTTTTTTTCCTTCTGGACATTAATTTTTAATCTTTCCCCATCTTTTTGTTAAAGGTTGGTATTCTAGAGTTTGAGTCTTCGTCTTTTCTCTTACAAGTTTTCAGGGCTATATTTTACTGAGCAGAAGTCCTCTTACTTCATCTATATGCATCCTTATCTTCATTCTACTCAAATTAGTTTTAATGTCTTTAGATAATTTAGTCAATTACTCACTGAGTGCCTTGACATTTCCGTGGCATTTAAGAATATATCCAAAATGAAACTGTATTTTTTGAGACCTTTATGTTGAAAATGTGAAATAAAAATATAAGTAATTGGTTCAATGCCCAAATATCATTATCATTAAATCATAAATGTTAATTTGGAGGGCACTTGTGTGTGTGATGATAAATGAGCCTCACAATATATAGAATGGCTTACTTCAGAAATGAGCAAGTTGAGCACGGGATATGTTTAGTTACAAAAGAGCTACATTCTCTAAATAACTGGTATGATGTCATCTGATGGTAATGAGACCATGGTTAGTCAAAGCTCAGAATCTGTGTTTATTGTCCTTAAATCATAAACCAACCCAAAAATTCTTTGCTAATTATTTATTCTTGAATTTCTGGGTAAAAATGCCTAAAACCAAGACTAGCCACTCTATGATTCTAAAGGGTGCAGCTGGTTTGAAATCTGTCAGGTAATCTCAGAGTCTTGTTGGTTCTTTTGGAGTACAGTAGAACCCAAATCTTTTGAGGTTGAGAACAACAACTCTTGTGCACTCCATGCAGTCTAAAGCAGGGCTCTAATAGGATAGCTCTTCTCATGTTGTATCCAAATCCTTGCCACCTTTGGAGTTGTTTACTAATGACTCTGTGGCCTGCTGTCACATGCTGAGCCTTGTATGGCTCATCATGAGTGCCTAGGACCCTGTCCACGTCAAAGTCAACAATACCCATTGTTACCTTGAAGGTTTTATTCTGTGAGGTCTGTGACTTTGCAGGGGCCCTCTCCACAGCAGCTACCCAAGGAACCGCCCCCCTGTGGCTACAGTGACAGTGGAGGCCAAGTTCTACCCAGACTAATGATAAGGCTAATTAAAAGGTTGTAACCTACTGCCTGTCAAAGGCGCTTGGAACCACAATCCCAGAATCAGGATGGGAGCTGTGCTGACACCTGGTACTTGTCCTTACACAAAGAGTGTTCTGAATAGAAAAGACAGATTTCCTGCCTACCTGGTTAGGCTGGCACCTAAAGGAGAATATTGAGCTGCAAAGCTGAATATGATAGGTGCATTTCCCTAAAATTATCCATAGGTACCCATTGGAATGCATAAGAGGCAGTATGAGAGAGCAGACATGCTTAGGAGAATTTGTGTTGTTCATCTTCTGAGGCTCTTAAAGCATAGACCGCCTATCCAATCATCTAGTTCAGCAACTGGCAAATATTTAGACCTGTACCACTCAGCGTGATCGCCATTCGACACAGGTAGCTATTGAGTTCCTATGTGTGGCTACTCCGGCTTTAGATATAACCTTCAAAAATATACACTGGTTGTGAAAAGATGAATGAAAAATATATTTTATATTGATTTCATATTGAAATGTAAACAATTTATTAAATCAAATATTAAAAATAAGTAAAACGTTAAATAAAATGTACTGTTGGCATGAATTCTGATATGTGGCTTAGATTATATTCTCACCGGCTATAATTTGTGGTAGACCAATGGTTTTGAAATTAAGATAGGCAACCCATTGTAAATTAATACTTTTGTGAAAAATCCAGTAAGATTTTTAGTCATCCAGCTGTAAAGATTTTCACATGCTAAATCTGGAGCCTGTGCTATTTTATAACCAACTAGAAACAGTCTGAAGATCACTTCTGCAGGCTTGTTCTGGTCTGTATTCCGTAGGAGCCATGAGCGGTGAAGTCCTACCCATTGTTGCTGTGTGAATCTCTCCTCTATGCCTCCTTGGCTTCCTCTTTAGACCAGATCTTTACTTCCTGCCTGGATCACTGTGAGTGACTATTAAATAGTCTCACATAGGGCACCATCATTATCTGTCCACAACCCTTCTTCATGTTACTCATAGAGTGACCTACAGAAAGATAGCTCTAGATGTGTCTTTCCTCTTTGACACCTCACTCTCTAGCCCTCTTGCCAGAGTGCTAAGATCTCCCCATGCTCTCAGATGTGAGAGGAGTTGGCCTCTGGCTCTCCATTCTTTCCACATCTTGTGCCTGACCCTTTCCATAACAGTAGCTAGCAATCCTTGCACTCTACCAAGGATCAGACTCTTGAAGACGGGGTGTCTAACCTTTCATCACTACAACACTTATGTGTCCATCTGCAGAGTTCACAGCTGAGAAGTATACAATGACATTATAAAGAAGCTCTCATAGTTTTCTAATTAAGTTTATGATTTTGTGAGCTGGTGAGATGGCTCAGAAGTTAAGAGTACTTGCTGCTCTTCCAGGAGATCAGAATTTGATTCCCAGCACCTTGTCAGGATTCTTACAACTCTGTAACTCCAATTCCAGGGAAATGTGACCCCTATGGCCTCCACACCTACCTGAAGTCACATGCATATCATCCTCACATACATGCACACATAATTTTCTTTTTAATTTATGATTCTGTGTTGAACTACAGATTGGACATGCCTGACTAGCTACCAAAAACACACAATCTCATGTCTTTCTAGCAGGGACATAAAATGAGCCAGGCATGATGGTACACACCTATAATTACAGTTATGGGGGAGCTGAGACAGGAGGATTACCAACTCAAGGCCAGCCTGGCAACTTAGTTTGAAAGGACTGCATGCAAAGCTCAGTGAAAGAGCACTACCTAGAAGTTGTATGGCCCTGGGTCCAGTCTTGAGCAATGAAATGATAGAGGGATTCCCTTACCCAGTAAACTTGTAAAGCCAAATATCAGAATATTTGAGTAACTTGTTCAAAGACACTCAATAGCAAGGAGGACACGTTAGGGTTTGAACTTGGGTATTCCAAATAGAAGAGGTGGAACCACTTCCACATGGTTGGAATCGTCTTGGTACTCCTTCCGTCCCTCACTGCTTCTGAGCTTAGGCAAGTGCTGTTCCCTCCGTTCCTTATTCCTGTTCATGGCTCATTCTCACTTCTCTGAAACCTGAATGAATCTGTTTAATGAACTTCTTGACCCCTGAGCTTTTCTTCTATCAGTAGTTCAGTCCTCTCCCAACAGTAAGCTTACTATTTGGTGGAGTGGGACTCTTTCTCTCCCTTTGCTTCCTACTGAGATCAGATCTGTCCTCTGCACTTGCCACTAAGCCTGTTTTATGGGAGGCTCAGTAATCTATTCTTTCATTTCTCTGTGTGATCAACAGGAGATTGTTAAATAAGACAGAAAGATGACCCATCTTTTACACATTCTACCCTTCTGCATGTACATTGTACCCTTCCTCCACCCCTGGTTCCCTGCCACAGTACCTCGGCACTCTCCTTAATGTAACCCTGGTCACCAGGGGGCTCAATTTATGCTCTTCCAGGCAGATGCTGCCTTCCAGGGTGGCCATCTGTTTCCTGACATTGCCACCCCTAGGCACACATCCTGTTCGAAGGGCACGGTGGCTTGTATTCTTTGTTTGCTAACCCTGGGATCAGCAAATCCTTTTGCATTGAGCACCTGTCTTGTGAATGCTGAAAGTATTCCCTCCTTATTCATTTCTACCAGCCTGCCACACATCAGATGTTTTTAACAAAGTTGTCTAAGTTTGTCAATGACAGGTTGGGTGCTGGGCTAGAGAGCCCCAACATATTTTTATGGGATAGCAAGACTTGGTTGAAGCCATGACACCTTTGGTATTTAATTTGCTTACCTGTGAAATGAACAGAGTAGACTGTTCTGAAGTTGATAGTGGTGTGCATTTCTGTTTATAAGAATCTCACTAAAGCAGTTCAATAGATACAAAAGGTCTACTAGTTCATTCAGCAATTGTTTCTTGAACCTCTACTGCATTCCTAGTGTTATCATGCTGGAAAGAGAGCAGCAGGAAAAATAGTCTTGAATCCCACCAGGAAGCCAATGGGTGGTAAAAAAAAAAAAATGAGTACGTGTCAGAGAGAGGTAAGAATGACAGAATCTGACAGCTGGGTCAAGTATTGGAGGGATGCCCATGAAAATGGATGGAGATTACTTTATATAAAAGGAATGAGACCATCTTCCCCACATACTCCGCCCTATAATAGCAGCCTGTGCTTCTCTAAGGACAGTGGCTTTCAGAAAGAGCAATCATGTATAGTTCCTCAGGAGCCTGAGATGACGCAAAGGACTGAAGAAAGTGCTCTTCTGGGGATAGCTGCTCCAGGCTCCTGCAGCTGAGGGTCACATACCCTGCCATGTTATTCCATGCACTTCTTCAGTGTCAGTTATTTCAAACCTGTATCTACGGAAATCACATTTCCTCCTCAAGATGAATGAACTGGATTGGCTAGTATCCCAACAGCGCCTTAAACCCATGCCACAGTCTGTTGAATCCATGGAAAGAGATGTTTTTATCATACAAAATCCTCTCCTTGGAAATATTTTTCCTTTCTTGCCAAGCATCATACACTTGGGGGGTTATGAGAGGTGGATACCAACATGAAAGACTAACGAAACGATGCATCTGGGGTGTCTGCTTTCTTAGCCCTCCTTCTCCTAGCTCATCACTGAGGTGGGATCTGCCATGGGAAAATCACCAGCTGACTTGAGCATTTTTATTTTTACTTCCTAATCCATGTCTCATGCCTTCTTTTTTTTCAGGTGTTATAATTAATTTTAATTGTCAACTTTACAGAGTCAAGACTACACCCATCACAATGCTCACATGACAGTCTGGGAAAGGGGTCTCCATGAGAGAGTATCTAGATCATGGAAGCATCATGGTGGGGAATTATCTTGACTATGGTAGTTGAGGTAGGAAGACGGGCCCGCTGTCTGTGAGGCCTTCCCTCAGGCAGTGGGATCCTGAGCTTATGAGTGGAGAAAGGAGGCTGCAGGCATGGATTCAGTGCTGTCTTCTCACTGTGGATGCAACATGATCAGTTGGTCCGTGCTGGTCCCACTGCGACTTTACTGCCACGGTGGCTGTAATGGGGAATTTTAAGCCAAATACATCCTTTCTCCCCTAATTTTCTTTTGCCCATTTTTAAAAATCACAGTATAAGGCAAATGGATGAAGACAGAAAATGAAACAGAAATTCTTGCCAAATTTATTTTAAGTTTGCCTTCTCTTAGAACTACATTAATCTCTTCCATTCAAAATAGTGATGAAGATTTTTAGAGGCCTCTTTGATTTTGTAAAGCTGAACCACAGATTTACCTTTCAGTTGCTCAGTGGTTCAGTAATAAAGAGGTTAGTTTTGACAAGTCCCACACGCCTTCTTTCTGTGACCTTACACGGGAACTCAAAATAAAGTGGAATAAAAATAAATCTGTGTCAGGAAGAAATGAAGAACTTAGCATGTCTTATTCATTCAAAAGGCTGTTTGAACAACCTAACCACATGAGCTTTGGATCACACTTACATATGTGGCTACTTCCAGCAAGGACAAGCATCTCGCTTGTCACTATGTAAAGGAAAACAGTTACAGAGTGGGGACTTTCCCCTGTTTTCTCGTCACTGTAATATTTCCAGTGTATTTTTTTTTCTGTCCAGAACAAGCCAGTGAGTGAATGAATGGTCTTCTTGCTTTGAAACATCCCTAAAGCAGGCTTCTACATTTTTAATTTTCTACCATAGTCAGCTTACTCTCACCATGATAAAATACCAGAGAAAAATAAATTGAAGAAGATGAAAGGCCTACCTTGGCCCACCATTTTGAAATTTTATTTCAAAATTTATACCCAATGACTTTGGTCCTATGGTGAGACTGAGAAACATTTATGGGGGAGGCTGCTTACCTCAAGATGGTCATAAAGGAGAAATAGACAAACAGACAGACAGACAGACAGTGGTCAAATCTTCCAATATCTTCTTTAAGGGCACACTGCCTCTAATGGCCTACTTCTTTACACCCTTTAAAGATCCTATGAGCTAGGGAACCACATCTAAGATCAAAACCATAGAAATGTTCATAGTTCATTTCTTCTTGAGCCCTAAAATGGAGCAGGGGAAGGTAAATCAGCTGACAACCATTTTACTTCCCAGTGGTATCTGGGGAGAGTAAAGGGCTGTGAAATATAATTGAAATATAATTGCCAGATTAAAATTGAGGGGAGACATAAATACTGATTAGCCTGTTGAGTGCCAGGTCACACATTGAGCAAGTCACCTGTACTCTGTTTTGTCCTTATCAAAATTATCTTAGGTAAGTAAATTATCAGCCCCAGCCCACAGATGAGGAAACAGGTAGAAAATGATTAAATAACCCCAAATCACATATTTATTGCATGGCAGAACAGTGAAAATCCTGGCTGGCTCTAGTACCTGACCTCTGTGTCCCCAGCTCTCTGAGTCGATCTTGTATATCTCAGGATGCCTGGCTTGCAGCTGGGCCCTGGAAAGCCCAGGTCAGTTTTGTTTGTGCAGATCCTAGATCTTACTCATTCCCTGTATAAACCAGGTTGAGGAGAAGCTGCAGGAAATATCAGTAGTCTACAGTACATTGTAACACCATCTACCTATAAACTTTTCCAAAAGCAATAGGGTATTTAGTTTTAGGTACTATTCGGGTGTGTAAGTGCATGCCCTCTGTGTGTGTGTGTGTTTTCACATGCGTGTGTATGCATGTGAAAGATCACCTTAAGTTCATACCGCAGGTGCTTCCCACCTTGCTTTTTGAGGCAGAATATCTCAGTTTGCTGACTCAGGTAGTCTGTCTGGTCAGCAAGCCCCAGGGACCTGCTTGTCGCTGCCTCCCCTGCCTGGAATTATGAATGTGTTGCATCATGCCTAGCTTTGTACATGGGTACTAGGGACCCCAACTCAGATCCATGTGCATGTTCAACAAGCAGCACTTGCCCTGGCCAAAAAAACAACTTGAGACATTTTGCAGCTTTAACAGGAAAAGCAAGTAAATAGAACTATACAACCATTCGTTTTTAACCTGGAATCTATTTGATACATAATTGAACTTGGATATTCCAGTGTCTCCTTGGCAAATTGTATCATCTTGTTCTGCAAGAACCAGTTTGCCTTTATGCTACCAATTTCTTCATGTTTTGAGGCCAAAGTTCAGAAAGTCATTAAGCTGAGTAAAAACAGACTAAGAAAATAGATGCCTTACTTCTTGGGTGGAATAGAAAATGTGTATAGAGAGTATGAACTCAGAGCTATATTCACTTTTTTAATGTTCTGGTTCCTCAAGAAGTTAAGGAGAACTGGAGGCACACACACACACACACACACACACACATTTTAAATGCTGTGTACATCTGGAACACCCAATGCTGCAGATGATGTATTCTGAAAGCAGGTGTTTTGGCCCAAGCAGGCACTTGCTGGAGATGGGGTTGTCACAGAAGCATGCAAAGGGGATGTAGCTCAGGCTCCACATTGTGTCCTGGGGAGGGAACTCCACAGAGCTCCTCACTATGAGATAGCTGTTTGCATTTCAGACAGGAAGAGCAAGGACTTGGCAAATGCTCTGATACTGTGATGTTGTCACTTGGTTAGATTGTCTTTCAGAGGCCAGTTTGTACGCTGGACTTCTTGGGGGATTACCCATAAGGGCACAAGGGTGTATGTTCACTGTCATTTATTCTAAGTAAAGGTAAGAATTTGAGGAAACTAATGAGTGAATAATGAAAATTACATCCACGGTGTGCATCTCTTCCTGCCTGGGGTATGGGGGTCACAGTGGCAAATCTGGTGCACTGTAAAGATAAGATGACATGATTAATTAATAAACTAAATTACTGACTCATTCTTCTTGCTTGCAAGGCATATATGTATCACTGTGGATTGATTACTGAATTTGAAACTAGGACCGTAGCAGTGAACAGGCAGGTACAGTCCCTGTCTTCAGAAATGTGATCATTTAGTGTGGAAGTCAAGCATCAAATGAAGAACATTTTCAGAATGGTTCTATACCTGGCTTTGCAGTGTTAACTATCCTATTGTTGGGATGAAGAGGTACCAGCCTACCGGGGTTCCAGCACACCTGTGGGAGGTAATATGGATTAAGGTTAGCCTCTGAGAATTTCTGTGAGGGATCATTTTGATCAGGTTAGTGGGTGTGGGAACACACACCTTATCTCTGAGCAGAACCATTCCCTCAGTGAGATTCTGGACTGCACAAGATGGAGGAAATGAAGAGCTGAGCACAGGCACTCAGTGGAAGAAATGTGACCTGCTCCTTGACACCCCTACTCCCATGATGGACTGGACCATTAGATGTTGGAATTTTGTACTTTGCCCTTTGATTTAACCGGGGTGGGGGGTTACAGTGGAGAGAGTACCTGAGTCTCAGAAGAGACTTCGGACTTTGTATTCTCAAACAATGTTGAAGCTGAAATGCTATGAGAACTTCTGAAGTTGGACTAAAGGTGTTTTGCATTATGATAGGCCATGACCCCATGGGGGACCAGGAAGCAAGGATGTGGCTGTTTGAGTGAGAATGTACCCGTGGGCTCACATGTTTGAATACTGGCTCCTACTTGGTGGTACTGTTTGGGTAGGTTTGGGAGCTTGGCCTTGCTGGAGAACCATGTCACTCAGGGCAGGCTTTGAGGCTTCAAAACTTAGCGCTATTCCCAGTTCATTCTCTCTGCTCCTTGCCTGTGGTTTGAGATGTAAGCCCCCAGCTTCCTGCTCCTGCTGCCATGCCTTCATGGAACCACAAGACAAAATAAACTCCTTCTTAGATAAGTCGCCCTGTCTGTGCTGTTTTAACACAGCGGTAGAAAAGCAACTAATACACTTTGCCTGAGAAGTTTAACCTCCCGACCAATGTAAAAAATTTCTGTGGATCTAAGTGTATACTTGTTGGTTTGAGTCTCTGCTTTGGCTTCTTTGGGGTGACAAACACTTCTAAGAATATCTCTTAGTGTAACTGTGAACTGTGAATTATGAGTGGGCACTGCATCATAGAAACAATGGGGCTCCCTCTCATGCAGTTGGTAGTGGGAGGCTGTGTGGGTGTTAGGGTGGTATCAAGCCATGAAATGAACAGAAAAAAACAAGGCAAAGTGGGTTCGGCACCAGGGTTCATTTCTCTCTGCTTCAGGACTGCAACATGACCAGCTGCCTTGAGCTTCAGCTGCCCTGGTGGTCCTTACCCTCAAGCTATGACCCAAAGCAACCTTTCTTTTCTTAAGTTGCCCCCATTGGCATTGTGTCACAACTTGGAGAGTAACAAGTATACCCACCATGATATGCTGCTTTATCTTAAGCCAAATGTCACTGGACTGCCTCGATGCCCGAGCCAATGTCAACCTTTCTCTTTATAAAACGATCTATTGTGGTAATGGGAAGCTGAGCAGCATAAGCCTCAAGCATTCAGGATCAATACTTTGGTTGACACTAAATCTACTCTCATTGTATAAAATCATCTAACTAGATGTGCCTCTGCCTCCTTTGATATAGACTATGTGTGTTTATTCACCTGTAAGTGGGAAGCCATATTCCTATTAACCTTATAATAAAAATTTTAAGAAAGAGCCCTATCACCATTTGATTTGGGGCTGAAGCTATCTTGCTGTGTTAAAGGTATGTAGATCCTAAAGGAGCCACTGTGTTTTAAGTCCAGTGTGGACTGAAGCAAAGGACATGACAATGGAACTTCATGGTGGATGGCACAGTAATCATAGATCTTTAATCACTCAGAGCTCTGCCGATGAAAAGCCCGAGGCATCATTTTTGTAGTGATGTCATTGAAGAGAGGAGATAGATCCAGGAGAACTTTTTGAGTTCTTATTTGACTTGGAAAGCAGATGGAAAATGCAGGAGAGAAGGGGATGGAGATGGTGGGGGGAGAGAATAAGGAAGAGGGAGAGAGGGGGGAGAAAAGGAGGGAGTGAAAGAAGGAGGGAAGGTGGGAGGGAAAGAAAGAGAGAGATTGACTCTGACAATCCCAGCCTCCTGAGCTACTGGCAGTTTTGTTCTCTGGGCACAGGAGGTACAACAAAGCGTGTCGCCAGTATGTAAGCAGGAATATTTAATATGTGTGGTATCATTATGTCTTGACTCACTGGCCTCCTAGAGGTGTTCTGCACATCTCTCTCGAAGGAGCTATATCAGTGAAATGAGATTTTAATACAAGGAACCCATGCAGAGTACAGTTACACTCAAGATGTTCTGCCTTCTCCAGTGATGCCGGGCTGGGAACACAAACCTATTCAAAAATGCAATTTTTAGAATCAAATGTAATTTGCCAGAGCAAAATAATTCCTCCTCATGATCCATCAAACGCGCACGTTTTAGGAAGCTGTCTATTGCAGGACACTTTTCTTTTTCCAGGAGAGTCATATTCTCTGTTCTGTTTATTTCCCTCAGCTGTTACACTGGGAGCTTTGTGTAATTACTTTGTGTTCCAAAGGTGAATTGTTCTTGAAAATCCAGTATCAGTAATTCAGACATGCTCAGGATCGCTCACTGCAGCCAGCTTTTTGTGCTGTCGTCAGATGTAGCAACTTCCACGGGTTTAAACACATAACTTCTGTGGAAACCCATTTCACTTGTTTGACATTGGTGGGATCCTGGAAGGGAAGCAGACATCAGGGTGATTTCCTGATTTGCAGTTTCCTCCTGTGTTGACTGAAGGTTAAGACCAGCTCTTTCTTGCCCCAGAAGGGCTAGACTGCAACATTCCTTATTAAAGCAACATGGTTCGCTGCCCTTTGAGTACTCAGCAGTCTTTAGAAACAGTATCTAAACTAATGCTTACATCCTGGGGCAGAGGGAGGCTCAAGGATTTGCACAACCACCTAGATCAGCAGTTCTCAACCTGTAGGTCGAGACCCCCTCGGGGGTCGCGTATCAGATATTTACATTACAATTCATAACAGCAGCAAAAAGTAGTAACAGAATACTTCCATGGTTGGGGGTCACCACGGCATGAGGGACTGTATTAAAGGGTCACAGTAATAGGAAAGAGAAGATCCACTGCCCCAGCTGTTTACAGAACAGCAGCTCTTCTCCCCAGAAGGCTCTCAAAGACCTGGAAGTCCATGGTGCTTCATTTAATGTCTCTGTCCCCAGAAATGCCCATCCCAAACCAAATCAAAGTCTCTCTCTCTCTCTCTCTCTCTCTCTCTCTCTCACACACACACACACACACAGAGAGAGAGAGAGAGAAAACTGATCACAGAGGAAACACTGGTTGCGTAGAGGGTATTGAAGTAAAAATGCATCATTACTAAGTTTCTGTAGGTCTTAGACAATATCATTGTTAAAAAGACACATTTTATTGTTAATTGTGGTAAGAGTGTATATTTCTGTGTGGGTGTGAGCATGTGAGTGCAGGCGCTGCAGTGGCCAAAAGATGGGTCAGACCCCTGGAGCTGGTGGTGAACTACCTGATGTATTTTCTAGAAACCACTGGGCCTCTGGAAGACCAGCAAGTGTGGCAGTGGTAGCGGAGGTGGAGGTTGATGTCTGTCTTGTTAATTTCCAGATCCCCACTATCTGCAGTAATGCTTTGCATCTAGAAGTTTCTCTGCAAATATCTGTTGAGTAACTGAATTTGGATCTCTTTGGGAGCTGGATGTACATGTGAGAGGTGTGTGTGTGTGTGTGTGTGTGCAATGTATATATGTGTATGTGTGTGTGCATCCATATTGGGGTCATTGAATGAAGAGCCTGTACCTCTGAGGAGCATGTCCTGGGGGACCATTCTGGAGTCATGCACCTCGACTTTTCTGCTATGTGGTTCCCTTATGTGATACAGAGTTGGTCCAATATGGCTTTGGTCAGGTTTTTTAATCAGTAACCATTAGAGGAAAATAGCTAAAATTCAGAGAGTTCAGAAGAAAAAATTTCAGCAAAATAATAATAATAGCAATAATAATTTATTTTAATTCCATTTTTTCTCAGTGAGTAATGTAATAACTAAAAGATGAAAGGAGATATATAATTAAAGTCTGTGGATCCCAAGCTGGGTACCCCTCTGCCAACAAAGATGCCCTTATCAGAGTCAGACCCAATGCTGTGTGTCTCCCCTTTAGAGCTCCTGGGCTGATGAAAAGCAAAGCATCTCAGGTACCACACAGCTGTTATAGTATGGGAAAAACTTTGAGACCATGTTAATTAGCATTCTAGGACCTCAAACTATCAGATCCAAAAGACCTCAGCAACCATGGGAAGATGGAGGACAGTGGTGGGAATTCTGGCCTAGGGTCTGTCCCAGATCCTTCTCAGATTTATTATCTATCCCGAGATTGAATAGTTAACCTTGCCAGTGTTCCAATATCTTTAGGATGTAACTATTTCTTCCAGTCTATAGTGTGGGCCTGAGGGAAAGATTCCATGGCAGTATTGCATGATTACAAAGAGTTATCAATATCCATAAGACCGTTAAATTAATGAGCTGAAAATATATATAGTGTTATTTATGGACAGAGTGATGGGAGCAAGTAGGAGACAGAGAGCCACAGAACTCCAAATGCTTTCATCAGGACCAGTTATATGCTGTGATATACAACTAGTGGTATTACCCTATCCCATGGTTTGGAGTTAGGTGAACCAGGCTTTGGTGATGGATATGGAAGCCTTGGGCTGTATTCTGGCCGCCATCATGGGTTCCTGAGAGAAGCTGGGGTGGAGGAGCAGGACAGTGTGACAGGAGGAGGAGAGGGCCAAACCGAAGTCTATTTCTGCTCGCCTTCCTTGTCTTAACCTACACCAATGGAGGGATTCTACACTGTGTTTGCACAAAGCATTGGAGAAGTTATTTATATATATTAAAGCAAAATACACTCTAAAGTCACTCTGCCAGATTTCCCCAAATAGGATTGTCTCCTTTTGTGGGGGAACCAGCCCCTCACGGAGCAGCAGAGTTCCCATCTAGCAAAAATCCATCTCATATCCCAAGGTGATCAGCTTAGAAACCATTACTAATTTGTCCCTGAAAACTGCCTTCTCAGAGAATGGGGTGGCTTTTTCCAGATCGTGTGTTGTGGCTAGAGTGCCTTCCTCCTCATTATTTGTAATGCTTTTAGCTTGGATGCAATTTTTAATATTTTCTTTAAAAGTTACCATTGCTTTTATTGCCTGTATACATAATCTCCTTCCTTTGATGCATATTAATGTATTACAATCAGAGTCCCGAGCTCTACCCAGAATAACATCTCCCTAAGACCCAGGGAGAAAATCAGTGCACAGCAGGACTGGTTTCTCCACTCAGCTCCCTACTTAGTTTCTTAGTGTGGATTCTGACATCTTTGGAATCTCTATCTTGTGACACATTTTTAAATCCTGGATTTTCCTGTTGGCTTCCCATTACACACAAGCACATATGACTTCTTTGAAAAGTTCTAGAGACAGCTAGAATATAACCAAAGCCATCTAATCCTCAAGGGAATTAGGTCTTGAGGGTCTGCTACTTTTGGCTCTAACTCATTGATGTTTTGCATAGGAAAGCCACTGATTTCCATGTCTAATTCTGTCTTTTACAAGCCCATCAAATTCTTTCATGAATGTAAATCTTTATAGTTGGTTTGATTGGATTTTCTACGTATACAGTAATGTCTGCCAAAGCAATAATTTTACTTTCATTTTTCCATTTTTACCCTACTATGTGCCTCAATTGGCTATTAATGTATTATTACATTAAATGATACTGGTGAAATTTTATTTTTTTTAATCCTACAAGACAGGAAATACTTGTAGTATTTTCCATTTTAGTATGGCACTAGGCATTTTACACACATTACTATTTTTCTCTCATATGCATATGTATGGAAGGTTTTTCTTCCTACCAATCGTATCATGTGCCTTTTTAGCACTTCAATAATGCTGTGTCATTGCATGGTTTATGTCCCAAAACCCTGACCATGGGACATAAGGAAACTAAGAAATGAAGACACTAAAGAGACAACAGACACATGGATGCAAAAGCTGGGGTGAGGTGGTGAGCTGGTCCAGGCTCTCTGATGGAAATATTGCAGCACCGCAAAAGCTCAGTGAGTTTTTTACATGCAGCTGAACAGGGAGGTGGGTTACTGTTTATGACATAGAGCTGAACAAGGAGACAGGCTTAGCTAAATTCAGTAGGAACAATCTATAGTTGAGCAATCCTTAGGCTGTAAACCTCTCCCGGTAGGGAAGAAATCTACTATAGACATTTTCTAAACACACTGTCAGGTCCCACACCCAGACTAAGGGAAGCTTTGCTATCCCTCTGAGTCTCACTTGGGGAAAACTTTGGCTTCTGAAACTATTTCCCACATTCTATTTTATGTTTTGTTTTTAAGAATGCTCTCATTTCCATGGACTTAAGCTCTGCGGTCCTTGACATGGCCATGCCTGTCAACAGCAAACATTCACACAGAACTTCACCTACTCCTTACACAATTTTTAAATAATGTCAAATATCTTTGCAACATTTAACTTGCTCTTTAGTTTTTCTCTTTAAATCTACAATTATGAATTGTAGTCATCTCTTTTACAATATGAAAATACCTTGTGACAGTTCTTTTTGAAATAAATCCTACTTGGTCACAATATATGACCCTTAACTATGTCATTAATTTCTTATTTTGCTAACTTTTTGTTTAGGATCACTACCTTTTAGTGCTGTCAATCTCTAATAGAGGATTTCTGAATTTAGCATAATGACCAATTCTGTGTGTGTGTGTACTAATTTTTTTAAATTAACGTTATGTTCAAGTCATATAATGAATTTGAAAGGTTTCAGAGTCATTTAAGATTTATTACGAGGGGGCTTTCAGAATTTCTCATGTACTATTTCATAGTCTGATTTTTTAATGCTCTTTTTAAATTTTTTTTATTTATTACAATTTATTCACTTTGTATCCCAGCTGTAACCCCTCCCTTGGCCCCTCCCAATCCTGCCCTCCCTCTCTCTTCTCCTCCCATGCCCCTCCCCCAGTCCACTGATAGGGGAGGTCTTCCTCCCCTTCCATCTGACCCTAGCCTATCAGGTCTCATCAGGACTGGCTGAGTTGTCTTCCTTTGTAGTCTGGTAAGGCTGTCCCCTGCTCCTCAGGGGAAGGTGATCAAAGAGCTAGCCACTGAGTTCATGTCACAAACAGCCACTGTTCCCCTTACTAGAGAAACCACACTGAGCTGCCTTGGGCTACATCTGCGCAAGGGTTATTGGTCCTCTTTGTGCATGGTCCTTGGTTGGAGTATCAGTCTCAGAAAAGACCCCTAGGCCCAGAGTGTTTGGTTCTATTGCTCTCTTCATGGAGCTCCTGTCCCCTACAGGTCTTTCTATCTCCCCCTTCTTTCATAAGATTCCCTGCACTCTGCCCAAAGTTTGGCTGAGTCTCAGCATCTGCTTTTATACCCTGCTGCTTAGAGTCTTTCAGAAGCCCTCTGTGGTAGGTTCCTGTCCTGTTCCCTGTCTTCTCCAATGGCTATGCCAGTTTCATTTTCTGAGTGAGGATTGAGCATCTTATGTAGGGTCCTCCTCTTTGCTTAGCTTCTTCAGATATACAGATTTTAGTATGTTTATCCAATATTATATGTCTAATATCCACTTATAAGTGAGTATATACCATGTGTGTCTTTCTGCTTCTGGGATACCTCACTCAGGATGATCTTTTCTAGTTCCCACCATTTGCCTGCAAATTTCATGATTTCCTTGTTTTTAATTGCTGTGCAGTATTCCATTGTGTAGATGTACCACAATTTCTGTATCCATTCCTCAATTGAGGGACATCGAAGTTGTTCCCAGACTCTGGCTGTTATGAATAAAGCTTATATGAACATGGTTTGAATGCTCTTTTTTAAATTTAAAATTAAAAAATACTTCATTTTTTTGTAATAGCAATAGTTATTTTAAATTAAAACATAAAATTAATTTATTTTAATTCTATCTAAGATGCAATTTTTGGATTTATTTATCTCTTCTGCTACTTGTTGCTTTCTGTCTAAATGCTACGATTTCAGCTTTCATGTTTATTGATTAACATACTTGCTTTCTTTGGGGAAAGACTGTTCTTTTCCTAACTTGTAAAGTTAAGAGCTTACTATTTACTTTTATTATCTTTGCTCTCTTGTTTGTATCTATTCTGTTATCAATAGTAATTTAGGGGAACAGATCTTGAAGGCATGTCGCATGTGACAAGTGTGTTCCCTGCCATTTTATTCCTGGGCATCATCCACTCAGCCTTTCACAGTGTTAGGCAGGGAGTGACCTCTGCACAGTTATTTGAATCAATAGATTCCAAGTCAACAGCCCCTGGCAGAGGAAGCTGCCCCCTATCATGCCCTCTATCCTGAGATCTGTGTTGATTACATCATGTTTACCACACTGCCCATGGGCTTTGCTTCAGGAGAAACACTGTAGAGCCAAACAATCCCCTCCCTACCCAAGAGCCCCAAAGACTGGCTGCCTGGTTTTTCAACAAAAACATATTTTGATAAACTGTTTGAGCTGGCACTGATGTTTCCAGAGTCCTTGCCCAGGGCCACTGGATTCATGTCCATCTGCAAGTATGTACAATACTCACAACATTGTTCTTTGGACCTATTTTAGAATACTGACTGGTGTTCCTTATATATATATATATTTTTAACCTTCTTTGGGTCTCAGAGAAGCAGGAGGAAGAACAGCAGTGGCTCAGGGAGAAGATGGAATCCTCTATTTCTTCCCAAGCGTTTTCAGTCTCCTGCCAATGACAGAGAAGGCTGAGTTATGTATGGTACATGACTTTCCCACACTGAATCTTCTCACTTGAAATTATATATATAACTTATTATATATATGATTCATTATATATAATTCATTATATATTTCATTATATATATATATATATATAATGTACCTACAGTTTTCTAACTTGCAGTTTATAAGCAATAAAATCTGAAAACTATACAATGTGTTAACACCTGGAGAATCATGGCTCAAAACAGTGCTATTACATCAAGGAGATGCTATGCTCTTCTCTGACCAACACATCCCGCCATGTTCCTATCAGTCACTGAATATCTCTCCCCTCTATTTGTAGAATTTCATGTAGATAAATTAGAGAGTATTCAATCTCACTAATTTCTTTTTCATGTAGAATAATTCTTCCAAAGTTCATGCATGTTGTTTAATCTCTCTTTATACTGCTATGAAATATTCAAGTTTGTGTGCAAGTGTGTACACGCTGTGTGTGCATGTGTGTGTGTCCCAGTCTATATAAGCATTCATCTGTTGACATCTATTTAGAATTTTTATCATTGGGGCATTATAAATAAAACCATATTGTATATTCACATGAGAATTTTTGTAGCAGTAGGTTGGACTCTTCAACATTAATCATTAATTAAAAACTGCTCCCTAGATGTGGGCATCTGGGTTCTTTAAAAAGCTGACTGAGCAAGCCGTGGGGAGTAAACTGGTGAACAGGGTCCCACCATGGCCTTGACTTTAGTTCCTGCCTCCAGATTCCTGCCTTGAGTTCCTGCCCTGACTTCCCTAGATGACGGATGAAATAAACCATTCTTTCTGAGTTGTTTTTGGTCAGGTTTTTTTTTTTTCCTTTTTCCTTCCACAGCAAGGAGAAAAGCAAATGAGAAAAAATCCCAACCCATTATCCATTTGCCTTTTGATTGAAAATATTTGAGATCTCTGCAAATTTTAAGCACTCCACACATTTTTAATTGTGGTCTCTGGTGCCTTTTCTTCTGAAGGCATGAGCCTCATTCTGAAGACTATGCTTCTGAGGCCTGATCAGTTCAGTTGGCTTCTGCCAGTAGTATCATCGTGGGATCAGGGTTTCTTCAGGTTCTGGGGAGACACAACCTTGTCCCCCATGAGGGGACATGAAGGGACGAAGACCAAACAGCTAACCACAATCCTGCCCACACTCCAGCTATGGAGCCTTCTGGAAAATGCAGAAACAGGTTCTGAGCCTTAGATCTCTACCCCAGTCATTCTTTGCTGCTGGAGACTTGGTCAGCCAAAGCTTCCTCACAACTGCAAATAAGGTCCTTTCCAATGCCGAGCTTCTGAGGATGACCAGAAAATACAGAAAAGAAATCCCCCAAAGATAAGACAGAAACTCTAGCATTTCCCCCAGCTGTGTGGCATTCAGCAGAGAGAACAACTTAAAATATGTGGTAGATGGGGCTGGAGAGGTGGCTCAATTGTTCAGAGTACTTGCTGCTCTTACAAAAGATGTGGGTTCAGTTCCCAGCACCGACACGGTGGATCACGACCACCTATAACCCTGTTCCAGGGATCCATAGGCCTCCTCTGACCTTAGAAGGTACTAGGCACACACCTGGTACACATACATACATGCAGGCAAGACACTCATATACATAAAAAACTAAAATAAAAATTTTAAAAATACATATATTTATATACAGGAACAGTAGCTGCTACATGGCAGGCTTTTGTTCATCGTGCACCCTGAAGATGCCTGGCATTTACTTTCTCCTTAGCTGAGTAAACCAAGACTGAGATTGCCCCCAGATGGGCCATGTTCTCTCTGAGTCCTGTTCAGTGTAAAATGCTGCATTAAGGCTCATTGTGGGCATGTTCGCTGGGCCCTATTGAAGTGCTGTGATCACAAAACTTCCTTCCAGACAGAGTTCAGAGAAGACAGATGAAAAGATCCTAATTCTGTTTTAATTAGTCAGTCAGCCTGGTCAACAAGAAAGATCCCTACAGAATTTAATTGGTCTCAGGGGAGGAGAACAGAACGTTCTGTGGTGTCCTTGTTCACCCTGACATTGTATTATCTGGGCCACAGGGCAGCCACACTCTTTCTCTGGGGGCTCAGGATGTCTGCCTAGAAATAAATTTCAAATCCAGCCTTAGCCTTTTTACCGCCATGCTGCTTCGACACAGATATTCTTCAGTGGAGTTAGACGTAGAGGTGCAAGTTCTGTCCCATTTCTAAATAGGTCAGTCTTATTCCTAGAATACAAGCCCCGGAGGACATCACTGTTGGGTGATGGACGGTTTGTATCCAAGCAGAATGATAAGCCGTGGCTTAGACCAAGTGTGGCCCTATGCACTCACATAACATAATCCATCATTTGGGAAAATCCAATGTTTTTGCTTCTCAGTGTCTCGAGGTCTTCATCAATAAAACAATAATAGCTTTTCTCACTCAGAAAATAACTGGAGGTCATATAATCCATGACACCAATCCTGACTTGTTCTCTGTGGATGAAATGATTCATGATCAAATGACATGATTTTTGTTAAAGTCTCCTCTTCTTCCCACAGTTCAGCCTGGTAGAATCACATGCCTTATTAGTCAGCACAGGTGAGGTTTTTGCCGGGAAAACAACTTGTCACCCCGTCTCCTCACTGCCTGATAGAGGTCAGTCAGCTTTCTAGACTCATCTGAGTTGCTGTCACTCATCAACATTGTTGTCTCATAATCCTTCATTATCATCTGTAGCGGAGGTGGACAGGCTGGTGGATAGACTGGTGGAACCCCTCCTTTACCACATTAGCAGAAAATAACACACAGAACTTCCCTCATGCACACACTCAGGACCCAGAATTCATCACATGACCCTATTGTAAACTCAGAGAAGCTGGGACTCTGAGGGGCCTTATAGTATGCTTAGGGGATAAGTGTTAATGTGTTCATGGAGTTCTTCATGTGTTCCATGGGTTCCTATTTATCGTCATATTCCCAAGCTAGGCAAGGATTATAAATGAATTAAGGTTTATGTAACAAACCTACCAAGTACTGTCCACTAGGGAGTCAAAGATCAAAAGGGTCCAGGTTAACTGCAGGTGTTTACAGTGGAAGATGGGGAAAGAGGCCAACAAATAAGTAATCAGGCAGAGCATCATGACTTGGGGTTATGAATGGAATAAATGGAAGACAGAGGCAGGGGACGGACTCTGGAAGAGTCCTAGACTCTGCAGGAGAGCGGACTTGATAGGACAAAGGGCACGAACAAGGAGTGGCCGGAAGTGGTGTCTGGGAAGAGACTTTACAGGAGAGAGAAATGAGAGTGAAACCATGTCCCCTATATTCTGTATTAATCAAGGCTTCTTACATTAAAAAAAAAGGCTCAGGAAATACTGAAACTCCCATTTCACAGCATCCCAAATGAAACAAAAGTCAAAGATAAAACGCTGTGGCCAAAAGTGTCTGTGTTTTCCATGTTATTCCCAAGTTGAGGCCTGCTTGGGCTATATACCAAGTTGCAGACTAAACTGGGCTATATAGCAAGATTCTGTCTCAAAGAAGCCAACACCACACACACACACACACACACACACACACACACACACACACACACTCCCTAAAACAAAGAATAAAGACTTAAGAATATTGGAAACAAAGGGCTTCATAAATCTGAAGACGTTCAATAAAAGTATAGGAGTTTATTCAATTATTTTGCTAGAAAATCACTGAGAAAATATTTCCTCAGGGGAGAAGTTCTATCTCATTCATTATTCACAACCACCTCATTGCTGATGATTGACATTTGGCCTAAAACTTGGGACCTAAGCTCAGAAGCATCATTTCCAGAGAATGATGAGACAAACAGTAGAATATCTGTCTGGATGTGTGGTCCAAGCAGCTTGGGGGTTGTGTGTGTGTGTATGTGTGTGTGTGTAAGAGAGAGAGAGACAGAGACTCTGTGGACAGGATTGGGGCTAGTTATTTTTCTCATTGCTTTGACAAAATGCCTGCATGTGTATGTGTGTGCACGCATGTGTGCCTGTATATGTCTGTGTGTGTGTGTGTATGTGGGGGGGGGTTGTGCATATGTATAGGCCAGACATTCTGATGAAGAATGTCTTCCTCAATCTCTCTCCACCTTAATTTTTGAGACAGGGCCTCCAATTAAATCCAGTATTCACTAATTCAATTAGTCTAGCAATTAGAATTGTGTATTGCACTTGCAGAGGACCTGAGTTCAGTTCTCAGCACCCACATCAGGTGGTCCACAAGCATCAGTAACTCTCTAGTTTCAGGAGATCTGAAGCTTCTGGCCTTTTCCAGCCTTGCACATTCGTGTGTGCGTACACATATGCAGGCACACACACATAATTAAAAATAATAATCTGCCCTTCTAGACCAGTATTCCCTAACTCCACTTTACACACTGAAATCACATGGGGAGTTTTATAAAACATAGCTGCTTGCTTGCTTTCTAGAGAGAGAAAGGAAGGGCATGGAGTTGGGTGGATGGGGAGGAGGGAAAGATCTGGGAGGAGTCATCGGCGGTAAAACCATGCTCAGAAAAAATATGTGTGTACACATATATATATATGCAATTTTAAAATATATATGGGGGAATCATACCATGTGTCTTTTTGACCACCACCATTAGTATTCAGATTTACTTGGTCTGTGCCCTAGGCAGGACATGAAGATGATTTTAAGTGCCCTGGAAGAATCTAATCCACAAGCAAAATCAAAAAGTGCTCTTCTCAAGTACAGACTCACTAGCAAAGCTCCTTCTCAAGCAAATGCTCTTCTAAGGGCTTTTGTGTTAATGCCTTCATTCCATGACTTTAAATAATTCATTTTTAGTGATTCTATGTCATATTATTTTTTCATTCTGCTTTTTTTAAAATCTATTCTTCTCTCATGCGTTAACATCCTGACCTCGGTTTCCACTTTTCCCAGTACTCCCCAGCCTCTCCCCCACCCCCCCAGATCCACTTCTCCTCTGTTTCTTTACAGAATGGAGCAGGCCTCCCAGGGATATCAACTGAACATGCGGTAACAAGTTACAAAAAAAAGCTAGATGCGAACCCTCATACCAAGGCTGGACAAGGGAACCCAATGGGAGAAAAAGAGTCCCAGAAGCAGGCAAAAGAGTCAGAGACACCGCCCATGCTTCCACTGTTAGGAGTCCCGCAAGAACACCAATCTATACAACCATAATATGTAAACAGAAGGCTCAGACCCATACAGGCCCTCTGATTGTTACTGCAGTCTCTGTGAGCGCCTATGAGCATATGACATGTTATAATTGCAGAGGATCCCTGACTTAAGATGGCTTCATTCCATTTCAGCAGAAAAACACACTTAAATCAATCACCTCATCTGCCCTTCACCCTGGCCTAGCAGCACAGTCCACCAAGGAGTTTCCTCACATCTCCTGGTCATGTGGATGTCCAGGAGCTTCCATGTGACTCACTGAAGCTGCTCCTGCTCAGTATCATGGGGTTAGGCTTTGCATCTCACTAACCAAGGAAAAGATCAAACTTTGTATTCTGAGTATGATTTCTCTCAAATGCATACTGCTTTCACGCTATCTGAGAGTTGAAAGGCTGCTAAGCTAGTGTGTGTGTGTGTGAGTGTGTTTTGAATATAGGTAGGTGTGTATGTTTGCATACAGAGGCCAGAGCACAGCCTTTGGTAGCGTTCTTCAGATCTTGTCTAACTTACTTTGAGACAGAGCCTTTCTCATTGAATTGGTTGGTCTTTGATGCCCAGCTGCTGCTGTTTGGTGCTTTAGGAGATGCAGACTTGCTGAAAGTGGGCTTTGAACCTTTATAGCATTGTGCTCTCTCTCTCTCTGTCTCTCTGTCTCTCTCTCTCTCTCTCACTCACTCTTTCTCCTCCCCCACCCCTGTCTCTCTGCTTCTACAAATGTGTAGAGACACACGTGTGCCTCTGTGATTACAAACATGTGTTGCCACAGCTTGCTTTTTTTGTGTTTTTACTGTGGGTACTGGAGCTTGAAATCAGGCCCTCTTGCTTGCCAGACAAGCACTTTAATGGCAGCTATTTCTTTAGCCTCAGGGAAAATTTCTTTGTTCATGCTCTACAAAGGGAGTTTTTTTTTTTTCCTGTTCAAAAATTGATAAGCATAAAACACATCACAATTGAGTGTCTACACTTCAGTAATTATTGTCATGGCCTTACTAACATATTAATCAGGCCCTGAGTATTCACCATTTCTCCCAAGCCCTTTGCTCCAGTTCTGATGCCTTTGCCATTCTTCACCTGGATTCTTCCTATCTATCAGGGCATGACTGAGTATGTTCCCCTCTCCATGTAACCCTCTGAGTCTGTCTCACCCACTTCTCCATTCCCAGATGAAATGAATCACTCACCCAGCCCTCCCACAGTCACCTCATTACATTCTGATTGCTCACTCAGCTCTAGGGTGGGGGGCAGTGTAGCAGGCCCAAGCCAGGGCTCTGACAGGGAAGATAATGATTTGAATGAGAGATGTTCCCTGGAGGCTCAGGTGTTTGAGTGCTTGGTCCCTGTGGGTGGTGCTGTTTGGGGCTTTCTGAGGTAAAGCTTTGCTGAAGGTGGGCTTTGAGAGTTTATAGCATTGTGGTACTTCCTGCTCTCTCTTTCTCTCTCTTGTGTGCACACGCGCACACACACACACATGCACACACACACTGTTACATGCACATTGTGGAAGGCAGGATAATGTGTTCAAGGGCATGCTGGGAAAGGTCTCTGAGAGAAGACCTGCACAGGAGCATGGAGAGCCCAGAACACACTGCAAACTCACCAATGGCTTCAAGTCTTCTTGTGTGCCTCAAGTCAGTCAAGCTGTTCACAGTGAAGAAAAGTGAGAAGTTTAACTCAAAATACCAGAGAAGTCACTTTGAGGGTGGTTAAGCACAAACTAGATGATTGTCTGTACTGCAAGCGACTCAGAAGGACTGTTGGTGGTAACCAGCACACCTCCTCTGACTTACTGAGCAGGCTGTCAGCTGCGGCTCTGCCAATTAAACTACAGATACCGTTCATGAAAGCCAATGAGGTGCTGAGTAAGACTAAGGCTTTCGTTCCAAGCTCTCTCTCTCTAAACAGATTCAAACCTTGCTTGTGGTAACTGACATGTAAAGTGTGGAAAATCTCTCCCTTGGGAACTGAAGGTTGGAAACCACCATGCAGTTTGTGTTGAGCAAGCACCTGGCACGCGGTTAGCACAGGGTGGGATGCCGTGTGCACCAGAGCTGTCAGCAGTAGCAGGTGCTTTTGAAGGCAGCATGTGATTCCATTAGAGAAATGAAACTGCCAACTTACAATTGACATAAATATGAGGGAATGGCAGTGGTAATATCGCAGATTGCACACATTAACCTGTGCAAAGAAAATGGATTCATCCGTGGGCAGGAAACCAGACAGCACCTATCCTTAGACTGGGTTATAGCATTCCCCAATGAAATGCTCCACCTTTCAGGACAGCCCAATGCAGTCTCTTTGCAGTGCATGCCTTGCTTTGCTAAATCAACTTCTGCCAGAGTCTCTTAGTTGAATTATGTCTTTGAGACAAATAGTAAAGGACAACAGATTTACCCAGTAACATAGGGATACGTAGTAGACAAGCCCTAGAAGTGACAAAGAGGAGAGTGAGTTCAGTGAGATGGAGTGGGCCCACCCACTCTGAGACACTGTTATCATTAGGTGACTAAGCAGTCGGCCTCCAGCTTCTGTAAGCACAGCCCTACCTGCCACTCACACCTCTGGAATAAACTCGTGTTACACTCTCAGCTCCTAAGACGCTGACCCAAGCTTTACTCAGCCTCTGCTCTGTGCTTCCCAGGTGAGGGGAAATTCTAGCCTCTCTTCCCCCAGAGATGGCTCTAGCGGATACCTCTCACCCCAATCCCAGCCTCACATTCCCCTTTCAGGGAGAGGGAAGCTTGGGCTGAGTCATCTCAGTGATGAGTGCTGTAGTCACTCTAGGGAGGTGTCCCCAGCTGCCCTGCTGGAGGGAAGCCAAGTGAGTAACCCTGCCGATATCACATGGTACTGGAATGGCGCTGGCCTGTGGCTGTGCCAAGTTCATGGCCATGAACAAAACTGTTCAGTGCACTCACACACCCCTGAGGGGGTTGGGGTTCTATCTTGGGGATCTCATAGATTTAGCAGCTTGCTGAAGGGTTGCTTATGACCCAAAGAGAAAGTGATGATGACACAATAAGACAGTTCCCAAAGAAATGTGAGGGGTGGGGATGCTGCCAAAGAATTTCTACTCTCCCCAGATAATTGCCCTTTTCCACACATTTCCTTGACCTCCTTAGTGCAGCTGTGGCTGATGTAGAGCTGCCAGCAGCATGCCCACCCAGACCAGAGGGGGCAAATAACAGGCTTCAAATTGATGAACGGGCTCTGAGTCAGGTGACCAGAGCTCTCCTTTAGCGTTGGTCCCAGTGATTAGATTCTGTGCAGAAGATCCAGGTCCCAGGCTGGGAGCAGCTTCTCCCTGAAGAACTTTGTTTCCATGCCCTGTCCTCATGATAGTGGCATTTGGTTATTTGTTCTGCTCTTCAGACTGTTGTGTCAATTTGATCTTCATGTCATAAGAATTTCACCCCCATTTCCGAGTCTTCTATATGTTTACATGCTTTTTCTTCTTCCTTTCTCCACCTTCCCATTCTTTCTACCTCTCCCAAGTTAGAGATTTTTGTTGATGTTATTTTAATACAGGCTTAAGCAGGAGGGTTAAGAGGGAAGGAGGTACTCAGAGGAAAGCCAGGTATTACCAAATGTGGGCTCAGAGAGTCACTCCCTACCCTTCTAAGATTGACATCTGTCCTGTTCATTCCACAGCCTCTTTAATTAGCCATCACCTGTAAGGGTCTGTACACTTCTCTCTGTCTGTCCTTCACACCATCATTTCCCTTTGTCTTTGAGCTAGGGGAGCTTTATGCTAATCAGCAGGCATCAGCAGGAGGTCACAGACACAGAGGCTTCTTGTCCAGTATTGCCTTTCTCTCATATTGGGGACTGGGAAGAAGTCCTGGACCTTACAGGGATGATGAATTAAGGTGTTTTTTAGTAAGCATGGCTTTGACTTCACAGCTCTTTTCTTATTTCCTTTTTCAACCATTTCAACCATCTTAGCCATAGATACTCCTATATAATTGGATAGCTTAGTGATATAGGACAGGGTGGATGTGAACTCCTTATCTTACAGCTGGGTGGATGGAACTATGGGTAGCTGGGGAGGGTCAACAGACGATTGTTAATAAAACAGGACTTAAGATATTAGGTCTCCTGGTCCACTGCCACCCAGAGCCGCTTCTAGAACATATAGCATATCTAAAAGCTCTCTCCCATACATACTCTCACACAAGAGAGGTGTCCTTTGATTGGTGCACACAATATTTTGATGTAGGAAAGAGGAAACCCCGTTCCACCTCAGCCTCAGTTGCAGCAGAGGCAAAAAATGTTGTGATCACCTTCCAAAGATGATTTCCACCATTTATCTAAGCTCTACCATCCCCAAAGCCTGAATTCCTAGGATTAAGAAAGTTCTCTCAGGACAAAGAACGCCACAGTCTTAGGTGATGGCTTGCAATGCTGCCTTTCCAGCTGCTAGCTGGTTGCCTCTGGAAAGGCCAAAGCAGTATTTTCTAGATTCTTCTCTGTGAGTAGTCACACCAGAAAGCAACCCCAAATATCCTATTTAAACATGACTATGGAGCTCCAAATATCCTATGACATCGCTTCTTCACTATCCCCCCAAGGGGATAACCCAGAAGTAGAGGCATAGTTTGGCATTGAGCTTGACTTTTCTTTGTCTGATGTTCTGCTCTAATGGTCCACTACCTGATATTCTTCTACCTGAGCAGGTTACCCATTAACTTTCACTAAAATACTGGTACCACTGAATGAATCATGCTGGCCCTGGGTCACTGACTTAAGTGAACAATCATAGAGGAAATAGGACTCAATAACAGGGTAGGAAGGAAAGGGGTGAGAGGCAGTGTCGAGGGAGGTTTTTGATCAGTGTAGTGAGGTGACCAACAAGAGTGTGGGATCAGCTGAGAATAAAAGATACATGCCTGATAATGACTAACATTATTTTCCATGATGGCTGTGGAATATGGAGTGTGTTAGAGAACAGGATAAGCATCAGCAATGGCTCTAGTTCAAGCTGGAGGAGATTGTGGGAGATGTCTTAACCCAATGCCTCCTTACAGAGGAAGTGACCTATCTTTTAGGGTGTTCACTTTTTAAACCTCATGTGAGAACCTCAGGCTCCAAGAGTTATCACTTTGAATGATAATTACTCATTTACGGATGACCCTTCATCACTAGGAAGCCCTAGAATAGAATGCCTTCTTGCATGCATGACATATGACCTGGGACCTAGTACATTCTCCATAAATGCCTCTCAAATGAATAAAATTTCAATTATTTTTGCTTGTTTGGCAACATCAACACTTCATTTGCGCTTCTTTTAATGATAAAATATGTACACGATGTGGGTTTTTCTTTTTTCTTTTCTTCTTTGCATGACCCAAACTGAATCTTACTAAGCTTGCTGAATTGTTAATTTAGGACTTTCTTCCCAGGCATCTTCTAGCATATAACAGAGAAGCCAGAGCTTCCTATAACACCCAGACTCAAAGGGTTAGTTTTTCCTACAATCTCTCATGTCTGGATTATTCTAACTCTAATGAAGATGCAGAACTTTAAAGTGAGAGATGAGATTCCCAAGCTCACATTTTGTCTCCATAAACAAGGACAAATGGTGTCACTAGCTTTTGCTACTTTCCTACTTCTCAGTCCTGTTGATTGATTGGTTGATTGGTTGGTTGGTTGATTGATTGAGTTTGACTATTTGAAATCTTTACTTTGTGAGAAGATTTTCTTCTTATGTTTTCCCCCATGGTCATCTCTTTGTATTGGATCCCTCAGAGAGTCTTGGACTTCAGCTACAGCAGCATGGCTGCTGCTTTGTAAAGGGCCTACAATCCAAAGGATCTCTTGATCCTTTAGAGAGGGCCAGACATCTGCACTAGAGATGTGCAATGTGAAAAAGTCATAGGCAGTGCATGAGAAGTTTCATCCCATATGCAAATTTTATTTTGAAGTGACAAGATCCCTTTAAGGGGGTTTCAAAAATAATGTATAAAGTGTTGCTTATAATATTTGAAAACTACCCAACTTGGCAAACACAAATATAAAGCTAAAAGAGATATTATTTCTGTTTACTTGGCATAAATTAGAAAGATAGGTCACTATGGAGTTTCAGAGTGTCATGAACTTGGCAATATTTTATATACTCTGACTAAATTATTCAAAATATGCTTACAATTTACCCTATAAATGCAAACAGTATAGAGCAGTCTGAAGTCTCATTTTAGTTTTTCATTTATCTTTTTCTGAAAAAAGAAAGCGAATAATAGAATCCATATTGACTTGACGAGGAAAAGCTGCAAATGTAACCCGTCACTACTCCCTTCCTCCATCCTGACCCCAAACACATTCCAACATGTGACATCTGGATCTCACTCAACCTTTGAGAACCAAAAACTACAGAGATTCCATTTGGGTAAGACATTTTCCTCTTATCTAGCTTCTAACATTAAATAAAGATTTTGTAAACATAAATGATTACAATTGTGGGTTTTTTTTTTCTTTTCGTCTACCATTTCTACTGAAATAACAAGAGCTCTTGTTGTCCATCTTAACTTGGTTAATAAACCAGGCCACAGTAGGCTTTTATTCAATACAAATGAATAGTTCTTCTCCAACGATGTATGGAAAACATATGCTGTCCTCAACATATGAATTCTGATGAGAAGTACCAGCATGGACTAGAGACAACATAAGAATGCTTTGAAGACTTAGATTTTGGTCTTAGATTAAGAATTACCAGCAATTGCATATTGGGAAAGATATTTAGCTTCTCTAAGTTTCGGTTTCCTTTTTTGTAAGTGATATGCTCATAGCTATTTTTACTTCTTATGGTAAAGATCATACTGGGTAAGATAATGTGTATAATTCTTATATCTAGCACCTGGCTCAATAACTGTTGGTTGCTATCTTACTAAGGATGAAATGAGTCCCATGAAATAGTCCGACCTTATAGTTGTGTTTTCCCTAGAGTTGAAATTGACATTCACAAAGCCCAATGACCACTGGAAGGCAGTATTGAAACAAATGCTAAACTATTTAAGTCAATGAAAGGGGAAGGTGAGGTGTTAGGGTTTGATTGTCAGGGTACAACAATGCTGAGGATGTTCTGTGGATATTATGTACAAAATTAAGCCAATCAAAACTATTTAAATTAAAACTGTAGGGGCTGGAGAGATGGCTCAGTGGGGGAAAGAGCATGTATTATTCTTACAGAAGATCCAACTTTGGATCCTAGCAGTCACATGGGGCAGCTTACAACTACCTACACTTCCACTCCAGAAGGTAGGTATGATTCCTCTTCTAGCCTCTGCAGGCAACTTCACTCATTGGCAAACACCCCCTTCCCATACACATCTACATATAATTTTTAAAATATCTTTTAAAACAATAATCACATTCAAAGGAATGTGTGAAAAGTCAGCTAGAATTGAGGGGAAATTGAGGGGGTATGAAAACCTAGTGCAGTGGAAACCTCCTACAATATACGAGGGTGATCCTAAAGAGTTCTCCAAATAACGGAGAAGACAGAACCCCTAGTGGCCATCTTTTGTCACTGAACAAAGCTTTCAGTCCTGGAACTGGGTTACATCCAATTGAGTTGTTGGCCAAAGTGGTCCCATGGAAAACCCCAAACAACCCACGTTCTTGCCAAGAGAATGGGTTGCTCTTCACACACTGATAGCAAGGTTTTATCACTGAAGGTAACACCCACACAACTCATTGAATATGGAGAGGAATATTGAGCTGGTGCCTACAGAACTGTCTCTCCTATGATGGGACTCTGGAGGCTACTGTAAGAGAAATGTAAACACCAACCCAGAAAAAAACATTTGATCTACAATGCTGCACTTCCTGCAAAATATACTAGGGTGCAAAGTTTATGGGAGTCACCAACCAATGTGTGATTTGACTTAATGCCTACTCCATGAAATGGAACTCATACCTGATACTGCTTGGGTAACCAAGAACCAGAAACTAGTCAGCCCAGAGACCTAGGGTGGAACCAAATACTACTGGTCTTTAAAAAAAAGCAAAAGACCCCTAATGATACTTGCTATACTTATAGATTGGTTCTTATTCAACCATCATCAGAAAAGCTTTCTCCTGCAGCATATGGAAACAAATACAGAGGCCTACAGCCAGACATTACATAGAGATAGAGTTTTCTTGGAACACACAGCTCTAAATAGGATGTCTTCATCAAAATCCCTCATCTCAGAGCTCAGAGAACCCTGTGGAGGAGCAGTAAGAAAAAGTATATAAAAGCCAGCCAGGATGGAGGATACCAAGAAAACAAGGCCTGCCTAATCACTTTAGCAAAGCTCATCTGAAACCCACAGAGACTAAAGCAGCAAGCACAGGGCCTACATTCTGGACCAGGACCTCTACATGCACACACACACACACACACACACACACACACACACACACACACAGCTTTCAGTTTAGTATTTTTAAAAATGGGAGTCTTGAGTGTGTGAATGAGTATGCTGATTGAGTATCTGATTGGTGCGCCTTCTCTTGGGCTATTTTCCTTCTTTCGGTTTCCCTTGTCCAACGTTAATGTGATTGGTTTTATTTAATCTTATTATATTTTCTTTTATTGTGATTTGTTATTATCTCTTAGAATCCTGTTCTTTTCTAATGAGAGACAGCTATGGAGTGAATCCAGATGGAAGGGGAGGGCAGGTGGAACTGGGAGGAGGAGAAGGAGGGCAAACTATAATTAGGATATATTGTGTTTGAATCTATTTTCAATAAAAGGAGAAAAAAGAAATACATTCTAAAGAACTCCCCCAATTAATAAATACTATTTCCTCCCTTTTAAAGCTCAATTTATATCTTTTTAAATACCAAAATAGCTAAAAAAAAAAAGAAAAAGTAAGAGAATTATTCTTTTCCACATAATCTGAGAATATATGTTGTTTTTGTGCTTTGGGTATTTCCTGGTGGTGAGCTGAAAAGAATCTCCATTATAGAGTTTCCTTGTGGGCCTGAAGCTAATGTCATGGTGGGAGTCATAGCTTCTAAGTCTGAGTCACAAACCAGAGGCAAATCTGTAGGCCCGGCAGCAGCATGTGATGAAGCTATACACTTAAATTCCAGACACCCTTTTCTAAATAAAATTTTGTTATGTGAGGGTTCAGGGAATATATGCAGCAAATATCTAAATATGTCCATATATAATTTCATTCTCCCTATAATTTCAGATTAAATAAATTTCAATGAGTTTCAGGTATGTGATATGGAGACAGGGTCAAGGGAATTTATAGGATACTGTAGATAGTCATACATTCATCAGGGTAAAAGATACTATGGATTGTCTATGCATGAGAAGGAGGTCACTACCTTGAGACACAGAGAACAAAGTACCAGACAAGAGCAAGTGAGTACTGCAAGCTCTGGCCTCCCTTTGCACCTTCACCAGGGGCTAGACCTGCCCTCCACTGCCCCACCCTATTCTGTGGCTATACATTAGGATATAGGCATTCAACACTGTCTCAGGGAGTAATTTAGAATCAAGGACTCTTTGGTCTTAAAAACTGTCCAGTCTTGATAATTTTCTAAAGCTGTAGTCTGTTCTCCACCATCCTCACAAGTGGTGAATAAGCTTTTGTGCCAAAACAGCCATCAAAGGAAAACTAAATTCCCTTCAGCTGCTGAGGTTTCATCATCAGGGCTAGTTTTATAGTTATCTATTGACTGACAAATTGGAATGTCCTTGAGTAGAGATTATGTACTATTTGCCATTGTAACCCCACTTCTAGTACAGAATCCAGCACATAGTAAGGACTCATTAAAGAATAGCCAACTGTTATCGAATACTATGTACATGCCAAATCCCATAGATATCAAATTCCTGGCCTCTACTCAGTGAATTTTCAAAACAATTTTAATTAATATTTTTGCCCTATTCATTTATAATAATAGCTAAAACCAAAAGAATCAGAGGAGATATGTACATTGACAATGATTATATATCTTGTTAATGATAGTGTTGGAATTTAAGAGCAGGAATGAAGCTTTGAGCTTACATTCTTAACTGCTATTTTAGAGGAATGGGGGAAAAGTGACTAGCTAAGAAGTCAGTTCTGCTGCAGCTTCTTGATTTTTTATAAGTTTCCTTTTTTTCCTTTTTCAGGAAGTCAAGTCCTTCTTCTATGTGATATGTCATGTCTGAAGACTGTCTCACGTTATTTTTCCATCTTCCCCTTTACAGGATTTATGTCAAACTGACATACAAATGGCTTCAAAGCTCTCCATCCTCTAACTATCTTGTAGATGGAGAATTTCTTTTTGATATTAGTCAGTTTTATGTCATCATAACAAAATGCTTGAAAGAAGCAACTTATAAAGAGGAAAGATTTATTTTTGACTCAGTTGTGTTTAGAGTTTCAATCCATGGTTAGTTGGTCACATCACTTTGGCCTGTGACAAAGCAGTACATCACAGCAGGAACACATGGAGAACACCCACATTTTCTCCTCATGAGTCAGGGACCAAAGAGGGACCTAGTCTCCCTCTCCCTGCTTCAGTCATGCGCTCAGCTAACTAAGAACTTCCCATAAGCCTCTGCTTCTTAAAGTTTCCACTAACCCTATCCTTCATAAAACCACTTTGTAAGGGATCAGTCATTTAATACACCGGTCTTTGAGGGTCACTCAAAATCTAGACTGTTTCACTTTTACAGTATAAATAGGTCGTGAGATGGCTTGGTGGATAAAGAAATTGCTATGACCTGGTTTGATCTCCAGGACACATGGTAGAAGAAGAGACAGTACTCTTAGAAGTTGTTCTTTGAACTCCATGTACATGCACACATGTACAGAAATATAAATGTAATAAAAATTTTAAACTATGACTACAGTACATTTTACCTAGCACAGTGTAGAAGCTACTGTTCATCTTCCTTTTGGTGGACACATTTCTGATGGCTTCTTTCATGATGCCTCGCTTCTTCTAGGCAATGGCCATCATGGGATGGAATAGTGCTTGCACTGCAAAATTGTGGTCCAACTCTTTACCAATTTTTTTTTAAATTCACATGCCCCGTCGTTCCACTGGGAAACATTAGACAATAAGATTCTTCCCCAGCTCATGTATCTGGCTTCTATGAAGATGATGAAGGGATAAGCCCTGATGTATACTCATCATCCTGTAGCCTTATTCCAAAATGATGGGTCCTCACAGAGAATCACTTGTCGAATAAGAGAAACACATCTGAAGACTCTTATATGACCCACAACATATCCATTTATGTATCAGCTTTCTTGACAGATGCTCTTAGCAGGCTCTTCTAGGTAGACTGATGCAAATACCCTATCCTCGTGACTTACAAAAAGAGACACAGCTAAACAATGGTAGATCAAGAGCCAGAACAAGCCTCCAGATTGCCCAATCCCCATCCCAGGTTTCATTACATTGCCTTGTGAAGCATTCTAGTCCAGATGTCTGGAAAGCTGCTTCTATCCCTCAGCCCTGCAGGCTTTTCAGTCACTGATTTAATGTGAAGGGGCTCTGAGAGCTGAGATATAAATAAGACTCATGTTGGCCCTAGGGAGAAGGGAGATAAAGCAATCTGCCAAATTACCATTCTTCACAAGGCCCAGCCTACATCTTGGCTGATGGCTCCACAGGTCAGATTCTCATTCTTCTCTCTCTCCTCTCTTCCCTTAGGATTTGGAGCTGAAGTAAAAGTTATCATGTGAAGTTGGAACATGTATAGTCTCAAATCTATACAGATACCTCTCCATTTTACCATCCTTGTGCCTCCTGGAGGAAACTCTCTATATATCACAAGGTAAATATTCCTGCAGTTGGGAAATAGATCCACTAGTAAAGTTCTTGCTATACACACACAAGGAGCAGAATTTGATCCTGAATACCCACATAAAAAAAATCAGAAACAGTATGTATGTTTGCTACCTAGCACAGGGAGGTGGAGACAGGGTGGTCTTCGATGCTCATTGGTCAGCCATCCTAATCTAATCTACAAGCCCCATGTCCCAGTGAGAGACAGTGTCTCAAAATAAGGTAGCTAGCTTCTGAGAAGCAATACTTGAGGTTGACCGCTGACCTTCATTCATATATCCCCCAATACAGGTGCACACACATCCACATATACAATTCTTGTGTAGACTAGCCAGTAAGAAGTGTATTTTTGTTTTTTAATTTAATATTCTCCACCAAGACTTCATCCTTACAAAGCCATTGCATGTACCTGAATAGGTCAGACAGGTCAGCCAATGTGACTCAGGCCATTGTGGGACATGAATGGGAGAAAATGGGGACCAGGCCACCCTAAAAAGATCTTGTCCCATCCCAGGGTCATGTTCCCTCCAGTTACACATTGCTGCCATAGCAAACTTCTGAAGTATCAAATAAAAAATTAAGCTTTACACAAAAGTCTTCCAATTGTGAACATTTGCACATTTGGTTAAAATGACATAGGCCTGGTGTGGGCCATTTGTGTGAACGCACTGTCTAACCTCTGCAAATCAGAGGGAAAGATGTTGCCGGGAAATCCTAAACTGATATTCCAATGTGCAGGTGAAGAACTGAAGCTACAGTGTTTTAGTACACTTCCTGTTGTTCAATTGGCCCATGGAGTAGCTCTTTCCACAGCATTTGGTCATATTTCCTCCAACACTAAGAAGGATGTCATAGCAAGACGCTTTCAACTGACCAAATACAGTCTTGTCACATACAAAAAACAAAAAAACCCCAAACTGTTTACAAGTGACCATTTCCCATAACTCCCTTGCTTTTGTTGGGCTTCGTTGTCTTCACTTCCTAAGTGAGCCATCAGGATGCAAGAAACAAGGACAGCTAAGGTTTCTAGAACTGCCCTGCATGCCACTGGGCAGAGGCTTTGTCTGTGTTGTGGTGTCCTGAGCCCTATAGTGTGTGGCATACAGAAGACCATCTATGAACACCTCTTGTCTGAATGACAGTCTATGGACTATGAAGTACCTCCAATATCCAACGAAAGGTACTTCATCAATCATCCACTCACCATCCATCCATCTATCCATTCATCCATCATCTATCTTTCTTCTTAGCATGCCAACCAGCCATCATCTACCCATCTATGCATCCTCCTCTATCCAGCAAGCCAGCCATCACTGCATCCATCATCTACCCATCATCTGCCCTTCTAGTCATCCACTCATCCACCCATCTTACTCACAGAAAAGGTATTAAACATCTACTGATAGTAATATTCTATTAGTGCCATGAAACTACATATATGAATCATGCTAGTAAGGGAGTAATAATAATCATCATAATAATAGCATTATGTGTTTGCTGTTGTATATACACAGTGCTGGTTTTGAGCATGCTGCATGTAGTAATTTATTTGATCTTTATATCACTCTATTGGACTAGTTGATTCTTATCCTACTTTACAGGTGAGAAGCCTGATAAGAAGTTAGACAATGCGCATAAAGTCACAGGTGACAAGATTTTAACCTGGCCTGATTTACTCCCGAGTTCACGTTACTAAACAATGTGACACAGAAATTATTAAATCTTACTTCATTCCAGGTATTAGTATAACTAAATTCATCTGCAGAACATTAAGTATTTATTCTTTGCAACAGCTCAGTAGGCTGATTCTACTTTTATGCTGATATTCTCCTCAAAGAATATAAGAAGCTTGCCCAGCGTCACAGGCTAGCAAATTGCAGGAGGAGCTGGAAGTGATGAGAGCAGTTGCATGGTGGCAGAGAGGGTAAAGAGAGAGAGGCTGCACCCAGGCAAGGCAGTGAGAGCCCAGTCTCTGCTCCCAGGATTCCTATGGTGTCAGCCCCTGTCACTGCTGAGTTACACAGTCACTCTGAGACCTTGATCTTCCCTGTGCGCTCTCAGGGCAGTGAAGTTCCGTCTTAGTTCTAGTGATCTTACCTTTCCTCATATCCTGTTTGTGTTTCTATTGTGTTATCTGGGTCAGACTTGAAGTTGCTCATCGAGGGCTCATCTCAGTGACAAAACTTTAATTCTTAATGCATGGGTGAATTTCCTTGGAAGGTATACTTTGTTGAATTGGGAGATCTGCTCCTTTTTCAGAGGCAAAGAAGCACTAACCTCAGATGATAGTTGAACAGTCCCTACATGGGTCTACAGGGGCGTGGACTTTGAAGGCCTGGTGATTGTAAGCTTGGGGCCAGGAGAAAAATGAATTCGCTGATCCTGAAGCAGATAAACACATAGTCACAGAGCCCAGCCTAGGCTTATGTGTCTTTGGGGTAAACAGTAAGCTGCAGTGGCATGTCTATCTGTTGGGATAAGGCCACACTAGTGTACCCCTAAGCTTTTTCCTGAAATGGGGCTGCCCTCAGCCAGTAAATGAAGCATAAGCTTTGCTCTGTGTCCCTCTGATACTGCAACTTGGTTGATTTTCCAGGAATAAACAAACCTGACCTTCTACCAATGTCTATATGCAAGCTATTAGCTCAGGCCTACAGAGCAGTAAATGCAAACCTCATTGTGTCTAAATACTGACCAGATGTGTGACAAACTTACTTTAATAAAGAGCCTTGTGATTCACTAAGCAATAATGCATGGTTCTGCTGTTTTAAATTACCTTTGGATGGCTTGAAAAATCCATGAGCTGTTCTACTGGAAAGACGTCAATGCAACAGTGGAATCTAAGTTCACGACACAGTTTCCAGGCAGGGCTCTGCTATGCCTAAAGACAACCATTCAGGCCAGGACCCTAAAAAATTATTTGCCTCAACTGTTGCTTTAATGTAGTCTTCCTCACGTCTCATGTTCTATCCATTTCACTGTTATTTTATCTACAAAGTTTATGCTCAAGAACCATACAACCAAGTTATTTATTTAAAAAAATACAAACCTCAAAATATTTTAGAAACATTTTATTTTGTGTTGAGATGCATCCATAGTCATACATGGCTCATGAGCCACAGAATGTACCTTTAACATGTTAAACGTGTTGGAGTTTTTAAAGTGAGGAAGACTGAGTCTCTGCCTACCAAAAGCAGACTGGGAAGTACAGGAGAGGAGCCCTAACCATGATATAAATTGCATAAATTCTGTCATAAAAACATATACAAGGTTTAGGTAACATACTATTTAGGGTATGGCAATCCTGTGTAGATTAATGGTTTCTAGTCCTGTGTAACAGGAAAAGATGTCTTGGTGTGGTGGGATATTGGGAAAAGAGTGTTTTTCCTATAAGACAGGCTAGAAAGCTAGCCTGAAGAATCCAGGGAAAATATATTCATCGTGATAATTAACATTGTCACCTTGCCAGGATCTGGAGTCACCTAGAAGACAAATCTCAGAATATATTTATGAGAAAATTTATAGACTGGGTTAATTGAGGTGGCTAACGCATATTTAAATTCTTACTGTGGGCTGGAACCCTAACTTTTGCTGTCTGTCTTCTGAGTACGGATGAGATTGACCAGATGCCTCAAGTTCCTGCCACCCAATATCCTGGTCTCTTGAAGCGTCAAGGCTTCCTTCTCTACATTGCTCTGGTCAGACAATTTGTCGCAGCACTGAGGAAAACAATGCATCCTCCAGGGGTTTCCCCTCAATCACCTCGTTTCTCCAGCAAGACTTCAACTCCTAAGGTTTCCACAAACCCTCAAAGCATTCAACAATTCAACACATGAGCCTGTAAGGGACAGTTCACATTGCCATCAAAACAAATCCCAACAAAGATCTCACTGCCTGGGATCAGGGGACTGACCGCGTGACCTTTTCCTTTTCCCACATCCAACGGCTTATGTTCCCTTCTTCCATCTGTGAAGACAGCAGGGTTGTATCTCTGAGCACCCCCTGTCACCGTAACAAGGTGTATGTGTAAGGATGGGGTCAATAGGTTGGGTAGAGCTAAGTAATCCTTTCTGGTCCCTCTCTTAGAGAGCTCAGCTCAACCACAACTGTGGACTCTCTCCCGATAAGGACACATTTTCACAGATTCTGGAGATTAGGATGTGGACATTTGAGGAGGCTCAGATTCTGCTAACTAGAAGATCATTCTTAGACTTTAGTTAATTTTTAAAACACAGAGAAGAGAAGGACAATACAATGTGCCTTTCTCCAGGTACTTGAGGAACTCATATTAGAAAGTAAAGTATTTTTATACTTGATAGTGATGTTTAGATGCTTTCTGTGAAATTGGACACCACCTATTAAATGGCTCCCAAATCAAGAGCTCATCTCTGACTTATAGTTTATGTGTCAGACCCACACTTTTATGGGATACCTGTTTCTGTTAGCTTAAACTAGACTATAAAGAACCTCAAACACAGTGAGTCCAAAACAAAAGGCAACCCTCTGAAACCCATTGCTCATTCTGTTCCTACATTCCAGTTAGTACTGTTGTCATTCATGCAAACCTCCAAGCAACATAATTAATCTCAGCATTAGGATAAACCCTCATTCCACAAAAGCAATGGAACAATCAATACTATTATTTCTACTTGAGGTCTGTTTCTGGAATTTGGCCTTTCTCCCACTGCCAGCTTTTCCTTGAAGTTGTTTTCATCTTCTCTCTGAATTTCTTCAATGGTTTACTTTATTTTCATCTGTTTTTTGCTGCTAGAGAAGGAGAGGGAGGTTCTTGGAATTTTATGGAGCATATGAGTTATCTCAGAACTTGTGATTAGGTAAGAAGTGATTAGATCAGGTTCTCTCTCATCTAAACAGTCTTTCTAAGATCTTCCTGCCCTACATAAAAATATGTTATTTCTTTATCTAATTAGTTAGATTTAATTTTATGTTTATGAGTATTTTGCTTATTTTACAGTTTTCTCCTGTGTTATTTTCCCCATTTTTAAAAAATTGAAAGTATATATATATGTGTGTGTGTGTGTGTGTGTGTGTGTGTGTGCCCTGGAGCTGAAGTTATAGACGGTTATGAGCTGGTTCTGGGAATCAAACCTGGGTCCTCTGGGAAAGCAGCCAATGCTTTAAACCACTGAGCCATCTCTTCAACCCTTTGTGAAAATACTTCAACAGCATACACCTAAGCAAAGAGAGAGGAAACACAATTCCCCTTACCTCTCTTTCCAAACAACGTGCCAATTGTTTTGTGACCATACCCATGAAGACCTCCACATCTCTGCCTGGAAAAAAAGAAGCTGAGTTTCACACTGAGTTTCAGACCTCTATAAACACCCCGAATTTCTAGTTAACAAAAGCATATGTAAATGTGCAGCTCAAACATCTAAGGAGGCAATAATTTTCCCATAGCCTTTGTGTATGAGCATAGGCAAAAGAAAGAAGGGCATTCCAGGGCTTGTTTATCCTGGCTCCCAAACTGGCTGCCTAGGAAGTACTCAAAGCCAGTCATGACTAACATCCTCAAATATTACTTATTACTCATATAGCATAATCAGAATAAATACTCACAGGCCCACACATTGTTTGTTTGTTCTGTTATTTGAGCCACAATTTAATGTCTGCCCAGTATGGAATCACCATAAAAGAACTATTAGCATTCTGAGCTAACCTATATTTAAAGAGCAGTCAATTCTATGGATTCTTGGCTCTTAATTGGCAGCTATGTTCCAATTAAACCTGAGTTGTATTTAATGACGTTCAATTGCAGAGAATGTTGAGTTTGAAACAAGTTTTAAATGAGCTGGCCTGGGAACCATTCAGCCTGTTTCTTGTGCTGATTCTGCTTAGAGAAGGAGAAGAAGGTATTTAGAGTTGTGTGGAGCATAAATGTTCATGTTTTCTACTAAAGGTCCATCTACCTACATGTAGACAGCACTTATCTATTGAAAGCTCTCATTTGAGCTTCATGGTGTTCCCCTACCCTCAATGAACAGAGTACAGCTTATTCTATTAAGACATCTCTACTGAGAAACACAGTGACACAATGACAGTTCTGATCATTCTCGATGCCATAATAACAACAAAGCCTAAGAGCTGACAAAGACCCTTAATTTTCATCAGATTTCTATTATCTTCCATGTAAGTAAGGAAAGCATTAGTCCCTCTCCAGATGCCAACGTGCCCTATCACTCTTCAAAGGTAGTGTATTCATTAGTTCAGTTTGAACAACATCCCTTGCAAATAATTGTTGGTCTGAAATAATAATAAATAAATATTATTGGTCTAGAAATGCAGCTCCACGCTAGAGGGTATAGATAGAATGCACAAAGCTTTGAGTTTGATCTTCAGCACTGCAGTAAGTAGATGTCTATTACACACACAAATTTTTAATGAAGTTCAATGGCAGAGAATGTTGAATTTAAAACAAGTTTCAAATGAGTTAGCCTGAGAGCTGTTCATTCTGTTTCTTGTGCTAATTCTGCTTAGAGAAAGAGAGGGAGAGTTGTGTGTGTGTGTGTGTGTGTGTGTGTGTGTGTGTGTGTGTGTGTGTGTGTGTGTTTTGAGGAACATGCCATAGCATGCATGTTGAGTTAGAGAACACCTCATGGGGGTGGATTATCTCCTTCTACTGTGTCACTCCAGAAAATTAAATTCAGGTAGTCAAGCTTGGCAGTAGGAATCTTCACCCATTGAGCCAATACAGAAAACAGATAGATGATAGACAGATAGACAGACAGGTAGATACACAGATAATAGATCTATAAATGATCATAGATAGATCATAGATACACAGATGATAGAGTTATAGATAATATAGATAGATGATGGACAGATAGGTAGATAGAAAGAAAAAGATAGATATAGATAGATATGCAGACAGACAGACAGATAGATGATAAACTCCTCATTTTCAGATAAAAAATAAATAGAATGTATGAGTGATATGATCAATGTCACTTGGGTATCCTATTTGTTTGGCTACTTTATGAACACTCACCCTCTTGGCATATCGTTCTGAGGGCTAGAATACTATTTTTGTTGAATTTGCACCCGCATGTAACTCCTATCCAGCTAGTCACAATTTTCTTACCTGATTCTAAGTAAAATAAATAGAATCCTACTTTCCTATATTAACCATTTACTATCTGAAGAAGCAGACTGTGCTCACTCTGCTCTTAGCTAATCACAGGTCCTAAAAACATTTGAAACCTCTGAAGTCTAGAGGGATATCTGCCAAGCCTCCCCCTGAAGTGGCAGGCAATGTGTCCTCACAGATTAGACCATTGCAAGTTAGCTCTGCTCAGCATTAGGCCACTGCAGATTTACAAAGGGAATACCAAAAGCTCAGAGATGTTATTTCTTTGTCTCTTTTTAACCTGATAGCAAGGCCCACAAACATATTCTATTACTCCAATAAAACAGCTAATGTAGCTTACGGTTCCTACACTAGTGATCACTATTTATGGACCCGTGTTTTACATTTACCTGATAATCACAACAAAGTGGTGGGTTAGATAATTTCTTCCTGTTGTAATGAAGAAATAAGCATAGAAAACCCAGGATTTGATACCTTGAGGCCTCTATAACATCAATAAAGAAGAAGTATAAAAATAAAAAACTATATTAACTTAAACTGCTGTATTGAAGGAACTTGTCACATGTAGTTTCAAATAGGCACCTGCAGACTATGCATTGCCCTTTTGTATCTGATCAAGTTCTGCCTTGTGGATCTCTCACTTGAATCTTTGGTTTTTAAGCTGTATGTTTTAAGAGCTGATACTTGCATGGACTCAGCTGAGCTGAACCACTCACAGACCTCTGGTCATTTTCAGCTGGCTCTCTGGAACCTGCTCTGATGAAAGACTTTTGTACAGGTTAGAAATGAGCTTTAGGTCAGTAGAGACAGGTGACAAGTCCAAGAATGATGAAATAGTTTCTTGAAATGCTTGCTTATTCTGTTGGCCACCTTGGATAAGTTTCATTACATTATGGGTGCCATTTTATTGCTTCCAGACATGTTTTTAATAAATATATGTTTATATTTTATTAGCACCAATGTACTAATATACATGCATGCATATGTACACATATGCATAAGTGTATGTATATAGCTGTCCAGTGTGGTTACAGTGATGAGCCTTCCAAGGGAAAACTTTCCTGTAAATGCACACAATTCTGATTTCCTAGCATGATGATAAAGGAAGGAAATAGAAGTGGAATTTTAAAGACAAATCCCTGCGCATAGCCATCTCAATCACAGCTCACAACCTGCACAGAGCCTTCACAAGACTGGGCATGCTGACAGTCAATCATAGATCAAGGAGGGGTTCATAGGATCCTGCTTCTCCTTGCTGAACTATTGGATTCTGAAGAAGGAGAAGACATTGCCTTCAGGTGTATATCCACTAATGAGCCCACAAAGCTTCAACGGATAATTCCAAACCCATGGCCGCACAGGTAATTGTAGATGTACTGTTTAAAATCTATTTTATTGGGGTTCTTATGCTTCTACCTCCCTTCTCCACCCCTTACCCCTTCCATCACTCCCAACACTAGGTAGGAGAGAAAGGTTAGTGAGGAGAAGGGGTGTAGTTCTCTTTAGCTACTTTCTGCTGGTTAGGGTTGTGGGGTTCCTCGGGGGAAGTCCAATCTTTAGGATGTCTCCAACTTCTTCTCTTCAAATTGCAGTAATAGCAACCAACAGCAGCAGCTGCCCATTTCCTTTGAGCACCTTCTCTCTCTCTCTCTCCCTCCCTCTCCCTCTCCCTCTCCCTTTTGGCTCTGGCATTTATTCCCTCTCAGAGACCACAGGAGGCAAGTAGTCTGCTACTGTGGACAAGCTAAAGCAGCTTCATATCCCACACCTGAGATTAAAACAGAAACATGTTTATGTAACGTAACTACATTTTTAAAGACACCAAAACTCCCCTTACAGGTGACCATGGTTAAACTCAGTGGGTCACAACATGACAGGAAGGTATGAGCATGAGTAGACACTTGTAACGGGGGGGGGGGGGGCTAGTGGGGAAGAGGCAGTAATAGAGGGTGGCAGTGAGAGTAATCGGAATATATCAGATACACATATGGAATTGTCAAAGAGCAACTTTAGTGAAAGTGTAGTCAGAAATTTAAAGATGAAGTTTGAGCTAGGTATGTAACCTTAGCCCTCAAGGGGTTCAGGAAGGATGATTATCATGAGTTCAAGACTAGCTGACTAAATAGTGAGCTCTGAGTCTGACTGAACTGCAAAGCAAATGCTGTCTCCAAAAAAAGAAAAAGAAAAAGAAAGAAGGAAGGAAAATAGAAAACCCGTCAACTTAGAGATGGTAAGAACATTGGAGTGAGAGGAGAAAGGAGGTCACCTCAGAGAGCTCTAAATCCAGAGGAATGGGTGGCAAATTGATTCCTGTCCTCTGGAATACTAAACGCCAAGTTTCAAAACACATCACAGAACTGCACTGCCTGTGACATTTGCACAGAGTGGCAAAACTAGAACCTAGACTATCTGAATGCAAAGCCTTAGAGAAGATTCAGAAGGAACACCTTTCTGGGAGAACAGCCAGCCCTGCCAGTCAGGATGCTTTGTCTTTTGGTGGTGGGTGAAAATACACTCTTCAGCCCCCTGGAGAAAGGGTTTGCACAGGGCATTGCATACTTTTCCACTATTTGGGTGAAATACTGGGGGTTATGTGTCTAAAAGACTTTGCTCAACATCTTCATCTTGCCTAGACCTGAGATCTGAGCCTTGACCTCAAGTTACAATTCTCTCTTCCTGGCTCCCATTGACCTCTTCTCTTTCATCAAACCATAAATGATCCTGAGGGTGTGCCATCACAGGCATTTTTTTTTTCATCTGCCAAAAAAGGGAAAGCCACCTGTGCTGGTTAGTTTAAACTGTTAACTTGGCATGATCTAGAATCGCTGGATAGGAGTCTCAGAGAAGCGCTGTCTAGATTGAGCTGGCATAGGGGTGTTTCTGGAGAGAAATTATTCCAGTAATAGACCCGCACTATGGGTGACACTATTTCCAGAGAGTGGTTATTTAATATGCATACATATATTTTTATTAATTCTTTGGGGATGCCATACATGCATGTATTATCTTTTGATCATAGTCACACTACTCTCCTTAACCCCTCCCAAATCTACATTCATCTCTCTTCCCTTCATGCACTGCTTTATTTTTTTAGTCCAATTCAACTTGTTGATCCTTTATTGAGATTAAAAAATATATTCTTTAAGAATCACATACAGTATATTTGTATATTTTTATTATATGCCTCCCTGTCCCCAACTCCTCCTAGGTCCTCCTATGAGTCCAAATTTTGCTGCCCATATTCTCATAAGTGTGGGGCCAACCACTGGAAGATAATAAGCCTAATGTGGGATGCAACCTTCAAAAAATATGTCTCTATCCCCAATAGCTCCTCACCTTGATCTTGGCAGGGGAGTTTTCACTATATAAGAGTAGAGCAAAGGAGCTGAGTGCAAGTATGCATGAGTCCATTCTTTCCTGAGCTTCGCTATGGGTGTAGCCAGCTGTTTTCAAGAGTCTGTTACCTTGAATTTTCTCCTAAAGTTGCTTTTGTCAGGAGATGATCACAACAAGATGAAACTGAGATACCCTTATTTCTATTGAGCTGTTCTCAGCATCCACTCAGTTGCTTGCTCTAGAATAAAGCCATGGATAGCTGGGTGACTTCAAATCACCATAGCAATGCATCTCCAGGCGGCTGAAGCTTTCCTGAAGCTCTCTTGCCTTCTAATGTTTTTAAGTCACTTACAGAGCTCCACTGTGCAAGAGGGAATTTGTATCTGCTTTTCTTTTTTTGTGTGGCCACCTCAAGGCAAGGCAATCATCCTGAGGACTCAAGCTGGCCAGCTAACTGGGGAGGTGCAATTGCAAACAGGCTGGGATTTGCTTTCTGAATTATCTGCCAGCTGTCCGCACAGTCTCAGAGGCAGAGCTGACCTGTTTTCCTGATGAACCATGATGGTAGAAGGGAAAGCCAGCAAAGTGAGTCAGTCCCAGGTGGGCTCTTTGGGCAGCGGCATCTGGAGGCTGCATTCTCTAGGTTGCACGTGGAACCCACTGCATCTGGAAGTCATTAGAACTGAAGCCCAGAAAACTGATGTCATCTCACAAAGGCGACCTGATCCCAGAGCATAAAGCTGACCCTCACACAATTCTCTCAAATGGCACACTTCTGGTTGACCCAAAATCTCCAGTAGATGCACTGACTTCCTTCACCAAGGTCTTGCTCAGAATTGACTCTGTGGAGCCAAAACACACTAATGAGATGTTGCTGAGCTGAGCTCTAACCGTATCCGGCTGTTGATCACAGCCTCCAGCTAAACCTTACCAGCATATTCTGTGTACACCAGAGTTGAAGGGCTAGTCTCTTTCCCTCACCCCTAAAATGAAATGGCTGTTTAGCATAAACATCCTACAGGGCCCAAGGATAGAGTCACCAAGTCTCCTCAAGTACTACAGAGCGTATGCTTATACCCGACTTCATATGACCTTATATGCCAGCCAGCGTCCAGCTCTTCCTTTCAGGAGAAATCCCACCAGCATCCCACTTAGAGGCCACATGCACATTGGCCTTTATGGCCCTGGCTTACAATAATGACCTTCTCAGTGCCGAGGCACAGACAAAACTCGACAATCATCTCCTCAGAGGGTAAAAAATATTATACGGAAGTTTTCAGATAGTTTCAAAACAAGGCCACCAAGTTGCCATCAATTTAGGACAATGTGCATTGTTTTCTTCTCTTCCGTTTTTGTTTGTCTGTTTGTTATTCATATTTTAATGCAGATATCTAGGCTCTACCCTAAGTCTACCAACAGCTTTGACAAGTCTTGCAGTGGTTCTCTTGTGCCAGCTTACAAGCACTGATCTGAATTCTTAGTTTCAATGGAACCCTAAAAGTCCACACACATGCAGCTGTTATTTTATTTAGAAACCTGGGATTTAAATTTTTGATGGTTTTATTTTCTTGGTTGTATTGACACTCTTCCTTTGCCTTTTTGTCATGCCTCAGTTGTAAGGAACTCTCAAAGGCTGAGCATGCCTGGATGAGATGACCAGATGTCCAGGCTGTCTTTTCTCATTTGTGCAAACGAATTCCCACACTTCCTCTCAAAATATGGTGTATCTACAGACATGTTTATTGGAACAATGTAACAGAAAACACTGAGAATCAGAAATGTCAAAGACTGAGAATTCATTAAACATATTGAGGTGTATCTCTCAAAGTAATACTTTAGTAGTTTTCAAATAATATTTACACATAAATTTGCATAGACAAGCTGTTTGCATAGCAAATTGTAATGCAAGTTTTGGATTCTTTGTATGTTATATAAATATGCTTTTGTTTTAATAGTAAGTGTGGGATTTTAATTAGGCTACAGTTTGTCCACACCTGTTAATTAGGCGGAGGGTGTGATCTTTGCCAGCTGGTAACAGCCCTCCATGTGACACTTGGAGAGGTATGTGTGTGTGGTGTTCCATGTTGGAGTGTGGCATGGAGCAGTTTGGAGAGACCAGAGATGGTGTGGCAGTTTGGAGCAGACAGACAGAGAGAAATGCTTTGGGGCATAGCAGTGTGGAGGAGACTGCTAGCCACCTCTATGGTTGACAGAGATTAGTACAGAGCCCTAAAGGATCCCCTTGACCCTGACTAGCTGGGAGAAATAAAGGGATCTGAGCAACCCCTCCCCACTAACCTTCTCTCTTTCCAAATTAAGGTTGTATGTGTGTGTGGCGGGGCAAAGTTGGTGAAAAGAAAGCAGAGGCCTAAACACCCGAAATAAAGTAGTTTTAAACAAGACTGATACAGGTATCTTTCTGCTACAGTGAATACTTGCAGAAGGATTTTGGTTGAATAAACATTGTGTAATATTTTCTATATATGATCACAGCAACTTAAAATGGATGGGGACACTAGTGGAACTAACACCATTGACATGTTAACAGTACTTTTTCTTTGGGTATTGGAGTTTTAAAGAATAACAGTGTAATTTTTATAACTTTACAAGATTATTACAAGGACTATCCAATACCAATGTTTGTATTAAACTGTCAAGGGATAGTCAACAAATTTTACATGGATACCATGGGAATTAAAATGAGGAAGTAAGTGGAAGACACCCATCCCAAAACAATAAACAGGTAAGTACTGCTGTTTTAGTAGTGACTACTAAATTTCTGGGAAGCAGTAATAGAATTTTAATTTACAAATTATTCAGGAGTAGATCATATCATCTGCATGGAGAGTTGATAATTGCATGCCAAATTAACACATGCTTAGCCAGTTCTTCTTCAAACAATGATGTCAGCCCCTAGAGAAACTTGGGGAATTCTAGACTGTACTTCACAGGGAAAGTATGTCAAACCTGAATCCCCTTATGCTCACTGTTTTTTTTTTTTTATCAGTTGTTCAACATCATTCATTGGCAGATGCATATGGAATCAGCCTGTGAGTGTATGTCATTGCCTGGCTCTCGTCCCTTACTAGTCCAGCCCTGGCTGTAGTGACCATCTCTCAACACCTGGAGCAGGGGTGGCACCTGGTACTGGATGAGCTCTGGGTGTCCTGCCTTCCCTTGACTCCTCCTTGGCACTGGTGTGGGCCTGTGATGAGTATGGCCACTTTAGGAGATGACATTTGCCCCAGCCAGATGTCAGCTCTAATCTCGCATCCTCTTCTTTCATGTCTCCCAAGGGGCATAATCCCCATTGCTAAATATAGTGTATGTCATCTTAAAATACACACCCTCTTTGGCCAGCATTTTTTATTTTTCTCTCAGATGACATTACCAGTGTTTCTATTAATAAAAATAAAGCTAGATGGCCAAACATGGCTCTCTACATATTTATCAGAGGACACCAGGGCTAAAGGTATATAGATATGAGATGCCCCTTGGCTTCTATCTGGGAACAGCCATGACATTCTGGTGAAGCCATATAAGACCACATAGGCTTACATCTTTTCATTGTTGCCATGCATGTATGGCCACTCATATGATACATATGGAGAAGGATCTCCAAGAGATGGGCTGGGTCAGGTTGGTAGAGTAGAACCTCATAACTTTGGGCAGGCTTCATCTATTAAGCATAGCTGCCACTTAACCTCTTTTTGTTCTTACCATCCAATACAGTACCAACCTTTCTTAATGCCAAGAAGATGCAACACTGGGGCAGTTTGATGGCTCATGTAGTCTTGATGGTCCTGTCCTCAGTCTGGCCATTCCCCAGAGAACGCTCAGGGAAGAACTTGAGCCTCATCCCCACTGATCTCTGCCCATACAACCCAAGAACCTCTAAATAAACCCCCGATTACTCCATTCCTAATAATAGCCACATCGCCTCGAGAGCTTACTCTGGGCCAGACACTTCAAACACATATGACTAATCTTTACAAGGACCTCCAAAGGCTGACAGCCATTGTTCTTTTTAACAGAGGCAGAGGCCATGCCTCAGAGAGGTTGAAGAATAGCCTAATTTATCAGTCTCAGTCTAGAAGAATTGAGATTCAGACACAGGCCTGTTATACTCTAATTCTCTGAAATCCTTTCCCCTTCTTCACAAAGAACTCTTTGCAAATATTTTCAAGGCTATTCAGTAATATGCTATCCCCTCCAGGGAGAAAAGTTACATGAAGAATGTGTTCTGCTTATCTAACCTGAACTCACTCTCTATGACCTTACTGACCGGGACATGGATTTGCAGTCATCCCTCTGAAACCGAGAAACAGCATACTGTCACCTGAGCTGTCCTGCTAGGGATTATCCATTTTGGGACTTAGGAGATCAAGAGAGTTTCTTAAGAGGGGAATTGAGCCTGTGTAATCTCATTCTATACCAAAGTTTTCGAAGGCGGAGGGAGCTTGATTCTAATATTAATGTCTCACAGTGGTTCTGGCCAGAGAGGGTGACAAATGTTCCCCATGAGATTATACCTGCAACTCAGTCCCAAGTACAAAAGGCTCCCTGGAGAGGTTCACTAGCTATGGCTCACACAGACTGAATAAGGAATGGTTGACCTGACTGCCATTCCAGGGCTCGGGACTCAGCCTGTGGCTGCACCTGTGTTGCTTAGCCAGGAACATGAATGAATCTGAAATGACCTCTTTTAGTGGTTTCATACAGTGTGGCTTTGAGGAAGTTCCTGCACTGAACTCTTCCTGCTGGGTCCTAACTGGGGTGACATTTGGTTCCAATAGAAGGGCTTCAATAGAGGTGATCAAAGCAAGTGTGATGGGGGAGAGCTTGGCAGAGCACTCCACAATTCTCATGAGGCCCAACTCAGGACCACCTGGTCAGGGCAACCCTGTCCCACAGCCAGCATCTCCAACTCAGTGCTTGAGGATATCCTTCTGGGAGCTGCTCCAGATCCTGAGCATAAGCTCTGCTTTGCCCTTCTTTCCACGTGTGCATTTTGGTATATGGCATAGGTGAAAGCTCTTAGATTAGGGTTCAAAGGTGACACAGAGGCAGTTTGCCTTTTTTTTTTTTTTTTGGCAAGAGACTAGTTAGAAAAGTTATTTATACCGCAAACAACAGTATGTTGGGGATTTTAGTTCCATTAGGCAGAGAGTAGGTGGTTTCTCTTTTGATAGGTCTAAGAGGAAGGGGGAGATTTCATGTAATCAAGCTGTGTCTGATTCCTGGACAGCCTTAAGGGAGGGTCTTAGGATTTAATGTCGTCTGAAGAGTCAGGCATCTGTGTGGAGTCTTGGCTTGTGTCCTCCTTAGGAAAGGACAAGTAGAGTGCTGAATCTTTAATCTTCTACATGGTACATGGCTGTTGAGCAGGTGAACTGTCTAGGAGCAAGAAAACCCTATTTGTAGATGAGTCTTCTTACAACACAGCAAAGGAACTCAACAGAAAGACCGGAGAGTTCATTACAGAACAGAAGCAAGACTCATGGGCTCTGGGCTAATGGGCCAGACTTCCATGCTCTTTACCTTTCATCATCTGCAACAACCATGCCAGCTTCTTCCAGCTGAGACCAAGACTCTTTGCCTTCCTAACAGCGAGAGGACTGGATGAATGAGCAAAGCCAAAGGGGATGAAGGTCTGAAGAAAAGCCTGTGAATTAGCTTTTAAGAAAGGCTAAGGTGGAGTTCTCCTCCCCTGCCAGTGGATTAGAGGAAAGGGATAGGCAGGAAAGAGGGAGGGAGGGTGGGACTGGGAGGAGTTAAGGGAGGGTGTTACAATTGGGATAAATAATGAAAAAATTGTAAAAGAAAATACAAAAATAAAAGAAAGACAAAGGTGTTTTGAGGGAATTTTCTTTTAAATCTTAAAGACAGTAGATCCAATTTCTCATGGAGAACTGAAGAAGGAGGCATTGGTCAGCAGGCTGTAGATGCACTGTCATCCTGTTACGGGGAGCCATTCTGAAACACAGCAAGGAAAAACAAAGCTGATAGTTGATTTGTGTCAGGGTGCTAAAGCATGGGCTTTTGTTTCATTCTCAAAGATTAGTTAGTGATTAGTTTCTGTTGAGGAATAAGAAAGTGGCTATGGAAATATTTTGAGGTTTTTAAAAGAAAAAAGTGCAGTGGGCATGTATGCAAATAGTCTCCTGTTTCTTTCTGTGGTTACTTTCAAGGGCTGAGGCTGCACAGTTAGCCTCTGGGCTGTATGTATACACAGTGAGGTCATAACTGACTGGGATGTATGTGCTGTCTTGGGGGGGAGGGGACAAAGGATGGGTGACAAAGAGAGCCCTGACTCAGAGTCTGGTGGATAGTGACTGTCAGAGAAACATGGAAAGGAAACTTTGTATGAGCCCCAAAGACTGCTTTCAAAAACAATACCTGAATTGTATCAGTTCATATTTTTACAATGGAGTCCCCCTTTAGGGTAAAAAGAAGATGTTTCCAAACCTACAGTGAATGAGAGAGAAAGAGGGAGAAGGAGAGGGAGAGGGAGTCATAGAAACAGATTCTTCCCAGCTATTTAAATGATCCACCGGGAACTCATGCACCTTGTCACAGTGAGCTCACTGGAAGGCGTCTTAAAGCAGCAGAAGTTCTAGTGGCACTTGACAGAATGCAGTGTGGCTGTCCTGTGCCCAAGAGCCTTTATAAGCCTCACTCACAAATTGCTTTGATGAAGCACACAAAAGCTAGAGCTCCCGGGTGACAAACTCCTCAGCAACTCTCCGGAGATGACACGTGACCTCTACAGCCAAACCATGAAGCAAGCCTCTATTGGTGGCCCTTGCCCACAGCACTGCTCACTGGGAAGTGGTTTTCTTCTCTCCTAGTTTTTATGTCAAAATGTGGTCTTACAGAAAGACAGACTCGATAAACTCGCCTTTCAGTCAGCTTCCCATTGCTTTGACAAAACACCTGAAGTGATCAACTTCCATGGAGGAAAGGTTTGCTTTGGCTCAGGATTTCAGAGGTTTCCACATGCAGTCACAGCCTTCTGGCTCTATTGCCTTTGGAGAGGCAGAACAGCATGGTATGAAGTACAGGAGACTAAAGCTGCTCAGCTTCAGGTGGCCAGAAAACAAAGAGAGAAGCATCCTAATATGCCATTTCATACGTTCCGCCATCATCCACTAGGGCCTCAGGCTGGAAACCAGCACTCTTGGGGTTTACTTAAAATATAAGCCTTAACACTACCAATTTAACATACTAACTCCAAGCTGTATACCATTCTAACTTCATCTTGTGGCCCATGAAACTTTCCTTTTTTTTATTTGATGGCTAGATTTTTACAGTGTATTATAATTCACAATGCTCCTGGAAGATGGGGAAAAAACGTATCATGCTAAAAACAAGAGACAAAAAGAAAAAAATCATATCTTTAATATGTATAAAAATCACTCCTGGAACCTTATCATTTAATTTGCAAGTACATTATCCCATTGAGAATGAGAGCGATGGCCTGGATGAATTGCTCAGGAACTGAGAACAACAAGATCACCCCACAGAGAAATCAGGAGGAAGATGCTGACCAGCCAGGCCATGCTTTATGAGTCTTGATCACCTATAATATTAGGGACCAACCCCCTTGGGGCACCAATACATTCTTTGTTAGTCTTTCTTTACAAAAATAGTTTTAAATTTCTTCTTTTAAATGTTAAGGCATGTATGCAATGTATTTGGATCATTTCCATCCCAACCCCCCACTGCCTTCCTCCGACCTCTGTTAGACTTCCTATGAAGCACGGAAAGGGACAGTTGTCATCTATGTCCATTAATAAAAAAATGAGGATAACTTTGCCCTCCCTCAGAAATGGAACTTCTGAACCTCATAATATTATAACCACAAGTAGGGGGGAACACACACTCTTGCGGCCCTGCTATCTCCCTTACTTTCTGTATGGAATTTTCTTTCTAAACCTATTTTATAATATTCAAGGCATATATATGGATATAAAATATTTAATAAGTGAATCCAGGAGAAGGGCCTTTCTCAATGCCACTTGATAAATTCTGAAATAGAATATTTCTGCAGCATTGTACCTTATTGAAATGAACATGACTTTCTATACAATAGGGTTTAGTATGAAACTGCATATTTTTTTCCAAATATTTGAGATGGAAAAAACATCTATGTTTTCAGTTACTAAGAGACTAGGGTTATGTATAAACCATACGACACGAGTGTATAATAAAAGGATGACTGATGACTTATTTTATTTGTTCATCAATACCCTCCACTTTATTTTTATATGAACTCATTGACTCTGGGGTTGGGGAAGGTAGAATTGTTATACTGAACTGTGTGTTTATTCAACAATTACTGTTAACTGGATATTTACTCTGCATGCTGTGCAGAGCCGAATGTGTCTAACCTCAGAAAATCATAAACTAAAGATGGCAGAGGGCAATAAAAGCTGACACAGAGAAGACAGCAACCCCAGATAGGCTAGTCTGTAGGAAGGCATCGCAAAGGAGGCATCTTGCAACCTGACCTTAAGGGAAGAGGGAGTTTCCACCAGGTGGGGCTCACCAGAGAAATGAACAAGTCAGCAGAAGTACCAAGGTTGGAGGCTGTGTCACATTAGGAGTCACAGGTGTGGGCAAACTCCACAGGGAGAAGGCAAGGGGGGGGAGGGAGGGAGGGAGGGAAAGAGGGAGGGAGAGAGAAAGAGGAAGTGAGGGAGGAAAAGAGGGAGGGAGGAAAAAAGAGCCAAAGAGAAGGAAGGAGGAAGAGAGGGAGGGAGAGAGGAAGAGAGGGAGGACAGACTTTGAAGGACCTGCTTACAGTCTTATCTTCTCTCAAAACTTCCAGTGAAGAGGTGTTTGGAGAGAAGGAAATATGTTGATTAGGTCTGTCGTACAGGGCTATTTGGATAAGGAAAAACCTGTTTGGACAAGAGAAGTGGTTCAAATCATTTTAAAGTTTGGTCTTAATCTGTGCTGTTGGCTGTAGCAGAGTATCTGAGACTGGATAATTTATCAAGAGTTCTTTAGCCTGGGAAGTCCAAGACTGAGTGAAGAGCACATACCAAAGGAGAGGGAGGGAGGGCAGAAGGAGAGGGGAACAGAGGAGAGCTGAGTGGAGGGGAGGGAAGAAGAAGGGAAGGGAGGGACGGAAAATCAGAGGGAGATACAAGAACGGACTTTTCTAGAATTTGAGTTTGCTAGTGTGTTGTAGTCAGGGTGGCCGGGAACTCACTATGTAGGCCAGACTTGCTTCGGATGTGACAGGATCCCCCTGCCTCCTGGCAGTCTGTCGCTTCCTCCTTGTGTACTTCACAACTCTTCCAAGCTGATTTAAATAGAGTATTTACTAATTTCTGCCTCGACGTAAGGCAAGCCGTCTGTCTTGAAAGGATCACATAGCATCTGCCTGTCAGGTTTCGCCTTCCTCTGTCTTAAAACTTGTCAATTAGAAATGTTCTCAAGGAAGAGAGGTAATGTCCTTCTGCTTTACATCTCACTAAGCTCTGTGAACTTGGGTCTGACTACTTCTGTCAGCAGAGAAGGTGTTTTATAGGACAACAGCCAGGGGGCAGAGGTGATTTTAATGTAGGAGATCCCTATAGGCTCATGCTTTCTTTTTTTTTTTTTAATTTAACTTTTGTTGATTCTCTGTGAATTTCACATCATGCATCCCAGTCCCACTCATCTCCTTGTCCTTTCTCCCTTGTCCTGTCTGGAACAGTTGGTCCCCAGGTGGGTGGTGGTTTGGTTTGGGAAGACTTCGGAATCTTTAGGAGGTGGAGCCTCAGTGAAGGAAGAGGGTCACTCAGGGCAGTTCTTGAGTGTTACAGCCTAGCCCCACTTCCTGTTCACTTTCTGAGGGTGCCTTGAATCTATGCAGCCTCCTGCTCCTCTGCTGTGCCTTCCCCTCCATGACTGAATGTGTCACTTCGAACTGTAAGTCCAAATAGACCCTTTCTCCCTTGAGCTACTTTTGTCAAGGTATTTTATCACACCATCATGGAATGTAACTAGGACATGACTGGAGAAGATTAGTCCAGACTAGACCAGTGATAGCGAGTTTGCTTTCTCTTCCAAGCCTCTCTTCAGAAAATCTCTCATGACCTGCCAAGAAGGAATGCATTTTTCAAGAGCACCTTCCACCCATACCTTCGATTGCTGTTTCAGAATGGAGAAATATGAGTACCTGAGCATCTGTGTTCTAATGCAAATGGTGTCTATAAACTGCCCAATGAAGAATCTGTCATTCAACCCAGGGGCGGCAAATTTAGAAATGTTTACAGTAGATTATTTCTCAACTGTTTCTTTTTAAATTTTCAAGTGTGTTTGTGTGGTTTTTATCTTGTGCCTTATACACTTTGCCTTTTGTTGTAGCTACTAATCCATACATTTTTCAATGGTAAATTATCCTTTCAGGGCCATTAGAATTTGGCAGAAATGACAGGGACACTGACGTGTGACTTCTCCACTTTTTTAACCAAGAGCTTGCGATAGCCAGTCTGCAGCCACACCTTTTCAGTCAGATGTTTTCAGTTTGTCTTCCAATAGGATGTTGACTTGAACATTCAGATTTATCATTTCAGCATTCTCCCCTGCCGCTCACTATGAGGCTTTATATTTTCTCATTTAGTAGCTGCAGCAGGTTTTAGAGTTCTCATAAATCTTCATGAAGTTTCTAACCCCTTTGAGGTGCCAACTGCGAACGACTTTCCACCTGCAGCCTTTGACGAACTAGGTGCCATGGTTTATAGTTCTGATCTAATTAATGATTTACCTGAAGTAAAATTCAGGCAGGATCCGACTTTTGTGAAGACCTATGGAGCAAGTAGTAGGCAGAGCAACATGCTCACCTCTTGAGAACTAGCCATGTTCAGTGGGCTCCAGTGGAGGACAGCAACACAGACATTGAAGCTCCAAGACTGGTTGGGAAAATGGTCCTTAAAAGAATTGAGAATGCTCCCCCCTCTCTCAGCTTTAGAGAACCATTATGTGAGTCAGCAATTCAGACTGAAGTATCTCTCCTCAGAGCCCAAGCTGCTTTTCAGCGGACCATTACTGATTTTAGTTGGAACCTGGGTGATGCTACACAAATTTAATCCTTTTAATTCAATCTAGGAAAGGCCTGCTGAGATCCTGGAAATAGGATTTTAAGAAGATCAAGAGCATTTCTCCTCTTTGGATAAAGCTTTTCCCTAAATGTCAACCAGGGAGCAAGCATATCATATAGAGCGACCCAGAAGCATAACTCAGCAATGCTGCCCAAGAGCCAGGCAGACCAGAGCATAAGTAGCCTCAGTGAAGAACTGATTCTCCATGCTGTGGCTGGAATTCAGGGCCTCTGACTTAGCATCATTAGCCTTTGAATTTTAGGGAACAAAGATTACCTTCCATCTATCAGTGTCTATGTTTCTTTATTTGAATGCCCTCTCCTGCCACCAGAGAAATGTTTTTCCTCTTTGTAAAGGGAGCCAAGACTGCAAGAGAATTAATGTCCATTTCACAAGTGCTCTTAACCCATAACAACAGAGTCCGTGGCAGTAGTCCACTTGCTCTTCCCCTCTGGCAGTGTCCTCTGAAATGCATTTCATGGAGCCCTCCAACAGTATCATCTTCTAGTTGGCCCACAGTAGTAACTTACTTGACAGTCATTCTTCAGGCGCTTCCTTCTTCCCTGTCTTATGTCCACATCCATGTCTCTACCACTATTACCTGTGCGTATCTACTTTTTGTTTGTTTGTTCGAGACATGCTCTCACTGTGTAGTCAGGCTGGCTGTAACTCACCATGTAGAAGCTGAGATTGCACTCAATCACTTCCCTCTCAGCCCCTGGAGTCCTGTGCTTCCAGGCGTGCGCCACAAGGCTCAGTTCTTGCGATCATCCTTTAAGTAGACATTGCACTCTAATTTTTGTCTCCGAATCTCCTTCTGTTGGGAGTTTGGGTAAAACTCAGACAAATCTTCATCAAGGCATTGTAAAATGTCTGGGATCCTAGAGTTTCAAGGAGGGCTCAGACTTTTCTCTGGGCCAATCTCTCCCTGAGACTTGAACGTTTCTTACATGCTTTCCACTATGAAAATAAACTGGTGGTGAAGATGATAAGAAACATTGACCTAGAAAAGAGCAATAGCAAATTGCCTAATTTTTCTGCTCAAATTCTGTCAAATATAATTTAAAGAAAGCTATTAGTCAGTGCACTAGCTCTTACCAAGCTGTATCCGTGGTGCTCTTCATTAGCTCTATGGAGCACTTTCTCTTTTGTCACTGTAGCCTCCTATTAGTCCCTGCTTTACTTCTTAGACTGAGAAGTCTAATGGAGTATATGGACAATCTCTTGGGTCTGTTGGTTCTTGCCTCTGCCAGGTCTTCTTGATAGTCTTCAACCTGGTTATTGTAGGTAAGAAGTCAGAAATCCAGTCTTCACTCCGGAGCATTGCCCTAGAGCAGTGGTTCTTTACCTGTGGGTCGCGGTTCCTTTGGGGGTCGAACTACCTTTACACAGAGGTTCCTTCAGACCATCTTGCATATCATATATCTACACTGTGATTCATAATACTAGCAAAATTAGTGATAAAGTAGCAACGAAAATAATGTTATGGTTGTGTGTCACCACAACATGAGGCTGGCAGCATTAGGTCTAGACACTGGACCCCATGCTCAAAGCCAAGTTCATACTGTTAAAGTCTGATTGCTGAAGATGCAGTTTTCATGTTCTGCTTAATTAGAATTGGATGTGATTCACAGAACAGCAGCTAAGGGAGTTGGGATCAGGGAGGGAATCAGTCCGAGTTAATGTGACAACGATGCTGCTTCAGCACAGAAAGCACGTGGTCACACAGCTCCCTCAGGTCCTTGGCCTTCAGCCACATGAACCAGCATTCCTCAAGCTGGCTTACCCACTGAAAAGCCCACATCACTTTGTTGGATGTAAGCAGAGAAAAGCCGAGGTGTATCTGTGAGTAGCCACGCATCCTCCGTTTAGCTAAGATCAAGTGCAGTTTAGAATGTCGTCACCCTTGAAGACACCAGCACTCTGCACTCGTCTGGTTCTGTCTGGGACACACCCTGGGAGACAGTAACAACAGATATGATCTCACTTCTCTTTTCTCATTCTGTTCCAGGAGAGGCATTGAGATATTTTACAAGTGTATCACCGACAGGCCTGAGCAGCTAAGTCACTCACCAACATCTCACAGGCCAGTCAGCCAGAACACCTCCCATCAGTTGAGGGACAAGTGCAAATGAAGACAAACCTAAGACTCTTGCCCTTCTGTTACCTAGACCCTCTGGGGGCCATGCTTTTGGGCTCCTCCAGTTACCCCTGCTGGTTTTAAGTAAGAGTTGTTTTCTAGAACAAAGAAACATGTAGGCAGTTAATGGGGATTTTAAAATTGCAACCATTTAAAAGTTCCTCCTAGATTATTGCTCTTAGTGATTGCTGTGATTTGAGTGTTTGTGTGTTTCCTAAAACTTTGTGATGAGGTCCTGGTTCTTATGGTGGTGACAGTTTTTGGTGGAGGAACTCACAGGAGGTGATTAAATCAGAAAGATGAGTCCCTTGTACATTTGATTGATGTGCTTAGAAAAATGACCTTTATCTCTTCCTCCATGTGAGAAAACATATGACTATGAGGGTGTGAGCCTGTCCCAGACACCATATCAATCAGTGTGTGGACCTGGGGGTTTCCAGATCTCAAAGTCGAAAGAAATGCATATCTATGATTTAAAAGCCATCTTCTGATTCATATTTTTAAAGTTACATACATGGACTAAGACTGTAAATCTCAACCATAAAATAATCTACACTTGAACATTGACATGCATGGGTAAATTTCACCCACCTGGAATTGTATATCAAGTAGCCAGTGTATCAATAACAGTACTTGATTCTCATAGGGGTTTTTTCAACTGACAAGTAGTTAGCATGCATTTCATATATAAATACGTTATATTGTTTCAGTTCTTTTCATGAGAATAATAAATCTGGGAGGAGGAATCCAGCCTGCTGCTGACAAGTACAACCAGGCCTCTTTCCTCATTTTCCCTTTAACTCTGCCTGATATTTACCAGAAAGTTTCCACTCTACCATCTTGAGAAGTCTTCCTGATAGTAATGATGGGGCTTTATTTGTATCAAGTGTTCCTTTCTAATGCCAAAAATGCCAAATGTATCAGTTGTCAAGGTTGCTCTAGGTGTCTGCCACTTATTCTGGGCCAATTGGACTCAGGCTGTCAAAGTTTCTACAGAACCTTAGACATGTTAATGACACAGGTTCCCAGCTGTGTGTTACCCTTGGAAGTAACTAGCAAAATAAAGCAGAGTAGAGGCTGTAGATAGCAAACATCTGAAAATCAAGCCCCAAACCATGGTCTCCCATCAAAGCGTGATCACACCTGCCATAGTCTCCAACACATCATATCTTCACAGGTAAGAAAAAATGAATTTCCAACTCTCAGCCCAGTAGTCACAGAGGTTGGCTAACAGAACAATAAAATCATAATTGAACAGTTTTGAAACCTTAACTCAAAATTCACACTACATGGGACATTTTTAGTGATTAACTGTGTGCACGCCCAACATACACTTTTAGGGCCAATGACATGGCTCAGCAGATAAGGGTGCCCTCGTCTAGCCTTGATAAGCAATGCATTCACATGTACACATACCCACACAGAGACATATACATGCAAATAAATAAATAAATGAGTAAAATAATGGTAATAACTGCTTTCTTACAGCTTGACAATGAACAAGTTCATGAATGGAAAGCATTCTGTGTAGAACCTGGCAGGTCACTTCTAATGGGCGCTTGCTTGTTGCAGAGCTCTTGCTACCTCAGTGCTGGCTCCTCTGTGCACCTGGATTCCAGCATTTGTGAACATGGCTCTTTGCTCATCATTCTTTTCTCCTTACCTGGGAAGAACTGTTTGGATCCGTCTCAGAGTTGGAGCTATTTTCACTCTGTGACTCGGTTACTTTATAAACGGATCACTCACCTAATGCTTCGCAGAGGCATTAGGTCTTCTCCAGAGGATAGGATCATTCCAATGAAGTCAGGGAACAGCCGCTGCTTCCCAAATGGCAGCCCACACAAGACTCCTCCTTTTAATTACCAGGTAGTTTGCAGGTATAATTGCCCAGTAATTGCTTGAACACATGTAGTGACAAGGTGTGTTTACAAGTCACTGGCTGTGCAACAAATGCCCCACTAACTCTCAGTCCTCTGAGGCAGCATTAGCTTGGGAGCCAGAGACTCAAACACCACCTGTCTTGACAGAGACCTCAACGTGTTTGTCTGCAGTGTCTCCTTAAGCACATTTCTCCATTTGCTCTTGATAAAGGGCAATTTAATAATAGGTGAGATTTACACACTTTTCCCCATGCTCTTTAAACCCAAGTGAGACACTGTATTTCAGTAAGTATACATAAGTATCCAAGAGCATTCTAATCCTTATTCCTTGACTTCTTAGGGGTGCAGATCTAATCCAAATAGAGAAAGGAACGGGCCATTTTGAGCAGGCAGCCTCAACTCTTGCTTCCGTGATGTCAGGATGACTGCACAATGGGCAGAGACTTTATTAGGTTGTATCACCAGGTCTAGACATGAGGGAGTCATTAAAGAATAGTCAGGTGGAAACACTTTATAATTTTTCAGTTTTTACTCATCTGAGTACAAAGTATGACCGTTAGAAGAACAATGTCTTTCTGGTGATGATCTTTCCCCAGAGTGGAAGCCATTGGCTTTGGAGACACCAGGAAAAAAAAAAAGTTTTGTAATCGAACATTAGTACCATATGGTGCTTGTGATGAAATTGCTTTGGGGGAAACTAAACACAAGTGTTTTGAGTGTATGTCCTGCCTGTTGCAACTTGCATAACAATTTCCTTCCATTATGTAAGCACTTGCTTCTTCTCCGTGCAAGAGGTAATGGTTTCAGAAAGATTGATAGTTTCCATAGAGTGGTATCTATGAAGCCCTGAGGCTCCCACCAGAAAGAGTTCTGGTTCCTGACTACACACTCAACAGGCCAGTGTGCTTTCATCTGTCTGGCATCCTTGGAGTCCTAGATCAATTATTAGTTTTTTTTTAATAAAAGGTTTGCTAAATGCATTGGAATACTATGGGACTAGTAACTCTCATTATTTTTACTTTCTCTAGAGTAAACCTTGCAAAAGACCTCAATATAAAACCAGACACACTAAACTGGTTAGAAGAAAAAGTGGGGAAGAGCCTTGAACTCATTGGCACAGGAGACAACTTCCTGAACAGAACACCAACAGCACAGGCTCTAAGAGCAACAATGAATAAATGGGACATCATGAAACTGAAAAGCTTCTGTAAAGCAAAGGACATTGTCAGAACAAAATGACTGCCTACAGATTGGGAAAGGATCTTCACCAACCCTATATCTGACAGAGGACTAATATCCAGTATATATAAAGAACTCAAGAAGTTAAACAGCAACAAAACAAGTAATCCAATTAAAAATTAGAGAACAGAGCTAAACAGAGATTTCACAATAGAGGAATATCGAATGGCAGAGAAACACTTAAAGAAATGTTCAATGTCATTAGTCATTAGGGAAATGCAAATCAAAATGACCCTGAGATTTTACCATACACCCATCAGAATGGCTAAGATCAAAAACTCAAGTGACAATACATGCTGGAGAGGTTGTGGAGAAAGGGGAACCCCCCTCCACTGCTGGTGGGAATGTTAACTTGTACAACCACTCTGGAAATCAATCTGGTGCTTTCTCAGACAACTAGGAATAGCACTTCCTCAAGATCCAGCGATACTTCTAGGCATATATCCAAAAGAGCCTCAAGTACACAATAAGGACATTAGCTCAATCATGTTTGTAGCAGCTTTATTTGTAATAGCCAGAAGCTGGAAACATGCCCCTCAACTGAGGAATGGATACAGAAATTGTGGTACATCTACACAATGGAATTGTATTCAGCAATAAAAAACAAGGATATCATGAAATTTGAAGGTAAATGGTAGGAACTGGAAAAGATCATCCTGAGTGAGCTGTCCCAGAAGCAGAAAGACACACATGGTATATACTCACTCATATAGACATATAATATAGGATAAACCTACTAAAATCTGTACACCTAAAGAAACTAATCAAGAGGGAGGACTCTTGCTAAAATGTTCAATCCCTATCCAGAAAGGCAAAGAGGATGGACATCAGAAGAAGAAGAAAACAGGGAACAACTCAGAACCCTGCCCCAGAGGGCCTCTGAAAGGCTCTGCCCTGCAGACTATCAAAGCAGATGCTGAGATTTATGGACAACCTTTGGGCAAAGTGCAGGGAATCTTATGAAAGAAGTGGAAAATAGTAAGATCTGGAGAGGACAGGAACTCCACCCAGGAGAGCAACAGAACCAAAAAATCTGAGCACAGGGGTCTTTCCTGAGACTGATACTCCAACCAAGGACCATGCATGGAGATAACCTAGGACCCCTGCACAGATGTAGCCCATGGCAGCTCAGTATACAAGTGGGTTCCATAGTAATGGGAACAGGGACTGCCTCTGACATGAACTCAGTGGCTGGCTCTTTAATCACCTCCCCCTCCAGGGGGTGGGGGTGGGGAGCAACCTTACCAGGCCACAGAGGAAGACAATGCAGTCACTCCTGATGAGACCTGACAGACTAGGATCAGAAGGAAAAGAAGACCTCCCCAATCAGTAGACTTGGGGAGGGGCATGTGTGTAGAAGTAGGAGGAAGGGAGGGATTAGGAGGGGAGGAGGGAGGGAACTACAGGGGGGATACAAACTGAATAAAGTATAACTAATAAAATATTAAAAATATATAAACAAACAAACAGAAAAAAAAACTTGCACTGTAGAATGTTGAGGTTGGCATACTCCTCTCTGCCTTGTGGTACCCCAAGGGAAGGGAGATTCCTCCTGGTTTGGGAGAACCCTCTCAGCTCATACTACCTGGCTCAGTGATGGCAGTCTTAAGACTTAGAGCTTTAGCTAGAGAAATGGTTCACCAAACAAAGTTTCTTGCTATCAAGACTGATGACCAAAATTCCATCCCTGAACTCCACATGGCAGAAAAAGAACCAATTCCTGCAAGTTGTCCTCTGATCTGCACACATATTCCCTAGCATGTGGTCCTGCCCTTCCCACTGCCTCAAACAAAGAAAGGAAGTCACAATTTAATTTATTTTCTGGTGCCACTTTTGGGGAGTATTGTCAGGCTCAAGGATCATTTCCTCAGAGATGACCCAGCAAACACAGATGAACACATATGCACTGATGGAAGAGTGAGTAGCCACCAGTTTCTCTGGCAACGGAAGGAGCAGAGGGGCCATAGCATGCCCCACTGTCAGAATATATGCTAATCACCAAGAACATCTCAGACGTTACCAACTTTCAGAGAGAAGTACAGTGACATCAGAATCCACACATTTGTTGGGTAAGTAGTCAACTAAAAAGGCCGTTTAAGCAACCAGACACCCTTAGGATTGGAATCAACAAGGCCCCAAGTGATTTCTCCCTCCAGCCAGATAGTAGACCCTCAGGGAAGAAACTGATAATTCTGGACACAATTATGAGTTGTGTCTCATGTTTGTGCACACGTGAGCTGCGGTGTAGACAAAACATGTGATCTCACTGGTCTTAGAAATGGTTGCAACATCGCACTGATTCACTCTTGTCTGTCTGCTCATTTCTATCCTCGGCAGCGCTCCCCGCCCCCCCCCCGCCCAAACACACACACATTATTTCATTTTCTTGTTTCTCTGACAAAATACCTGACAAAAGCAATTTTAGAAAAGAAGACGTTGTCCCAGGTCACCATTTCCA
>CM053759.1:10109883-10128314 GCA_028658305.1 Pachyuromys duprasi | reverse complement strand
GAAAGATGGGTCTTTAGTGTGCATGCTCCATTCAGCCCCTGGAGAGCAATAGTAGATGTTTCTTTTGCAGAGCTGTCCTCATACATACCTTACACTTTGCACTGGCAGTGGGGAATGTGTTTGTCCTGGCTTGTGGACAAGACAGCTCCATTTCCTCCTCCGAGAAAAAGCACGAGCTAGACTGAACATGACTGTCATTTTCTTCCTGTCTGGACTAGACGTCATGCCAAGACTGAAGAGAAGTCTCTCCCTCGACACAGCCCTCCACGTCATCCTAGTTTTGGCTCCCTGCTCCCTATCCCCTTCCCAGGAATGTGTCTACACTTAGCTTGGCGCCGGCAAGAGCTTCGTTCTTCAACATCGTGATCCTCGTATGTTCGTGTGGTCATAAACATTGAGTCGCTGCCAGAGAGTTTCCATGCCGAAGGAAACAGGCAGCGGTGAGATGCCCTCACAGAAGGTGGATGCCAAGAGGAAGCAGCTGTGACTGCTGTTGGCAGGCCCAAAAAGGCAGCAACTGGGAGCAGAGGGAAGCTTTAAAAGGGAAGAGGAGGGCCAGCTGTGCATATGTGGGTACTCTCAGTGTCAAAGGACCCGAGGCAGGAGGATCACATTGACGCCCATGGATTCAGAATCAGCCTGGGGGTCGTAGTAAGACCTCTACCTCAAAATTAATAAGGAAGGAAAGAAGGAGGGAGAGAAGGAGAGGAAGGGAAGGGAGGAGGAACGAACAGAAAAAGGAAGGAGGGAAGGGAAAACCGAAGAGGAAGAAAGAAAAGAAAGAAGGAAAAATGGACAAATGGTTGAAAGGAAGGAAGAGGAGAAAGAAGGAAGGGAAGGAGTTCCGGTTGGTCTTTGGGGAATGAGTTGCCCTTTTCATGCGTACCCACAAGGTTTAGATTTGGGTAGTGGCCACGGTGACAGCCAGGCTGGATGGTGAAGAGGGAGAGCTGATTCCTATCCCATCTTCAAGTCTTAATAATGGGAGAAAACCTGGACCACCAAGTTACATTACATGGTGAGTTGAGGCAGACAGAGTTTGAAGTGATACAAAATGCTGAGTTTTCTTTGGGGTTCCCCTTAAATGCTGACAGAAAGTGGTTTGCTGGTTGGTGCTGCAAATATTTTTAATTTAGATTTGTTTTTTATAATTTATTCACATTATATCCTGATTGTAGCCCCCCTCTCCCTTGTCTCCTCCCAGTCCCACATTTCCTCCCTCTTCCCCTCATCTCCCTCCCCTAATCCTCAGAAAGGGGGAGCCCTTTTCCTCTACCATCTGATCTGAGCCTATCAAGTCCCATTAGGACTGCCTGCAACTTCTTCCTCTATGGCCTGGCAAGACCTCCCTCCACCAGGCGGAAGTAATCAAAGAGCAGGCAACAGAGTCTACACACAACCCCCGCTCCCCTTACCAGGGATCCCACATGGAGACTGAGCTGTCTATTGGCTACATGTGGTGCCCTTCATGCATGGTCCTGGGTTGGTGCATCAGTCTCTGCAGGATCCTATGGGCTGCAATTTGTTGGCTCTGTTGGTCTTCTTATGGAGCTCCTGTCCCCTGCAGGCCTTTCTATCTCCCCCTTCTTCCATAAAACTCCCTGTGTTCTGCCCAAAGTTTGGCTGGGAGTCTTAGCATCCGCTTGGATCCCCTGCTGGGTGGAATCTTTCACAGGACACTTATGGCAGGCTCCCATCCTGTTCCCTCTCTTCAACTGCTTCTGGTATCTATTCTATTTGCCCTTCTGAATGAGAATTAAGGATCCTCCCTGGGATCCTCCTTGTTATTTAGCTTAAGTCTGTGGATTGTAGTGTGGTTATTCTGTATTATATAGCTAACATCCACTCATAGCAGCTTTATTCATAATAGCCAGAATCTGAAAACAACCTAGATGTCCCTCAACTGAAGAATGGATAAACAAATCGTGGTACATTTACACAACAGAATACTACTCAGCTATTAAATACAAGGAAATCAGGAAATTTGCAGGCAAATGGGTGGAACTAGAAAAGATCATCCTGAATGAGGTAACCCAGAGGCAAAAAGACACGCAAATAGTTTATAAAAGGAGGAAAGTTAAAGGTCTCAGCATGCAAATTCTTAGGGGGAAGTTAGAGCTCAGTGGCAAAGTCCCAATCAGTGTATAAAATGACAGAACAATCTCATGACACTCTGGGTGCTCAGCCTGTGTGCTGAGAGAGCAGGCACAGGAAGTGAGTGGAAGGTAATGAGACAGAGGCTTCAAAGGGAATTTTGTCTGCAGAGTGCTTAAGGACTCAGAAGCAGCCAAATTTCAGTGGCTAGCTCTGCTGATCATAAACGCTGAGAGCCGGGGAGTCTTTACAAAGGCTGTGGAAGGACAGGGTGCTAGATTGTAGAGACTCTGTGCACTTGTGTACATGCATGCTTACATGTGTTTATGTGTGTGTCAACGTGCACACAGTGTGTACATACATGTCTGTTTGTATCTGCTTATGTATGTATATATGTGAATGTATTCCCATGTGTACGTGTGTGCACATATACAGAAACCTTCCATGCAGACATGGATTTCAGACACCCTGGGGAAGCTGGCTCTGACCAGGCTGGCTGAGACTGGCTCTCCATAAAATAAAGTATAATAAATCAAGTGCCACCCGCAAAGCATGCTCAAAACAGCTTTTCAAATAAAGCATTGCTTCCTTAGGCAAAGGTTCAACACAATAGCATCCTTCCTGTGACATGTTATCAGTTTGTTTTTATTGTTATGATATATATCTGATTTTGTGCTTGGTTGTTTCAGGGGTGGTGGTGATGGTTAAATCTGAGACTTCATATTTCTCAGGCATGCGTTCATCCACATATCTACCCAAAAACATCTGTGTGTTTTATGATGAAAGGATGGCCTTCAAGTTTGGACCTAGCTTATGTATCAGTAGCAAATCTAGCAACTAGAACCAATGTAAACAAACAAACACTTAGAGAAAAATGTATGTTCACTTTCTGGTCTGCAGTAGCTTTTTCCTCTTTCCATCTGAGCCTTGACTTCTGTATCCTTCTCCAGCAGAAGCAAGAATGACATTGAAAACCATGTGGCCCCTTTCTTTCTTTCTGTGCTCCTTTGCTTTCTGTGCTCTTGCTGTCCCAGCACATAGGCCCAGGCGTTCCCTGAAACTTTCTGTCTAGAGTCTTCTTCCACCTTAAAGCCCAGGACCTATTCCAAGTATTCACAGTGTGTGTGTGTGTGTGTGTGTGTGTGTGTGTGTGTGTGTGTGTGTGTGTGTGTGAGTGTGTGAGTGTGAGTGTTTTCAAATAAGGGTAGGCTGAGCTTGCAAATCAGTATGGGCTCAAGGGAAGGAATAGCGAGTGAGCTATGAGTTCTTTTCCAAGCATGGAGGGAAGTCTGTCCATTATAACCTGGGTTCGGAAGAGTCACTGGCGTCTGCTTAGGTGTCTCCTTTCCTCTGGCTACCTGCTCAGAATTCAGAGATTCATGGCCTCAGAGCTGGTCTTCAGGAAGTGAAATGGAGAAACAGAAATAGATCCCTGCACAGGACACCAGACAAGCTCCTTGTTCTCTTGTGGTGCTCTGTCACTGGCTTCTTCCAGTACTAAAGGAAAGTGGCCTGCAGTGTGGGAGCAGTTTCCTGGAGAGTACTTGAGAAAGAGGGACTGGAAGCACCAGCAATAGCCACAACCATCAGGGATTTATTGAGTGTTTGCCCCATCAGCACCCATGCTGGACTCATTCAGATCATAAAACAACCCAACCCACTGTCTCTATTTCATAGGTAGTAAGATGGGAAATGAGAGCTGTTAAGTAATGTAAAGTCATCTAGAATAATCCCTTCTTCAACTCGTTTTCATAATCAGTACAGAAATGTATGGATATAAGTACAAGACAATTAATTCAACTCAGGCTGGATGTAAACTGTGTTATGGCGAGTCCATAATTACTATAACAAAATGGATATTGTTACATGTAAGCATTGCTTGTGTTTTTCTAGCTCACAATGTTTTCCTCCAAAATGGCATTTTATCCATTCCACAGAGGAAGGCCCAGGGAATAAGGAGGTACCCCGGATGAAGTAGCTCCTGGAATTGACAATATTGGTGATCAACCAGCAACAGTTGCTTTAAGACAAATAAGGTCACATTTCTATTTATGTGAGAAGGAAGAAGTGGGGTCTTTTTTTTCCCTCTCTCTCTTTTGAATGACACTTCTATTTCTAGCATTCAAAGCTTACCTTAAAAGTGAAAGATTGAGAGAGTTGAGCTGCATTGTTGCTTTAGACAATACATAGAAAAAAATCTGTTGTGGCAAAGCAATGGGTGAAATAGGGGGTGGTTTCCCACAGTGAAAATTCACTTTGAACTAATTTCATATGGTTTAGAAATACTCAAATTAATCAAATATTTATATGCTTTTCTTTCTGTTGGAGGTTGTTACCAATGGTAGGTTTTCCTTCTTCTGAGTGTTTGACCCATACCATGCACAAATACTCAGCACTAACTAGATTAAGTGGATTATTACAAAAAAGGTGTAATGAGTTTGGGAAGGGAAAGTTGCCTCAGGTACTAGGGAAGTCAGAACTGAAGAAGGGGTAGATATGATAATATTTCTTTTTCTGTTGTTATTACTTTTTAATTTAAAAATATTATTTCCAATGTATTCATTCTGTATCCTAGTTATATCCCCCTCCCTTATCTCCTCCCAGTCCTTACCCTCTCTCCCTCTGTTCCCCCAACGCATCTCCTAGTCCACTGATAGGGGAGGTTCTCCTTCCCTACTATCTGACCCTAGCCTATCAGGTCTTATCAGGACTGCCTGGATCCTCTTCCTCTGTGGTCTTTTAAGGACACCCTGATTGGGGGAAGTGACCAAAGAACAGGCAACTGAGTTCATGTCAGAGACAGCCCCTGCTCCCCATTCTAGGGAACCCACATAGAGACTGAGCTGCTTATGGGCTACATCTGAGCAAGGTGTCTAGGTTGTCTCTATGAATGGTCCTTGGTCTCTGCAGGCATCCCTGTGCCCAGATTTTTTGGCTTTGTTGGTTTCCTTGTGGAGCTTCTATCCCTTCTGGGTCTAGCTCTGCCTTCTTCCATAAGACTCCCTGCATTCTGCCCAAAGTTTGGCTGTGAGTCTCTGCATCTGCTTCCATCCCCTGTTGGGTGGAGTCTTTCAGAGGGCATCTGTGGTAGGCTTCTGTGCTTTCCCTTTCTTTCACTGCTTTCAGTGTCTATCTTGTTTGCCCTTCTGAATGAGAATTGAGCACCTTCCCTAGGATCCTCCTTGTTGTTTAGCTTCTTTAGGTCTGTAGATTTTTGTATGTTAATCCTATATTATATGGTTAATATCTGCTTATACATATGTACCATGCCTATCTTTCTGCTTCTGGGTTATGCTCAACCATACAACAAGGACATTTGCTCAATTATGTTCATGGCAGCTTTATTCATAATAGCTAGAATCCGGAAACAACCTAGATGTCCCTCAAGCAAAGAATGGATAAAGAAACCGTGGTATATTTATCCAAGGGAATACTACTCACCTATTAAAAACAAAGAACTTATGAAATTTTCAAGCAAATGGATGTAACTAGAAAAGAACACCCTGAGTGAGATATGGTGATATTTCATTGTTCACCTGTGTTAAATTTTTGAGGCAAAGTATTTTGAAAAGACCATGTTTTGTTTTGTGTTTGTTTGTTATTACTGTTTTTTTTTCCTGGCATAGACATTGTTTCTAAACATTAAAAGGGAAGGAAATTGGTAAAATATTTTTGAAAGCCTGGCAGACCTAAAATTGATAAATCAGCAAGCAGGGGTTGGGGATGGAGTTGGAGAGAGTATGTGAGAGATTGAGAATTTAGAGACCAAGATGACATAAACAATGACATAAAATCTTAAATAAATTTGAACAAATGTACTCTAAAACTGCATTAAGATGCACTATGTTCAAATGAGGTTTGTGCTTGAAACTGAAAGACTGAATTTTTAAAAATTATACAAATATAATTTTAGCACATTAATAAGGCTCATCATAAAGTCCAAAGATTGTCACACTTAATTTAAGCCCATGAGGCGCCCGGACCTGAAGCTGGGCCAGTCGCCGCCATGAGTAGTTTTGGAACTGGGAAAACCACGGAAGTTATTTTCAGGATGGAGGAGGGATCCTTGAAGACATTTCTGATCCCAGAAGAGCTGGCACCCACCTATAGTCTGGGCACTCACTCTGAGCTGCCCTCCAACTGGCTAAAGCTAGGCTGGGTCTGCAGCTATCGAGGCCGGGACTGCAGGGCTAACATTTACCTCCTACCCGCTGGAGAAGTAGCCTCTACGTGGAATTGCAGAGATGACGACACTACATGGGCATGGTGATGACGTCAAATGTCTCCCTGTCCACCCAGATACAGTCACCATCGCCACGGGACAGGTGGCAGGCACCACGAAGGAAGGCAAGCCTCCGGCACCCCATGTGCGTGTCCGGGACCTGATCCTGGGGGTGTTGGACAGAGCTGTGTGCTGTGTGACCTTCTCCAAATCCAGCGGGGGCAACCTACTATGTGCAGTGGATGAATTGAAGGATCACGTGCTCTGTGTGCGGGACTGGGCCTGGGAGAACAAGGTGCTAGACAACAAGTGTTCCAATGAGGACCTGCTGGTGGCTACCTTCTGATCCCAGCCTGCTGATCACCTGTGAGAAATCACGCTTCTACTTCTGGAGCCTGGAGGGAGGCAGCCTCAGCAAGCAGCAGGGCTTATTTGAGAAACCAAAGTATGTGCTGTGTGTGACCTTCTTGGAAGGTGGAGATGTGGTCACTGGAGACTCTGGGGGGAACCTCTATGTCTGGGGCAAAGGTGGAAGTCATATCACCCAAGAAGTACTGGGGACCCATGTTGGTGGTGTGTTTGGAGGGGGCCACGATCGTCGGGTGGGTCCTATGGGGCTCCGACTACAGCAAGGTGCAGGAGGTGGAGGTACCCGGAGGACTTTGGCCCAGTATATACTACAGCAGAGGGCCAGAGAGACACACCGTGTGTGGGGACCACTGTAATTCCATCTTGCTTGACTAGTGCACACAGGTTTCTTGCTGCTTGTCCAGGGACTTGTGGAAGAGCTGCTGGTGCATCTGCGGAGTGCAGAGACCCACCAACCCCTAGAGAACAGGACCATTGAGGACCATGCCCATTTGGCTGGCTTCCACCCCAGTGGCTGTGTCCTGGCAGTGGGCACAGTGACCAGCAGTTGGCTGCTACTGGACACAGCCCCCCATGACCTAGTGGCTGTCCACAAAGATGAAAATGAGCAGGTCACCATGATCACCTTTTTTTGCCAGATGGGGCATACCTAGCTGTGGGCTCCAACAATTTGGTGTATGTGTACACAGTGGACCAGGATGGCTGCAAGGTCAGCCACCTGGGCAAGTGCTCAGGCCATTCCAGTCACTTACCTGGATTGGGCCCAGGACAGCACCTACTTTGTTACCAACTCCAGACACTATGACATTCTGTAGTGGGTCTTTGCCACCTGTAAGCAGATCAATACAGAGATTGCGAGAAATGCAGAATGGGCCACTGCCACATGTGTGTTAGGTTTTGGGGTGTTTGGGATCTGGCCCGAGGGAGCAGATGGCACAGACATTGGTGCTGTGGCCTGATCTCATGATGGGAAGTTGCTGGTTTCTCCTGGTGACTTTGGCAAAGTGCACCTGTTCAGCTACCCCTGCTGTTAGCCCAGAGCACTCAGACATAAATACAGTAGACACAGCAGCCATGTGACTAATGTGGCTTTCTTGTGGGATGGCAGCATGGCCCTACAACTGAAGGAAAAGACACGAGGGTCCTGCAGTAAAGGGTAGTCTGAAGCAAGGGTGTGGCGCTAAGGTAGAGACCTGTGGCTGTATTAAGTTCTATTTTTGGGAGATGTCTACTGTGGAGTAGAGTAATATATACCCAGAGTATTTCTATAGCAGAGGAGGTTATAAGCAGACAGACAAAGCCTCTATCTGGGTGGGAAGAATGGGACCCCATGCCTTAGGGGAGCCATTGTGCTGGGGAACTTTTTAAAAACTATATTTCATTTATTTTTTTTCTCTCTGCTCCACCCCAATCCCTTCCAGCACCCTAACATCAGGTAGGAGAGAGAAAGGTAAGTGGGAGAGGGGGCGTAGTTCTCTTAGCTGATTCCTGCTGGTTAGGGTCATCAGGTTCCTTAGAGCCAGTTCAATGCTCACTTCACGAGATCTCCAACTTCATGTCTCACGACAGCAACCAGGAGCACCAAGGTGGAAGCAGGAGCCACAACACACCACCATTGGTGTTTGGTTTGGTATGGTCTTTCTTTTATAAGTTTATCCTTTTATATCATCCAGAAATACAGATTTATGCACTGAAATAAATAAATAAATAAGCAAGCTCTTGAGGAAACATGAATAGATGGGCATTTTACTATAATAAGGAGGAACGGGCTGGAGAAGTAGCCTAGTGGTAGAGCTTATGCCTAGAATGCACAAGCACTAGAAAAATAAGCAATAAAAATAAGTTGATCCCCAGCACTAAGAAATATGGTAAGTGGCTGAAGATATGACTCAGCGGTTACAAGTACATTCTGCCCTTCCAGGGAAGTCAGGTTCCATTCTCAGCGTCCATGTTGAGTGTTTCACAAGTGACTGTAGCTCCTACTCCAGAGAGTTGAATGCCCACCTCTAGCCTCTACAGATCCCTACACTCCCATTAACGTACACTGACGCAAGCACATGTGGATATACATAATCAAAATATATAAAAGATGACCAAAATATCTAAAGGTAACACGTTAAAAAATGAGAAACCCTGAATATGGGACAAAGGCGGAGGCTCCTGCTTCCACCCCAAATAACATGAGCACACAAACTACTCTAGCATATGTATAACTAGGAATAGGAATGAAAAGATCTATTCACATTAGAAAAATATACAAGAAAATATTCATAAATGTAATCCTATCTCATTATAAATATGTGCCCACATAACATCTTACAAACTCATGGCATCTTTATTAATAATAGCCACAAACCAAAGACAAGTTGATTATTCACTAGGTTGTTTTATGGGTCAAGTTGTCCCACCTGCATAGGGAACAGTATTCAGCAATATCAAGGACTAAGTTAATGATAATGTACATGAATTACAAAGCATTTTGCTAAGTGGGGAAAAAACAGATTAAAAGGCTATTTGCTCTCCAGGTCTCGTGAGCCTGCCTCCTCCTTCCTGGAAGAGATGTTTTCAGTCAGAAGACATTTCTACACAATGCCTTACCTACTTCTTCACAGAGGCCAAATGAAAGCTAACTGGAAGAAGGGCACAGATGGAACCACCAGGGCAGCCTGGTAGAGAGGACCAGAGATGACACGCTATCAGAGTCTAGGATCTCCTCGGAGTGACTGCCCCGTCTTTGGAGGAAGGACAGCCCTACCTTCCACAGTTTCCAGTGCTTCCATCAAGGCTGGGAGCTGCCGATTCCCACAAGGCGGGAAAGGGATTATCCCAGTTCCCACTCCTTCCTCTCCTCCGTGTCCCAGGGTCTGGAGCAACCTCGAGTTTTGTTAGCTGGACACTGTTGAGAGTAGAATATGTGCATTCGATCCAAACTGTGCTGTCTCATGGGGCCAGGGAAGTGTGGATTGGCAGAGGAGCTGTTTACCTCTTTTTCATGTTTGCTTATAACTACTGGGGAATTATCTGCAGATTTTTTATCTGTGTGACGTCTCTTATGATAACACAAATATTTATGCACTTAAAACAGTTTTCTTCTCAGTCGGTACTAGACTATGACAGCATAGGTTTACGGCTTGACCTGTGGCAAGAGGTGTGTAAGGAACAGAAATGGAAATAAAGAACAAAACTGCTTAACTGTAAAACAGGCAGTACACTGAAGAGTAATCGACAGAGGCCTGTACACCAGGGTCCCTCCAGCCAGTCAGCCAGCCAGCCAGCAGCAGACGATGCCATTCAAAGTGTGTGAACCTAATTTGCTAGTTGAAAGTTCTCTGGTAAAGCTCAGACTGGGATGGTACCGTTTCCCTGAGTTCGTTGCCAACTCAGCAAGGTTGGGCTTGCGGGTGCATGCCTGAACTTGGGGCCCTTCTAATGGGGAGTGGATCCTTTGAGGCGCCTCGGAGAGGAGCCTGTGTGTTGTTGACTGACCATGAGAGTGGACCCATGTGTTGTGGGCACCATGGCTCTTGTCCTTGCTGTTGCTTCCTCAGATGCCCAGGCACCTCTTTGCCTCAGGCTCTCCATTCTCTTGGTCTCCGCCTGCTCACTCCGTCCAGTCTTTAAGCTGTTCTCAGTGAGCTCAGCTCAGATTCACTTTTTTAAATTGGAACCATCCCATGGCCTGAAACCAGATACTTCTTGCAGTTTCATGAGGTCCCATTTATTGATTGTTGATCTTAGCGACTGTGCTAATAGGCCGGTGCTAATGGTTCAGAAAGAACAAAGAGAGAAAAGTTGTGGATTTGGAGAGATTATAATAAAAATAAATTGTATGAAAAATTGTTTTCAATTAAAAATGGAAAGGGAAAGTTACTAATATTGAAGAAACGCACACAGAGCCCTTCATGCTCCTTAACCACTGATTCACTCACAATACTCTTGCCTCTAGAAGCAGCGGGAGTATGGATCCAGCAGAGAAGAGCAGGTGCCCCTGACCCGTCTCATACACAGATGCCCCTCTGCTCCTTGTCTTCTCCTCTATGCTCATGAAACCTCTGAGCCCATTTGGTCTCAACTCCTGCAAATACCTATTGGGATGGCTGTGATTCCCACTCATTCACTCTACACACTGGCTGCAAGCTCTTCCCCCATCCATATTTTCTGGCAATGGGGTGAATGGCATACTATCCCTAAGTATGTTGCTTCCACTTCCTGAGTGCTGGAGAGATGGCTTGGTTGTTAAAATGGCACACTGCTCATACAGAGGACACCAGTTTAGTTCGTAGCACTCAGGCGCCCAACCACCTGTAACTCTAACTTCAGAGGAATACAGCACTCCCAGCCACTGCGGATGCGGACCCATGTACAGTGCACACATACATAATTAAAAATAAAATAAACTTTAAAGAAGCACAACTAAAATTTATATCCCTGGGCATTGACTACAGAAATTTGTGTGTGTGCATGCCTGTGTCTTTGTGTGTGTGTGTGTGTGTGTATGTGTAGACTTGTGTATGCAGGTACTTGTGCACATATGTGGAGGCCAGAGATCAACCTTGAAAATAATTTCTCAGGAGCAGTCCACCTGGCCAGACTAGGCTGACTGGCCAGGGAGCCACAGGGACTACTTCCTATTTCTGTCCCCACCACGTGCTGGGGTGACTGCCACACCCAGATACCTTATGTGGGTTCTGGGGATCAACCTCAGGTCCTCACGCTTACAAAGCAAGCACTTGACCAACAGAACTATTTCCTTAGCCCGGACTGTAGACATTTGGAATGAATATCAAGTACGAAGTCCAGCACAAAGGGGCACCACTATGGTTCTGCTGCTGGGGTCACAGGGATGACTTTTGGAAAGATATGACTACATTTTGTCACACTGCATACAGTCCAGATTTCGTCAAGGCTGAGGCAACCCCATAACTCTCATTGCTCAACTTTCTTTTCCCAGAAGACCAAATTTCTGCATGAGATCATTATGAGCTAAGTTAGGAAAGGCAAGGAGATTTCTAAACCAAGTCGTGGAGTCTGTAGAAGTGCTTTGGGAGCCAGAAAAATAGAATTACCCAGTATCCAGAGTATGTGGCAAAGAGCTCAATGGCTCATTGATTTATGCTGGCTCCATTTGCCTATAGCCGAAGGCCCTCGAATATTATTTTTATTGATTGCAACACTACTGATGACAAGAAAGCGGGATGAAATAGATGGCAGATGTCCAGACCCCATATTGAGCCTATGAGACTCACCTGTGAAAGTCTGCGGTCGACCAGTGTCTTGGCCAAGGAGAAAACCCAGGGAACTAACAAACTCATACCAGGAAATCAGCACAAAGAGGTAATAAGCAGGCAAGCAGAATGAATCCAAATAGTATGTGGGTCCCAAAACTGTGAGAACTCTTTCAGAAACCTGCCTTGTTTTTAACTGAGGAACATTCTCAGAAGGTGACTGTGTAAGATGCTTAGACATTATTGGTTTAAGCTGTGGGGTAGCCAGTAAGTGGAGGAGGGCGACCCTTCTTGGAACTGAGTGTTAGGATTTCACATGTGCACCACCACATCCAGTTTATGTGGTGCTGGGAATGAGACCCAGGCTTTGAACATGCCTGCCATCTTCTAGCAGGTGGGTTAGCTACAGCAACAACCCCAACAAAGATTAGGTTATATTTTCAAATGGCTCTTTTTCTTGAATTTTGAATTTTTCTCATAGAATATATTTTGATTATTGTCTTTCCTCTTCCTACCTCTTCCCAGCTCCTCCTCTCTAGTCTGCCTACCCAACTTTATGTTCTTTCTCTCTCTTAAAAAAAAAAAAAGAAAAAGAAAAGCAGAAAACAAGTCAAAAATCAAAACAGATAAACTCAAAGAAGATCAACAAGACAAAAACAAACAAAAAGCCCACAACAAAGCAGCAAAGCACAGAGTCTGTTTTGTGTTGGCCATATTCTTACAGGCATGGGCCCTGCCCTGAAGTGTGGTTAATCTATCCAGTGACGCTCCATGAGAGAAAACTGATCTTCTTTTTCCCAATATCCATCAATATCAAGTAGCTTCTTGGCTAGGAACTTTGTGGTTAGGAACTTGGTTAGGAGCTTAGCTTCTTAGTGGAACTTTGTGTCTACTTTCTGTTCTCAGTGCTGGGATTTTGTCCGGTTTGATCCTGTGCATATCTTATGTGTGCTGTCATAGTGTTTGTGAGTTCACACGTGCATCAGCCCTGCTGTGTTTTGAAGACACCGTTTCCTTGGAGTCATCCACCACACCACCTCTGGCTTTTGTAATCTTTTCTGCCTCCTCTCCCACATAAATCCCTTAGCCTTGTGGGAGGGAGAAAGACAAAGTTCTCACTGCATGTAGTGCCCCCCTGGGTAAGTATAGGAGACCTGGATTTTTGAAAGAAATATTAAATCATCAGATTGGAGATTAAACATGTGATCTTGGTGCCTATATCTGTCTCCCAATAACCAATAGCTCGTGGGATGTACCACCATTCCAAGCCACTGGACACATACCTCTCTGTCCACACCTGTGTGTTGTGGGTTATTAATATTTGTTATTGATTTATCTTTTAGTTAAACAGCAGTTATTCCTAAACCAGCTGTATACCCAAATCACCACACAGAGACTAGGATTTATTTAATTAACCTAGAGCACAATGCTGGGCAAAAGTTACTCCATCCTAAACCTCCAAGCCTGCATAGTTTCCTCCCATTCAGATTTCCTACATTATACTTGCTTTTAAAAATCTGGTTCATCTCTCCTCCTGGTTCCAAGTCCTCTCCTGCCAACCTCTCTTCCCCAACTCATCCCATTCACTTCCTTAGCCTCCTCACTGGACCAGGATGTCCCACCCTATTCTCTCCATTGCTCAGCATTGGCTGGTTGTTTTATTGAAATTACAGAGAACAAATGGTGGCATGTTTACACAAACTTGAGACAGGTGATGCTTAGAATAAGCATCACAATGCAATGTCCTGATTGAAACCAGTTAGTGGAGCAGAGAAATCAGCATTTGAATGAACAAGGATAAATTGTATACATTCCACAAGAACATTATATCAACACTTGTGGAACCAGGCAAACAGCCTTAATCCAGTCTAGGCATTCCAAACACTAAAACAGACCTGTCTCACAATCAGCTCTTTTTCTGACACCAGGGTGGTAAGTGTCAGGGCAGAAGCTTCACTGACAGTCTTATCAAATTCTCAGCTTTCATTACACTGTTCCATCCTCTACACCAAAACACAAGGTATGTGGCAAATGATTTTCTGAAAATTAACCCCCTCACGCATTATACATTGAATTTTATGGATTTGTTGTTGATAAAACATAGTACCTCAGCTAATTTTTTTTAATGCTCCTTGCAAAAAGTTATATTTAAGACGAATCAGAACTGTAGGCTATGCTGTCCACCAGGTCCTAATGTCTACACCAAACAGAATGAATGTAGGATTGGATCCTGAGCAAGTAAAATATTTAGTTAAGGAGAAAGTAAAGATAGGGACCAGGGCTAAGAGGCCCATCGGTGGTCTGGCTGGTCTTTCTGTGGGTCTGTTTTCTTTTCTCATTCAATAAATAAACAGCACTAAACAGTGAGAGACATATAGAGAAAAAATATATGAGGAATTATCCACCCTTCCATAATAACCCACTTCAGTGTATCTAAATATCTGTGTTCATTCATATATGTATATTTTCGTGTGTGTGTGTGTGCGTATGTGCATGTAAAAGACAAAGATCAGCCTCAGGTATGACTCTTCAGGCACCATCTTCTCTTTTTTTTGAGACAGGGTCTCTTAGCCTGGAGTTCACCAAGTAAGCTATTTTGGCTGGCCAATGAACCCAAGAGATTGGCATATGTCCATATACCAAGCACCAAGATTACAAGCATACCGCTACTCAGAATATATGTATGTATATATTATTCACATATATGAATATGCATACACACACACACACACACACACACACATATATATATATATATATATATATATATATATCCTGAGTGTGTGTATATATATTTTTGTAGGATATGAAAGGCAGGATATAATACCTATTATATGCATATAATTCAGGATATAAATAAATAAATTTATGTATATTTAAGTCCTTAGGCTTGCATGACAAGCCCTTTGCTGATTAAACTGTCTTCTAAACTGTAATTGTATGTTTATTCTGAATCCACCCTAAGAATGTTCCTGAAGCAATCCTTCTAACCTGCCTTTTCTACCCTGTCTGAAGGTTTACATGTCACTATTGTTTTATGTTACAAAATCAAATTCCCACTGACTCTCATTATGTTGTGATAAATTACTTTTAGAATCTCAAAGACAAGCTACTGCATCTCTTTCCTCTCTCCTTAGATGCAGACAGGCATCCTAAGCACTTGTTTAGAGCATCACACCTGAATGTTGCCAGCCTTTCTGACATCGAAGCTGGGCTAGAATTAACGAGGCAGCGCTCCCTGACTCCTGGAGGTGATTACACAGCCATTGACAGCACAGTTCAGACAAAGTAGGTCTAACAAGATCCCATGATGTCCAGTGTTGTCTCATAGAATCCTAAGTGACAGGAAGCAAGGTGAAGACTGAAGGCTCCAACTGGCCCAGGGCCTAAGATGCCATTGTCATCAGAACTACTCTATGTTTCGAGACCCTGAGAAGGTGATTTCAGACGGTGATGGCTAAGAAAGCAATAGAAATAATGAATTTGTATAACTCTGAATTCTTACAACAGCTCTGTATTTGCTCTTAATGCTACCATTCCTGATGGAGACTCTGTGAAAGAGGGAATAAAGAACAGCTGGCTGTGGACGGTGGGATGGTAGCAATTGAGTGGGCTGGGCCTAATGGAGGTAGTCTGGAGAATACTAGACCACCAAGTGTCTGTTCTGAAGGGAAAGTGACGGCAAGGGAGAGGACTTGTGTGGAGTGCTTGCTATGTGCTGAGAACTCTGTTCAAGGTTCTAGGCCTGTATGATTTCACCAAATCCTTACATAATTTGGTTACATAGGAACCTATGAATATCTGCAAGCACGTAGATTACACATAAAAGCATGATATCATGAACAGAATGTGGTATTGCATATGGCTGGATATTAGAGGTATATTGATATCATGTCCAATGCTTATACAAGGTGCTTTGGGATTTGGCCATTTGTGAACATGGCAAGTGTCACTACAAACTGTCCTTAGTAAGGAAGCAAACATGTTCCTGAGGAAGAGAAAATGAGAACAAATGAATCTGAATGTTTATGGGAAGAAAAGAAACCCACAGAAAGGTTCCAGTATAACATTTGGAAATGAAGACCAACATGTGGCTCATGAGGAGGCAACAGATAGGTCTCCCTGTATGAAAGGAAGAAAGCAACTGTGCATGTGCCACAGCTGCTGGGGTGGAGCTCTGGCCCTCCAGGCATGTTCTCCTTCTAACTGTGTGATAATTCCCCACCATGGTAGAAGCTGCAATGCAGTAGGAAGTCAGGAAATGTTAGTTCGTGTATTTGGTAAGATACAAATGCTTTATCAGAAAAGTGCACCTCTGAATGTAGTTATAAGACCTATTGTGACCAGTTAGTATTGCTAAGTGCTAAGAAATCAAGATCCCAGGGATTTCGAGAGCTTTGGGGTCGAAGGATCAAATACCCAAGGTAGATGAAGGCAATGGGCTGGGCATAACAGGCACCTAAGGGAAGACTTCGATGGTTTTTCAGCTCTGGCCAGGCAGTGCTGCAAACAAAAGAATCAGGGGCAGAGATGACAAGAATGGCAGCGGGCAGAAAGATGCATGCTGGAACAGGCATACACCAGCCATGGGCATCTGAACTTGCCCATGTTTATGTCATCAGACACATGTGCTGCTGTTTATATGCCTCACAAATTGCCTATGGTCTTACAGCAGGGAAGCCATCCAAGTTATAGCGGGAGGAGGGATATATTAAGTTCTCCCCACTGGGTGGGAACTATAAGGGAGTCATGGAGTCTGACAACCTGGATATTTCAACTTCTTAATGTTCAGAAACTCCCACTTTTGTAAAACCACAATCCACTTTAATCTTCTAACCTCTTCATATAACCATAGGTTTCACAATCTCCCCAAATCCCCACCAAATGGGGACCAAGTGTTCAAACACGTGGACCTGCAAGGGATAGCTTACGGCTTAACCCATCACAAAATCTACCTTAGCCTCACATGCACCTCAACAACCACACAGGACTCTCTCCAACGCTGACCTGTTAACTAATGATCCCAGGCCCAGTGGCCACTACTGGGCTCACCCTCATAGCTCCAGTGCCTGGAACACTGAAAAGATGCAAAACATTTAGAGAAAAACATTGGTTTTACTACTTTCTGAGATGTATATAAAAATATTCATCTAGCAATCTCAGCCTTGGATATAACACTGGGTTAGGTGTTATGCTGTATGGTCCCAAGAGTAATTTATGGTAACCATACTTTCAGTTTTGAATAAGTGAGTTTCCTGAACATACAACAAGCCAGAGTAAAAGTCAGAGGATAGCATAGGTAGGTAGATAGACAGACAGACAGCAAAACTCCATCAAATGAGGTACTCAAAATGCTTATCAGAAGTCAACTGTGAATACCCCTTTAAAGCATTCAGCTGGAGTTCCCAACAGAGAGTCTAGGACAGAGAGAGTGTCCCCCACTGAGGCTTCCAAGAAAAAACAAACAATCAAACAAACCAACAAACAAAAACCAAATAGCAGCAGATTGAAGTAAGATCATCAAATAGCAAGACCTCGCTTTTTAACTTCTTGAGTTCTTTATATATACTGGATATTAGCCCTCTGTCAGAAATGGGATTGGTAATGATCCTTTCCCAATCTGTTGGCTGTCGTTTTGTTCGGATGACAATATCCTTTGTTTTACAGAAGCTTTTCAGCTTCATGAGGTCCCACTTATTGATTGTTGATCTTAGAGCCTGTGCTGTTGGTGTTTTATTCAGGAAGTAGTCTCCTGTGCCGATGAGTTCTAGGGTCTTTCCCACTTTTTCTTCTAAACGGTTTAGTGTGTCTGGTTTTATGTTGAGGTCTTTGATCCACTTGGACTTTAGCTTTGTGCAAGGTGATAAATATGGATCTATTTTCATTTTTCTGCATAGAGATATACAGTTGGACCAGCACCATTTGTTGAAGATGCTGTCTTTTTTCCATTGAATGGTTTTGGCTTCTTTGTCAAAACTCAGGTGTCCATAGGTGTGTGGGTTCATTTCTGGGTCTTCTATTTGGTTCCATTGATCCACTATTCTGTTTCTATGCCAATACCATGCAGTATTTATTACTATTATAATCCAATTAAAAATGGGGTATGGAGCTAAAAAGAGAACTGACTAAAGAGGATTATAGAATGGCAGAAAAACACTTAAAGAAATGCTCAACCTCCTTAACCATCAGGGAGATGCAAATCAAAATGACTCTGAGATTTCACCTTACACCCTCCAAAATAGCTAAGCTCAAAAACTCTAGTGACAACGCATGCTGGAGAGGTTGTGGAGAAAGAGGAACCCTCCTCCATTGCTGGTGGGAATGCAAACTTGTACAACCACTCTGGAAATCAATTTGGTGCTTTCTTAGACAATTAGGAATAGTGATTCCTCAAGACCCAGCTATACTACTCTTAGGCATATATCCAAAAGATGCTCAAGTACACAACAAGGACATTTGCTCAACCATGTTCGTGGTTGCTTTATTTGTAATAGCCAGAACCTGGAAACAACCCAGATGTC
>CM053759.1:10075230-10109383 GCA_028658305.1 Pachyuromys duprasi | reverse complement strand
ATTGATATATATATAAAAAAAAAAAAAAAAAAGACCTGGAGGAGACAGAAACTCTACAAGAAAAAAAAAAAAATAGCAAGACCTCACAACATTCATTGGGGAAGTTGAGGGAATCACAGAAGTGGCAGAGCATGTCCCCATGAAACAGATAAGCAGCAATGGGCATAGATGGTTAAATACTAAACTGAGTTGCCCACATGTTACCTGTGGTTTCCAATGCTAACTCTATGTGAATGTCACTTCTAAAACCTGGTAAACCCACACGTGACTGTAGTTCATCCACGTTGATCCTCATTCTGTCTGTCAGGTAAGGGGCTGGATTTTCTCAACACTCCCCAGGAGATAATCACCAGCCTCCAGTGTTGAATTAATGTAACAAGTGCAAGAGAATATTATTAAACAATACCAGTGAGAATGAGAGTTGGAGAGAAATCTTGTGCGGCAGCTGGAACTTGTTTAGAATCTTGAATCATAAACTCTGGATGGCCAGTGATGGCCAGACGAAGAAAATTCTGGGTAGAAATGAAGAGTGCAGGTGCCATGCATAAAAGAAGTTGGAAATTGTGTTTGGGACTAGGGAGATGTGAAAGGCTGTATTTCAGATTGGAGACATAAATTCAAGAGATATTATGTAAAATACTGATTATAGTTAATGTGATGGATTGTGTATTTGGAAATTACTAAAAGGGAATAATTTAAACCATCTCATCACCAATAGTATGTAAGGAAATGTATGTTAAATAGCTTCATTTATCCATTTTTTTATTTTTAAAAGTATTTGTGTACCTGTTTGTGGGTATGCACATATATGTACAGGTATCCACAGAACCAGAGGCATCTGCCCCCGGCCTTCTGAGAGATGGAGTTATGGGTGGTTGTGAGCCACCGGGCATAGGTGCTGGGAACCAAACTTGTGACCCCTGCAAGGGAAGTACATGCTCTTAACCTCTGAGCTATCTCTCCAGCTCTATACACACATATATATTTAAAACATCATGCTGTCAACAATAAATTGGTATAACTGTCACTTCTTGTAATGTATTAACATCCATTAAATTTTCCAAAGTTTAAGGACAAAGTTGGTAATCAAATTGGTGCATATTTGCTGAGTAGTAGCCATATTCAGAGAAAGCGGATTTAAATGCAAAGTAAGATGGTGGCTCAATTGTCAACAGTACTGCCTGTGTCCTGTTGGTACACGGAACAGCCTGGTGACCAAGGAAGGGTGCAGAGGGCAAGTCAGAGCTGGCCACCTGCTCAGGAAGTAACAAGTAGCATTCACAGAACAGCTGTGCATAACTGCAAAAAAAAAAAAAAAGGCATTACAGAAAGGGTGACAAACACACAAAGAAACAGAAGTATTCTCCAGCAAAGATCCTATCATCAAAACTATTTCTGAAAGGTGCCTGGGTTTGGAACAATTGTTACTCCTAGAATCTTTACCTTAAGGGTTAAGAGCTTGAGTCCTTGAATCTTCTTGATTTAAAGATTACCAGCTTCCTCTTCCTTGATAGCAAAATCTTTTGATTTCCTGCTTGCTTAGGGATTTATAAATAAGACAAACATGAGTGTGGACCAGGGGTCACCAGAGATATAGGAAATTTTAAAACATGAGTCAAAGTATGTTAAATGAAACTTATTTCATGTTGGGGGTTGGAGATGCCTGTCTATTTCCTACCTGTTGGAGTGTCCAACAAGATCTTAATAGAGGTCATTGTTGCCGTTGTCCAACACAGTCAGGTGAGAGACTGGTGACAGCACACACCAAATTTAGCTGGTTTCTGACACGTGGCCTCTTTCGTTATATCACTTAATTTTAACAGCAGGTGTGGGAAAGGGTTAGATGATGGAGAAAGAGCTCACCAAGCAACTCAAAAGGAGCTGGTATTCTATTTTTTCCAAAATGAAAAACAAAAACAAAAAAATACTTGTCTACTTTTCTGCTTAACTGAAGGCAATAAGGACAAGAAAGAACAACAACAACAAAACAAAATAGATAAAATTCAAAACCATTTAAGTAAGAAGGTAAGACCCCAGGTCCCCAACATGGTGAGAAATGTAGGTTTGTGTGTGCTTGAGTGTGTGTGTGTGTGTGTCTTTCTCTCTGTCTGTCTGTCTGTCTGTCTACCAACATTAGAGTAGCAAAAATAACAAGGGCTGCAGGTTTTCCCAGAGGTTGGGCAACCAAATGGAACAGCAGATTACCAGGAAAGCGAGAAGATTCCAGTCTAATTCACCCAACAGAACTTCCTACAATGAGCTCAGCAGCCCCAGCTGCCTCTTGGAGGGAATATGAGGCTGTCTCCATTGCAGTGACACCAGCTGCTGCCTTTGGTGCCCTGCCAGGGTGAATGTCTACAGGTTTAGATGAGCTCCACTTGTGTGTTTGGGTCAAACAGTGACTTAAGTTTATTGTCTGGACGCCCAAGTCAGACTGGATGCTCCTGGTCCCTCATAACAAGTGTGTTCTGAGGAGGTTTCAGCCTTTCCAGTGCTCGGCCTCTGTAGATCCCACATATCCAGTTAACAGATTCACCACCACCACCTGCCCCGACTTCAGGGCCCAGCTCCCAAAACAAGCATGGTTTTGAGATACAGAATTCAGAGATTGGTCCAACGTTTCCCTACTCCTATTCTCCCAGCAAAGTACACCAGTATCAGGACACTCTGGATTATATTGGGCAGCTGACTGGAGTTAACTCAAGTCACTATTCCCCTTTATCCGCCCTAGAGCTCCCTGTGGGTCCTTCCAGGGCTAGTGTCCAGCTCTAGTGATGGGTCTAGTAATAGCCCATAGAAACTCAGAACTCTTACTCCTGATCTTCTCCCGGGTAACCAGCATATTTTATTTTCTCATTTTTGTGCCCATCCACTCCCTTATCCTGCTCCTGTGTGTACCTTGTTTGGGGACAGAGTCAGGAGAAGATCTATCCTAGTGCTAGGCCTGGAACCTGTGGACAAACCTATCAGGAGATGGGTGCCTGCCTGCCCTGACTTCCAAGAATCGTTTACCTCCCATTCCTGTGGACCCTGCTGGTCTTCAGGCATGGCTTTCTGCACAGAACATTTGGTGACAAGTGTTTGTACGAAGGAGCATGTGGAAGGCTTAACCTCGCACACTTGTGATTCCCCTGACAGCTGCCCTCCACCCTGGCAGGCACATTTATTTCCAAACAAGTCTGTTTCCTGCCTGCATTGCCCTGTGCCAGCAAAGCTCTGCAAACCCTAAGGAAGTCCGGGTTCAAGCGGAACCTGTGTGGGAAAGTGCCAGCGAAAGAGCTTCCTGGGGCCTGGGCCCTGAGAGGACATGGGAATGAAGGTTACACACACTCCTTGCTTATGATTGTATGCTAAGACATACTTATTTCTAACTGCATCATTTATCAGTTCTGATTTCCTCTAGTGAGTAGCCTAAAGAATTCAGACAGCCGAGTCTTACCCACAAGGATGATGTAGCTACCTCACTCCAGGTCAGGAAGCTAGAGAAAGCTATGTCCTTTTACCCTGGAAAGGTCTCAGCAATGGCTTAGATCACAGACTTGTAGAGCAGGCTGGTTTCAGAGAATTGAGGCACAGAAGAGCATGCATAAGTAGTTGGTGATCTTGAACTTACCCCTGCCCAGTAGATATGCCCCTTATCAGTGTGAACAATCATGTGAGTCATCGCACAGCGTGGGAAAGATATGGAATGAAAAGAGGCCCAGGAATCCCCACCAGAGCCTTTCCCTGCACTGAGGGAGGTGTTGGGAGAAGATTCCTCCTCTATGAGCTAGGAACCTGGTTTACCTATGGCAAACGCCACAGCAATAGAAACCATCTCACCTTGTGGCCTTTGCTCATCCTTTGGTTCTCCTTGTGAGTCATGTTTAGTAAAATGTGGCCCAGAAAATTCCCATGATAGAGACCGAGATGAAGAAGTCTCCTCTGCTGCTGCGCCCCTCACCCATCATCTACCCCATGCTCATGAATGCTGCCACAGGGGAAGTCAGGGGATCCCTGACAGTGACTGAGTGACATAGTGGCACATAGGTAGAGAAGATCAAGCTCTGTAAAAAGCTGACGAGCGGGGGTTCTAGGTTATATTCAGGAGGGGGCTACAGCTGGGAGACAAAGTAAATAAACTGTAATTAATATAAAAAATTAAAAATTCAAAAAAGCTGACAAGCTAGAGGTTTTCTCTGTTCTCAACTCTGTGTGTGTGTGTGTGTGCACTTTGCCCAGCCTTCAGGTAAAATCTGCTGCTTCATCACAGGGCCACACAGGGGCTGATATCCATCAGTGTTTCTGGGGAGAAGATGTTCTTCTTGTGAGGTCAAGCAGCATCTTTGAATAAATGGTGGGCTCAAGAAAAGCCAAAATGGGTAAGGTGATGCAAGCCTTCATCGGTCCTACCACTCTGGAGGCAAATCTTGTTGAGGGTGCACACACTTTCCTTAAGGCCACCCTGGAAAATCTGAACATAATTAACATCAGCAGAAAATGTTTTCTCAGCACTCTGGAAATAAACAGCCCACACACCTGAGTACCCAAGGCAGGACTGTAGCAAGCAGGGTGCATAGTGTCAGAGGCAATTGGTTAGGAGTCATTGTTTTGACTCTTGCTGTAACAGACACCTATTAGGAGTTATCTAGATGGAAGGAGGTCCAACTCCCTTTTCACTCTTCCAGTGGGCAACCTAACACACCATTAAAAGCTTTCCTGAGGAAGTTTCATGTGTGTGAGTGTGTGTGCACCTATGTGCACATGCTTGAGCACAGATATGTACATGCATGTAGAAGTCAGGTGTTAACTCCTGTTTTCATTCATCAGGCAGGCACCACCCACCTTGAGACAGGATTGGAATTCACCAATTCATCTATGCTGGCAGCCCAGCAAGACCCATGGATCTGCCTATCTCTTTGTGCTGGGATTACAGATGTGAACCACCTCACTAGATTTCATGTGAGCTCTGGGGATTTAATTCAGGCTCTCGTGCTTGCCATGGCAAGTGTTTTACTGACTGCCCTATCACCTCATCCCTTGCATGAAACTTCCCATTCTTGAATGTAAAAACCCAGTGACCAAGGGAAGTTGGCTTTGGGTACATGCACCAAAGGGGATTTTTCTGTGGCTTAATCCTCAAATGTGCCACTGTTTCCCAGTGCCTTTTCTTTTCCTGAAGTTTTCAAATTGTGTTCCCAAGAATAGCAACAGGAGTTCCACCTCTGACCTTCTAGAAGCACCAATTTCAGGCCCATCTATGTCCCATGAACTAGAAACTGTGGATGCAGACTTCAACAATTTGTACAAACAAGTGCTCCAAGAAGATTAAGACCCTAGATATATTTGAAAACCATTTTTCTAGGGCAGCTGATCCTCTCCAGCAACTCCTCTGACTGATAAGCTGGGACAGAAGACAAGCCATGATCTAATTCTGTTAAATGTTTCATCATTACACAATTTTTAAGTCACTTTTGGATCCCACTCTGGTTATCAGAATTCTCAGTGAAAACCAAGTCCTCTGGAAATTAACATGTCCCAAGTCCCTGAAGCTCCACTCTGTCATCTTTGTGTTCTCTGTGGTACCCGTGGCATGGTTTCCTTTGTCAAACAGCTCTCTGCTGCCATTGGTATAACAAGATCCACTGAGAGAGATAGCGAATGCTTTGTTAATGGTCTATTCAGTGATGCTGAAATGGTGTCAAGGGCAGTCATCAAGTTTTTCTGAAAAGTCTCTTTGTCCTCTTGTGTGTCACCCAGAGCTCACCTATTTATACCCTGTGAGCTCAGTTCCAGTAGCTAGGAGCATTGTCATACAAGTGGAATCAGATGAATGAAAGGGCTGTTCTCTTTTGGCTCCACCTTCAGTGAGTTAGTTACTGTATCGTCCACAGTAGAGATCTCAAAGATCTTTAATGTGTCACTAAGCAAACTATCAGTGAGGTCCAGGCAGAGTATGGTACACTTCCTGATGCTGTGGTTTTGTCTGTTACCCTTCTCACCCTGAAGCGGGGTAGATAGACAGGAATAGCAATAGGGACACATGAGAGAAAGCCCAAGAAAGGATGTCTGCCTTGCCTGTCCTGTCAAGGAGTCAGAAAACCCCAAGCACTACTGATAAAGCCAAATTATCTGCACAGACAATGCACATTTTCTAAGAGACTTCTTGTTGAGGACAGCAAATAAACTTGTGCTTATTTAAGACCAAAATTTTGTGTAACCTTGAGCTTCTGTCGCTTGCTTCTCTTTCCTAAATCTAAATTAATGCCCCTGAGACAATCCATCTTCAGCTTTGCTTGCTGAATTGTTAATCTTGTTGTAAACTGTATCTTTGTACTGGCTACTTTAAAAAAAAACTGTGACCAAAAGCAACTGATAGGTAAGTTTATTTTGGCTTATGGTTTCCGAATCGGTCATGGAGAAGATGCATGGCAGCAGACAGGCATAGTGGCAGGAATCATGGCTTCAAGTCCAACACAAGCAAAGGGCAAACTGGAAGTGGGTGAGATTATAAACCCTCAAAGCCTACCTGTAGTGACACATTGCCTCCCACAAGGTACTATCTATTCAACAGCACCACAGAATAAAGACCAGATGTTCAAATACCAGAGGCTTTGGGGGACATTTCTCATTCAAATCATCACAGTGTTTGGGCAATGTTAAAGAGGTGGGTATTAGCAACCTTTAGAGATGTAATTTAGAAAGCCACAGTATTGTGAACATCCATTATATATATATATACAAACACACACACACACACAAATACACACTTGAGGAATACACAACTTTCCTCTCTAAATTTATTTATCATTGCATCCATGTACATGTATCTGAATGTCACAGCATGTGTGTAGCACCAGAAGACAACTATTACTCCTTCCACAGTGGGTTCTGAGTATCAAACTTGGCTTGTCAGGTTTGCGTGGCAGGTCCCTTACCTGCAGAGCTATCTCACAATCTCTCTTTGCTTCCTGTGGACTTACCCTGAAATGCATTGCTATGTAGACAACCTGGTTTGTCTTGGGTAGAGGTATCTAAAGAGAACCTATCACTGGTGAGAGTACATTCTGTGATCCCAGTTTGTGTGTGAACTTCTTTTAACAGACAATTTTCCATTGCCATTTACTGGTGTCCATATCTCAGGCAAAGCCTGACCTGAGTCGGGTGGTTTGAATGGGAAATGTCTCCCCTAGGCTTGCATCTTTGAACACTTGGTCTCCAGTTGGTGACACTGTTTAGGAGGTTATGGGACCTTTGGAAGGCATGGCCTTGCTGGAGGAAGCGCTGTCAGTGGGGAATGAGCTCTGAGAATGTGTAGCCTCCTCCCTCTTCCAGTTTCCTCTATCTGCTTCCCGTATGTGCGGCTTAAAAATGTCTTCTTAGCTTCCTGCTCCACTGCCTGCTGCCATCCTTCCTCTGCTGTGGTGGACATCTGGCTTTCTAGAATCATAAACCAAAACAGACTCTTTCTTTTATAAGTTTCTTTTGGTCACGGTGTTTTATCACATCGACAGAAAAGTAACACGTGTGTGTGTGTGTGTGTGTGTGTGTGCTCTGATAGCCTGCCACACTCGTATCAGAATTCTACTTCAGCACAACCTCATTACTCTAGGTTATATTCCTCAAACTTTTAAGCTCATATGTTCACCTAGAGAGCTGTTTCTGTGCAGATTACTACCCAGAGTTTTTACCTGACGAGATATGGAATAAGGCCCCCAAACTTATACTTCATTCAAAAATATAAATTGATTGATTTGTGTGTGTATGTGTGTGTGAGAAAGAGTGGGAGAGAGTGAGTGACAATTATGTTGGTGTGTGAATACTAGAGCATGTGTGTGGAAGTCAGAGGACAACTTATATGAGTCAGTTCTCTCTTTCCTTCATCCCCAAGGATTGAACTCAGGTCTTTAGGCTTGGTGGCAAGTACCTTTTCCCAACACGCTAAGTCATCAGCCTAAGAACTGATAATATTTTAATTAAAACATCACAGTTGTGTTATATATGTGGAGTTCAGTGTGATGTTTTGATGTATGTATAAAATGGAGGGTGCTTAAATCAGTCATAAATACACACTTTCCCTTACTTCCTCCTCGATATTTTACAAGATAATTAGTATGCTGCCTTCACTTTCTTTTTCAGGCAAGTATTCTTTTCAAATTTTGATTATCTCATAGTAATTGTACAAGCTTTAAGGATTCAGTACATTATTTAACACATATACACAGTATGTGCTGATAGAATAGGGGTCATAATATTTCCATATTTCATTATTCTGTTTTTTAAAAAATGTCATATTTCCATATATCAAGAGAAAATGAAGGCCTTCATTTTGCTACTGTTATGTACACATATAGTCAGCCTCCATTATTTTCATTATCCTTCTGCCTCCTGCCCCATCCTCCTCCTTCTCTTCCTCCTCCTCTTCCTCTTACTTCTCTATTATTGTCCCCTTCCCCTTTTACATCTTTATATGTCTAGGTTCCACACACGAGTGTGTATTTCCCTGGATCTGGCATATTCTACTTTCTGTGATGACCTCCATTGGCATTCTGCCAAGGCCTGCTTTGTAGAACTCCATCTTGTACACATACATTTTGTTTACCCATTCCTCAGTCCTCAGGCATGTAGGCTGATATCATAACTTGGCAACTGTGCATAGTGTTGCAATGAACACAGGTCTGCAAGGCATCTGTATTGTGTGCCAACTTGGTTCCCTTCTAGTAATCATACCCGGGAATGGTGTCGCTGGATCATATGATAATCCATTTTTTTGTTTTTTGAGGAACTTCCATACTGATTTCGACTGTGGATAAACATAAACTGCAGTCTCACCAGGAGCATATGAAAGTCCCCTTTTTCCATGTATCCTTGCTGGCATTTGTTGTTTGATGTTTCCTTGATGATACCCATTCAGTGAGTGAAATAGGATCTCATGTAGTTTTGATATGCAGTTTCCTGAAGGCTACAAATGTTAAAGTATGTGTGTGTGTGTTGATTAGTCATTTGGACTTTTTGAGAAATTATCGTATGTTCATTTTTTCATTTACTGATTAGGTTGTCTGAGTTTTTGGCATACATATATTTGTCAATCTGTCTGTCTGTCTGCCTGTATTGAATTTATTTCTGATACATTTGCAGGCCAGTCTGATTTTCCTGGTCCATGGACGGAACTATCAGAAATGACTTCTGTAGGCTAGCTAATGGTAACATGCAATTTCTCTCTCGGATTATCGCAGCCTTGTTCCTCTTCTACTCCCAGAGCAGGGTTTCATTCATATCCTTAGAACAATGTATCTCCTGCAAGTTGCCTAGCAACTGGGATGGATGAGAAAAGGAAATCCAGACTTCCTCATCATTTCCTAACTCTCATTTGGTACAATGACTGACTTGGCATCAGGAAAACAATTTACTGCTTTGACCAAAGTAAAGTCTGTGGAGCATGTTAAAACCACACAGTGACCTTTAGAAACACAACATACCCTGTGGTATTTACTTATAGACACCCAGACACATGTAATAAGATTATAGATCAGCCTCATTTAAGATAAAGTTTGCTGGGGGAGATCAAAATTGCTCCCCGTGGGACTAAAATTAGATACAAAGCAATTAACTTTAAGCAACCAAAAAACTAGCTCTATAAAAAGTCCATTTCAAAATAGCTTTTAAGTGTGAGCTCATTATCAGGCACCTTTACTACATGAGAGAACAACAACAACAAAAAAAAGTCTCTGCAGATGGAAAACACAAACTCAATTTTGACTCACTACCTCAAATGTGGAAAGTAAGGCAGCCTTGAACTTGACCTCTTACAAGGGTCAGCTGTTGCCACAGATTTCCGGACCTCTCAAAGCTCGCCTATACCAAGAAAAAGTAAATATTCTCATTCCTGGAAATAAATAGATTTTGGTTTCAGTTACAGTGATGGTCTGGCTGGGCAATATTAAACACTTTCAGTTTCATTCCATTTCCTTCTGGGTGCAAGGGTTTTCATGGAGGGCCAAAATTTTGGCTCAGTACATTTTTAGTTTTGGGCTTTGCCTGACAAGTCAAAACACACACACACACACACACACACACACACACAACCAAAAAACAGTAAGTGAAAGATTATTACCCAACAACTGATTTGTGAGAGAAACGTTAATTTTTAAGAGAAGGTTTTGCATAACCTGGGATGGCTTCGTATTCATGGTGAAGCTGAGAATTATATTGAATTTCTGATTCTCTCACCTCTACCTCTTAAGCACCAAGGTGGCAGGTGGAAACCTCACACAAGTGATTGTTTTTAGGTTGGTACTGGGGACCCAAACCCAGGGGTTTTTGCGTGCTCAGCCAATATTGTATCAATGTGTATACCCTCAGCTGGAAAGTTAGTAACATTATAAATGGTCATGAAGTGAATGCCACTACTTTAAGGCATGGAACAAACTAGAAAAACACAAAGGAAAAAATACCCATAATCTCATAGCCTGATACTCCCTGGGATTTGGGGGAAGTATTCTTGCCATTCTAAGTACCTTTGCGTACACGTGAGTCTATACACCCAGCATGACATCTATAAGATATCACATTCATTGAAGAACATCAGCAAGATGACCAAAGAGACCACAAGAAAGAATCTATAAGCATACTTCATCTGGAGGACCAAGGAATCACTGGAGAGTGCGATCAAGGTGGCTCAAGCTTGAAAAGCTCCTCAGAGTGCTCCAGAGGGGAAAGTAAGGCACCCTAATATTCACTCACGTTCTTCCCGCTCACATTAGCTCAGCTCCAGACTTTGGGGTAGGCAGCCACCGGTCCCATTGCCACTGTATACAACTGCACAGGAAGTTTCTTCAAACCTCATAGTCCTCCAAAAGGGTTCCTGGAGTTTGTGAGGCTGCATGTATACAATGGTCCATGTATACAATTTTCTCAGAAAAGTACCAGAAACAAACACTGCAGAAAAGACAATCTCTTCAATAAACAGTACTTGGAAAATTAGATGGCAGTAGAATGAAACCAGTTTCTCTATTACTTTGTAACAAGTATCAACTCAAAGTAAATCAAAGACTTGACTGGTTTGTAAGAAAAACAGACACGTTTGGAAACCCTAGAATATTGTGGGGAACAAGGACTATATCTGACATTAAACTAAAGATCATTCATGTTGCACTCAGGCAAACTATTTGTCTATGGTCTGCCCATGTCCTAAAAAGCTAAGTGAGGCTGAGTTCAAAAGTAATAGACTAATTTGCTAGGCAGAGGAAGTTCCTAAACAGCACAGCATTCAGGCTGTAGCATGGTTGTTATTTACTCACTTAAGCCAGGTTTATAGTTGGAGAGAACAGAAGGTAAAGTGAGGGGGGTTCCTGCAAGTGTCATGGCAGGTGGGAGAATGATCCATGAAGAGGTGAGAATGAAAACTCAGCCTGACTTAGGCTGGCTCAAACTTCTTGAGAGTCTGAAGACAGGTAGTTTAAACACAATAGAACTTGAAGAAAAGTTTCCAGGCAACAATCATTCAAAATCCAGGTTCACAATAAAGCTTAAGGTGTGACTACATAGAAACAGCTTTGTATGGATCTGTATACATGGACGGTGAAGACTGGCTCTGCATCTTAAAGGCCTGGGATCTGGTGAGGTCTTAGGCTGAGATAGCACAGAGGTCTACAGGCCATAAAATATATGTGACAGAATACAAGGATGGGTTCTATTAAGTGAGAGATAAAGATAGAGCTCTAGAGAGGGAGAGTCTGGGATAGGCATTCTGGGATTGTAGATCTGGCTCTGCAAATAGCAAAAGGTCATCAGGTTTTTAACAATATCCACTCTCAGATCTCTGGTCCAAAACAGGTATTTCCTCCTTTGAGGAAACATTCCTGAATGATGAACTTTCCTGGTCTCCCTGATTCTTACATATGAACACAAGGACGTTCATGCTCCCAACAGTAAAGCAGAAACATACAGCAATGTGGGAAATATATCTTTTGGTGAACAAAGAGTATGAAGGTGTTTAAAGATGCAGACGTAAGAGACAAAGCAGTGTTGGTGTGGACAGTAGACAGTGGGTGTGCACTGTGATTTTATTTTCTTAGGAAACATTTAGGAAAACACAATTTGCAAGGGGACAGTGCAAAGTCCTACCCATAAGGCTCTAGGCCGCAGAACTGGGGACCCGTTACAAAAACACTCATTAGAAAAGAAAATTGGTCCCCAGCTGATGGTCATGTTCCAGGAAGTTATGAAATGTGGAACTCTGCTGGATAAGGTTGGCATTGATGAGTCTGACATTTCCACATAGTCTTGTGCTCTGTCTAAGATGGTGAACTCCCTTTTCTCGGTAGGGTTCCCTCTCTACCTGATCTGGTAACACCAGATTTTGTAAGGAGCATCACACAGCCCTCAGAGAAAGATCACAGGCCCCAAACCTTTCCTGATAAGAAAACCTCTTTAGCAGCTACCTGAGGATTCCTGGAGATACACACCCCATGCTAATAAGATGCCTTAGAGTCTTGACCTTCCAAATGACTTTTACTTTATCTGGAGATTTTTCCCCCACCCATAGGATAATTAAGTACTATGCTCTCCTTGTGATATGACTGTGCTATTGCATGTAAATGAGGCACTGTACCACTACATGTAAATCAAGCAGCCCTGGCACCCCTGACCCTGGCAAATCAAACACATTCACCCTCAAAAGCTCTTGTCAGTGCCCAAGGTTTATGAATCCCTGATGTCAAAATAAACATGCGGAGTGCTTCAGAGTGTGCATGCTCTGCCTGATACCATCAGCTTTCCACCATGGCCACCTGAGATTCATCATTTATTCTGGGGGGAGGGAGAGCTCCCCTCCTCCCTGGAGATTCACTGTCCAATGGCAACTAGCTTCTGGGCTGCCTGGGGCTTGACAACCTGTTGGTCGGCCACGGCCACGTGCAACAGCCATTGACCTGCGTCCCACTGGGCCTGAACCTTACCAGGCCTGTGTCTCGGCTGCAAGCCGACCAGGCATGGGCTTTTGCCTGCAACCCTTCTGTCATTACAGAAGCTTAACCAAAGGGCTGTAACACTTTGGTATTTATCAAAGACTTCTGGAACTCCCAAATTTACTCTGCTTCTGATACAAGCAATCTCATTTAAAACAGCTACCTGTGACACCCAGTGCAAAACTCACTTCTACCTCTCCTGGTGAGATCTGAGCCTTGCCTAGCACACAGGCCATGTCCTAAAGCTCTCGAGCTGTTTTCTGAGATCCAGAAACAGGATCGCCATCCCAGGGTCAGTCTGCTCTTTGTCTGGAAGCCAACAGCTGCGTTCCAGACTTCTGAAGAACAGAAATGAGAGTGGAAACCTTTGGGGGCATAGAACCTGTTTTGTAGATGTAGAATAATAAGGAAGGGTCTTACAGGTTACACGCAATCCTAATTCGAATCCAAGTTCTAGCTGCTTTCTGATCTATCAAGATGGAACAAGCTAGTTCTCACTCCTGACCCCACAGATGGAGTGATGAACATCTTCGTGACTTCCTTGCCATGAAACACCAAGCCAAACAAAATCCTTACTTTCTTAAGTTGCTTCTGTCAGGTTTTATGTAACAGTCATAAGAAAAAGCAATCAGTTACAAAGACCAACCACACTGTAGTGCCACCAACCCATGGGTTTTAACATTGTTTTCCTCCTTTTCAATTCCTGATGTCAAATTCTACTATGGTAGTTTCTCCAAGGGAAACTCTGTGAGATATTTTTAAAGTCCTCTTCAACGTTTCTGGGCATAGAACTCAAAGATAAGTTTGGATCAGGCTGTTTATTGTTTTTAACAAGTTTCACAAAGCTACTTGAGTCTGAGAAGCTTGTAATTAATTTTGGTGTTTATCTAAGACACTTGCTTAGTGAACAATTAACCCTACAATGAGGACTTACTTAGTGTTCATGAATGGAAATAACTGAAGGAGAAGTTGAAGAAGCCGTGGCTTGTAGATGATTCCTTTAGACCAGAAGATTCAAGGGGATCCCTGTTACATCCTCCAACACAGAGTTCTGCCAGCAGGAGTAAGATAGACAGGCTTGGGTTTCCAGAATTTGACATCAGGAATCGGAAAGGGGGCGGGGAACAAGGTTAAAATCCATGCTTTGACCTCACAGGTGGGATTACACTCACAGGAGCAACTGTGCTTGTTTTCTTGTAGGGACAGATAGGATAGGGTTGCCTTCAATTTTGAAACTTGTCTTCATGGTAGGCTGCCAGATTCATGTAGCTCAGGCTTGTCTTAAACTTAGAATGCAGACAAGGATGACCTTGAATTTCTAGTCCTCCTGCCCCCATGCCCCAGGTGCTACCATTACAGCTACGAACTGCCACACCTTGCAATGATAGAGAACAAACCTGCAGTTTCCTGCACACTAGACAAGCACTTCCACCAGAGCTGCACCCTCAGCTGCCTGATTAAATCCTATTGAATAAGAACTGATCCCCAAGAGCGAATCATCAGAACTCTGCTTGAAGAACACCCTCAGCCTACAAGCATTGCTGTACTGTGATAACCTTAGGTCACAGATGTTGGTGATCACTACTTGAATGGTAACCACATTAATGAACCTCCCCCTACCATCACCCTTCGATGCCTCATCTCACAAGTGAGTTTCTCAGTATATATATATAGCATCAGGATCTGATCACCCAGGAGCTTTTTCTCTGAACATTTTTTCCCTTCTAAATGTCCAGGATATTCTGTGCAAACCTTTTTGATCTTTTGCCTCTGCCTCTGCCTCTACCCTGAAGCTGGTGATGGTGAGGGCCTTTTTAGGATGTACCTGAAGTCATCCATGATGGGAGAGTGTGATGTATCATGATATTGTCACAACTATTACTCACCTGTAGGGGACAGTGGGTTCGAAGGTACACAGGGATCATATGAGCTGTGTAAGTAGTCTTTGACACTTAAGACACAAATGTGTTGTTGTGTAGGTCATTGGAATGGTAGACAGCATGTTACCAATAAAGAAAATGGCCAGCAACGTGTCTGACATATTGAAGGAAGTGGGTGCAGAATGACAGCCAAGTCAGATAAAGAGCATGTTGAGAAGTGCACTTGAAGCAGGCTTTCTCCACGGGAGGAGGTCCCTAAAATGGCCATGGTAGAGGTCATACTGTTACAGTATGTGCTACACAAGGGTCAAAATAACTTCCTAATGCTGGACCAGTGGCAAAACAGAGGTGCCACTTCCTAGCCCTGGGGCATAAAGCTGTACAATTTACACACTGTCTGCTTTGAAAAATACAAAGAGGCCAGAGTTTGTTGTGTGGCATTCACTTGAGAATTCCAATTGAAACACCTGTTTTTTTCTTGTCTCAGACTCTTACAATAAAGCCTGGTCTGGAGAGCCAATAGGCCGGTAGTGTCTGAGAGCAGAAAGGCAGACATGAGTCAGGATGGGAGGAGGTCCAGGATTCCATCTCTTAGGAGCCTCAGAGAGGCAGCGGTAACTGATAGGCCACTATGCAGAACCAGCAGAAGGGTGAGTCCCCCAGCAAACACTGCTACGGAATCGTGGGATCCCATGTAGGGACAGAAACGTAAGAAGGGCGTGGGGGAGCTGAGAGGAACTGTGAGCTGTAAGCTCCAAGCAGGACTGGGGCTGTTCTTGCCAGCTTCAGACTAAAACTATCGCTGGGGTCAAGAAGGAAAAGACTCCAGATGTTTTGGTGAGGTTGAAACACTTGGAAGGTGAGGTGACGTTTGGTTTTAATCAAAAAGTTATGTGACCATTTTAGAAACGCCACCAAATGTTTTTCGAAGACTTAACTTTTAATGATAGTGTGTTTCGTAATAGAACACACTCAATATCTTTGTACTATAAACAATGCTGAGATATCTTGTGTGTGAGTAAACACATATATGCATATGACATACATATATACATAGCATACACGTTAGGATTTTAGACCAAAACCTGCTTCTGGGTTGACTAGCAACTTATGACGTCATCATGTGTTGCCGACCAGGTGGCCACACCTGGAAGGCGTGGTTACCTTGCCCCTTAGAGGGACAACCAGACACGTGGGCTCTCCTCTCTTGGCCTTCTCCCCTTTCTCTCTCTGGGTGCTCCCCCTCTCTTTCCCCCTCTTTCTTTCCCCTGCTTTCTCTTTTCCTCTCTCCCTTTCCCCCATCATGTCCTATTCTCCCTGTTCTCCCTTCTCTCTCTCTCCATATCCACCTAATAGACCACTTTCATATAAGATAAGATCTGTCGTACGTCTAATCGTCTTTATTTAATTTTGTCCCATACCCTTACATTTGGTGTTTCTGTCCGGTTGAGTCCCATGGCCTTGCTAGGCCCTTTTGAACCCCTCTGGGACAAGATGAATTTGTGCAACAGATCTCTCTCTGTTCTATCTATGCTTTAAAACCTTTACTTTTCCTCAACTATCATACAGGCCGTGGGGGTGGAGCCAGGCTAGTCACTGCTGCCAGCCCTCCCGAGTTTCCCAGGCTACCTCCGCTTTCCCCACGTGTATGACCCGGCTGTCTGTAGCCTGCCGTGCCAGCGGCCACCGGCGACCCAGCCAGGCGTGGCCTGCTGGGCCGACTCCCCAGTTGTGGCCGCATCTGAACCCCTCGGCACCGATGCCTGGACGAGCAGCTCTGGCGGTGGTCAGAGCTGTGTCAGGGCCCCGCTGTGGCGAGCTGCAGGGACCATGTGTGAGTTTGCTGCTTGCCACCACCGAGCCTTGGAGATTCACACGGGGCTAAATTGCACAGCAGCGGCCAGCTCCCATCAGCTTGGAAAAATCTGGCATGCTGCTTCAGGTAAAAATCATTAAAAACCTTGCAAGGCTGTCCCAGCTCCCTTAAACGAGATTTTAAATCTCCCACGAAACTTCCGACGCCATGTTGGTTTCTGTGGTTTCGCCGCCATCTTGACCCAGGGCAATTTGGCTCTACCTTGCCATGTGTTAGCCCCTCCTGCACCAAGCCACTTTCGTTCCTCGTTCTGGCTTTGTATTCTGCCTTTTAAAGTTGTGACTACCGTAAGGTGCTGTTTCCGAGCTTTAAAAAATCTTTTCTTCCTAATTTCTGTATACTCTGCTCTTAAAAGTATATATATTAAATGCTTTAAATTCCTTATCTAATGCTTTATATAATTTTCTCATTGGGTTTACATTTACAAGGCTTCCTTAATCATAACTGTTTATTTTATCTTTTAGACTAGGCCTCAACAACAAGCCTCATTTTAAATTGGTATGGATTTTTAGAAAAATTCAAAGTTATGTCTTACTATCTATAATTCAACCCTGATTCAAAATAAATTTTATATAAAAATAAAATTTCAAAGTTATAAATATCTATTCAAATTAAGTTGGTTTAAAATATATATCTAACTGCCTATGTCTTTTCAGTTCCTAAATTAATAAATGCTGTTGCTGTTTCTCCTGCCATGAACTGCCGATGATTGAGATTCACCACTAGGTTTTCTGGCTAATAGGTTTGCTATAATAAGTTCAAATGTAATTTTAAAATTACTCTATACTGTTCTACTAAATTGTTGGTTTTAAAACTCATAACTCGCATGGGTTACTACATATAGTATTTTAACAATATTTTAAATTAAGATCTATTAATTTTAGAGGTTGTATTTATGTTAAAACTTGGTCATTGTGCTGTATCTCTACTATGGAAAGGTTAAAATATGCTTGATCTTGTTTTCTAAAAATGGTATTATTATTACTCTATAATATAGCCTTAGACTTTCATAAGCTATAAACTTTTTATATACTAAATCCTACAAAAAACTCTTGTGCTCTCACTTTAGTGGACTATATTTATGACTTTGAAGGTTTCAACTTAGCAAGGACAAAACCTAAAGTCCTGATCTTTAATGGTTAACAAATATAAGTTAATAGTCATCTCATAGCTATCCAAATATATATTTTTAGTCCTACAGATGCAAACATAGTCTCACTGCAATTTTTAATAAACAGCTGAGGATGGTCATTGAGTCACCATATAGGAGTTGGTAAAAATAATAAGAGCCTTCTTGACAGGCCCATCCAGAGCAAAAGCTATGCTCTAGACCTTGTTTGCTGCTCTGAGGCTGCTGGCATTCCTGCACAAAAGACAAGAGTTCTGCAGTGCCCCATCCCTCCAGGGTATAGCCAAAAATCAGCTCTGCCAGGTGACTGTTTTAAATGCAGCCAAAGGGGACACTGGTCCTATTGCTGCCTCAACAAGCCACACACTGCCTACTGGCAGACTGGCCTCTGGAAGTCACATTGCTCCCATGCAGGTTTGTCTGCTGGAGGCTCAACCAGCACAAGAGACATAGACACTTCCAGTCTTCCAGCTCCTTGGCCTGGTGGAAGACAAATATATGTCTCCTTGATTTAGCAACCTCCACCACTCTCGCCCAGCCCAGAGTAACATTGCAGGTCTGTTTTGGCCTCACAATGGGGCCCCACGGACATGTTTGCCAACTTCTGTCTTGGGAGACTTAAGATGCCTTCTCAGTTCTCTTCATATGCAAGAGACCAGGCCTTACGCCTAAGTCCTAGAGCTGCCATTGTCAGGCCTAGACACAATATGACTTGTTGCCAGACTCAAGAAACAAGCCTAACTGTAACCTTTTATCATCCCTTTATTTAGCTAAAGAACAATAAATGTTCATAGCAGCCTCACCTATATTTCATGGGAGACCTAAATACAAAGGTCTCCCTCAAAAAAATATTGTTTGAGAGTCTCAAAAACCATCTTCAGATTAATAAATACCAGTTATACATGCTTGATAATAACACCAGTTATAAATGCTTAAATGTCTAAAAAATGTTTTAAGTTGATAAACGCAAGTTATAAATGTTTGAGGGTCTAAGAAACTTTTAAGGTTGGTAAATACAAGTTATAAAGGTTACAAGGTCTAAGGTAATTTAAAGTATCTTAATAAGTAAAAAGGCTTAATATTTCCTCCTGTTGCTATGTTACTGTTGCATTGACTGTCCAGAGTTTTGACCTTTATCAATAGAGCTCTGATGTATTAATCTAATTCTAATACAAAAACATTCCGCTAATCGCATACTATTATGGTTCTAAGCTCAAGATTGTAAGTCTCCATAATATGTACTTATACTAATGGTTAAGATCAAGTGGGTTTCCCTTCTATTTTATGAAAGGCTTGTGCCTTTTCAGAGCTCACCTTAAAGAATGCTTATGCTGTTAACACAAATGTGTATGTCTACTGCATTTTCTACAATGTATATTTCAGTGCACATTACAATTGTGATGCTAACATGTCTAAAGTTTTAGCTCTTTCTTAAAACTTAAAAGTAATTCTTGTAAGCTGCAGGAAATCCACCTAAATCCACCTCTCAGGTCAGTTGGGCTCCAGATAAGTACTGCATTTATTGCCTTTCTCAGAAGGTGGGATTTCTCCCCTTTCCCTGCTTTTGGGTCTCCCCTTTCCTAGCTAACAGATTGCTATCTGCTGCATGCAACACTGGCTGGATTGCTGGATTGATGAGCTCTCCTCATTGGCCACCCACTACATTGGCGAGTTCACCTCATTTATCAGCAAAAAAGGCCTCTCTTGGTAGGGGAAGCTTGACCGCTGAGCTCCAGCAACTTCCTACTATCTTTTGAGACGGAGGGACCTCCCCTCAGCCATAATCTTCATTGGCTACCCTCCATTTTAGGGCTCCACTTTCCCTTGGGAGAGCCTCTCACTCCCGCATGGTCTGTTCTTTCCCCCACCCCCCGCCCCCCGGCTCATACAGGAAAACCCTAGCGTTAGGTGGACTGTGTTCTCAGCCATTTGTGCCCTGGGCTCTGGCCAAAAGTTGACAAGCTATTAGATCAGGTAGGACCTCTCGTCTGAGTCACACCTTGCCTTTGGGAGGCCTTTGGAAGGTCACTGACTTCTCTGCCTCCCAATAGGGAATGCCCAGAAGTCCATTCCTCCAAATTCTCCTCTGGGATGTTTTCTGGAGAATTTCAGGTTTCTATACCTACTGCCTGCTAGGCCTAGGGCCTCTAAGTTTACACACTTCTGTAAACAAATCTCACCTCAATTACAGATCTAGAGAAAGCCTTTTTAACTACTGCCAGTGATTGGGTACATAAAGGTCCCCCCAGGTAAATGGAGGTTCCCTGTTTAAGTCTCTTTGATCCAAACCATCCACATCTCTTTGTTCTTCCAAACGTTTTAAATATATACCTAAAGGATTTTCTCCATAACCTACTTAACTTCATGTTTTGCCTATATATATGTTTCAATATCCTGCCAGACACAGATGTTTCCTATAGCCACAACAACACCAAAGCAACTATAAGTGTTCCAGTCTGACCTCACAGACTTCCAACAAGCTGGACTTGCACCTTCCCGCCCAGCCATGGATGTTCTTGCAGACCCTGGACAGCATCAAAGCATCCTGTTCTTCCTGGAGTTGGCCAGCATTTCAGCATTTTGACCTCCCTACAGTGCCTCCAGTGTTAGCAGGAAGTAGCCAGAAGAGAATCTATTCCTGTTATTCACTTATGATTAACAAAAGGCTGGAATGGTGTGCTTCAGGCCGAGGACAAGCAGCTCCAGGTTCTCCCAGCATTCCTCAGTCTGTACCTGCTGATTTGCATGCCTGGCAACTCTCTACTGCTACCCTCTACCCTAAATTTTCCAGGGCAGAGGCTTCCCTTCCTCTTGACCATTTAATCTGGCCATTTAGTTGCTATTATTTCTCTCTCTCTCTTAACCCCTTACATGGCAACCAAGAGCCTCTTCCAATAAGCCTAAATTTATATACTTTAACTTGTCTTACATGAAAAGCAGCTCAAGTTCCTCATTTTTTAATTATAGAAAAAGGGAGGAAAGTTAGGATTTTGGAACAAAACCTGCTTCTGGGTTGCCTAGCAACTTATGATGTCATCATGTGTTGCCAGCCAGGTGCCACACCTGGAAGGAATGGTTACCTTGCCCCTTTAGGAGACAATCTGACACGTGGTCTCTCTCTTGGCCCTTTCTCTCTTGGCCTCTGCTGGTCTCTCCTCTCTTGGCCTTTTCCCCTTTCTCTATCAGGGCACCGCCTCTCTCTTTCCCCTTCTCTCTCTTTTCCTCTCTCTCTTTCCCCCATCATGTCCTGCTCTCCCTTCTCTCTCTCACCCAATAAACCACTTTCATATAAGATCTGTCGTACATCTAATTGTTTTTTAATTTGTCCCATAACCTTACAATACATATACATACAATGCATTTTCCTCTTCATCACAGAAGATGCTGGATCAAAGGAGGAAATAGTATAGAGATTGTAGAGACACATTTTCCTAAATTGCTTTCCAGAGAATTGTACTGATCATTGCTTCCAGCAGAGCAAAGGCTGAGCCTCTGTTATCTATCTGTCTCAGGATGTGGTGTTGAGGCTGGGGTACACTTGCTGGTCCCAATATATCTGTGTTGAGAACTTCTGAAACAAGGTAAAGGGGTGTCCAGCCTCTTTAGGGAGGTCACTGTATCCAACTGGAGGACAGAAAGATTTACAGTTGACAGTGTTGCCTTGCATTTATGAGTCAACTTTTCTTCTCTGGGCCAATGAGGAATTGAACTTCAAGTAAGGAATTAACCAGGACAAAAGCCACAGACCAATCTCTCCCAAGTAGGATGTACTAGGAGTAGGAAGGCCAGAGAGCATGCACCCTACATCTGGGTACACTAATAAGCTCAAGGGAACCTTCGCCCAGGGACTGTGATGGTCAGCAAATCCACAACTCTTGTTCTCTCTTTTTTTTTCTTAAAACACAATTCTTGAGGTATTGCTTTTTTAGTTTTTCTCCTCCAATTAGCATGAATATATGATATCAGGCACTGGAAGGGAAAGGCCATGCCTAATCAAGGGTTCCCGGTACGGAACACTGTCTTAGTCAGTGTTCTCTTGCTGTGAAGGGATGTCATGACCACAGCAGCATTTAGAAAGGAAAGCATTTTATTTGGGCTTGCTTAGAGTTCAGAGGTTTAGTCCATTATTATCATGTATGGTGACACACAAGCAAACATGGTGCTGGAGAGGGAGCTTAAAGTTCTACATCTGGGTCAGCAGGCAGCAGGAAGAGTGAGACACTGGGTCTGGCCTGAGCATTTGAACCCTCAAAGCCCACCCCTAGTTACACATTTCCTCAGACAAGGCCACACCTACTGCAACAATACCACACCTCGTAATAGTTGTCATTATCTATGAGCCATTTTCATTCAAAAAAACCCTTAGATGCCTTAAGTATATCAAGAGGACAGGAATAGATGCTGGATGTGTGGAAGGTTTTCACATCAGACTGTATCACCCGTGAGTACAGATCCTTCCAGCAGGAGTTTAGGAAGGGCTCCCTAAAGAAAGTTGTGGAGAAGCCTTGTCCAAGCAGAAACATAGAAAGTATTCCAAGAAAGCACGTGTAGATAATGAGTATCTGAGGTTGGGAATTGCATCCATAGATGCCCCCCCAGGGGTAGGGACTGTGTCACTGATTAGGGTAGGACCGCAATGCTGGGAAGTGAGGCTGTGTACCAGCCATCATGGCCCCTCCATGTGAGGCTGTGTACCAGCCATCATGGCCCCCTCCGTCCTCTGCACAGCTTCTGCCTCCAGGTTCCCTCCATGTCTGGGTTTCTGTCCTGACTTCCTTTGATGATGACGACCAATATGGAAGTGTAAGCCAAATAATCTCCCCCCACCCCAGCTTTCTTTTTTTGTCAGGGTGTTTCATTGCAGCAATAGAAACCCTAAGAAAGCCTTGTGAAGTGAATTCAAATTTGTATTTTCAAGTCTTGGTTTTCTATTTGAAAGGCTTTAACCTCTGGTCTTGCATCAGGAGGAAACCAGAGGCTGTCTTAAGGGGTGGCATGCATGTGGTCTGACTTGTGTTATGAAAAGGTGAGTGGTAGCAGAATAATGAAAAGGGGAAAGCCTGAAAGAGGAAGTGACTAAAGGCATGCCATGAAGACGCCACTGCACTTAGACACTGTGGTTAGAGATTCTCTTAAGCAGAGTCAGGAGAAAGAATGGCTGTGATAGAAATGGCATGAGACTAGAGATGAGCTCTGGGAAGACAAGGAGAAAGCCTGAAGCTGAGGTAGCTGTCACTGCTGAGAATGAAACACAGCCCAAAATGTCCCAAATAGTAGAATAATGTCGTTATTGTCCCCTTACCTGTGACAGCTGATAGGCCTGTATGATCTATGATCTTTCTGGGCCTTTTATTTATTAAGTTTTCATTGCTGGGTTGTCTGTGAAATCCACTGCCTCAGGGAACATTGGAGATTTGAATTTGAAAATGAGATTCACAAAATTAGATATTCTCCCCATTTTTTCCCCTTTCTCTATCTCCAAAAAATGACTTCAAACAAGAGGTTAGAAAGGAGGGGACCTTTGAGTCCTCTCAGCTTTAGTTGCAAAATAGCTAATTCTTGGTCCCCAAGCAAATGTTATGGAACTGACTTCCAGCTCCTCTGTAGTCTCCCCACATTTACCCCTGCTTGGTACCTCCTCCCCTCCAGGGAAAGATAAGCCTAGGCTCAGGATCAGATAGAGTTAAAAGCTCTGAGGTGTCCTGAGGGCAGACAAAACAGAAGTGATACAGCATAGGGAACCAGTGATGAGGGGCGTTCAGCTAAGTCAGGAGCAGGGACTCCTGAAGAAAGTTCAGTTGGAGGTTTGACAATGTGAAACTTTCAGTTCACTAAATCTTGAAGAGGAGTGGCCAGAAAGGAGATGCTGGGAGAGAATGGCAGCCTCAAGTCTTCCTGAAAATGAGAAATTCTCGTACTTTCTTTCCTGTCATGTGCTCTCTCTCAGGCTATTTCTCTGCATCACTGGACAGTAGCAGGAAGAATGAGAGCTTAGTTGGTGACTTCAACATATACTCTGGGTGTTGGTACGGGGCTGGGTGACGATGGTGTCAGTGTACCCAGAAGAACTGTGCTTTCCCTCAGTGTAGCTCCTTCTGTAGTCACATGGTTTGTGTGGCCACTGCCTCTGTAACTCCCTTTGTTCCCTATTGTTTGATTTTTTTTTTTTTACCTGAAATTTAAAGCATCAAGTTTTCGCTGCCAGGCACCCTAAGTCAGCTGTGGACCTCTGGCATCTTCATGCTTCCCAGCTCCTGACGTGGTTAGGCCCCTGCTCCTTTGCTGGTCTGGGATGAGGACTTTCCTTTCGTTGTCCTGGGCATGCAACCCATGCTGCACACTGTTCAGTGTATGGCCTACTATGACCTCATTGTTGTATACGTGCATCAAAACCAAGCTGGGGAAATTTCTGGCTCTCAGGACACCAGGCAAGCTCTTGCACTGACTCCTTCAAGCTACGAACATACATCATACTGCTCCCAGACTTTCCGTGGATAAAACGGATGGAGATTAAGGGATATTCTGGTGACTTGAAGGGTCACAGAAACAAGAGTTTCTCCTCTAGCAGGACCCTATAGGTGAAGTTCAGCTGCTAACATTCTGTACCCTACCATCTTCCCCTCAGATGCCAAGCCAACAGAATACAGCGCGAACCTCCTGCAGAACTGACACATGGTGCAGCTTCTCTAAGCCAAAGTCATTTAATTTTGTCGCCTATGCACTGTTTAAGTGATGGTGTGACATCAGCAGTCTTTAAGAAATGTACATAGCATGTTTCCATTTTTTTTCATTCGGATACATCTGGTTCTCCTTCACCAGACCCTGGAGGGCATCCTAAAACCCAGGCACGTGCGACTGACTCCTCCTAGGGAAGAAGGCGACAGTCTCAGGGTTCCAGACCTTCCTGGCATTAAGAGGCCTCCTAAGATGTCGATTCTGATGTGGCAACTGAGAATTCCTCTTAAAAAAAAGTTACAGCCAAAGTAATTTTTAAAATTTGCATATAACAGTTATATTTGTTTCCTGCTTATGCATATATAGGTGTCTCTGTGTGTTCATGTATGTGCAGGTTCCTCTGTGTGTGTGTGTGTGTGTGTAGAGAGGCATGAGGGCAACCCTGGGTATCATCCTTTGACACACATGTTGTAGCAAACTCACGAGTCCAGGGACCCTCATGCCTCTGCCTCCCCAACAATGGGAACACAGCTTGCACTGCCATGCCCAGCATTTTTAAATGGCATCTGGGGATCCGGCTGGGGTTCTTCTTCCAAGGCAAGAGTCTTACTGCCTGAGCCGCTCCCTCTGCCCCGTGGTTCGTCTTCAAGTGACCAGCTCTGGAGCCTTAAGCAGTTGGCACAGTCTGTTTCCAGAACTTTCTGTCTTCCCAAAAGGAAATCGAGAATCCCTTAAGTACAAGCTCCATGTTCCCTTCCCCTCCCCCAGCTCTGGACGCCACTGGGTTCCTCGGCTAACAGGAATTCATGGTTTATTTCTTCTCACTGTCACACAAGTCCAGAGGTGTTGTTTGTGTTCTTGGGGTTAGACATTGCTTTTTGATAGTTCACCAGTAAGCCAGTAAATATTTATGAACTCTCCACTGTGCATTTAGAAGAGGGGGAGGTAGGTACTTCAAAAGAAGAAGAAAAATTATAAAGCAGCATCATTGTTCCCACTGTTAAAGTTCTAATTTTGAAGATCTGGAGGCAAAATGAACATGTAAAAAGTAGTAAATAGCATGCTCACACATGTACACACAGACAGACACACACAGACACCTAAACACAAGCAGAGCTCTGACCTTATCGCCTCTGTGGTGATGAAACAGGTGGTGCCAAATCAATTTTGAAAAACCTAATTCATCTAAGGCAAATCTGAGAGCGTTTGGGGACACAGTATTTACAGAATCGACTTTTGGGGAGTGGCTTGGGAGGCACTTTCATTTTGAAATACCATCTAAATAAATGTTAATTATCCGGGATTTTTTTTTCCTGCATGGAAGCAGGAACTAGTTTACACATCTCCGTCCATCCGTGTGCCTTGTCACTTGAGATAGTTCATTGAATCCTGCTGGATGCAGTCAGCTATTTGCCATCTGCACTGAACAGCTGCAGTTTCCTTCCTATGAAAGCAGAACATTCTATTATCAAGAAATTGGCATATTGTGCTCGATGCTTGCTCTCTCCGCATCTTCCTGCACAGCGAGGCCAATCAGGGGAGAGGGAGCAGCCTCGTGTCCCAGCTCCTGGCGAGGTCAGGTAAACATGAGCGACATCATGCTCATCTTCTTCACCAAGTTCACTTCTCCAAATTTTCAAAGCCCTTCTACAAGACATCTGTGCCCAATGATGCTGATGAATAGAGAAAGACGTATAAATAGCTGCAGGACTTCCTGTTAAATGTATTGCATTTGATGTAAATATTTATGTCCCTTCCTTCTGAAATTTTCTGAAAATGAGGGTAGAAGGGAGATGTAAATCAGTAAGAAGCTGAGAACGGGAACGATGACTTCACTAACCAGAAATGTTGACAAAGTCGGAATCTTGAAATGGAAGGATGAGGGGGAATTAATTCATCAGAGCCCATAGAGGATGCTGGGGCAACAGCTACAAGCAATAAGTCAATTAGAACTGCAGAATTCTGGAATGGTTCAGGGATTAGGAGGAAGGAAGGGTTAGTTAAAAATCTGCCCAGTCTTGCTTCACAGTTGTAGGCACCTGAGTTCAAGGAGAAACCCTGTATAAGAAAAGCAAGGGGGAAAGTGACTAATGAATGCATTCGGCCTCTACCTTTGGAGTCATGTATACATATACACATGAATATACAGAAAGGAACATATGTACACAGCAGCACACAGGCACATGCACACATGAAGGAACATACACAGGCTCTAATCCTCCAAAAACACCTCTGTGAGCAGCACTAATAATTTTAATTTACTCCTTCTTTACCAGCCCACAAACTCTTCTCTACCTGGTCAGGGAACTGGAGTTTTTTTTCTGTAAGAAATTGTGTTTGTTTTGTTTGTTTGTTTGTTTGAGACAGGATTGATTTATGTGGCCCTGGCTGTCCTGGACTCACTTTGTAGACCAGGCTGGCCTTGAGCTCACAGAGATCCAATTGCCTCTGCTTTCCTGAGTGCTGGAATTATAGGTGTGTGCCAACACACCTGGCTAATGTAAGGAAAACTGTAAGGAGAGTCCACCCATGCACTACCTAGGCACAGCAGAAGGTGGAGAGGCAATTGCAGGCTTGAAACAGGACCAACAAGTATGTGTTCTGTAAAAGGAACTTTTATTTACCTGTTTCTGTTGTCTGGGAGGTTTACTGCCTCCATCTGTTAACCTAGGCCTAGTTCTGGAAGCTTCTAGCCTCTGTACAATCTAACCTGGGCCTAGAATGTTTTCAACCTCTGAGACTTACTGCTGAATAAGCTCACCCTTTCTTGTTCTTTCTGAGCTCATAGCTGCCTGGTTCAACTCACCTGTTCTGGCTCAAACTCCTCTCACAGCTGACTTAATCAATCTGGCTTCTCTCTTGGCATCTGTGCTCTCCTTGGCCTCAAACTATCTCCAGTAATCTTTTCTAATCATCTGGCTCATTTGGTCTTCACCTGAGTTATGTCTCTCTGCAATCTATTACTGTCCCAGTAAAATCTTCCTTGTTTCTCTCTCTCTCTCTGCATTGCCCCTTAAGTAGCTTCCCTTTTCTCTCTCTTCTTGTGAGAGTTGGTCATATCCTATTCTGTCAAATTGTTTTCTGATTCATCGTTTTTCTGACGCTCAATAAAACATCACTTTCAAAATGAGTGCTTCCTCCTTCAGACAATCTTTACCTTTATTGTTTGACATTGAAAGCATGTACCGCCACACCTGACCCTAAGCTTTTCTTTTCCTAAAACTTGCTCTATACCAGGCTGGCCTTGAACTCAGATCTGAGTGCCTCCTGGATTAAAGGCATGTTTAAAGTGAGATCATACACACCTGGAAGGTCTTTGGATGTGATTTCTTGCCAGAACAGCCATGTTCTAAATTAAAATTCCTCTACAGTGTTAATCTGAGAGCCATTCAGACAGAGAAACTGATAGACACTGACCTGTGGCTACCTGTGGGATGACAGGTCCTCATCTGACCAGACTCTAGGAGAACTAACTAAAGGACAAGCAGTGCAACAAGCTCATGCCCCCAGTGCTGAGTCATTCCCACAGACTCTCCTTTTGTGGTGTTCTTAAAATCGTTCCTAGCACTGTAAATCATGTGAAAGATAAAGAAACGAAGTCACCATGTAAGTGGTCTTGGTTTATATTCATCACGCGGGCTTGCCCTACTTTCCTATATATCATAGATATTGTTCTATATGGTGTCTATTTTTAAAACATCCTTCTAGTTTACTGTTTGACCTAACAGTGGATCATAACACCTTTCCCGCCAGTGTTTAAAGTGCAGTGACCTCATTTCTTATAGTTGATAGAACTCCCCATGTGGGTGTAGCCACAATTTCCTGTTAGCACCTACTGTTGAGCACTTTTATTGCATCCAATTTGCCTGAGAATAAATAACCCCAGAATGAAGATAGATCTTAGAAAAATTGACTATTTCCTTAAAATTGCTGGCTCAAAGTGGGCATTCTTTTTCACGGTATTAATGTCTGTGGATGATTTATTCTTTGGAAAATAAATGCCAATTTATAGTCCTATCAGAAACCTATGAGAGTAGCCTTTCTCTGTCCTAGCCAATACTTAGAATTATTACTAAAGGCAACAATATCAGCAACAGATATCTAATATCTGGCTTGATATTAGATACAACATCTTATTGCTGTTTGCATTTATATTTGGTTACAAGTTCAGCATCTGGAATATTTTAAATGCTTATATTTTGTAAATTGGTTGTCTGACATCTATCTTTATTATAATATTTATCTTCTTGACCAATTTGTGTCTTTTAGATATATAAACATTGGCCCTTATCCTGTTACATGTAGCAAATATTTTCTCTTTAACTTGTTTCTATTTCTAATTTGAGTTTTAGGATGCTATTTTTACATATGGAGAGAAGGAGTCATCAGACACAATGAAAAATGATTCCATTTTGAAGGGATAGCAAATGAAATAAACCAACAGAGAAAGAAGGAAGAAAGTCGAAGCTGAGTGAGCTGAAATTTAATGTCTTTCTAATATTCATTTAATGAAATCCCAGCCCAACAGGGTGATGGCCCAAGAGGTGGGGCCTCTTGGGGTGTCTAGATCATTAGCAAGGTTCAGGGGCCTCCTGAGTAAGAGGAGCACACTTAGAAAAGAAACTCCAGAGAACTCTCTGCCAGGTAAGGACATAGTAATTTGGGGGATGCTCTTGGTGGTAGGCTCTTGTCCTGCTACTTGTTTTCTCTTACATCCAATGTCCATCCTATTTGTCTTTCTAAGTGAGGATTGATGGTCTTATCCCAGGTCCTCTTTCTTGTTTATCTTCTTTATGTGTATAGATTTCAGCATGTTTATCCTATCTTATAGGTCTATATAAGTGAGTATATACCATAAGTGTCTTTCTGCTTTTGTGAGAAAAATATTTTGGTAACAAATTATGAGTTTCAGATGAAGTAGTATAGTTATGGAAAATAGATACTATAAAAAAATACAAGGAAGTCAGAAAGATGGCTCAATTGGTAAAGTACTTTAAAAGTATGAAAACCTGAGGTTGGATTCCCAGCACCCTATAAGAATCCAGTCATAGTGGTATGTGCCTGAAATCCGAGTGCCAAGGAGATGAGTACAAAAAGGTTCCCAGGGATCAGTGGCCAACTAGTCTACCCAGCTGGTTTACTGTAGGTACAGTAAGAGACCTTGTCTCAAGGGTGAACATCTTATCCAGAGTCCTCCTTCTTGCTTAGCTTCTTTAGGTGTACAGATTTTAATAAGCAAGAAAAAGGACCCTGGGTAAGATGCTCAATCTTCATTCAGCAAGGCAAACAGGATAGACATCAGAAGAAGATGAAAATAAGGAACAAGATAGGAGCCTACCACAGAGGGCCTCTGAAAGACTGTACCCAGAAGGGTATTAAAGCAGATGCTTAGACTCATAGCCAAACTTGGGGCATAGTGCAGGGAATCTTATGAAAGAAGGGGAAGATAGAAAGACCTGGAAGGGTCTGGAGTTCCACATGGAGAACAACAGAACCAAAAAATCTGGGCCTCGGGGTCTTTTCTGAGACTGATACTCCAACCAAGGACCATTCATGGAGATAACCTAGAACTCCTGCACAGAGGTAAGGGACTCCAAATGGGCTCCCTAATAAGGGGAACAGGGGCTGTCTCTGACATGAACTTAGTGGATGGCTCTTTGGTCACCTCCCCCTGAGGGGGGAGCAGCCTTACCAGGCCACAGAGCAAGTCTATAAAAGACAGTCCTGATGAGACCTGATAGGCTAAGGTCAGATGGAAGGGGAGGAGGTCCTCCACCATCAGTGGACTTGGGGAGGGGCATGGAAGGAGATGAAGGAGGAAGGGAGGATGGGATTGGGAAGGGACTAGGTAGGGCTACAGCTGGGACACCAAGTGAATAAATTATAATAAATAAAAATTATACTAAAAAAAAGTAATACAGAAAAGTAATTGACAAGTGATTGACCCACAGCAGTTTGAATAAGAATGGCCCCCATAGATTCATATATTTGAATACTTAGTCACCAGGGAATGGAACTGTTTGAGAAGGATTAGTGGGTGTGGCCTTGTTGGAGCAAATGTGACACTGGGGAGGGGGAGGAGGATTAAGGTTTCAAAAGCTCATGCCAGCTAATAATACCATATTAGAAAGCATAGAAGAAAAAAATGAGAGAGAAAAAGCAGATAATTTGAGAAACAGGAGTGCCAGAAAGAGACCAGAGAAAATGATAGAAATAAATTATTAAAGGGGAAAAAAAGAAAACATTATGTGAGGTTGAGAGGTCTTGCCAAGAACTCAGACAAAAGCACACATAGCTTTTGTTGTGCCTCCAGTTAGCATTAATGGTTAACTTGCAGTGGACAAAAGTCATTCATTTTTCTACAACTAGACTGTGAAACTCTCTGACTGGGAACTCCACATCTCAGGGTTGAGAGGGCATTGTTCTTTATTCAATGACCTAGTCTGCATCAGACCTTGCCTACTCCCCCTCTCTCTCCTAACATTTGGGTGCATTCTCTCACTCTATTGCATCCAGTCACCACTGCTGCGCCTTGTTCTTAACAGTCAATACAAAGCCATGTCCCACTTCTCCAAAGTAAGGACAACTCAAATAAACTGGGAACATCATGGATTTTCCCCTTTCCTTCTTTCTGGCGGTTTCATCAGTCTCCAGTAATGTAGAAAATGACTATATTTTAACCTTCCAGACAAAAACATGTTCATGTCATTTTTACCCTAATTATGTAGAAAAGTATAAAAGGAAGTGACTTAGCCACAAGAAGTTAGTCTCTTAGGCGAAATGAAATGCCCCTCAGCTAAGCAGTATCCCAAACTACTTCAAACAGTATCTCCGTAACATAATACAAAGCAAACAGTTTAACACAAAAATTACAAAGAGCAATTAGGACTACACTAAACATTCTAGTCCACTGACAATAATGCTTTGAATTTTGCTGTAAGTTTTGTTTTAAGTCTGCGAATGGGCAGGTTGCCAATGGGTTTATTCAGTGAGGTCTTATCCTCTGTGCCACTTCCCTTGCAAACACCCATCAGACTTAGGCTTATTAACCCATGCCATCATTGTACATTGCCTAATGATAGACAAACTCTGATTTTAAAGAAAGTCGATTTGATTATGGCAATTTTTCTAGAGCAAGAAGTAGAAAATCAATCACTTAATGATATCTTACATGCCTAACAAACAATAAAACAGCCAATATTACAGACCTGTTGCCTTGGGTCTAAAGTGCTCAATGGAATCATTGTCATATCTTTTGAACATCCTGTTCAAAACTTTAAACTTTAGACCATTAAAACTTACTGTATGCAAAATTGTTCTTTATAGCTGGAGATCAAGAAACCTATTCTAAATGGTTTTTTCCTCTCCTTTTCACTTTCATCCAAACCATAATTGGGCTTTTTATAAACCTGTCATAAAATACCTCACCACAACATAAGAGGTTCCCAAGATGAGCAGACCCTGGCAATTACCACCCTACTCACTGCATTGAGTGCTGGGTATCACTTAGATGGTAGATCTACTCTGCCTTCTCCTCTCCCAGGAGGCCGGGCTCTATAATGTTTAAAAGATAAGTGGAGAGGACAGAAAAGTATCCATCAAAAGGGAGTAGGGGAAAATATCTATGCATCTTGTAGCCATTAATACAAATGCCCGTACTGAGTGATGGCTCCTGAATCCCCCCTTCTCCTCCTAGGAAGAGGCTATGCCAGTACCTGGCATCACAGCCTGAGGATGATTTTGTAGTCAAACAGCTACAAAATGAGGCTGTGTTGGAACCTGTCACCCTAAACCCTAACTACAGGTGATTAAAAATTGAAGCACAGCCACCTGGAGAGATCAGGAGGAGGATATGTTCATTGACTTCAGCATCTAGTTGACATGGAGCCATCTTACCACTCAAGAACACTAGATTATGAATGGAAATGGGCCCCATTTGCTTTCCCCACGTCAACAGTTTCCCTCCCATCACCTTCTGCTGACCTCTGTCCTCATCTCCTGCCCTCCGTGGGAGCTGGGGAAAGAAGTATAAGTCTCTGGAATTCGTGAGGATTCCTTGACAAAAGCAAGTCCTTAAACCAACTAGGAAAGAAGGAGAATGCCTGTTTTCTTCAGGCATTTGGATGGAGAAGAAAAGAGAACTTTTAGTTGCTTCAAATGTTAAAATATTTGGTTCTTGTGCTAGGTGCATTGCTTTTATAGTGTATGGAAGCAAAGCAGCAACTCTACCTGGCATGATTGGGAACAAAGGAAAGGAGACTACGTAGTCACAAAGATGGTACAGTTTAGATCTTAAATGTCTTCCAGCAGGTTCATGCATTAAATGATTTGTCCCAGATGAACTACTTGAAGGTGATGAAAACTTGAAAAGGAGAGCCTATGTGAAGGTCTGTCATCAGTGTACCTTCAAAGGGGATAATGCACCCTGGTCTCTTTCTCTGTAAGCCAATATGTTATCTCTCAGATATTTATTATATTAAGGAAAGCTGAGTAATGCAGTGACTAAGAATAAATTTATTAATCTGAGTATGCCTTACTGGCAAGTTGGCACATACAACAGCAAACTCTGAGCATTCATAAAGAACGTGGTCTATAGGAGTCATGAAGACAAACTGAATGGGTATTCCCATGCATCACACACAGAAAGTGGGGTGATGCACCAGGAAGGCCGCGTGACTGTGAGGTACTGTACAGATGTCCTTGCTGTTATCATGGTTATATCTGTTGTGTCTTTGCTGGGGTGGAGTCACACACAAGCAGAGTACATAAATAGATGACCCAGGCCTCAGCGAAGCATGGCTTAGGTTGTGGTGAGCTCTCTTCACAGCCAAGCAGCAAGATTCACCCCAGCACGCAATACACAGTTTCTTGATGGTAACACTGATCTTTGTATAAACCACAAAATATATCTTTCTTCTGCTTCTCAAATCTTGATTACCTTCTTCCTTTGGTCTCCCAGCTATAAAAAGTCACCATGGCTTTGAGTCATAGTCCAGAGTCTTCAGCTGTAGAGCTATATGCCTTATAAAGAATTTTTGAATGTTTGTATTTTTAATATATAAGTCACTGTTGAATATCATTAGGAAGCACAGGGCCTGGGAGTCTAAATGCCTGGATGTGGGTCCCCATTCATCCTCTTTCAGACCGCATGACTTAAGCCAGGTTCTCTATCATATTGTGGCCAAGAGGACCATCGATGAACAAGTACCAAGGCAACTCACACAGATCTCAGCACAAAATAGGCATTTTCGCCTTCTATTTCCACAGAATCAGACTTTTTGTTTTAATCAGAGTTGTTTTGTTTGATTGTTTGATATGGTTTAATTTACTTTGCTTTGCTTTGTCTATTTTAAACACAAGATACTATATAGCCAGATTGATCTTGCCACTACCATGTGGCAAGAATGACCTTGAACTTCCTGCCTCTACCTCCCAAGCACTGGGATTATAGGCATCTACCACCATGTATCATTGTGATGTGGGACCAAACATAGGGTTTCGTGTACACTGACTACCAACTAAGTGAGGTCCCCAGACTCTCTCCCTTTGGTCTTAGCACTTCCCCCACTATCACTTTACCCCCTCACTTTTTTTTAATTTATTTATTTTTATATCAATCACAGGTTAGGTACTTTGCATCCCAGGC
>CM053759.1:10059487-10074730 GCA_028658305.1 Pachyuromys duprasi | reverse complement strand
TACCTTCACAATTCTTCACAGACCTTGAAAGAAAAATACTCAACTTCATATGGAGAAACAAAAAACCCAGAATCTCCAAAACAATCCTCTACAACAACAGATCATCTGGAGGTATCTCCATCCCTGACCTCAAGCTGTACTACAGAGCAATAGTAATAAAAACTGCATGGTATTGGCATAGAAACAGAATAGTGGATCAGTGGAACCGAATAGAAGACCCAGAAATGAACCCACACACCTATGGAAACTTGATTTTTGACAGAGAATCCAAAACCATTCAATGGAAAAAAGACAGAATCTTCAACAAATGGTGCTGGTCCAACTGGATATCTCTATGCAGAAAAATGAAAATAGATCCATATTTATCACCCTGCACAAAGCTAAAGTCCAAGTGGATCAAAGTCCTCAACATAAAACCAGACACACTAAACCAGTTAGAAGAAAAAGTGGGGAAGACCCTAGTACCCCCTCACTTTTACACAGCAGCTTTGAGTCTTCCTTGAATAGGCTATTAGACTTGACAGCACACACGTGTCTGGCCCTAAGTTGTAGTTCCTTGTTATCCAGTTAAGTGTGTGAGCACCAGTAGCTGCTATTTGCTGGTCTGTAATCTATAAAATCATTTATGGATTCAGGATTAACTCTGTATAAGGTACTGTGAGAAATAAAAGCTTAATAGAATAGACATCATCCCTGCCTTCAGTAAGCTTTAATTGAGAAGTATAGATAACTTCCCTGTAGGGAGACAGACTTTGCAAGTGCTATCATGATTCAGAGGACATGGGCATCATTTCTAAAAGGTTAACCAGAAAGTCTCAAGAGTAAGGTCAAGATGAGTGGGTCTGGAAGATTCAATGGGCAAAAATATCTTGCATTGCTATTGGCATAATATGTTTATGGAATGTATACAATTAACCTTGTTCATTCAAATGCTAATTTCTCTACCCCATTCTCTGGTTTCAATGAGAACATTGTATTGTGATGCTTATTCTAAGCATCACCTGTCTCAAGTTTGTGTAAACATGCCACCATTTGTTCTCTGTATTGTCAATAAAACAACCAGCCAGTGCTGAGCAATGGAGAGAATAGGGTGGGACATCCTGGTCTGGAGGGGAGAGAAAGGAAACAAGAAGGAGGAACTGAGGTCCACAGGAGGTCTTGGAACCATATGGAGATATGAATCTGACCTAAGATATGACTAAAAGCAAGTATAATGGGTGAAAGCTGAATGGTGGGAAACTATGAGGGCTTGGAGGTTTAGGATGGAGCAACTATTGCCCAGCCTTGTGCTCTAGGTTAATTAAATAAATCCTAGTCTCTGTGTGGTGATTTGGGTATACAGCTGGTTTAGGAATAACAGCCATTTAACTAAAAGATATATCAATAGTAAATATTAATAACCCACATCATACTGCCATTGGATTACTATTTTTTTTAAGTCACAGTGACAATTAAGAAGAGTTGTGGAGCCTATAGAGATGGTTCAGCGTTAAAAGCACAAGTTTGGGTCCTAGCACATGGTGACTCATAAATATCCGATCCTCTAGTTTCAAGGCATCGGATGCCCTCTCCTGACCTGCACAGGCACCAGACAAGTTTAAGCCAGCCGACATTCCAGAATGAACGAGGGAGGAGGTCACAAAGGCCCAACATGGCTATTGAGGAAGAGAGAGCCACTCTGACTTGGGGATGTGATTGCTTGCCCCAGTGAATACTCCATATACCTGTGCATATGGGCAGCAGAAACTGGGTCCAGGGGGTTATTATCAACAAAGAAAGGAGAATGTGATGATGGGAGAAGTCTGAGGGAGATAATAGTGGGTATATAGTATACTGGCTAGTTTTTGTTGTCGTTTGTTTGAGTCAACTTGACACAGGCTGGAGTCATCTGAGAGGAGGGAACTTCAGGAGAGAAAATGCCATTATGAGACCTGGTTTAGGCAAGCCCTTGGGGAATTTTCTTGATTGATGGTTGATATGGGAGGGCCCAGCCTGTGGTTGGCAGTACCAGCCTAGATAGTTGGTACTGGGGTGTTAAGGAAAACAAACTGAGCAAGCCAGGAGGAGCAGCCAATAAGCAGCACTCTTCCATGACCTCTGCTTTAGTTCCTGTCTCCAGGCGCCTGCCTTGACTTCCTGCCCTGACTCCCTAGATGATTGAGAGTGACCCTGGAGTTGAAATAAACCCTTTCCTCTCAAAGCTGCTTTTGGTTGTGGTATTTTATCACAGTCATAGAAATCCTAGTTAAAACAGAGATATGATCAAAAATATTTTTGAATGTATGAAAATTTTCAAAGAATAAATAAAGATATCAGTAATTAAAGAAAAACAGAACAGAACAGTGTGGACAATGAATAGCTGATATCCAGACATAGCCGGAAGATTAGATCTGGTTGGAAGGGTAGTGGGACTTCCAACTACAGGCCTGGGTGAAGACTGTCAAGAGCCATGAATGCCAGCAGCAAGGAAATGAGCTGTTTTCTGTAGGTGCATGGAGAAGATATGTGATGATGTTTTTTCCCTTAGCATGATCAATCTATGCTTAGCAGGCAATTGGGGTTGGAACGGGCACTTGGGGAGAGGTGGAAAGTCTTTGGGAGGTTATGGTAACAGTCCAAGGCTGAAGTCATGGAAGCCAAACTGAGGCACCAGCAGTGAAATGGAAAGGAAATAGAGATAATTCAAACATCACTGAGGATGAACCAACAGAATTTGCCAACCAATTCACTTTATAGAGGCTATGTTTGCATCATCCATGCAAGGGCATCCATTAACTTCCCCAGCAAAAGTCCCTTCTTGCCTAGCCTGTTATTACCGACAGGGCCTCCAGTCCAGTCATCCCCTTCGCAGCATAATTACATGCAATAAAAACTTGATGTCACCGGGTTAGCCCACAGCCTGTGCGTTCTTCCCCTCCACCAGCGTGGCGTCAGAATTCTCTGGATTTGCTTATGATAGCCTGCAACTTCCCACCGAGGAGATTCCATTAAACAACTTGAAACTTAACACTGTTCCCTGGATCCGGGAGCCGACAGCTCAGTGTAGGTTGTCCAGGGATTTTAACTGGTGCATGTGGAGTGTGTGTGTGTGTGTGTGTGTGTCTGTGTGTCTGTGTGTCTGTGATAGTATAAAATGTCTTCCCCCCAAAAGACTGACTGTTTTCCCTAAGGGTAAGGTGGTGTGTGTGTGTGATGCTGAAAATGAGGCAACAAAGACAGGACGAAGGGAGAAGAAACATAAAGGAATTGAGGCTAAAGGAAGGAAGAAATGAAAGGGAAAGGAAAGAACATAGGGATCCAAGGAGAAGCTGATTCTTAGCTGTGGTAGAGAAACTGAGCCCTTACCTCCTCTATTTGGGGCTCTTCCTTCTTTCACATGTGACCTTTCCCCAGCTGAGGGCTACCTTCAGGGGCCACAGGATGCTGAGCCACGGCTAGTAGAGCCTCAGTGGAACCTGCAGAGTAGGCCTCAGCCCCTGCCTCTGTTTTCCCAGACTGGGGCATGATATCCAGGGGCCCAGCACAGGGGAAAACGTTATGTTTTCCATTGCTCTCCTCACTGAGAGAAAGGCTGATTGGAGTGCCAGAATTCCTTTTGCCCTAGTTCCTTGGCCTGGCACGAAGTAGGTGAATGGCTCTTAGTGATAAAACCAAGCAAGCAAGCAAGCAAGCAAAAACAGTGTTAATGGCAGTGAGTGTCTGATGCTTTCTTCTCCTGAGACCCTCTTCCTACGTACTCCTCCGTTGAGTGTCTTACTTAGGTCACCAGAGGAGGAGCACAGAGTTGTTTTGTGTGTCTATCCAGAAGGCCTCTGAGCTATTTGTTCCTTATGACAACATACTCTGAAACAAAGATATGTATGAAGGGGTTTTTAACTTAAAATAGTGTTTTGAAATCAATAGCTGTCACCTCCTGAGTGCTTCTTTGGAGTTTTGAACAGCTGGCTGTGGATGAATAACAAGCAAACCAACACCCCTACCTCTTCCCAGCTCCTCCTTCAGCCATTGTTTAGTTTCTAATCTAACAGCCTGGGCATAGCTCAAAGGCCTAAAGATGGCTGTAGTGGAAATTGTGTAACTTTATTTCTTTTGCTTTAATCCCAAGGGTGGGATATGGAGTTGCTTTTAGCTTGGCCACACTGATAACTGTCTAGTGGGGCTCGAAGAGGCTCATGGTCTTTGCCAGCTGTAGACAGTTTAATTCTTTAAAACTCAGGAGAAGGGTTTAAATATGAGACCCCAGAGAGCAAAGGGCGAGGGCTTTGAGGAGGTGGACAGAAGAGGAAGAGGGCTGCTTGTTCGTCCTCTTGCGTTTGCCCTTTGCTGTTGCTGGACTGCTGGATATCCTGATGACTGAGGTTGGTGTTTTCCCAAAGAGCCTGATGACCCCAACCGGCTTGAAGAAGTAAAGAGGTCTACGTCCCCTGTCCCTTCTAACCTTCTTTCTCTCCTACCTACGGTTGGGGGGTTGGAAGGGAAGTAGAGGCTTAAGGAACCCCAAATAAAATAGAGTTTAAAAACAGTGTCTACAGATAGCTGAAGACCCTAAAGATGCCCCTTTTTTTTTCACAGCAAAAGAGATGAGACGCATTGAGTGAAATGGGGACCCTAAAACAATGAACTCCAAAGACTAAAATTTCCTCAGGAATCGCTCTTGGGAAGAGAAAGGCTACAGCCCTGGGGTCATCACAAGAGGGGCTTATCTGGCCTGAAGATACGTCCCACGGCTCTGATAGCCTAGCAAATAGCTAAATGGGCATGTCCATAGTTTCTGTTTTTTTTTTGTTTGATCTTTTCTATGTAATTGTAACACTGCTGTAGGAAGAAGAGGGAGAAACTAGGAGCCTGTCTCTCCTTGTTTTGGAAAAATTGTAAATAAATCCATTTTTGTTTACCACTATTTGCTTCCTGGTTGCTTTTGAAGTGCAAAGAATCTGAGATGGTGATGGGTTTATGGACATTGAAGGCAATGAGTGCCAACATCTGAGTCTAAGCAGGAGCTTCCTGAAGGTGCAGTGTTCTAAGGGATTCTGTTAGGCCTCTGTGTGCAGGTGTGTCTGTGTGGGTGGAGTAGGCACAGAGCAACATTAAACTGCCCCTGGCAGGGTCCTCAAGGATCATCCGTGGAGCCCAAAGAGACTCTTTTGCATAAGTAGATGGGTGTGGATATAAACTTTCTGGAAAGAATTATGATATTGTAAGGAGACACTGGCACCCATCCATTGTTAGGCTATCAGACTGTTGAAACCATGGACCTTAGGAAATGGGGACTTCCCCAGTTGTCTGTGATAGAATAAGGAAAAGGTTAAACATGCTGGTGCCAGCCAGAGGGGGTTTGTCTCCTGGACAGGGATTTCATACATTTCTGACAGCCTATCAGACCCTCCAGGAGGGGAGAGATTGGAACTGAGACCATGGTGAGGAATGGGTGGGTGACCAGGACTCCCTAGTTATACATACTTCCTGTCCACTGCTTAAACATGAACCTCACGTCAGGACTTCAAAGGTGAACTTTTGAGGCTGTCACAGGATCATTGCCCTTCTCCCCGATGTGACACATTGAATAACTCTATGTTTTTACTTTTCCCTATTTTTTCCCCCTTTGGTTTTCCACACAGCGTTTCTCTGTGTAGCCGTGGCTGTCCTGGGTTCGCTTTGTAGACCAGGCTCACCTCGAATTCACAGAGATCTGCCTGTCTCTGCCTCCCCGAGTGCTGGGATTACGGACACGGTGCTCAGATTTTTTCTACTTTTCAATATTACTCACTTGTTTAAATGCTCTATTGAAAATCAGTGGCTCAAATACTTACTTGCTTGAGCTGCCAGGGTCCAGGCCCTAAGCGTAACCACTCCATAGCAGGAACAGCACAAAGTCATAAGGTTTTGTTAGTTTGGGCTTTTAGGAGAGAGTGTTATGCATTGGGCTGGACAGTGGAAGCTGAAAAGGGCTCAAATGCTCTTTTGGGCCCAGGGAGATTTTTCATTTTCTCCATATGTAAATAATGCTTGCACGGCTTATTTTACCACAATTGGCTGGTGTTTGACTTCTCAATTTTCTGGAGCCTCTTGCATAGAGGAGGTTCTGAGTTTTAGACCTCATTCATTAACAACGGCAGAGAAGGGCCCACGGCTGCTGTCCCCTAGGTGTGCATAGCTTCCTGTAAATAAACCTCAATTAAGCATGGCTCCCTACGACCCGAAGAAAAGCCTGGCTGATCTGAGCTCTGTTAATAGAGCCCTTGCTTGTACTGGAAGTAATTAAATGGGCTGAATGCAATTGTCAGAGCTCCAAGGGCCAAAATACTATCTCTTGTCAGGCCAAGAGTAATGGCTGAACACCTCTATTGGAACATAATGAAAGAGACAGGTGGGAAGGAGGCCCATTCTCAGCAGCCCAGATAAACTGTTCTACCTGGGAATTGTTATAAATGAATTTTGATGGCTCATTCTGTTGGGAAGAATGCTTCCTTATCTTTAGGAGTACTCAGCAGAACAGAGGAAATAATCCCAGGGTGACCCATTATTTATCTCTAACAGGGACAAAGCAGGAGGTTGGGGTGGGTGGCAGGGAGTCATGCAGACCAGGATGTTGAGTTTATGGTGTTCTTCATTAATCTGCTCTTACCTGAACAGCCTCTGTAGGTGGGTAGATACGGATAGTTGAGAATGGACATCGTACACAAAGGAACATCTCAGGATGATCACTAAGGAAGCATCCATTACAGAAGAGGTTCTCAACCTGTGAGTCATGACCCCTTTGAGGGTGGAATGACCCTTTCACATGGGCCAAATGTCAGATATCCTACATATCAGATATATACTTTGATTCATGATGGTTGCAAAATTACTGTTATGAAGTAACAATGAAAATAATTTTATGATCAGGGGTCACCACACTGTGAGGAACTGTATTAAGGAGCCTTGGCATTAGGAAGGTTGAGAGCCAGCACTTTACAGGAACAGAAATATTAATGTGGCATTTCACTCAAAATAGAAGTAACTTTTTGGTTTTAGTTTGAGAGGCAATGTTAGGTAGTGGAGAAACAATCCTGATAAGTCTGGTGAAGCCTGGGAGGAGGGAGGCTGGAAACAGGTGCTGTTCCAGACCAGCTCAGGGTCTCTGGGATGCTAGAATATGCCCTAACTCTGCAAGCCTGCTAAAGCATGACTATCAAACTTATCTGATTACAGGCCTGTCTGAAGATAGAGCTGCTTGCAGGATTAGTGTCCTGAGAAGTAGACTTTGAGAAATAATGTTTCTGAAGAAGTCTATTTTTTCACATGCATATATATACACACGTGCATACAAACACACCCATACTCATACACAAACACATGCACAAACACACATGCACATTCGCATACAGGCACACACACACACACACACACACACACACACACACTTGCCTAGCAGTGAGCCAGAAGATGGCTCAGCAGATAAAGGGGCTTGCTGCCAAGACTTCACATGGTAAGAAGAGAACCACAGGCCAAAGGTTTAGCTCAGAGACAGAGCATTTGCCTAGTATACAGAAGGCATCCTAGCTGGTCTGTCAACACTGCGCCCCAGTTTATCTGTATTCATTGTACCCCATCTGGTCAAGTTGTGTTCCGTTCCACAAGAATGAGGGTTACCAATTCTGAAATCATTACTTACAGATAGCAGGTTGGCATATTCGAGTAGACACAAGATGAAGGGAGTAAGCCAGGCTCTGCACAAGATAGACAACAGTGTAGAGAAGCACGGGAAAAGGAGTGTTCCACTGGATAGTGGATTACCCTTGGAGACATCGGTATGAATTACATTTAGCCTAAAATGGACACAGGTGGCCCGAATAAAATAAAAAATATATGTTTATATTAGGAATACATACTTATATATATATATATAAAATCTGTACACACAGGTTAGTATAATTCCTTGTTTATTCAGCTGGGCTTATATATATATGTGTGTGTGTGTGTATTATATATGTCTGTATACACAGAAATTAATACATGTCCAGTTTTGTTTGCCATCTAAGATTGTACACACAGACACATGAAAACATACACATGTATATGCATGCATGCACACACACATATACACACACAGCTACAATTGTTCAGGTTTTTTAACTGAGCTTGTGTATTTGTTTGTGTGTATGTGTGTTTGTGTGTAACAGAAATTAATACATGTCTAGTTTTGTTTGCCATGTAAGATTATACATACATACAGGTTAATACACGCATGCGTAATTTTGTCAGCAAAGATTATATTCATACATACACAGAGACTGATATAAATGCTACAATCCTTTGCTTTTTTCAGCTGAGATCACCTAGACACAGTGATACCGTAATAGCAATGAACATGCCAAATATTTAGATATGACTTTCTAAATTCACTCTCCATCAGGTCTCATAGTACAAGGCTATAATTTCTTTTACTCCAGAGGCAGAGACAGATGATAGTAAATTCAAGGCTAGCCTGAACTACAGAGTGAATTTTAAAGCAGCCAAGGTAACACAGCATTATCATGTCTCAAAATAAGGTGTTTTTTTTTTAAAGGGGGGGAGGGGAGCAGCTTGGGTTATAACTCAATGGTAGAATGCTTGTTTTGAAAATGAGACCCTGCCTTTAATCCTTAATGCAACAGAACAATTAAACATAAAACGCCAATTCTAGTAAACAGAGCCAAAACGTCTTGGAAAAAAACTGATGCAAAGACTAAGGAATGTGAAACGAGTCTAAAGGATCTTGAAGAGTTTGGAGTATATTGTTTTTACTGTTACAGTGATATGACAAGGGGTCATGGGTAGATGATGCTAGCCATTAGCTGAGATAACTTCCAGACCTCCTCAGATGGCCTTTTTTCTTCCAGTTGTCTAGACTGTTTCTTTTCTTTTATTGGGGGTGGGGGGTGGTGGGTGTCCCTGTGTATCCTGGGTGTCCAGAAATTTGCTTGGTAGACCAGGCTGGCCTTGAATTTACAGAGATCCCTGACTCAGCATGCTGAGGTTGAAGGAGTGCACTACCACACCCAGCAAGGTAAAAGTCCTAAGAGCAGGAAGGACGAATTCCAAAACAGTCACTAGTCACTCTTGAACTCTCTCTGTCACGTTTTATTTGTCAAGCAAGTGGAAAAGTCAGTCCAGATTCAAAGGGAGTGGAAATAGAGCAGACAATATGGCCAAAGGTGAGACGCAATGCACATATTTAGAGTCCTGAGTAACCCAGAGAGCCAGCTCACATCTATACACATCTCCAACTTTGCAAAAGCTACAAAAGAGACTTCGGAGGTTAGACAAACAATGTGCCTGTCTGAGAGCCCTGGCCCGTGAACATCTGTATCAATGTGTGCTTGTATGATGGTGCACAGGCTAACATGCATGTACAGGCCAGAGGAGAACTTTTTCTCTGACCTTTTCACTGAAGTCGTTCATGTCTCTCCTTTCATTGTAGGTTCCAGGAATTGAACTCAGGCCATCAGGTTTGTGTTACAAGTGCATTTACCACCGAGTCATCCCATTGACTTATTTCCCTTGTCTTACAGAGTGAAAAGTCGGCTCCCTGTTATTTAGTATAATTCCATAGCATCATATCCCAGTGCTTTGTTTTGCCAACAGAGAAAGCAGCACCAGGAGCGGTGTTCTGTATCATAATTGTTATTTGATGGAATTACCCAGATGTTTGCAGCTAGTGGGTCTCACCCCAGCTCATGTAGACAGACTAAGGGTACTCAAATATTTCCTGGATTCTGAAGAGAATAAAAATTAATAATATTGCAAAGAAAAGTTTATTTTATGAGAGTTGAGGATTTATGCCTATCTGTGGGTAGAAGGATACCTATTTCGAAGGTAGTTAGGAATTATGCTGGTTTAGTAAAATTGTGGTTATGGGTTCTCTGCTAAGATTCATGACTTCACCAGCCGTGGGTAGATGGCTAGGTTTCCAGTATGAAGCATGGTATCCTCATTGAGCAGGTATTGAGGCCAATTGTAGAGCTTTGGGGTACTGCGAAGGTATGTGTGCCGCTGCTATACCCTTAGGGATATCATACAGTGCTGGTCACTGTTGTGGTTCAGAGGCATCTCAGCTCTGTAGGACTGTTCGTTGCTGCCCTCCTTTGCAAGCTTCCATGGCACCTTCTACTAGTAAGAAAGCTAGTCCTCAGGGAGGAGGCTTTCAGGTCAGTTCCAGCTCAGGGGCCTCTGGGCCCTTCATCTGCATTGCACAGTGTCTTCAACAATAGAGACTTACCTTCCATTGAGGGGGGAGGGGCATTACAGAAAATCCCAACAACCAAACAACATGTAGGGTTGTGAAACTCAGTCCCAACAGGAATATTACAAAACAGCTTCTGCACTTATGGCTAAAGGACCATTGCAGAAGATGGGCAGAATGATTGCAAGAGCCAGATGACCAGGGAGTTTGCCATGAGATTGTGTCTCCTCATAATATCATACACTACACCCATAAAGCCTCATCAACATGACTGTCTAAGCATGAGCTGAATGAGAGCAGAAACAAACATGCTGAAGTGGACAAAGGGAAATCCAAGAGACCTCAACCCTACATAAAGAACTACAGACAACTAAGGAATTGTGAGAATAGGGGACAGAATCTTCCTTAGGAAAAGGCACACCAATTGCTTATCCAAACCAAATGGTCGGCCCTGAAAACATATGTACAAGCAACATTATACAGACTGAGCAGGTTGTTTTTATGTATTTAGGAATATATATATATATATATAAACAATAATTATTGAAAAAAGAGGCCATTGAAAGAGAGCAAGGCAAGGTATGTAGGAGGGTTTGGAGGAGAGAGAAGAGAAAGATGATATAATTACAAAAATAAAATCATTTTTTAAAGTTGAGTGTTTAAACATGCTGCCTTAGTTACTTTTCTTTTGCTGTGATAAAGCAATGTGAGTAAAGAAACTTTTAAAAGAATGCAGTTGATTGGGCATACAGTTCCAGGAGGGTTAGGCTGATGGCAGGGCAAAGGCATGGCAGAGGGAACAGCTGAAAGCTCACAGCTCAATTTGCAAGCAGGAGGCAGAACATCAGAAATCCTTTTGAAACCTCCAAGACCCACCCCCGACACCCAGGGACACACTTCTTTCCAACAAGGCCACACCTCCTATATTTTTGGTTGTGAGCCTAGCCTGTAACAGCTGAGTCATCTCTCCAGCTTGGCCACACCTCCTAATCCTTCTTAAACAGTTCCTCCAACTAGGACCAAACATTCAATCAGAAGCCTTGAGAGCCATCCTCTTCAAACCATCACACATGTTGTTCCCTCACTTGCTCAGGTTCAGTTACGAGAGCATTGAAAACTGAAAAGTTACAGTCTGGGTAAAAGTATATTCTAATGTCAGTACAGCCCCCATTCCTTCTGTAAATCAAATGTTCACAATCAACTGACACAAAAAGTTGGAGGCATAGCTAAGTGTTCAGAAATCAAGACTCTATTTTGCTGTCCTTTGTACTGTGCAGCAAAGAAAACCATCTGGTTATTGGAAAGGGCATTCTAAGAAGACACTAGAAAGTAAGTTGCAGCTATTAACTTGGGATAGAGTGGGCTGGAGAGTTGACTCAGTGTTCTTGCAGAGAACCTAGGTTTGATTCCCTGCACCTGTGTGGTGGTTCAGAACTATATGTAACGTGAGTACCAGGGAATGCAATTCCCTCTTCTGCTTTCTTCAGGCATGAGACTTACAAATGGTACACAGGCATACAGGCAGGTAAAACATTCACACACATAAAAATAAATATTTCTTTAAATTTTAAAACAAAACTGTGGGAGAGATGATCAAGCACTATTCGGGGCTATTTCTTAGAGCTTTGGAATAAATTAGGTGACAGCTGCTAAGCTGTGTTGGTTGATAGCCCAGCAGAAGTTCATGAAGGTCAGCATTTAGTGACTTTCTTAACTCATGATTTGGTCTCTGGAAATGTATCTGTTCAGGACTGTATGCCACCCCCCAACTCCATTATATCCATACCCTGTGACATACAAAGATATATGCGTGTATTTGTGTTTAAATGCCTTTTCTTTTGAGTCTAGATAATAGGGTTTGTGATTGAGCTCAAGAGAAATTAGCAAGTGGAGATGACGTTGGAAGGAGAGACAGGTCACTCTGTCCAGGCGCTCACATTCCCAAGAGCTTTCTCTGAGGCAAGCTTGCATCTCAAGTACTATTTCTTGACAAGAACATGAAGAGTGAATGAGGATTGTTAAAAAAAGCGGGGGAAGGGGATACATAAAGAGGGCTAGAGATGGCTGTCTGTAAAGTGATTACAATTGTAAACATGAGAACCTGAGTTTGGTCCCCAGGACACATGTAAAATCATGCTAAGTGTATGGTGCTATATTCCCAGTTTTAGGGAGGTGAAGACAGGAAGAACCCCTAGGGCTCTGTGGGTGGCCAGCCAGCCTAGCTGAACTGGTGAGCAGGAAGCTAACATAGTGAACAGGAATAGAGGCATTCTGAAACTCTGAATGCTAAGCTCACCGATTGCCAAAGCTCCCTTGCAAATGAGAGTTTGGCTTCCACTTTTTCTGGCCAATTTAATTCAAACAGCGCTACTCATTCCTGCTTAATGATTTGGCTTGCAGGTTGCCAACTGTAGGATGTGAATGCAGTTTTCAAGCTAAGCCCTTTTTGCCATGATCAAGTGTTGGCAGAGCCTACAGGGAGGTTGATTTGAGCAATCTGTGCCTCTGAGATGTCTGAGTATCCACTGCTACCTGCTAGTGGACATGGGGACTTGTTAGGGCATTGTGGCTCTGGGTTTGATCCAGGATCCTGTCTTGTGAAAGAAGCCATTATGCTGGTGATAGGTAAAATCCTGTCCCATCCACAAGGAGGCTTGTGTTTGGCTTATGTCACCCCACAGCCATTGGAAAGTCAAGTCCATGACCTCCTGGCTAAGAATCCCCAGGGAGTTCTGAGTTTTCAGTGTTGATTAAAACCGTTTTCCTTTCAGAATGTTCCTTTTGCTTTTCTTCTTCAAAACCTGTGTGGCCAATTATTTTTTAATTACGTTGCCTCTGCTTACGGTATTTAAAGTGGTTTCCTTTTCCTTGCTTGGACCCAGCTCCTACAGAGATCCTGGAAAGCTGACTCCCTCGACTCAGCCCAGCCTTTGGATGGCTGTTTAACCCTCTCCCTGTACAACCGCTCTATGCAGAATGTGCGTGGTGGCTGAGTCATCCCAGGAGCCATGCCACCAGCGAAGGCAGGCAGAACTTAGAAAGGCCTAGTAGCTATCTATCATGAGTCTATTTTTTACCCTGGATTTGCCCATTCATTCGTGTGTTCATAACTTCTTAACTCAAAACATTTTAGAGACTGTCCATCTCTGCAGAAAATGTAGAGCTCCCTCTATGGAGGAGCGGGATATGGGCCATGACAAAGCATGGAAGCCTCCTTGATGCCCACTTTCAACACTTCTGTCCTCTTTGCATGAAGAGACAGGAAACTTAGAGGAACTGGGGTTCATAGATAATCTTTGAAGTTCTCTGGGCATACTTGACACCCCAAGTTTCTTTTTTAAACTCACAGGAGACACAAAAGGGTAAGCGGTAGACGTGAAAGAGGCCATGAGCACTCACTGCAGTCCTCACCATTTCTGCCTTCTCCCCAGCAACAGTCACTGCGACCAATTGTTCTTTCTGGGAAATAATTTAGCTATAGGTTAGAGCTGGCTCAAGAGAACATGTTGTCAAAGGGGAGAGAAAGAGCCTAGAAGAGAGGGAGGGTATCTTAGCATGAGATCCATTTCTGTTTTTCTGCAATGCTTTGGCTTTGGATGGAGCTTGCTGTTCAGGCTGACATTTTCCAGCGGATCTGTGTGATGGCTGGTCAGGGAATTGATGATGACACGGCATTTCTGAAGTCCTTTCACCAGATGGCTGTGGGAATGATTAATCATGTTGATTTTCTCTATCTTGGCAGCTGATGGTGGAGCTTGTGTTAATACTGCTCACTGTGGCGCTGGTCTGGATGCCTGTCTTGCTTACCTTTGCCCCCTAACCCCGCCCCCACCCCTGTCCTCCTCCTATCTCTAGGGGCTATGTTCTGAAACTGCAACCATGATAGGCAGGGCACTTGGCCAGGTGACATCACACAGCTCTATTTCGTTGTTTCCCCACAGGGAACTGGGGCAAGTGCATTGAGGCAAAAAGGCCATGTATGGCTCAATACTGGGCTGTGATGTTGAAGCTGGTCACGGACAGGGTTGGTCACTCAACCAGACCCTCAACTTGCCTGTCCTCCTACTTAGCAGGCACACATGCAAGAGAGGAGATCAATAGGATCCTCAGTGTCTGCTATCCAGAATCCTTCTCATCCCAAGTTCCTGAGTAAGAGAGAATGACCGTAGCCAGGTGCCTCAGTTAGAGTGCTGAAGACGCAGACAGGTCACCAGACATGTGTGCACCACTACCGCCCCTGCAGAGCATGCTTTCATTCTCTGTGAGCCACATGATTTGGGAGAAGACAGTGTGGTTTATTAGGATGTCTCCTCCACCATTCAGGAAAGGATGAAAAGGGAGAACTCTCTCGCATTCCTTGTTCCATTCAAAGACATTGGGCATTGTAGTCTCCTTTGGGTTCAGTTGCTGGTGAAAATCATTTCATGAAGGGGATGTGGGAATACCTAGCTTCCCTAGATGCCCAGTAGGACAAAAGCAGTTTCTAATTTCTAAAAATTATTCCCTTTAGCAATACTCAGTGGGATGGACACTGATCATGGAGATACAAATGAAAGGGCAAGTTCTCCAGGAGCAAGTCACCCAGCTAGGCCTTACTGCTCCAGACTGCTAGAACTGAGGTACATTTTCTCCTCACCATGGTGTCACTCTGGAGGAGACATTCAGTCTTCAGATGAGTTTTTCCCTTTGTATACATGAAGTTATAGAAATAAAACATTGTCTAACCAAGTGTCTCCAGATGCTCAAAGCAGGAGAAAGGTGTTTGTCCTAGTGGTATTAGCTGTGTAACACAAAGGCCCAGTGTTTATGGAGGGGAGCAGCACCTTGGGGTGGCCTGAGAACCCATTTCCTGTGGTGTGGGCAGATTTTTAAAGCTCGGTGGAAACGGCTGTGTCTGGCTTCAACCCAACTTGATAATTTGCTTGTTTAACCTCTTGGTGGCCTGAAGTGCCCAGATTTAAGAATGTTACAAATGCCCCACTATGTCTAGTCTGCTATCCCTGGGAGTAACTGTTTTGAATCCAGATGTTCATTTACAC
>CM053759.1:10028364-10058987 GCA_028658305.1 Pachyuromys duprasi | reverse complement strand
GTGATCTCCTCTCCCTCACTAGAGTTTCTTGAATAAGAGCCCTTGTTGCTTTTTATGTCCTTACTTCCCCGCCACTCTATAGCTGTTCTCCTGGAGAGTGGCTCCCCTTGTACCCATGCTTCTTACCAATCCTTAACCAAGTACATCAGTGCCTTTTTCTTCCTATATGTATATATGTGTTTGTGTGTGTGCGTGCGTGTGTACACCTGTATGGAGACCAAAGGTTGATGACGGGTATCACCTTAAATTACTCCTCCACTTTTTAAAGGATTATTAGCATATATTAATTGTAAACAATATTGGGTTCCAGGTTTTCATACATATACATTGAAGAGCTCTGGCAGGCCAAGCATGGCAAACACGGCACCAGCAGGCCTTTCCCTTCTCCTTCCCTCTCCCTTGTAAACTATAGATTACAACCCGAAAACTAGCCACCAAGGTCTATTCCATTATTTGGACACACTTTTATGCCAGACTGATTCCTAAAACTGATCACCAAGGTTCAACTTTCAAAGTCTTTAAGTTCAGCAACCCAAAGCTTCCCTTTGGCTTCTCTAGTTAACATGCCCCATCGAAACACAACACCGCATCCTAGCCTGTTCTACTACAGACCTTCTCTTTTTCCCCCTTATAAACCGCACCTGCAAGGTCTTTTGCTGCTGTTTTCTGCCTAAGTCAGAAATCAACACTTGACTTTACTTTCCCACTTAATAAAGGACCTCTCATGAAAATAGATGTTTGGATGCGGTTTGTGCCTAATCTGGAGGTACCTAATCTGGTTTGTGGCTAATCCAGGGTGCAGGAGGGAGCACCCTGCTGTATACTTTTTCGTGGAAAGGACTCTCAGTGAACCTGGAGCTCATTGTTATGGTAGGGTGGTTGCTGAGGGTTTGAACCCAGGCCCTCATGCTTGCATGAAGCACTTTACTGACTGAGCCATTTCCCCATCTTCTCTCAGGTCTCCATCCTGATTCTCCATACATTTCTTCCTACTGTCTTCTGCTTCCACAAGTACCTGGAAGGCATGACCAGTGTGCTCTTCTCCAGAACTTTTATGAAAAGTGTGTTCCTGGGTAAGTAATTTCAGTCTTATCAAAGAAACCCTTTCTGCATGTTTTGTATATGCTTAGAATAGACATTAAAAAGGCACTCAAGAGATTAGAACTATATCAGGAATCAACTAGACAGTATCCTAATCAGCTACTGCCAGCACTCTGTATGGTGGGGCAGTATATAATTAAGCAATAAATATGATTAGGTGCTTTTCACTGAGACATCCAGCAGACATATTTTATATTTTATTAGCTCTTAGTTAAGAATGGCTATACTTTGAATGGTTAGCCCCATATGGCTACTGGTTTCCTATCCAACAGTGTGGATTTAGTATGTGGACCAGCAACAATCAAGTCCACTATCAAAAGGCTTGGGGAACATCGCAATGGTGAGGTGCTTGCATATCATGTGCAAGGCACCATTACTGGAAAAAAATTAAATCAGTGTAACCTAGGATGGAAAATGTAGTCTCTCCGGTGTCACACCTGACATGTATTAGGTCCCCAGTGATGGAGGTGTCTGAGAGACACTGGTCCATAGGAGCCAGTAGCTTCTGGTGTACCAGAACCCAGGAAGAATGCAGACAAATATTGTACTCACAGTTACACATACCACACATCCCCAAGAGAGAGCTGGGGAGAGCAGGGACATCAAGAGGCTTTGAAAATGGAGGGAATTCTGCTTTGCTGTTTTCTTTTGTGAACCCTGATCCCAGGTAGAGTAATCTAGTCCATGGGCCCCTATGCTGAGATTTCACAGAGACTCCAATTCACTTGAGGAAGCAGAAGTAACAAAAACTAACAACAATAAGATGTCAACAATGCTCCTGGGATTTAAAGTGGAATTCTTTAATGCATGTTATAAAGTTGGGAAAGCAATCTGTACTTACCTATGGGAACTCTTGACATATTCAAAATTCAGAATGCTTGGGTAAAGATTAGATATGCACTTGGCAAAAGAAAAGTATTTTTTCTCTTGATTTCCTCAGGCAGAATGGGCCCAAACCAGAAGCTCAGAAACTTATCTGTACTTATGTTATATCTTATCTTCAGATTGCCTCAGAATCCCACAGCCAGAAAGATCACCTGGATTTTCTACTTTAACCTAATAAATGGTAGAGAGAAGTGTTTGTCTTCTGTATCAGTCCCAAAATTAGTAAATGTGTCTTCATCATCTTTTCAAGGTAGTTGTAAGTGCCTGGAAAAAAAAATCAAAAACAAAAAACAGCAATGAACCTAAGTATGTTTTAGTAGGGTAAGGCAAGAATTAAGGACACAATTCAATGCTTATCTCTTAGGTTTTACTGTGCCACCAAAGGGAAGAAATTGGGATGAAACAGAGTCAAAAGATCTGTCTGTCTCTTTTCCTTTCAGAGAAAGAAGAGAAAATTTTCCATGGATTTGTTCATGACATATAAAACATGGCAAAACTAAAAAGACTTTGTAGGTAGGGAGGTCAGCCAGCAGGATGGGAGCTTAGGGAAGTCAATGTTGGGTCAAAATCAAATGCCTTCTGATAGAATACTCCGAGAGACATTTTGTCTGCCTTTTGCTTGAGAGGGACATTGAATTCATTAGATATGGCTCAGCCACACCCTTGAGAGTGATGGCCTTTTTACTTAAAGTCTGTCAATTCAGATATTTATCTCATCCCCAAACTTCCTCACAGAAACAAGCTGAGCCACGCCTGCTCTCACTTCTGGGCTCTGCAGGCCTGTCAAGTTAACACATGAGCTTAAACATCTAGGGGAGTGTGGTACTGACTTGAACTCAGGAAGGCAAGAAGTCTACATCTTTACAAGCTGGATATTGGGTTTGTCTTTGAACTCCTAGGTTTGTCTAGAGTGACTCTGAGCTTCTCCTTGAAAATCTCTCAGCATTAATTTCATCAACTTACCTAGAGACACATTTCTGGCCTCTTGTGTCTTGGAATCCTTCTGGTGTGGGTATATAAGTTGTGACTGCCATCTGAATCAGGGTACTCTCCCTAAAAACCCACATTCCTGGAACAGATGCTAGTGTCTGCTGAGAACCGTCACACTGAGCTTCAGAAACAAGAGTGCTTAGCTGCCAAGGACTCAGCAAATATTTCTGTCACCAGACCTCATTCTAGTCAGTTTGGCTTAAGAAACCAAACAGTTCTGGATTTGACAACATTTCTTCTACTTGCATATTCCTTGCTTTCTCCATTATTAAGTACACTTTCTGAACCTGATGTTAAGAAAATTAAAAGCTCAAATACAGGTCCTATGCTACTCAGCTTTCTGTTGCATGACAAAATGCCTGAGAGAATCAGGTTAAGAGAGAAAAAGTTTGTTTGGCTCATGGTTTCAGAGGTTGCATTCCATAGACAGTTCACAGGACTATAGACTGTTTAAGGGCCTGTGGTAAGTTATATCGTGGTTGGGAGTGAAGCTACTCGCCTCATGGTAGCTAGGAAGCAAAGAAAGATGAAAGGAGTGGGGACAAAATATACCCTTTAATAGCTGCCCCCAGATACCTACACACTACAACTAGATTCCACCCCATGAAGTTTCTACTACCTTTAAAACTTTCTAGTCTCTTCCTCTACCATTAAACTGCAAAGGAATAAGAGGGTTAATTTGAATAAAATGTCAGAACTCTCAGGAGCCAGTCACCTCCATAAAGCTTTTGGGACTTCAAGAAGATCAGTAGAAAACAAGAGAGAAAGAAATGGTTCTTATGGGGTCAGTTCAAGATACTCTGGCAGTCTGAAAGCTAAGGATATCCAGGAAGATATCCATGAAATCACAGAGGATGGGCTAAATAGCATAGGATGCTTGCAAGCCCCTGATCTGTATCTCTGGGCTCAAAGGCCGATTCTGCTGTTCTCTGGCTGGATGAGCTTGGTTAGATCACTTAACCTTTGCACATCCCACATCCTCAACTTCAAATAAATGCTACTTTAGCACTGATGCGAATTTTCGGAATGCGGAGCTTTAAATGAGTCCATGTTTGTAAATAATCACAACACTGCTCTGCACAGAGTAACTCACCCCATAAATGTGGTCCCTTCATATCTTTCTCCAAACCTCCAAATCCTGATTCTAAAGATTCAGGTCAGTTGATACATGTAAAGACAACAAAGCACATTAGGACACACGGGACATCTAAAGAAACTGCTACATCTGCAGGCAAGCAAGAGTTGCTAAGATTAAATTAGCAAACTCCGAGCAGGCTAGATATCCTGAACTCAAAGTGCTTGAGAGCAGAGATTGCAGGTGTTTTTTGGGTTGTGGAATGTTTATATACAAATAATGTGGTAGTTTGAAGACAGAGCTTGAGGTGATTTGAATGAACAATGCCCTTCATAGGCTCAAACATCTGAATGCTTGGGTCCTACTTGGTGGCTCTGTTTGGAAAGGTTATGGCAGGTGCCACTTTACCAGAGGAAGCATATCACTAGGGTAGGCTTTGAGAGATTTTAGAGCTTTGCTCCACTTCCTGTACGCTCTTCTGTGTACTCATGGTTAAATATACGAGCTCCCAACTTCCTGTTTCTGCCAAGCCTGCTGCTTGCTGCCATGTCTCTGCTCATTATGACGGACTTTTGTCCCTTTGTAACCATAAGCCCAAATAAACTCTCCTGGAAGCTGCCTTAATCATCATGGCGTTTGATCACAGCAACTGAAGAGTAACTAACAGAGCCACATTTCTTTATTATGTGTGCATATATGCTCATATATGGGTGTGTTCAGCCCTAAGGGCATGCAAGGAGGTCCGAAGTGAATATTTGAGTATCCTTGGAACAACTTTTATGTGTATGGGTGGGGTTTTGTGTCTATATATGTACATATAGATATATTTATATATAATATGCTATATATGTATATATATGTATACACACATATATATTGTGCATGCCTGGGGACCGTGGATCCCCCGAGAGGGCAGTAGATACTCTGGCACTGAGGTTGTGATGGTTGTGAGCTGTCTTATGGGTGCTGGTAATTGAATCCAGGTTCTCTAGAAGAGCAGTGCGTACTCTTAGTGCTGAGCCAGCTCTTCAGCCCCTGGGATAGCTTCACTTTTCTACCTTACCTTTTTGGGGTAGAGTCTCTCACTGACCCTCGAGCTCACTGCTTTGGTTAGACAAGCTGGCCAGCGAACCTCCAGGATCTGCCTGTCTCCATCCTTCATCACTCTAGTTACAGTACACATGCCTTGCCTGTCCTTCTTAATGGGTTCTGGGGATTTAAACTCTTTACCCACTGGGTCATTTCCTCAGCCCTCATTTATGATTCTTAAACATTTTTTTAAAAAATATGTTTGTGTGTCTTTGTGAGAGTATGTGCACATGACTGAAGGTATCCTCAGAGGCCAGACGAGGGTATCTACACATCTGGAACTAGAGTTAAAACTGGTTATGAGCTGTCAGACATAGGTGCTGGGGACTGAATTCAGGTCTTCTGCAAGAGCACCAAGCATTAACTACTGAGCCATGGCTTCAGGTCCCTCATTTATGCTTTATGTAAACCTTATACGCACACCCTGGAGGCGATTTTATAAACATTTTAACACACCTGAAATTTCCCTTTGTGAGATCTTATCGTTGCTCAATATGTACTGAGTTTGTGAGCATTTTGGATTTTCAGATTAAGAATGCTCAACCTATGTTAAACCTGAAGTCCCAGGGTGGTTAGCAATGCTCAGAGCACTCATTTCCCTTCCAGCACTCTACCTCCGTCCTCAGCAAGATCATCTTCAACTCTGAGACTGACCCTGGCAGTGGTTTCTAAGGATGAAACATGATTGCTCAACTGGGTGACAGGGAAAATGTAGACAGTCTTTGATATGATAACACAGAGAAATAACTAGAAGCAATCAGTTGCAGCTATGGCTAGCATGTTAGGTATAATTCTTGGGCCTACCAGAATGTTCTTCAGACGAAGAGCAACAGACATTTATGACATCACAAGGCAGGGGCAGCCCATGAAGCAGGAGCAAAGACAGCTTCAGCGAAAAGTGCCATGAGGCCCAAGTGAAGACAGGGAGACTGTGATGCCCCTATCCAGCTAGTCCCCTCTGTGCAGCCAGTAGAGACCAGGCTTGAGTTTTGAAAAGATATCTGGGGCCAAGTCCCAATATCAAACATATTATTGGCTATGTTATCTCTGTTCTCTGGGCCTCTAATTGCCTTACAGGTAAACCAGTTTCAAAGATTCAAAAACAACACAGACATTGCTGTCGGGCTCTGTCTTCAAAAGAAAGGCTGCTTTGGGGTCTCTTGAGTACCCCGCCCCCATCTGTAGCTCTATACACCTGTTTCAAGTGTGGAAGTGGGGGTGTGGTCACAGAGGGGCAGCAGGTCTCACTCCCACTCACAGTGTCCCCACCTCTAGATCATCCTAAGAGATAGCCTAGAGAGGTTCCAAAATCCTGGTTATCTTTGGAATCCATGTGGCTTCAGATAAAAGCAGCCATGGCAGGTTCCAGAATGGTGTCATCCAGCAAAAACAGGCGGAGTGAATAGGTCATTTAAAGAGCCCTACTAAGTCATATTTGAACTAAAAGAGTAAGATTAATTTTAACATGCTACTTAATCTTGCATACCCAACACATAAGCAATCCACACACAGTATAACATCCTTTATATGTTTCACAAGTTTTCAAAATCCACTGTGTGGTTTTTATTATTTTTTATTAAATTTTCACTGTGTGTTTTAAACTTGTTGTGTCCAATTAACCACACATCAAGTGTTCAAACTCACATGTAAGTGGCCACCATAATGAAACACAGAGTCCCTTTCTGCATTACAAATGTTTGCTATTCAGGGTTAGTAGTAAAGACAAATATGTAGGCCTCCGGGGCTAGAACTGGCTCCTGCTGACTCAGCTCATAGTCCAGTGACTGATTCTGCCCTGCAGCTAAACACAGAACTTGACTTCCCACAGTTCTTGAGTCTGAGAAAAACAAGACTAAGAGCACCTCCGGTGAGGGCCTAGCCTCTGCTTCCAAGAAGGTGCCTTGTTTCTGTGTGAATTGGGTGGAAATAAATGCCATGGACGAACAGTACAGTGAGAAAGAACAAAGAATTCCCTTCTCAATGCCATCCACAAAAGCTGTGCCCTCAGGACATTATCACCTCAGAAAGGTGTCTATTCCTTAGCACCACCACACTAAGGACCAGCTTTCAGTGTGTGGGCAGACCTTCACAGCTGCTTCCTTCAGGGGCTCCCCCTAGCCTTGCCAGAGGCTGGATAGTGTTGCGGAGTGTTTCAAGACTGACTTTGGAGGCCTTCCTTCCTACCTCCTCACTTTCTATTCCTCAGCACATGCCCTGCTTCTTGCTGAGTGAATATCACCTTTATCTTGGGATTTAATTTTGCAGAACTTCCTCTCCTTAACTTAATTCTTGATTCTCCAAGAATCTACCATGCCCTTCAGTGTTATTTTGAAGTCCTCACCATTCTGCCACCAGGCACCCAACTTAACCTTTTAAACATGTCCATCTAACAGTATCTGTTTTCTATCTCAGATCCCGGCCACATTTAGCTTCCTTCTTTCGCTTTAACACACAGCACAAGGCCCTGGTAGAACCCACACGCTCCTTACAGTGTGTAGGAGCTACAAAGCAGCACCAGCATGTTAGAAGTCCCAAGGGCAATGAAGATGCTTTGCTCTTTCTCTGGGACTAAAACTGAACAGCAAGGCTTTGTAGAGCATTTAAAACTGATTGTGTTCATGGCCCTTGGCTGACTGATTCCGTACATTTAAACCTAAAGGCTGTTTTAGAAAGTATTTTCACACTTTGACTCCAAATCAGGAATGAAATCACCTCTCTGTGCAAAATCACCATAGAATAGTGATCGCAAAAACAAAACAACAAAACAGAAACAAAAAAAAACTATCTGAAATCTGACTTCTTCCTTGAATATTGAAAAACTGTGCTGCCTAAATAAAAAAAAACTCCAAATATTTGCATGCGTTAATGATTTAGTAATTTCATACTTCAGGATTGATTGATGATGAGTAGTTTTGTCAGTTTTCCCAATTTTTCAGCCTGGATAACTAAGAGTTTTAGTTAACTGAATTGCGATACCTTATTAGTTTGAAACTATAATAATCATCTCATTAAATGAATTACATTTTTTCTCACATTGCTCCCTTCAGGGCTTTTTGAATCACAATTTATAGGTTGTAAGTACCTTCAGAAAGAGTCTCCTGCCTTTTAAAGCACAAGCCTCCCAATGCCTTTAAACAACAGAGAACCTCCTCCTACTATGCCCCAATCCCTCCCACAAGCACCTTCTCATTTTTTTTTTTTTTTGGGCCGGGAATTTTACAGATTTTACAGATTACAGATACACAGATGAGCACAGACAAGAGTCAGACCCAATACTTTAGAACTTAAACCATGAATGGGAACCCCCAACTCTAGTGAATATTCAGGGATAGGTTATAACCTTTCAGCTACAAAACTGGTCTGGGAACTTCTTTTCTGGCCTCTCTGGAAAGTACATACAGCCTAACTCCAATAGTCTAACCTTGCTAATCCTTAAATATCTAAGGACCAAATGGTGTGTCCTTGGATACTGGCATGCTGACATTCAGGGCTGAGCGTTGTGTATTTGGGTGTGAGGATAGAAAGGAGCTACAGAACAATCTTTTTGCAACACCAATGTGCATTTTTTGTGGAAGAACTCAACTAGGGGTGGCGGGGGGGGGGAGGTTGACAGGCTTAGTTGACAGAGTTGAAAGCGAAGGTGGACACCTTCTGGCTTTAGATCAACACATCAGTGGCAAAAGAATGTCAGGGGTCTAAAGCATGCCTTCAAACACCTCCCCTCAGCAATGACGCCTGAGTCTTCCACAGAGCTGATAATGTTTTATTCCACTTCAATTACTTCACATTTTGGTCTTCCTCTCTGAGCTAGGATGGGGTAGGGAGGTATAAAAAGCTCTACTGCTTTAGGATTCATCATAGTTCATCTGGGCTTTTCCACTACTTTGAAGTCCAGGGTCACTCTTCTGCAGCTTCCCTGATATTTTTCTGGAGAGGCCCAGGCAGGCTTGCTCAGTTTCCCATTTCTCTTCCCAGGACACATGCTGCGACCAGAGACCCCACCAATGGGCCAAGTTCTAGGAACCAGAGCCGCTAGCGTTGGCTCTTCCAGGCTCCTCAAGCGCCACTCAGTCTGGCTGCTCACCCTCAACTCCTGCTCCTTCCCGCCCGCACTTGCTGTTCCAGGCTGGCGCTCCTTGGCTCGCCTAGGGCCCTGCGCCACTGAGGGCCGGCGGCCCAGCACCGCCGGGCGGATGGAGTGCGAGCGCCAAGGCACCGTGATCTGGGGGGTGGCCGGGGGAGGATCCGGGGCCGCGATGTGTGGGGGCGGAGGCGGCGGCCGATGCCAGGACTGCGGGGTTTGAGGGCCGCTCGGAGGGCCGCTCATCACGCGCCCCCAGTGGCCGCCCTCATAGTGCCTGGCCTCCTCCTCCGCGTAGTTCTCGGGCGTGCAGCCTTCAAGTTCGGAGTCGGGCTCCTGCGAGTAGGCTGGGGACGGTGGGGGAGTGACAGGGGCACGGAAGTAGGGGTACAGGAGCGCGGCGCGCAGCCGCCGCGCGGGAGAGCAATAGGGCAGCCGCAGGGGCAGCGACATCTGCGGGCCGGGGCGAGCCGGACTGCGGGGAGGCCGGCCCTGTGCGCTCTCAAGTCCGGGGCAGCGCAGCTACAGACATGGTGGGACCTGGCTTCGAGTAGCCTCCGGCCTCGGGAAAGTTGGATGGACACTTCGGAGTCTCCACCCGGAGTCACGGGGTGGAATGGAGACGCTGTCAGGCCTGTGTCCGCACCGGGAGGCGTGGGAGGGTCCGAAGAACCAGTTTCAGCCGGAGCGGCCAGCGCAATCCACTGACACTTCAGTCCCGGGAAGGGTTAACCGCGTCCTGCCGCCTAGGTTTACATGTCAATAGAGAGCTGCTGCTCCGCGCGGGCCCGGGCTGGCACTTTTAAGTTTTTGATTGGTTGCCAATGACATCACCACCCGTGTTCTAACACACCAAACCCACAAGCGGGTCTGAGCGGGCCGCCTTCCCGCGGTGAGGCCGCGCCCCTTTCTCCGCCCTCCTCGGCCGACTATTGGCCAGAGGCCACTGTGAGGTAGCGGACGGCGGTCTCTGGGTCCTCATTGGCGCAGTGCGACGTCGCTCGGCGGTAGCCCCGCCCCCTCCGAAGCTTACATTTACGCTGTAGCTAAAGAGAAAGTAACTCTGTGTTGCTGCTGGGGATCAATGAAGCTGAGTGAATGGGGGCGCACTGCGCGAGCGCATAGCTGGAGCCGGCGCCAGATGGTGGAGGGCTACGCTTATTGATGAAGTAAGTGGAAGTCACTGAGCATTGAGGCCACTCAGAGCAGGAGGGTGGAGGGTCCCGTGTGTGTGCGTGTGTGTGTGAGTGTGTGTGTGTGTGTGTGTGTGTGTGAGAGAGAGAGAGAGAGAGAGAGAGAGAGAGAGAGAGAGAGAGAGAGAGAGAGAGAGAGAGAGAGAGAGAGAGAGAGAGAGAAACAGACCCAGACACTGAGACAGAGACCCACATCAGGTAAGGAAGGTCCTAAGATTTAGGCTCTGGCGTCTTGTTGCTCTGGGATGGAGAGAGAAAATGAGTTTTGGTTTGGTTAAGATGCTTTGTGGCAGTTTTCAAAGCCCAAGGCTTTGCTGATGCTCAGTGGTGGTGTGGAAGAGGGATGCTATGTGCCCCAGGAGCGAGGAAGAAGCATTCTCCAACCACTTGGTTTTTTTTTTTTTTCTCCAGTCCCTGTTGAGCAGTGGAAGGGAGATTAGTGAGGAGGGGGCCAAAGGGAGAGCGTTATTTTTGTGGGAGGTTTCCCCGGCTTTGGAGCTATCTGCTGCAAGGATGCAGATCTCAGAGCACTCGGTGCCCCTGTGCAAGGCACTGGTCCCAGCCTGTGTCTCTGAGAACACGTTTGAGGGTCCCGCTCCTAAGGAATGGGCTACTGATCCTGGACGTCCCCTACCAGGTAACATAATAGCAAAGACTGACTGCATTCGTGGTCCAGCTGGGACACAGTTACAGCTTCTGGAATAGTACTCGCTCTGAAAAAAAAAAATACTACGCAAGGGAAGCAGGGAGGGAGGGAGAGAGGGAGGGAGGGAGGCAGGCAGGAGGTTGGATCTTTTGCTACCATCCATCCAAAGGTGGGTGAGAGAAACCCGAGTCAGTGGGGATATAACGGACACGGGTGGGAACGTGCTCCAGTGTGAGCGTGTGTGGATTTCACCGGTGACACTTTGGCTGGGTGTCAGAACAGTGACGGTGGGTCATGAGTAGACCGATGATCCATGATGTTTTTCCAGACAGCTCTTAAAGTTCCTTTAGGTAAGTGGCTCTTGCTTGGGGTTTGATTTTTCTGCTGTGTACAGGTCTGGTAGAGGAGTCAGAATGGCTGTATTGTAGAGTGGCCCTGTGCCTAGGGGGAGGTGGTAAGTGACCCATTGCAGGCACCCTTGGAAGAGGCAGAGGTAACCCCGTGGGCACTACTTCCCAATTAGCCTGTCTGTGGTAACTGGGCAAGTGAAGTTGCCCTCTGGGAATCCACACTGTTTCCAAGAGGAATATCAGTGGAGGACTGAAAAATCGTTTACAGAGTTGCCACTCCAATAAAGATGCAAAGTCTGTATTACAGGATAAAATCCAAGCCCTTCTTTGCCTAGAGGGAGGGGAAAGCCTGAGTGGAGCCACAGGGGATTGGGTCATGGGTCAGCTTGTGTTGGGGTTCCCAGACCTGGCTTCTTTTGGAGACGTGGTTTTAGGACAGTTACTCATAGTGAAAGGGGGCACATAGGGCTTGACTTAGAAGAGGCTAACAGAAGACATGTGAGCTTTGAATTAGGACTATGCTGAGCTTTTCAAAAGACCCAACAGAATGGAAAGCAAGAGTAGCTTTTAGCCTGGAGCCTGACTTGGGAAGACGTGTTCCTTCTGATGTGCAGAAGGTTGACATCCGCCCCTCATGGAAATTTAGCTGCCGTGCATTTCTGTGCATCTCTGTGAGCTCTGACAATGCTCTTGCTTATCTCTTTGCCTTGGCTCTGGGTAAAGAAATGAAAGCGAATGCCGGGGCGGACAAATGCATCCATCAGAGATGAAATATACTTCTGCCCAAGAGAGGAGGCTCAGGATAAATGTAAGAGCCTCCCTGTATGTCTTCATTGTTTTCAGTTCTCTGTGCCTTTACCTTCACTGTGGCTGAACTTTGATGCAGCTCCATGAAAGGATGGCCATTACCATTTCTAACATCGTGTCCAGTTTTAACCTTCAACTTAGCATCAGAATGGATGGGATCCCTCTGGGATGCATTCTCTCTGAATACATCAAAGTGAATTTTCAGCCTTTGATGGTATCATGACCAAGGGCACCTAGGAGAACTTTGACTTTACTCAGAGATATGCAGAGGTCTTTCCCAGGGATTGGATGAGAAGGCCTTTTGTGTCATGTGACTTTATTCTTTCTTTCCTTCTTCCCCTTCTTTACAGACTCTTGAGTTCTTCTTGAATTGCCAGTTTTCAGCCTCCTCATGCCTCCGTCTCCTTTAGACGACAGGGTAGTAGTGGCACTGTCTAGGCCTGTCCGACCTCAGGATCTCAACCTTTGTTTAGACTCTAGCTACCTTGGCTCTGCCACTCCAGGCAGCAACAGCCACCCTCCTGTCATTGCCACCGCTGTTGTGACACTCAAGGCTGCGAATCTGACGTATATGCCCTCATCCAGCGGCTCTGCCCGCTCCCTGAATTGTGGATGCAGCAGTACTAGCTGCTGCACTGTGGCAACCTACGACAAGGATCATCAGGCCCAGACTCAAGCCATTGCCACAGGCACTGCCACCACCGCCATAGGAACCTCGACCACCTGCCCTGCTAACCAGATGGTCAACAATAATGAGAACACAGGCTCTTTAAGTCCATCGGGTGGGGTGGGCAGCCCCGTGTCAGGGACTCCCAAGCAGCTAGCCAGCATCAAAATCATCTACCCCAATGACTTGGCGAAGAAGATGACCAAATGCAGCAAGAGTCACCTGCCCAGCCAGGGTCCTGTCATCATTGACTGCAGGCCTTTCATGGAGTACAACAAGAGTCACATCCAAGGAGCTGTCCACATTAACTGTGCCGATAAGATCAGCCGGCGGAGGCTGCAGCAGGGCAAGATCACTGTCTTAGACTTGATTTCCTGTAGGGAAGGCAAAGACTCTTTCAAGAGGATCTTTTCCAAAGAAATTATAGTTTATGATGAGAATACCAATGAGCCGAGCCGAGTGATGCCTACCCAGCCACTCCACATAGTTCTGGAGTCCCTGAAGAGAGAAGGCAAAGATCCCCTGGTGTTGAAAGGTAATGATCCCACCCCTACCCCTTCCTCAAATACCATCCTGGCCATGTAGGTCCCCTCTGGAGGTTCTTGTAGAAGGGGCAGCCTTCTCTTTCCTCCAGACACCACAAACCAAATAGCCTTTCTTCTTGTCTTTTCTTCCACCCTTATTATTTTAGTATAGAAAGAAAATCCAAGGAGCAGTGATTTGATATCCAGATTCAAGACCCAGTGTTGATCTGGCTTCTAATATATGTTGCCTAAGACATTTCACTGGAGATGGTTTTCAAAGGGCTGTTTGTACAACCAAGATGGTATCTCAAATCATGCCTTCTCTGGTAGCTCTATTTCAGTCTGTGAGTGGTTGGAAAGTTTTTGTCTCTCAAGACCTAACTAATGTTGATGGAGCGGAGGAGGCAATATCTGTGGCCCAAAGCAGATACATCTGAGGGTGCCCGTTCTTTGTGTGTGAGAAACTCTTCCTGTTTCTCACCTGTCTTATTATCTTGACTTTCACATTGCTTATATAGTCATCCTCAGCAAAGGCGCAACTCTTTATTTTAAAACCTTAAAATGTGAACTCTCTTCTGAAGCTCCAAGGGGATGGATTTATAAACTGCCTTACAACCTATTGTTCTTTCTGGCTTCATCTGACAACAGCTGGCTTCTGGTTCTTCCCAGGGAGGAGTCATGCATCCCTTTCTGCTGGTGTAAAATAACTGTGATGATTGGAACCCCCACAAAGGAATGGGTGGGCCACTCTTCTGAGATTCTCCCATACAGTGTTGCCCTGACCTTGTGTGCAGTCCGCTTTCTCCTCTTTGTCCTCCTCCGGCACTGTCCTTTTGGGCTCTGGGCATCATCACTCTTCTGATAATGTTTCCTTGGTCAAGACAGAGAGTGATAAATAACTTTGTTTTGTGTTTGGAGCATTGTGAAAGTGTGTGGGTGTGGATTTCACAATTCCAGCCACTGTCCTAAAGTGGTGTTGATCATCAGTGTTGCTGGGTCCCTTTGAACCCTTTTTGTATATGCTGGGACAGGCTGCTAGGGGGAGCAAGCTAGGATTTGTCTGTGTGGCACAGCTCTACCCATCCTCCTTATCTCCCAAGTGATGTCGTCTGCAGCGCTCTTAGATACATGTCACCCTTTGCTGTGTAATACCCCTTCCCATTGTAGTCCTTTGCTGTCTCTTTGGACAGCTGTCACCAGAGATACAGCTTTTCTTGGGGCATGTGAGCTCACCATTCTATACAGTTCTAGATGCTCTGGGCACTGTGGGCATGGTGGCAGTAAGTTTTCTTAGAGTCACAAATATGTCAGGCTTCTGTTGCCTAGCTGTGTTCTTCACTTCTGAATTCTTATTTGGTGGACTTTTAGAATTCCCATGGGTCTTTACCCTGATGCCCTTCCCTCGGCATGATCGATCTTGTGCTTTTTTTGCAGATGAGAAAACACCATCTACAAATTCCCTACCTATAACAGATAGCTTTGCAGGCTTCTTTTTTTTCTCCTGTAGATGGGATAGGCTTGGTAAAAATCAGCCCTTTTTGTGTAGGCAATCTAAGAAGAGGTAGCAAACAGCTTACTTTATGACCTCTGAACTCACTCTGAACTCGAACACAGGGCTGTTTAGGGCATGTGGTGGATCCTAACCTCTTTCCTGCCATGCAGGTTGGTGGGTAGAGGGATGGCCCATCTGTTACTGAGCAATGTCTCTCCTGAGGACTGCTGAGGAAAAGGGGGTTCCGCTATCCCTTTCCCATAGATACATTTGAGGATCCCAGCAGCCTGGGCTTGCTCCTCGGTGTCACAGTAAAGACTGCCTCAGTGGGGCGGGGCTGGACACGCTGCTGACCTCACCACCAGGCGCCCTTGGGCAGCTGCGCTGAGGGCTCTTCATTTCGGATTGGTGCGACACCGTGGCGGCCAGCTTGGAAGACGCTCTGGTGGTAGAGGTTGGGTTCTTTGTAGTTTTTTGGGGGTATTTTCCTTCAAATATCTTGGAATTTGATTGAAAATCTATAGTTCAGTAGTAAAAGGTTTTGTCATCTACTTTACTATCATTGTTAACTTGGTACCTTTGGGAGGAATGGCCTAAAATCAGGACCAAGTTAGAGAGGAGGAAAAAGAAATGGGACATTGAGTTCCCTGTTATTCCCTTATCTGGTCAAACCAGAGGTTAATTTCAGAGCGTCCTTGAGGTGAAGGATGAGGAGTGTCTTGTGTCTCTCAACAAGCATGGTGTGCAGCTTCTTCTGGGTTCTTGATTGGATCAAGCAGGCCGTTCTGCTCTGGCTTCTCTTCTGAAGTTTATTTTAGGACTTCCCTTGTTGGTGATCTAAGATTGTATTTCAGCTAGTGCGGGAATGGTACCATTTTGGAGTGAGTGAATTTTGTAGGGCGCATGTGGCTGATGGGGTGGGGGTAGATAGACTATATGATTGGAAGTCCCCAGGCATTGTTGATTTATTTTCAGATATTTTTTTTTTTAAGATGCCTGATCCATTTAAGACTCTGGTTCGTGTTTGTAAACACTGGTTGCTACCCTCCCAGTCCAACTTTTATGTCCCACAGTTTCAATGCCATGTTCTCCATTTTTGGAGCTGCCTGTCGAGCCCAGTGGCGGCTGGGTTGCCATTTTAGTCAAGGAGTGTCAGGTTGGGACGAAACTGATCAGAGGCACAGAAACCCCTAGGATTAAGTTACTGTTCTAATTTATAGTCTCCGCCCTGCCGTGACCTAGGCCCGAGTCTGTGCAGTCTGTCTCATTCTTACCTACTGAAGGACATATGGCATCAGCCCCTTGCCTCTGGTCAACCACGTCAGAGTGATCCAACTGAATAAAACTTTAGAGATTTAATCTTTGAAAGAACTGCAACCGTTTCCACCTAATGGTGATTGTTTTAACCAATTGTAACTTGGTGTCTAGTCTAAGACAGAAGGCTTGATAATTCTTGACCTTTGAAAATGAGAGACTGTTTTTGCTGTCATGTTTGTAAGGCTACCTTCCTTTTTTAACAATGTTGGGTTCAGGGAAATTATTTGTCCTTCATGTATGTGGGAAGGGCATGGCTCCTCGCACCCTCTCCCTCAGAGTATCCATGGCCTTAAAAACTTTATGATCAAAAATTTTCAAACACTTAGAAAAGTATTAGAGTATATAATGAACACTTTATACCTACCAACCAGATTAAACATGTATTTTCCCTATTTGTCTTCCCTTCCTTGTGTTTGAAATATTCTATGTCATAGACTCTAGTCTAATGTTTAGAGTTAGTGTGATATATTTAACTGAGCTAAGAGTATTCTACAGTGATTTTTTTTTCCAGCTAAATACTTAGTGGCATATACCTCTCCATGAGTATTCTTCGAATGTGGAATGCCACTGTTGGTGACCTCCCTACCCCCTCTAGGAGACCCCTCAGGGCCTCTGCCTCTGCCTGTGCAGTGGTATGTAGAGTCCAAGCCTGTACATGCTGTGAGCTCTTAAAAGCAATGGTAGACTGTGTGTGTGGATCTTTACAGCTCTGCTCTATACCAGAGGCTTTTTGAAGGGGTTGTGGGGCTCGGGTGGGGGTGGGAGATGGGGGAGGCAAGGACTAAAGAAGTCTGACAGAGAAATAGCTTAAAAGGTTGATGCAGAGGGGAGATATCAAATACACAGGGAGTTAAATTTACACTAAAAACTTCCTTCTACTTTCCACTATGCATTTTCATATTAGAAATATTTTCTATTAAAATATACAAACAGCGTTGAATATCTTCAATGTAAAGTTGCCATTTATATAAAGACACGTCAGTTCCTGTTTTATACACCCCTCCCCCAAAAGCTCCCAAACCTCCTCTTAACTCCTGAACAAAGAGCAAAGTTGACAGTTTTTCTTAGTCAAAACAGACTCTGAACTACTCACCAGTAAGCAGTGGTGCAGAGTTGCAGGACAATGGGTGGCTTTGCTAAGAAATAAGAGACTCTGTGAAAATATTCTTACCCTGCTTTCTTTTGGGGGAGTAATGTAGGCCCCCTTTCTTTGTATGATCTTTTAAGATATAACTGCATCACAGACCTATTTTATTCTTGTTATCCTGAATTCCTGATTACTACTCAAGGCTAAAGGCCAAGTACTAGTTCTGAAAGGAAAAGTAGAGAAGTATAGGAAGAACAGCAAATCAGCGGCCTGAGAGGTCTCTGGGTTCCTCCATTAAGTGTCCTTGGTCAAGTTGCTTAAGCCTTTCGTTCTCTGGCTTCCTCATTTGTAAGTGGAGGGCACAGCAACTGTGTGCTCGAGATGTTCACTTTGGAATTCGGTAAATGATGGCTTGCAAAGTGTGCAGCAGGGCTCAGGGTGTGTGCTGAGCACTTTCTACAGGTAGCTCAACATTATTTCTGTGGATTGAAATATATCAGTCAAAAGGTAGTTTGTGTTCTTTCCTCCAGGAAGTACAACAACTTAGGTATAGCTGTATGCCCCTGTGTGTGTGTGTGTGTGTGTGTGTGTGTGTGTGTGTGTGTGTGGTGTTGCTAGGGCCTAAAAATAACTTAGTGACTGTTACCTAGTTTAAGTAGCATACAGTTGTGCCAAGTAATTGCAAAAACATGTCGGGTCAAGAGGCTGAGTAATTTGGGCATACCCTAGAATTATTTATTTGTAGGGAAGTTTAAGAAAATGGGACAATAAATCTGTCTAGCTAATGTCCTGGATAGAATAACGAAAGTATAAAACTTTTCAACTTGTTTTCTCTGGCTTCTCCTCAATTTATTTTTGGAAGAAGGATTGTAGTCTGACTATAAAAGGGTAGATGGAAGGAGGAGGGGGTGTGGGCTGCTGCAGGCCTGAGTGGCGCAGAGGAGCTGGAGTCTGAGGGAAGACGGGGAGCTGGTGCTTGTTCCTTGCCTTGTTGCAGTGCAAGCACAAGACAAATGGACTTGAGCAGGCCTCCCTCCCATACCTATTCATTCCCCTCTGCTTCTTATAGTTAGGTCTTCCCATGAGGCTACAGTGCGTATACTTAAGGAGCTCAAGTGGCCCCGTAAGGATCACCTCTCTGGGGCTTAGCTTCTCCTTATTGTGAGGTTAGGTAGTTCCTCATGGTTTGAGATAATGGAGAGGAGGTCTGTAGTGAGTGGTCTGTGCAGTTCTAGCTAAGCAAGGCCCCATGGCCTTTGAAACACTCTTGGAAATTAAACAGACGGAAAGGGCAGGTTGGTCTGAACCCAGGACTGTGGGTCCTTACTAGCTCAGATCTGTGAACCGAACTGGTTTCAGCCACCTGGGCTGTCAAAAGAGGAGTTCAGGAAAGGCTTGGCAGTGGTAGGTAGTAGTCACTGGCTACAAACCTTAGCACAGGGTTAAGAAACTGGCAGGAAAGGGGTCCACCTAGTTACGTTTCTAAAGCATGTTTCTCTTAAGAGACACAAGTTGGGGACAAGGGTGAGTTGGTATGTGTCCCTGCGTGGTGTGTTCATTCCAACCCTTCAGGAGGTGTGACGAAATCCCAAGGGCAGAAGAGGTCCCTGGGCAGCCACCCTCAGAGACCAAGGAGGCCTTGTAGCACACCGTGTTTCCTTAGATCCTTTCTGCTGTGCTCAGCAATCATCTCCATTCGCCAAGATCCCTGGAGAGCAGTTTGGGCATAAGTTATCCCATATGACAGTGCTCAGGCAACTTCATCCACTTTGGTACCAAAGGCTAACTACACACTAGAGAAAGTGTTTGTTTTGAGACTGCGTCACCGTGGAGTTCAGGCTAGTCTTGAACTTGCAGCATTCATCTCGCCTCTAATCCCCGATGCTGGGATTATGGACAAGTATCACCACATCCAGTTTAAGGATACAAATTCTGCTCCTCGGAATGGTCACCTAATCAACTCTGGAAGGTCACTGAGTCTGTTTGGGCTGCCAGCTATGGGTGACCAACAGGCTCCGATGCTCAGGTGTTATCCTCCCCCAGCCCCAAAGATTTTGATTCTTTTGGTCTAGGCTACAGCCTGCCACACATGCCAAGATTTTGAAAAGCTCCCCCAGAATGCTTCTGCTGCACAGTGAAATTGGAAAACCATTGATCTAGTTCAAGCTCGTTATGCATTTATGGAAATGAGGCCTGGAGAGGTTTATGACTAATCCAAGGTCACATGCATGATTAATTCCAGAGCCTTGGTCCTTGGTGCTAAAATAGGTCTTGCCAGGTCCATAGACTAATGTGTGTGTATGTTATTACCGCGTAGTAGCAACACTGTATAGTGTAAGACATGAAATAAAATAACTCACTTAGTCATTTTGGATACTAGTACCTTTTTTGTATTCACCTAGAACAAAAATAAAAGACTTAGGCCGAAGGATTCTGGAAACCAGTACCTCATGGCTGAGATTTTTCCAGGACCTGGAATATGGGCCATTGATTTAATCCCATTTTCTTATGCACTTAATGCTTTAAGACAGCACTACAACATATGCTAAGATACATCCAAGGAAAGGGCTGGGGGAGGGACATCTAAGTGCAGAGCACTTGTTCAGCAGGAGCAAGGCCCTGGGTCCGATGCCCAGAGCTGCAAAAAAAAAAAAAAAAAGTTCAGATTAACATCTTAGATGCTAAGAACTCTTAGGCAGGTGGCATCATGGGGGTATAACCTCATAGGTAGAGAGGTCCCATCATAGGTCTTGCAAGCGACTAGTAGTTCCTTCTGTGTGTGAGGCACTGTGTGAAGTTGGCGAATCTGTCCTGTCCATGTTTGCAATCTAAATGATAGGAAGAGAGCATCCAAAAGACTGACTTGAGCCTGTGTGTGTGTGCATTCACACATTTTCTCCGTTCCTCAAGCTTATTTAGAGAATAGTTCATCTTCAGGAAATTTTCTTCTACTAAGTCTCTTTGTGCTCTTTTCTCTGCCTTCTTTTTCAAAAATGATTCTAGCTTCCTCCAAGTACACTAAGGGCCTACAGAATTAATTTCCAAGGCTGAGGCCTGAAGAGAAATGGCTTGCTGGTTTTAATGGAAAGGAAACTCTAGCATGCTCCTTCTGCCTTCATGGTTCAGGGCAGACAGGGTTCCTCTGGGAGCAGAGTGGGACTTTGTCATTTGAGCCTCACTGTTTGGACATGTTTCTGATAGGAACAAGGCTTGTGTTTAATTTCATGGTGTGTCCTTTGTGAGAAAAAGGATGCACGAAGTAAACAGACCAGCCAAACAGTACTCCAGAGACGAGGTTTGACTTTTTTTTTTTTTTAATCTCTTAATTTTATGTTTATGTTTTCAAATGCTATTCTGAGGCTAGGATGAAAATGTAGTTCTCCAAAGCCTTTGCTCTTTCTGTTATATGATGAAGATTCCTGTATTATCTTCTTTTTTTCCTGTTGTGAGAAGATGCTCCAGCTAGAAGCCAGGAAGGGTTTATTTTGACTCATGGTCTGAAGGGACGTAGAGTTTATCATGGTGGCTGCAGCTTGAGGCAGCTGGTTACATCGCTTCTGCAGCCAGGAAACAGAGAGATGGATACCTGTGCTCCACTTCCTTTTTCTCCAGTCTGGGACTTTACCCCACAGGAATGTTGACACCCATAGTTAGGATGGGCCATCCCAACTTATTTAACCTGATCAAGCAGCCCTTCACAGGCATGTCTTTTTTTTTTTTTTTTTTTTTTCCTTTCCTGATTCTAGATCCTGTCACAATCCATCCTTGGTAAATTTTCATTGGCTACATTTCCATTGGCTGCATTTCCATGTACCAAATGTGCTACTGATTTAGATTCTGATCTTGCTAATTTGGAAACGCAGTTAAAGAGAGAAAAAAACAAACAATGAATGTGCATTCATTTTCAGATTTCATTGGAGATCCTGGAGGCCCTGTCTGAAAACGAACTTTTATTGTAAAATAAGTAAAAGGCGCGTTTCACATTCAGCTAGTGATTTCTCAACATGATGCCTTTCCTATAGATGTTTTCATCCAGAACCTAAGAACAAAATCTTATCATGTTTGTTTTCAGAATATATCTCTATTAGATATCATTCCTTAAAAGTTAGTAAATCTGTGTCCTCTCTCCTGGCAAGACCCTTGTTTCATGCAGCTTAAAGAAAAGGAAGGTCAATTTTACTTTGCATAGAAAATAAGCTGTGACCTCTTAGAACTTTTGCAGGTGAGAAAGGCAATTACCTCATAAATATTTGTTACCCTTCTTACTGCTGTGATGAAATACCCAACAGAAAGTAAAGGAGGTGACAGTTTGATGGGGGAAAGTCCACCATGCTGAGGAAGTCCCTGTGGCAGGAACACCAGGATGCCTATTCCTGTCTGGGCTTCCCAGCCTTTCTTCCTCTTTTACTTCGTGTAGCCCCCCGGCCTCTGAGGTGGGGCTGTCCTTCCATAGTTACATCTTTTTGAAACATTTTTATAGACACGTCAGCTGTGTGACTCCTAGGTGCTTCTCAGTCCAGTCAAGCTGACAAGGAAGACACAAGTCTGTCTCTCATCAGCTTGGCATCCCAACATATCACTTGCAAACTGTCAGTCCACGTTCTACCCCTGCAAAGCAGAAGCCCCTTAGAAGACTTCTTAGAGGACCATCACAGAAAAAAAAAGGACCGATTTTCTCCGATTTTGTATTTCCATTCCTATAGAGACATTACATTTGTTTTAAATGGTAAGATTTTGAAAAGAGTGAGTCATATGATTCTCCCAACAAAGAGAAAATGGGTGTAGATTATTCAACACATTATCTGACTTCTTTAATGTTTTATTTATGTCAAAAGCCTCCTCACAGCCCCACCCCAGACTTGAATTTCATGGAAAACAAAACAAAGTCCAGCTGTTCTTTGTGTTTCCAGAAAGGGTTGGCTTCTTGTCTTACTCAGTGAGTAGGACCCCGTTGGGCATCTGTTGCCCACTTCTAGGATCAAGTATGTAGAAGAAACACACCTAGTCTAGGGGTGATGTCAGGCCCATCTTGCTTGTGAGGACCTTCAATTATCTCACACATTGCAGCAGGCACTTGCTGACTCTGTCTTATGTCTGAAATAAGAAGTAACTTCTATTTAGTCCATGGGAAGAATAATCTCACACCCTTTGAATCATGGCCCTGAGGTCCACTACCACTGCACTAAATAGTACCAGATATTGCTACTAGAAAGACAAAAGAAAAATAAATCAGATGGATAGGGGGTGGGACAGGCAGAGGGGAGGGGGTCATAAACTGGAGACCAGAGGTGACACCCACAGAGCTCTGCCCCCAGGGTTGAGTTCTGGGCTGCAGGATTCAAGACTGTGTTTTTACTGGTTCCCTTCCGAAATGATAAAGCTAGAGAAGACTTCTTAGAGGACCATCACAGAAGAAAAATGGATCATTTTCTCGGGTTTTGTATTTCCATTCCTATAGAGACATTACATTAGTTTTAAATGGTAAGATTTTGAAAAGAGTGAGTCATATGATTCTCTCAACATGATATTTTTAATACATCATCCCAGTCGTTGAGTGGCTTGTATGAGTTCCTGACTTGCCCTGAAGAAATAAAGAAGAGAGCAAGAGAGACCAGGGTTGGGATGTGCATTGGGTGGTAGAGTGCCTGGCAGGCGTGAGGAGGCCCTCCTTGTACCCCCAGCGTTCTTTTGAAATTCAAGTCTAAGTACTTTTCAGGCCAGTCCCATTCCTGTTTAAAAATGGGCTGTGGGTCTCTTTGATGAGTGTATTATGTCAGAGGTGCCTCCAGTTAAATGCAACTTCCCTTCCCCCATTTCCTTGGCTGTCAAGTGAAAGTTCCAGTGTTTTTTGAGAATAGTGGTTTGCTCTGTCCTTAGAGCTGACTTTGCAAGTGATCTTAACCCAGGTTATATCCCAGACTCTGGCAACTATTATGTATGTGTCAGAAGTGGGATGGTTTTTTTTTTTTTTTTGGCTGTTTGTTTTTGTTTTTGCTTGTTTTGTTATTTAGTAGTAATTCCATTAGAGAGACTTTTGAAATGGAGGTGTTATTTCTAGTTTTTGTGAAAAATTTCTGTACTCTCAGTGTCCTGTGTCATCTGAACACCAGTGGCTAAGACTCAGAGGCTGGTATATGGTAGAGCCTGGACATTTTATGATGGGGCTTCTAATGAGTATATTTTTTAAATGTTTGGAACCCTGATAATAGAGATACAAGGATGCTAAACATTAATATATTCCACTCTCCTAAAGGGCACTAGATAAAGGAAAAGAAAGGCAGATGTAAAGCTAGGTAGAATGAGTCAGCAGAACATGTGGTTGATTACTATGACTCCATGCCTGAGTGCCTAGATCTGTGGCTTTTGCTGTCTAGTTAGTGGGGATTGGGATGTGAATTATGAATTTTCCATCCTGTGTGTAAGACTTGGATGTCTAGTAGGCTGTCATTTTGCCTTTGGGAAAGTGAGTTCTCTGAGATAAGCTCACAGAGACATGTCATCAATGTTGCACGATTGCTGGCTTTTGAAGTCTCATTTCCCGTCCTTTCTCACCTGTTCTAGGCTGAGATACCGTTAGGAGTTGGAGGGGGTGGGCTTCTGGATCAGACACCTAGCTTCATGTATTGGAAACATGGAAATTCAACCCCAGACAGATCAGGTCCTACAGAGGTAGGGCTATGAGTACAAGGCGGTGCTTCCCAACCTTCCTAATGCTGACACTCAGTTATACAGTTCCTCGTGTTGTGGTGGCCCACAGTCATAAAGTTGTTTTTGTTGCTACTTCATAACTGTGAATTTGCTACTGTTATGAATCATGGGATGTCTGATATGTGAGCCCCCAAAGTGTTCACGGCCCACAGGTTGAGAGCTGCTGGTACAAGGGATAGAGGAACAAAGAGGAAAATCTCAAACTATGAATATCTTCAGTCTGAAAAGGAAAAGTCATACCTTTACAAAACTTTTTAATAGATTCCAGGCTGGTAAGTTTTTACATCTGCATGCTAAGGTTTTTCTGGACTGGGGTAGCCCCAGTTCAACTTCTGAAGTGTTTAAGGAGCACGTGGCATACAGTCCTGCCTCATCAAGAATTTGGTCACCATGTGCTAGGTTAAAAAAAAGAAATAAGGATACTTTCATGAAACATGTTAGGGTACAATTAGAAAGTCCTTATTGAGATCTTGGTTCAACTATTACATCTGGAAGCTGACTATTTCCCCAAGAAAATATGGGTAGTTTAGAATTTTTTTATAAAGCCCCTATGGGCATACAATGCTCTTGTGTGTTTCTAAGTTATATTAAATAGGCAAATCCTATTAGCTAGGTCACTCTGTGATTTCTTTATCTTTTGGTCCCTCATACTTCTTTTCCTCTCCTCTTTTCCCTTCTTCCTTCTCTCTCCTTCTCTATTCTCCCCACCCCCTCCTGCATTCTTCTCTCTCTCTTTTTTACAAGGTTTCATGTAGCCCAGGCTGGCCTTGAATTTACTGTTACTGAGGATGGCCTTGAACCCTCATCCTCTTGTTTCTGCCTCCCAACTGCCAAGGCTACAGTCATGCATCAACCATGTCTGACCCTCAGTGGCTAACTGCTGATCCTATGATTCTGCCTTGCCTCACATACATATTCAACCTCCCTATTATAAATGTACTTATTTTCTTCTGAGGAAGTGGAAGTTGGTATTTAGGAGCCAAGATTCTGGGGCAGATTAATGATGTAGAATTCTGATCCTGTCATTTCACACTTGGACAAGGGAACTCTTCTTTGCCTCAGTTACCATGTCTGTGAAAATGGAGATGATAATGATCTTTACATGGGGTGTGGGGGTGGATGAGGAGAAATTTAGGTAGTTTATTTAAGTATTGTAAACAATGTCTGGACTGTAAAAGCTGATATTGATTAAAAATTCACTATAATTATAATATAAAATAACTATAGTAATAAACCATCCCCTTTTTTAAAAATGAGAACTATTTAATAGCATCGTTCCATTAAATGATCTACATAAGTACTAAGGCAATAAAAAAAGACTTTGCTGTTTGCTGCATCTTCTTATTTCAATGTTTGGAAAAGAGTCAGTATTTTAGTGAGATGGATGAAGAACCACACAGGTCCTTTTTTTTTTTTTTTCTGATTCAATGCTGCGCTGGAGAAATACATGCAGTTTATCTTCAAGAAAACTGCAGAAAATTAAGTGCTAGTAAAAGCTCTTAGTACACATTTACTGTTAGAACATTTTAGAAAGGGAAAAAAAATACTAATCCTGCCCTGACCACCCTGGTTTCATTTTTACATATTCTCTTCATTCTTTACCCATATATGTGCATGTTTTGCAGATTCTCATGGAAACGCAAATTGATTCTCATTTTATGCTGCAGGCTCCCTTACTTCCTGTATGGTCATCATAGGTTTTCTTCTCCAATGTTGCCATCTATTTAGTGGCCGCATTCTGCTTAACCAATCTGCCTCTTAATGGATGTTACAATTGGACCCAGGTTTTTAAGCAGATCCAGGCCTGGAGGGAATCCACTGCCTCAGAAGCTTCTCCATCTTACTCCAACCCCGTTTAGAAGAGCAAGTGCGAGCCGTCAGCCTACTGGGATTTATCTTTTCTGTTGTCCTAGTTCGCTTTCACTTTTTAGTTCCTGCTTTCCCCCTCATGGTACAAGATCTAGCCACAAATTAAAGTCATCAGCTTTAAGGGAAGTCCCTGTCCTTGACCCACTGACCTTTGGATCAGTCCTGTGTGTATATACTATGTAACCTTTGACACATTGGCAGTGATTCCGGGTTTGTCCTCTGGGCAGGGTACAATGAGGCAGCTTGGAAGCCCAAAGCAGCCAGAGAGTTGATGGAAATAAAAGATCATCAAGGGCCACAAACAATCCACTGTCTGAAGCACTCACAGTTTTCCACTGTTGATAAAACACATTATTGCATTTGGTGTGCACAGGTGTGGAGGCCAGAATTCCACCTATGAGAATCTGTTTTCATTTCCACCATGTGAGCTCCAGGATCACAGATTATCAAGCTTGGCATCCAAAACCTGTATCCTCTGAGATCATTCATGGGTCTTGATAAAATACGTTTAAGTGTCAGTGAGAACAGAAAGAGCTAGACTCTGTGAGATGCTAAGTATACACATGTGTTTTCTCCGTGTCCCATTTTTAGGTCTACCACTAAGTAGACCTAAAGTCCTCAGCAAACACAGAAACAAAGCACCGTGAATGTAATCAAGATGGGAAGAATTTACCATCACTCTTTTTTTTTTTTTGCAAAGATAAAATACTCTTTTAAATAGGAGTTAATCCTCGACCGGATAATTAGCTTGTCGTCCTTGATAAAGTACAAGTTAGGTTGAACTTATTATAATTAATTTTGCATGTCATGTAAAAGTCTGCTTACCTGCCCTTATTAGGTGCCTTTTGTTATTCTTAGCTAAAGGATAACCAGCCCAACCACTGCGGTGATGGATGCAGGAAAGATGGTGCATGGCAACCTCCCCACAAGTAGGGAATGTGAGTGTGAGGTATCACCATCAGGAGGCACTGAGCTTTCAGATTAATGGAGGGGCACGTGTGAACACATGCTTGAACATGTGCATGTGTGTGTCCATCCATCCATGTATGTATATGTGTGACTGTGTGTGTGTCCATCTGTCAGTGTGTGTATATATAAAGGCCAGAAGTCAGAATTACATGTCTTCTATCTGCACTTTCCGCATTACATTTTTTTCTCACATTTAACTTGTGTGTATGTGTGTGCTATTCATGTGAAGGTCAGAGAAAAACTTCCAGGAGTCTGTTTTCTCCTTTCACCGCGGGGTCCAGGCACGCAGGGGTGTGCGGCACGCTCCCTTACCTGATTGGGCCATCTCACCTAGTTTCTAAATTATGTTTGAGACTCACTCTCTCACTGAACTCACTCGTACTTGGGCTAGGTTGGTGGGATTGCGACTCCCTCTTCTAAGATCTTTGTCTCCCCAACCAACCCTTCAGGGGTGCACCAGTGCACCTGGCATTTCCATGGCTGCGGAGGACTCATGCTTATACAGTTTAGTTACCAGGCCGTCTCGCCAGCCCAACATCCATATCTTCTGTGAAAAGTTTTGAAAATGCTCTGAGGCCTGAGAACCAGGTGCTCCAAGGCTGTCCAAATAATGACCTTGACACTCATCTCCTTGGAGGGGCCGTCTTCCTCCTTCTGTGCACAGCTTCTTCCATACAGTGGAGAGGGGTTCCTGGCTGGATGTGACTGGCTGGTGACAGGCTGGTGGCTCTGAAAGTAGCCCAAGAGGACCATGGGCATCTTTTTGTGACTCAGTAGGCCCCAGCTTCTTCCTACAGCCTTTCTTCCTTCCCTTTCTACAGCCATTCAGAGCTCCTCAACCTTTCTCCTCTGGCCACATAGTGTCTTCCAGTGGTCTTTGCCCATCAGAAGCCATTGTCCATGACTACTTGATTTTGCAAGGATTAAAATATGTACTGAGGAGCATGAGGGCTTGGGGTCAGAACAAGCTACAGATAATGCATTGGAGTATTATTTTCTGGAGAAAAGAATGGCTATTTCACATTTTTGGGGAAGACAGCTGACTTTCTGGTGCAATTTTTGATAATTTTATTAACCCTCTACGTATGAGCATGTGTGCACATATACAAACAGGTTCCTTTCTGTTAACATGGGCAGACAGTAACAACTTTGGCATTCAGCAGGAACTCATTTAATGTCCCATTACCTCTGTGTGAGCTGTTGTCTCTGGTAGCTATGCATTAACTGTCTCTGGTCGACAGAACTAGTCAGAGCTAATCTGGTTCATGCATATTGGATGTCAAAAACCCTTCGTGGGTTGCAGTGTAAAATAACTCAGCTGAGTGTTGAAGTTATAATTTGGTAAAATATACTATTAGTGTTAATCTTGGCCTGTTTCCTTTTACACTGTCTTGTGTAGCTACTAGAAAGATTGTCTTGCCACGTAGTAGCCTGCTTACACTTCTATCCAACGAGGGCCATCTTTGTTAGTGCTAACCACTACTTTCTAGATGAGAAAAATAGAGATACAGGCTGAGAGCAGTTGAAGGGGTCACTCAGAGTCACGTGGGAAAGTCACATGCAGTCTCAGGCCCATGGTGTTTATGGCTATGGGAGTGTTGTAAACTTATTTTTCTGCCCTCTGTCTTTGATTTCCGGGAGATGACCTCTCACCCTCTGGAATCTACAGCCAGATAAGAGATAAGCGTTGCTGTTGCTCCTGCAGAGCCCCTTGGCTCACACCTGAGTTCATGTTAACGAGATGACTCAGGGGATGAGCAGGTCATCTCTCAGAAGGGCCAGCCCTGTGACTGGAGAGCTGAGCCTTGGAATGTCTCCAGCCTCTGCAGAGGAGGCAAGCTGGACCCTGGCTTAGGTTCAGTCACGGGCTGATGAATCAGTTCCAGTTGCACCTAATGAAACACTAACAGAAGAGCATGGCCTCTCAAACTCGGCTGTGCACTCCTTGCTCACAGGGACGTGCCAGCAGGATGGAGTGTCTTGATTTCAAGAGGCTGAACACACAAGCGCCCTGTTTGGGATATGCTCAGGCCCCTCACTGTGAGCAGCTTCATTCCACTGCACTTGGCTTAGACCCTTCATAATAAAACCGATAGCACAAGCGCACTTGCCTTCCTGCGTCCAGTGAATTATCCTAGTGAATTATTGAACCCAAGGTGTTATGGGAAGCAGAGAACTTATAACAATTTAGTCAAAGGTGCCGGTGGCCTGGCAAGTGTTGCGCTTGCCACTGGCATTTTGGAAGTGAGGGCAACTGTGTTGGGGACCATGGCCTTCAGCCAGACTCAACCATGGAGTCTCTGTTGTCAGAGTGTGTCGGAGCTGCATTGCAGTGTTCTGAGAATAAAGCACCTCGGTATCTTAGAGACTCTGTGTACACACACACACACACACACACACACGTTAAGAGAACACCGCAGCGCTTGATAAGACATCAAGACTTGTTTCCCTAACCCCATTTCCTTGGTGACAACAGCCAGCTTTACTCTGGTCTTACATGCAGTCTTGGCCCATCTGCTGTAGACCACAAGGCTTTCCCGTCAACAGACAGACCTGTGATACATCCAGGCTACCACTTTTGGGGTGCCCTCTGTTTCAACTCCCTGGTATCACCACAGGGCTGTAGGGACCCACATGTGCTGGCCTTTCTTTGTTAGCAGAGATTCCTGAATACTGATGTCGAGACTTTGCTCCATGGACATAAAGGAATACCCTAAGAGAGGGAGTTCCATTGGCCAGGCATTGGCTTTGTTAGGATTCATATTACATTTCATAAGTACAGTGTCAAATCCATCATGCCTTTTCTTTGGACACCCCTGTTTGGATATTTTAGCCGTGATCCTCTATGTTTATTTCTGTCTATTTTGTTTTGCTTTCTCCTTCCTGGCTTAAAATAGAAAAGATATCCCCTCATGGGCCTGCTAGCCATTACATTTTAGCCATGCTCAGACTAGGCCTGTCTAGCAAACCTTCTTAGGTCACCGGCTCCTAGAAAGTTGGCTTCTCTAAGCATGCCGTGGCACCTCTGGACGGTGGGTTTCTAAGAAAAGAAAAGAAAACTGTCATTATTTAGAGGGAGCATTCCTACAAGAAACAGGAATGAACCGAACAGGCCTTGGGGTTGTAAGGTCTCCTAGAATACCCACAGTGACTTAGAATGTGTTTAACTTGCTCTGCCTCAGGGCACTTTGTGTTCCGCCACCAGCCACCAGTGCAGGCTTGCTCATTAGAGGGTTAATGGTGGAGATAGTCCAGCCAAATAACTGACACCAGCTGTCCCCCACCCTTAGTGAATGTGAGGCTGTCAACAGCTCTCCCCTAACTTGGTGAAGGTGAAGGTGACAGGAGCTTCCCCTACCCTTGGAGAGAGGTGAGGGTAGGGTGTGAGCCTTGGTTTCTAAAAGAGTTAGAACAGATGATCAGAACTGACTAAGAGCCCCAGAGTTGGGTGCCCTCTTCCCCATGATACATCCAAATGCTTGCCCTTCTATGGACCACAGACTTCAAGGTGCACCATTCAAGGTACAAGTATGTGTTACAGCCCCATGAGAGATCTAGGGGAGAGAAAACCCTCATCATTGAAGTAAAAGATCTTAGGATACATCCCAGTATCTTATTTTTTTTAATTTTTATTTTATATTAATCACAGGTTATGTACTTTGTATCCCAGTTGTAGCCCCCTCCCGCATTCCCTCCCTATCCCTCCCATCCCTCCCTCCCTCATCTCTTCCTTGCCCCTTTCCAAGTCCACTGATAGGGGAGGTCCTCCTCCC
>CM053759.1:9983459-10027864 GCA_028658305.1 Pachyuromys duprasi | reverse complement strand
CATTTGCCTGCAAATTTCATGATTTCCTCATTTTTAATTGCTGAGTAGTATTCCATTGTGTAAAAGTACCACAATTTCTGTATCCATTCCTCAACTGAGGGACATCTGGGTTGTTTCCAGGTTCTCGCTGTTATGAATAAAGCAGCTACAAACATAGTTGAGCAAATGTATCTTACTTATTTTTATATTTAATGTGTGTGTGTCTGTGTGTGTTGGGCAGGGGTGTGCTTGCACTTACCTATCATGTCCCGTAAGCCCCTGCCTTCCAGGGAGACAGGATTCTTCTGTGGGTGCTGGGATTTGAACTCACATCCTCGTACTTTCCCAGTAAGCATGGTACCCATGGTGCTCTCTCTCTCTGTCTCTTTGATAATGTGATTTTAAGTAACCTCAAATGTAAGTAACCAGCCTGCCAGTTCCGAGTAAGAAGGACCCGGGAATGCCTGTTTGCAGAGCTGTTGTTGTGGTCTGTCAGTAGGAAGATGGAGAATCAGAGCCATGGGGTCAGTGAAGGCCTTGTCTAAAGTATCTTTGACTGTTGACCCTATTTAGATGAAATAGCTGCTAGGTCTGAGGGCCAAACCAGACCTTACTTAGATATATTCCTGTGACAGAGCTCCGTGTCCCCAAATCCACAGTGTGCACTTCATAACTGGGTGCTGAACTGAGCCCAGGACCTCCTGGCTTGTTCCCTGACTTCTTTCAGTCTATGTGTCCCTCATAAGCATTCTTCCTCACAACCCATTGCCAATGAAGAATTTCCAAAGATGAGGGGCATGGGAGAGGAGGGAAGGGATTAGAGGTCACCAAGTGTGACAGATCTAGGTGTCAACCTCTCCAGAGGACCCATTTGTCAAATAAGGTCTGACACTGGCTCTTTGCCTCAGCCTGGGACCAGCAGGATTCACCTGCCCCACATCTGTTTGCATGAGTTGCAGCCTGTGACGCCATCCAGGCCAGTCTCCCTAGTGTCCTCAGAACATTCTGGCATCCATACATTGCTATGGTTTCGTCTAATGTTTCCACATCCTCATCCCTTCTTTTCTCTTCAGTTAGATTTATCTTTGGGGACTATTTTTAATCTCCCAAATCCCTAGCATAATGCAGAACAACACATCGTTAATGGCGCTTTCTGGCGCGTTCTGATGTTCATTTCATTTCATCCAAAAATATTTAACGAGCAGTTGCTATTCAGAGAAGATGGTACAGAGTGAACACTTAGAATAACTCATTTGGTAGTAGTTCATTTAATTATTGCATCAACGCTGTTGCCCATTGATGCTCTACTTTACCCAGAAGGAAACTGGATCTGAAGACAACAACCTTTCCGAGCCTATACCGAAGAGGTACGGGGCAGCCTGCCACAGCACACCGAGCATTCATGCTCCGCCTCCTCTGAGACTAATAACAGCCTGGTCTTCCTGGGCAACACGGTTTAGTAATACTGAAAAACAAACGATGACCTCAATAATTTCAGATGTTCTGAAGACAATAAGATGCCGTGATATATGCAGTTGAAGAGTTAGTTGAGAGAAGAATCAGAAATGTCAGGAAAGAGCCCCTTTTGAGGACCACATTTGCTGAGCCCTGTGTCAACTGCGTGGGTCGCAGGGGAAACCAGCATCCTCATGCTGGCTGCTCTGCTATGGTTAGGGTATGGCAGACTATGGCTCTCAAGTCTCTATTTGTTGGAAATGTCTTCCCCAACATGTGAAAATGGTACCTCATAAGAGGTCAGCTTGGGGCACTCCTTATGCTCTTAGAAGTGCATAAGGCTGGTTTTGTGGAATCCTGAGGAGTTATAAAAAAATAAAGGAAAAAGTGGCAAGCTGAGCCCCTCTCCTACCCTGGTTTTCCGTCCCCCTTATTTATTATCCACCTGTGATGTCACCTGTCATAGTGTGACAAAGCCAAGGTCACCTTCACTAGAGGTAGTACTGTACTGTTTAGAATTGTAGTCTCTGAAACGGGAAACTAAACAAATGTCTTTTATTTATACTTAGCTTCATTTACTTTGTTACGGGAACAGAAAGCAGACTTGTCCGCTGTACAGAAATAGTTCTGTGAAGGGTTCTTCCACCCCTCAGATATTTCCTTGGCTGACAGGAGCAGGATGTTCTAACACTTAACACAATTTAGACACCATATCCTTGTAAATAGTATCAGGTCCCACAGTTCAAAGGCTCAAATGCACGCACAAGAACTCCCCAACTCCTGGTACCAGTTGCAAGTCCCAGGGTGTAGCTTGCACTTCTGACCAACTAGCTGTAAATGAAAGCTCTCACAACTCATTCCCCGGATTTGATTACATTGCCATGGCAGCTCACAGAAACCAGGGAAACATTTAATGACCTTGCTTATTATAAAGAATATTATAAAGAATAAACAAAAGCAGGCAGACAGCAGATATGTGTAAGGCAAAGTGTGGGAAAGGACATGCTGTTCTTGTGTCTATCCAGGCACGACACCCATCCACTCACTTCCACATTGCCCAGCCATCTGGAAGCTCTAAAAACCTTGTTCTTTTGAGTTTTTATAGAGGTCTCATTAAGTAGGGATGATTGATTACATTTTTGGCTATAAGAGTGCAATTCAATTTCATCTTCATCTTTACAGCAAAATTGAGGGCTGGAGCAGAAATTCCCTGGCCTCTAACCCTGCTTTGTATTTCTGGTACCACTTCCATCTGGAAGGTGGCAAGGGCTCCCAGACCACCAAGCACTTCATTAGCATAGAAGTAGTCACTCTTCTCGCTTTGGAGATTGCCAGGGTTGTAGGAGCCTGGGTACCAGGAGTTAGACAGAGTTGGGGTGTGTATTGCTTAGTGTCACAGTATCACATTGAGGGAATCCTGAAAGAGTGACCAGAAAATAAGACTGAGAGCCCTGGAAAAGTTAGATCATGCAGGCCTCACGACTCACCAACTGACTTTGTTTTTGCTGTGGCCTATGCCTGGTTTGTGTTGTAGTGAGGCCTCATTAAGCTTAAGGAGTGAATGATCAGGGCAAAGAAACTTAAGGATTACCCGTGGGCTCGATTCCATAGAGATGGGTAATAAACGGCGTAAGCCAGAACCCATCGTCCCTTCAGGGTGGGAGGAAAGGCTGCTCTGTGGGTCCCTGCCCCCAGGAGGCTTCCACACTGTGTTGGGCATGGCATCATATGCCTGTGCGCAGTGTGTACAAGATCAGCTCTCAGTTCTTCACACCCCAGGCCACAGCGACTACTACTTGGATGGTTCTCCTGTAACCTTGAGCTCATGTTGATAATATATGATGCCAGCTCAGCCCCTCAGACTCAGGAAGACTGTTTTGGTTGGACTTTAAGGTGCTACAGAGCAGATGGGGACATCCCAGCTTTTGACCCAACACCATAGCCTGGCACTACAATGCCGCCCCCCCCCCACCACCACCAGAGGTTTCTCATAGTGTGGATGGAGACCCAGGCCTGGTTTCAGTTTGACTTTGCCGAGCTCAGCCATTGTGGGTGATCTGACTAAGGCGTGTGGCTGCAGAGAACAGCTCCAGCCTTCTCTTTCTGGCAGTTGATGGTTAACTATTGCCAAATATAGAGTTTAGCTCTGGCTTAAGGCGGCTGTTGCTATACTTTGTGTGGACTGAAAACATTGGCTCCAGAAAGCATTCCAAATTGTGATAGGAGCAACTGAGTCTTTCCCTTGTCACTTCCTGAATTCCCCTAGCTAAAACCCTTTGACCATCAGATCGCTCTAAAATCCATGGTTGTAAAAGCCACTGTTTGAATGTGGGATTTTCTTTAAAACAAGTTTGAGTGGCTTATGCATTTGACTGATCAGTTTCATACTTCGCTGTAGCCGTGAGTCCCAACCCACGCCTCACGAATTAACCTGGTCTTGTGTCCTGCTTTTCCTCCCCTCTTCTCATCCTATATTATTTTCGATGACTTTCTCTGAATGTAATTTCCAGTGGAAATGTTTCACGGTAGAAGAATGTAGTCCCTTGAGGCTTGCTCTTGACATTTCTAGGGATTTATTTAATTGGACTTTGCTTAAATCCCACTGGGAAACATATTTTCACTGTGAAGTTGTAATGTGTTTAATTTGGGGTCTGAGATAAATGTGGTCCTGTGGGGGAGGGGGGCACATGGGTGGTAAAGCCAGTTTTTCTTTTGTGCCAGGCTGGTTTAATGAGTAGCCGTGTTTGTTTGTTTAGCAATGCTTGATTATTTAAGCTTCTTCTGTCCTGAAAAGTAAAGAATATTTGTTCCCTCTTGAGAATTAAATGGAGAATGGAGTAGAGTGTGCGGCATGGCTCTTGGGGGGAAATATGGCTTTGTTTTATAGCACCATCTCACTGACATTCCCCTTCAGCCTTGCAATGCCACCTCAGTGTGCTCCCCTTCCCCTCATGATTAACTGAGAAGGTGGAGCTTTGACACCGTACAGAATGCTCTCCCAAACACGTAAAAAGTCTTTAGTGAGGACAGTTCTTGGATGGGCTTAAGCCATGGCTGGTCCGTGATGAGGCTGAGGGGTACCTTTGAGAAAGGATATCTTCTGTGAATGCTGCCAGCTCATAGGAGTAAAGTTCTAGAAGGTTCTATGACCTTGCTTCTCTTCCCAGCCCAGTCCCTGTTGAGCTTATTACCTGCCACTGTGCCCCACTATGCTCTACTACTTCTCAACAGTACAGATAAATATCCTGGCATTTGAACTTTGAGCACTTGCTCAAAGCACATCCAAAGCACAGCACGTGATGATAACAAAACACCCTGGGCTGGGTCACTTAAGCAACAGGAATTAGTCCTCCCACAGCTCAAGAGGCCAAAAGTGTAAGACATCAAGTTTGGAGAAGCCAGAACCTGACTGCCCTTCTCATACCTGTTCCTTCACCCAACTTGTTCTGTTGTTGTTGTTGTTGTGTATGTGGATGGCAGTTGTGCACATGTCACAGTGTATTGTAAAGGTTCTGAGTGAGGGACAGGGGTGGAACAGGAGTCAGAGGCCAGTGGCAGGTGGATGGGAAGAAGCCTGGGGCTGCTCCCTCTTAGAATCACACTGATTTGTGCAAAGCCTAAGCCAGTTCCTGGCACAGGGACTCAGAGATCTTACAGTTTGAATCCGGTTCACATAAAAGTCATAAGCGTGTGAAAGCAGGCCCAAAGCGCTTTAATTGCTGTCGTTGTGGAAAGTTACATGACTGTCATCAGCTGTTGCTTCTGGCACTGTTTTCTGCACTAATGTAAATAGATGAGGTAACAGGTTTAAAGAGGCAGGCTGTATTTACATACTTGTGAAGTAGCCCCAAACAATCTGCTCATGTTATTCAAACACACACAAATGAAATGTGTGGCTTCCTGAATGCAGGTTACTCATTAAAGCCCAAAAGTCATAGGGAATGAAGAGGAGCAGAAGAGTGCCTCCCTTCATGGGGTTTTGACCTGAGACTGCCTTTTTGCTGAGGACTGGTTCTCCTTAGCAGGCTGGAGTTTAATCCTAGGCAATTTTCTCTAGCAGTTCTGCAAAGCGTGTACTTGGAAGCACCCTGGACTGCTTCAGAGCTGTAAGAGTGAGGTGGTAGAGCAGAAAGGAATCCTGAAAATTCTGTTAAAACATTCCTGGGTCAGCATGTCTTGGAAGGCTTCCAAAGAAAGCTAGATTTTCAATTTTTATAAATCATAGGGTTCTTCTGATTCAGTTCCATTTTTTACAGGTAAATATTTAGAGAAATTTTTGGGGGGGGAGGGGTGTTTTGTGTACATCCAGCTGTGTGTGTGTGTGTGTGTGTGTGTGCACATGTGGAGATAAAATGTTGACATTTTGTACATTTTGTGGTCTCCTCAATCACTCTCAACCCTATTATTTGAGACAGGGTGCCTTGCTGAACCCAAGGCTCACCAATTTAGCTAGGTTTGTTGGCCAAGCAACTCTGGGGACCCTCCCATCTGCCTCCCCATTTCTGGGATTTGTGCCATCCAGCCATGCTTCTTATGTAGGTTCTAGGGATCTAAACTTAGTTCCTCATGCTCACGAAGCAAGGACTTTTCACTAACTGAACCATCACTCAGCACCCTAGGCCTGACTTTTAAAAGCGTATTCCTATTGAGGTTACTATAAAGATGTTATCAAAAGGAACACATGAAACACCCTGAACAAAATGTAAGCAGTGAGTCCCCCAACTGCTGACAGATGGGTATGTAGAACCACGAATTTTAAAAGAAGCCTCTTGCTAAGGACACAGGATATCTGGAAGGAGCAGTTGCTGCATTCATAGTTCAGTAAAGTTTCTTTCCAGATGACTAGGGTTGTTTTGTTTTGTTTTGCTTAAACACAGGCCAACAACTGAGGCAGAGGAGTGGCAGGCACTCAGAGGGAAGCAGAAATAACCAGGATGAAAAGACTGTGCAGTGGTGCCTAGTTTCTGTACGTGTCTATGGTCTGCCATATTCTTTTGTCCAACATAAAATCCAAAAGAAAGATTCCATGAATTCCAAAGTCACACAAATTCTGGTATAGATTTACCAGAATTTTTTTCTTTCTTCTTTCAAAAATGTTATGAAATCCAACTGAGCGAGATTAACTGACATGAAGATCAAAAGTGAGCTTTAGACTGAGGTAAGAAGACAATTTGTGAGGAGCTTGGCTTTTCTTTCTGAAACAGGATTTTATGTGCCCAGTCTGGCCTTGAACATCCTATATGGCTGGGCTGGCTGTGAACTCTTGATCCTCCTACATTTAGGCTCCCCACCGGTGTGTGTCACCATACCTAGACATTCATGGCATTTTTGAAGTAATCTCTACTTAGAATTTGTCACTAAAGTAAACAGCAGGGAAAGACACCTACTTTATGCTTTAGTGTTCATGAATAATTTTCATAAGATCAAACCATAGCTCCCTATTTTTCCTACAGCTCCTGTTTCATGTCCCCTGGAGGAGATAGGTAGAGCCTATGTAAGGGGACTTTAGAGTTCTTCTCCCCTAAGAACCTAGCTTCCACCAAAGCTCTTAATCTGTAAATGTAAACATAAAGAGGAAAATTCAAAAACAGAATATTCTAGTTTTAGTTCAAAGTTATATACGGGCATACATCTGGCTCCTGAAACTTTTAGAGAGTAGCTCTGAGAAAAGTTGTGAGGCCCAACTATTGAGGATCCAGGGATAAGCACTATATAAATATTTTGTATATGAAAATAGTATATTTTTATTTACCTTTTCTGTAGACCACCATTTCCTTAATGAACTGAGTTGCTCACAGAAGTTTCATTGTTGGTGTGTGCCTGCATATGTGTGTGTGTGCGCGCACACGCGTATGTGTATGTATGAAGTTTTGTTTCATAATTCCATGTGTTTGTTTGTGACAGTCTTATGTGATCCAGGCTGACCTTGAACTCACTTTGTAGCAGAGAATAACTTTGAACTTCTGATCCTCTGCCTCCACCTTTTCAAGTGCTAGGATTACAAGTGTATGCCACTATACCCAGTTTGTATGGTGTTGGGTATTGAACTCAGGGCTGTGTGTATACTAGGTAAGCCCTCTACCAATTGAGCCATATCATCAGCCCATATTATAACTTTATTTCTATAGTTTCTAAGACCACATATTATATTCTTCCATATCATTTCTATAAATACACACATACTTTTTCCATATATTCTAAACAAGTTTCTCAGGAATGCATTTTTTTTATTTTTATTTTTTTGCTGCTAGACAATCCCATCTGTCTTTTTCCCTCCTCTGAAACACTCTGACACAAAGGTTTGTGAGCAGAGAGGTTTCCAGGGAAGATGCAGCCCCTCTTTTTGCTTTTCAACTGGTTTTAAAGTTTGATGCCTTCTTGATGATGTCTTTTCACACTCTGTGCATTTCATAGTGAAGGCAGTCCATACTGTTTTGAAGAAGCCATCAAATGGTACATGTGTAAGAATATTCTTTGCCCAGTCCTCACCCATAAAACCCCTGGACTCAGCACCCTTGCCCCTCCTTTCCTGTTTCTTTTTGCCTTTGTTTAATTCCCCGTGTCCCAGGAGCCTAGCACCTTAGCTTTCCACAGGCTAGTATCCTAAGATAATTTAACTGCTGGCTTGTGGTATTGAACTTGGAATCACTGGTGTGTCAGTTAGCCATTCTCATCTATGGAGTACGTGGATAACTTCATAGAAAATGAAAAGTAGAGATCTTTTGATGTCTGTATTTGGTGATCCTTATAGTTCTCATATTAAGGTGGGTGGGAAATGCTCTGCCCCCCATCTGTGGTCATTTCTGCTTTAGACACTTGATATCAGCTATGCTTTAATCTTTCATCTTAGCTTGGTGCCTACAGAACCTTAGGAGACTGTGCTGGTTTATCGTTTCCACTGGAGGCCCACAAAACAATACTTATTATATGCCAATAATTCTTTCATCTGTAAGATAGATTATGTGGAACTGTATCTGTGCTGAGCTCTGTGGGATGGATATGCCCAAATTACTGTTGTGGGAACTGAGATGGAGGTGTACTAAATAGCCCTCTGGAAGTAATGCAGATGGTGAGGGCTAGGATCAGACTTGCTCCACCCAGCCCCCGATCTTTCACCACAACCAATGTCCTGCTTGGGAACACAGTAAGAAAAGCAAGGCACTCACCAGGAGTCATCAGCACACAGTGGGAGTGCCATTTTGGAGGACACCCCCACCCTTCTGTAGACACTGAATCTATTTGCTGACAGTGTTCTCCTTAAATTTCTGGCTAAGGTTTGCTTTGGGGCGTAGCATGAAGCCTGTGTATGGAAGGGCTGTCCTCTGTAGAACATGGACATCTCCTGCTCCTGGATTCAGCACGTGGTTGTTGGGTCTTTAGCCCTGCAGCCAGAAAATCCCATCACAGAAGGCACCTCGGCAGCTAACAAGGGCCAGGAGCAGAAGTGTGGCTGCAGAAGAGGGTTTTCCCACCAAAGTGAGAGTCTATCTCCTTTCGGGGCTGCTGCTGAACTCACCTGCTCAGGGCAGGTGGCATCCAGACATATTTTTTTGTTTTGAGGTGCTGAGTATTTTGTAATTGGCACTCAAACTCATGTGCTCAAAGCCAAGGTTTTGAGAAAAGTTTGAAATGGTTTGTTCTCCCCACCATTGCACGTATCTCAAAAATGTTTGCGTTGAAAACCTCAAGTTGTTTGTGAGCAGGAAGCCTACCCAGTTTACAGTGTGGGGATGGTGAGGAGAAGGGTAAGAGCTGTGTGCCTTATAAAACCCAGTTCCTGGCAGAAACAGGAATCCCAAATCTTCACTGGGAAAGCTAATCCAGGTAAAAGAAAATCAGATCTGTTGTTTAGGAATAGGAACTGCTATTTACTTTAAGAAAGAATTATGCTGTTCAGATCTCAATTCTTCAGATAAATTGGCTCCTAGTTACTTCCTAAAAAAATTTAAAGCTGGGCCTGATGGTGCAATACTCAGGGTGGAGCCTGAGGCAAGAGGATTGTCATGAGTCTGAGGCCACCTTGGTCTATATAGTACCATGCCAGCCAGATCTGCAAAGAAATATCCTTTTCAAACAAACAAACAAATGCATGTTAAGATGTGAAAATTCTAGCATGTCACTTGTCAGTTTTTGCATGACATAGTCTTTTATTTCTAGCTATGAATAAATTGCTCATCATGTACCCAATATGGTTTCAATGAACTTTATATTTAATTTACATTGTTCTTACAATAGTATTGAGAAGGCACTTCTCTTAATTATCTTTGGTGGGGGGAAACTGAGGAAGAGACAGGTGTGAAATCTACCTAGGGTCTATCTCATGGCAAGTGTTAATTAGGGTAGGCACAGCCTCCAGTAGCTTCACTATCACGAGATGGAGTGGGACCATGGTGATGATGTGGACGTATGGAACAACTACATGATGTATCTCTAAACCTTCACATAGGTGTCCTCTACCTCAGCCGTATGGATCGGCTATGTTATGCTTGATTTACAGTAAACTGAGCCTTCTTAAGGGAAAGGGATTCACACAAGTTCCTAGGTCTATGTGTATCCAACCACCACACTTCCTCCACTCTGATGATTTGTTAGTGATGCTTTTATTCTTGCGGGGTGTGTGTGTGTGTGTATGTGTGTGTGTGTGTACGTGTGCATGTGTGTGTTGGCCAATCTGGTTAGCCACTGAGGTACAAGGGAAACTCCCTGTCTCTTCCTCTGCAGTGCAGAGATTATAGACAGGTACTGTTGCCCCTTGCTTTCACAGGGACCCTGGGGATGCAGGCCCTTTCCTGACTGAGCCATCTTCCCAGCCCCTTCGAGTATTCTTATACAGTCATGAAAAGCAAAAGCCCCTCATTAAGCAATCTTTTGATGGAGTCAGAGGGGTCAAAAATGACCTCATTAGCCCTGCTCTTCCCTTCTGCTGCTGCTACCCCCCCCCTTCATCCCTAAGAGGTACACACAACCTCCACGAAGAGTTCTCTGGGACACCCCTGTGAGACCCTCCTATTTCGTGCTGCTTTAGAGACCATCCAGGACTCTCCACTTCAGCACGTCAGTGCACATCACCGTTGTGTGAGGGCAGGCGCCTGGCCTGAGCAGACTTAGCTGGAGGTTCTGCTCTTTATTCAGACCCTCAGTGAGAGCTTCCTTTTCAGACCTTCCGCTGAGGTATTTGAATCACATAAGGCCTTCCCCCGCTTCTCCCCCTACAGAGAGTACACAAGTGTCTTTCCCACATGGCTCAGACATAACAGCACACATCCTTTCGCAGAGGCACACAGCACCCTGCGGTAGAAGCCTTCTGTGTGTCAGTGTCAGACTCCCTCTGATCCACCCCTCCCCCATGTTTTTCCCCCATTAGGCAAATGGAAGGCCCCTTGCCACCTGTTAGCATTACATCATTGGCTCCCCAGAACACAGTTGTACCCAAGGCCTTAAACAAAGTAGTTCTTCTTGTATTGTTTGCATTCAAAGAGCTGATATCATGCCAGCTGATGTCATTGTGTGTCTTTGTGTGACTGCTATGGCAACTGGGCAGGTGGGGAGCCTCCGGCTGATGTCACTGGGAAAGTCGGGGGGGGGGGCGTCAGAGACTAAAATTTGAAAAGCTCTATGTTGTTTTATTTTGTGTGTGGGGGGGAGGTTTTGGCACGCTTTTATTTTTATTTTTTTCTAACTAGCTGCTTTTAAGACAAATTCCAGCTTGAATATACTAAATAAGAACCAACAATCCTCTCTTTCCTCCACCTCCCAACCTCTTTCCTTTTGAGTTCAGTTTCCCAGTCCTTCCTTGAAACTTATATGAGGGGGGAAAAAAGCTTTCAAGTGCCTTTTTCTGAAGAAAAAAGTGAATTAGGTGCCCCTGGCCTGATCAGCGTGAAGCTGTTTATGGGGGCGAGGGGGGGGCTTTGTGGGGCCCAGTAGATTTCAACACAGTGTCCTATGTGGAGTCTGGGACACGGCAGTGGGTAGTTTTACCCTCTACTTTCTAAGCATTCGGTGGTGAGGCTTTTCTGGCATCCTGCGTTTTTCTTTATGGCTGGAAGGCTCCCTTGGGCTAGCCACCCAGGTAGAACAATCTCACAACAAAAGGCAGCAGCAGGGGCAGAGCTAATCAGAGCAGTGAATGCAAAGGGATTCATGTGCTTATGTCTTATGTGCTCTCCTAAAAACATGTTTATTTTCTTTACCTTTCTTCTTTTTGACCTGTAGTCTGGGCACAGGACGGCTCTCCTGAGTTTACTATGAATTGTTACCGTTTCCTACTCAGAGTACAACTTGCCTCTCACCCAGCTGGCTGTGTGCATAGGCTAGGGACACACTCTGTTCAGGTTACTTGCAAGAGGTCAAAGATGAGACCTGAGGTGAGGAAGAATGTGGTGTCAGTTCAGAAGCTGGTGGACAGATGGGCTTTCTGTCCGTCTGTTAGCAGAGCCATATTTGGATCAGGCTTTGTGCTTTCAGCCTGATGTCCGGGACTATCAAGACCTATGTGACCAGAAAGACACTACTTCCAGGAACTTCCCAGTCTCACCTTTTCCCAGAAGGCCCCACACATCCCAACTGCTCTACTGGGGTTCACACTCATTTGGTGACCCCCCTCCCCAGGTTTCTTAATGTCTCACTCATCTATGTTGTAGAATTTGAGCGCCAAAATCCTTCAGGTTTGTGCATGTGTACTATGTATAACGTAAAGAAGGCAGAGTCGAGAGACAAACTCTGATCCATAAATTTCTTTGTTCTATTTCTGTGTTAGACTTTAGGCTTTTTAAATAATGTTTTGAATGAGCTGCTTTTCTTTTAACATCAAACAAACATTTTCCTTGGTTTTATGTGTAGTTATTCTTTTAATGGCTACATAATATTCCATGGTGAGTTTACTAACTTTATTAAGTTTTGATTTTGGTATTTACTTAGCTTTTTTTTTTTTTAACTTCTTTTTCTTCTTCTTTTTTGTGTATATGCTCACACTGTTTGTGTGTGTGTAAGTGTGTGAGTGTGGAAGGGAGGACAATTTTGGGGAGCCAGTTCTCTGCTTTCACCATTAAGCAGCCGCCGTCGAATGAACACCTTGTGTATCTAACTGCACACACCTGTGCCTGAGTGCTTTCCAGAAGTGACTGTACTTCCACAAGGCCATGTTTGCCTGGTGGGAAAACAGGTGCAGCTTAAACCTTTGAAGCATGTCAGGCTCAAGTGTTGGAGTTAGAGCAGAGCCCCCAGCTCCGAGTGTGCATTAGCAGATCCATCAGCAGTCACCATTAGTGGGTTAGTGAACTCGCAATCTGCTAAAAGCTAAGTACAGGAAGATGAGCCACACTCTCTGCTGCTGCTCTTCAGAAAGCCAAGATCTACAAATGTCAAGGACCTTGTGGAAAAAGTCATTTTGTAGATCCTGAGTTGCTCTTCCAGCCATGAGTTCCCTTACGTAGCTTCCCTCTTCTGTTTCTACCTTTGGGCAACCATAGAATAACATGAATAACATGTCCATGGGGGTGGGGTGGCGTGCCGAATGCGTTATGTCTGTGCTTATTCCCTTCTCAGCCGCACACTCAGAGACACACTACACTGAGACCCACAGAGACAAATGAGCTTGTGCAACTCAGCGAGCTGCTCAGCAGTGCTAGCAGGCTAATAGCTAGTGTGGCCTGGCTTTTTCACAGCTCCTGCTTGTCACTGCTCTGCTTCAGGGGAGTGGGCTTGGCCTTCCATAAAGTAAGTTATAAGGGGCATAGGGCATGTGAGCACAATCTTAGGGTACAAAAGAAGTCCTCTGTAGGACGGTGCCATCCCTGCATTTCTCAGCTCCCAAAGTACAAGGTTATATATAGGCCAGGGGCCATACATCTGTTAAAGGCAAATCAAATTTTCAGTTAATGAAATTACTGGGCGCCGTGTGGGCCGTGTTCCCAAGCACCTTGGCCCAGTTTGTGCACTAAGGAGCTCAGTGCCCTCTGAAGCTGGCTCTGGGTGTCCAAAATAGACTTCTGGTTTTTGTTTTTATTTTAGAAATGACCATAACCACAGTAGCCCTCATTTCTATGGGGAAGCTGGCATTTTCTGTCGGCCTTGTCATCTTGCTTTACACGTGCTCTCTGTGTTTTCCTTCCAGGGGGACTCAGTAGTTTTAAACAGAACCATGAAAACCTCTGTGACAACTCCCTCCAGCTCCAAGAGTGCCGGGAGGTGGGGGGCGGAGCATCTGCGGCCTCAAGCATGCTACCTCAGTCTGTCCCCACCACCCCTGACATCGAGAACGCGGAGCTGACGCCCATCCTGCCCTTCCTGTTCCTTGGCAATGAGCAGGATGCTCAGGACCTAGACACCATGCAGAGGCTTAACATCGGCTACGTCATCAACGTGACCACGCACCTTCCCCTGTACCACTATGAGAAAGGCCTCTTCAACTATAAGAGGCTGCCAGCCACTGACAGCAACAAGCAGAACCTGCGGCAGTACTTTGAAGAGGCGTTTGAATTCATTGGTAACTATCTTCCAGGGTGTCCGGGGAGTGCCTTCTCTGTTCTGAGGGAAGCCCCATCTCAAAGAAGGTAGTAGGCAAGAAAACACACTGACCACCACACGTGTGCTATGGCATGCCTATACCTGTACACACACACACACACACACACACACACACACACACACAAAGACTGGAGAGAGACAGAGAGAGAGAGAAAGAGAATAAAGAGAAAAACAAAGGGGCTATTCTTGATTCCTAGCCAGGACCTTTTATCCAACACAGGCGTTGTTTACCATGCCCCGTTAATTAGTTCCTAACACTGGGTACAAAGATGCCCTGGGTTCTTTATTCATAAAACCCCAGCCAAGGCTGAGTCCTGAGCAAGGAATGCTTGCCACCAGGTCGATGAGGAAGTGCCTGGTTGATAGAGGTTGTTATAAAGGAAAGTCCACCTGACTTAATTCCAGGTGGAGGGAGTTGGGAAATTGTTTTCCATTTAGCAGGTAGCATGGGACAGGCTTGTTGTATGAGATCGCAGCCACAGAGCTCCGCGGCGCTCACATTCCTTCTGGATTATTCAGGCTTACCTCCCCTTTTAGAAGAAAAACAAAACTAATAACAAGCAACATTTGGCCCAAAGAACAATCCGGGATCACGTGTGTGGGCATGATTTTGTTCTCCTTGTCCTGTGATTGGATACACTGAAATTTTATAGCGTAGCTTCAGGAGGAACGCAGCAGGGTTCACAGCCTAATAACATTTGCCCAAGTTTAATATAAACGAAGCAATGTCCAGGTTTAGGGTTTAACTGTGCCAATTTAACCCCTGGATTAAATGACTCCATTTCCAAAGTTCCAGAGCCTGGGGGGCTATTGTCGCTTCAATCGGGAAGACAGCAGTCCTCAGGGCCAGAAGACTCACGTAGTCACTTAGTGGGACAGTGGTCAAACCCATGGCAGCCATCACTCATTCTCTTTCCACCACGATTGGTGGTCTTGGTTTGGAGGTCACTTAGTGTGTGCTGAAGAGAAGCTGACAAAGGGAGACTTTCCTGAAGCCTTGTCCTTGGCTCTTAAAGCTTGTCTAGAGGTTGGTGAGAGAGACGTTTCCATCCTGTTTGTCTCTTAGGCAAGCAGCCATTGCGGTGACAAGTGAAGGGACTAGCCTCCTCACCCCCTTCTCCTCTAACTGATCACTAGTCTGGATTCCTCCAGGGATACTTCCTTGGGGATGCATTTTAATCTAGAAATGTCATTACAGTGTTGTCCAGTGTTCACAGGCGTACAAAGCTTTTAATATGAAACATGCGGCTTTCTGTTGCTCTCCATTCTGAGCTGCTTGGGACTCCTGCTTTCCAAGTGATTGCCATGTAGGAAGAGCACTGTGTGAGGATGAGGAGACAGACTCGAGGGAGAGGACCATACAGTAGGTCGGTGTTCTACAAGTCTAACTTTGACAACAGTTGGTACGTCTGGTGAGAAGCAGAGTGGAGGGACTTTCTAGCTGAGCTTTACTCCTTCCCTCCCATGGAGTTTCAGTAAAACTTATGCAATAATGCTAGCTCTTATAGAGAACAATATAGGATAGATAAATATAAGGGGTGTGTATGTGCATGGGTGCGTATGTGAGTATGTGTGTGCACTCATGTGTGCTGTGTGTGTGAGCATGTATGTGTCTAGCATGTGGAAGATACATTGAGAATAGCACTGGTTTTTTTATGAGCCATGTAATCATATAACCTAGAAAGTGGAATTAATATTGTTAAAGAGAAGAATTTTATCATATATGCCCATACGTGTATGTGATGATATAATTTCCATTTCTTCTGTCTTCCTTTTCTTGCTTTTTCTTTCCTTTTCTGTCAGTGGTATAGTTTTAGAGAAGTTAGAAAAGGAACAAGACAGTCAAGAAAGAGAGATCTGGTGACATTTATGGTGAGCTTAGTAGGCTAGTTCTCACGAGTGTGTCCTGTTGTAGGGATAACTTCTGTCTTTTCCATCTCCTGTGACACGTGCTGTTTCTACAGACGGCTTTTCTGGTCCATTTCCTGTTTAAATGTGCAGCGTTAGGGAGCTGGGAAGATGGTTCAGAAGGTGACACGCTCATCACACAAGCTTGAGGGTCGGGCTTGGATCCCCAGAACCTATGTAAAAGCCGTGTAGCTGGAGAGCAGCATGCCTGGAATCCCACGGCACAAGTGACTGAGACGGGACACCCCAGGGCAAGCTGCCTATTCAGACCAGCAGATACAGTGAGCTCTGGGTTCAGCAGGAGATGTGTGACATATAGCATGGAGAGCAATCAGGAAGACACATGACATGACATAAGATGAACTATGGTGTCCATGCCTCAACATGTATGCAAACATGCATCACTACCCACATGCCGCCCCCCCCCACACACACCTCACCTTCAAAACAATGAAGGGTCAGTGAGATGGCTCCGTGGGTCAAAGGTGCTTGCTGCCAAGACTGACAACCTGAGTCCGTTCCCCACCAACTCAAGAGGTACCGGGCTGTCCGTGACCTCTCCCACGCACACTGCAGCCTGCGTATCCCTGGCCCAGCTTTAGAACGTAAGGAAACGCAGACCAGCAGTCCTGATTCCTGCTGTGGCCGGTTCTGTAGCCCTGACCTGAACATGTGTGCCATCCTCCGGTATGCTGTGCTTGAAAGCAGTGGAATCCGTTCTTCCTGTACAAAAGGAAGCACATTAACGTCACTGGGTCCCCTTCTCTGCTCCTGTCCCCTTACCTCCTGTCTGTCTGTCCCACAGAGGAAGCTCATCAGTGTGGGAAGGGCCTTCTCATCCACTGCCAGGCTGGCGTGTCCCGCTCTGCCACCATCGTCATCGCCTACTTGATGAAGCACACGCGGATGACCATGACTGACGCTTACAAATTCGTCAAAGGCAAACGACCAATTATTTCCCCAAACCTCAACTTCATGGGGCAGTTGCTGGAATTCGAGGAAGACTTAAACAATGGCGTGACACCACGGATCCTCACACCAAAGCTGACGGGCATGGAGACGGTCGTGTGACCGCAGGCAGGATGGAAAGGCCATGGCTCAGTTAGGAGAGGAACAGGAAGGAAGGGGGATTCTGGCTTTGTTTTTGTTTTCTGTTTTTCTTTTCTCTACTTACTTATTTTTTAAGTTGGGTTAATGTTTGTGAAAGGAAGCAAACTTGTCTAAACTATTTTTAATAAGAGTGAGAAGACTATATAGAACTTTTGATGCCTTTGAGCGTCACTTCTCTTAAGCTGGTACTGCAGGGAGGTTAAAGAGGTCATTTTTTTAAGCCAACCAATAAAGATATCACAAAACTTGTTTCTCCTCGGTTTTCCTTGTAAGCTATTGTAGAGTTTTGACTGACTAGTCTGTGCAGGCTCATAGACCGGAGATACCACACTTGAGTTACAAAGAACCAAAAGTGAGTGGAGAAGACACTGACTCTAGACCTGGGACTTACCTGGGCAACCATATAGAAAGCAAATCCCACCAACCCATGCCCTGCTGCTCTCACTGGTGTGACAAGAAGGGCGGGCAGCCATGGTGGTGTCAGCTCACCTCCTGCCTTCTCTGCAGAGACAGAGGCTGTTGTGGATTTTGTGTGTTTCATGCTCTGGAAACTTTTTCCCCTTCTCTAGGTTTGAGAGAACTTTTTTTTTTTTTAAATTCTTTAATAGAAAGAAACTGTGCGGTATACTATGTGCCCTTGTTGGCACTTGTGCAATCAAACGGTGTTTGGAGTGTGCGGGTGACTTAGAGCTGGCAGCTGAGTGATGCAGTGGCCCAGCTTGGAGATAGGAATTCAACGATACCAGTGGCTTCCCCTCCCAGCTTTCTCCTCCCCTCCCCTTTGCTCCTCCTTCCCCTCTTCTTTCTTTTTTGATTTGATTCTGGTTACAGTGCCATTAAACCTTGTTACATATGTATATCAGAATGTAAAAAAAAAAAAAAAAGACAAAAATTTATTTAAAAAATATTTTTCGCAAAAAATATCTTTGGTGTGTTTTTGTTGATGATGTAAAATTTATTTTGCTTATATAAATGAGATTCATTTGGGGATATGTCATCCTTTGCACTCGCCCCTCTCATCTGCTTAGGACCATGCCTGTCTTGCCTCTGGAACCGGAGGCATCACATAATTAGAAATAAAACACTGGTTTTTCCGTAGAGATGAGAGCATAAAGCAGGAACAATGTTAAAGATGGATGCTAAAAGTCCCAGCCCTGATGCTATGCTTTCTCTCCCTCCCATCCCCTTTCTGCAAGACAGTGGACTAACGGATTCAAGGGGCTTCCCTCAGACTTGGTAACTAAATCACTGCCAAATTAATTTAGAATACAGTTATCTCCCTGATAACTGTATGTAAATATCAGTGACAGTCTGTCCTGTATGGTTTTCACAGTCCTGCCTCAATTGCTCACTTGACACTTTTTAGGGACATTCGCCCTGTAATAGAAGTTGCAAGATATGCTCTTCCAATTTTTTTCCACAGTCAATAGAACTCAGCTCTTTATGTACACCCTGACTGTGACAATGCTGGACAGTCAACACACAGGCAGTTGGAAGTGGAGTGGGAGAGGAATATAATCTTAGTGTTTTCTACATTTTATTAGACTGCATATCTAGTGGGACTTAGCCGCCAGGAAGCTTTGCAGCTCCCCAAAGATTGCCTGATGTGAGCAAGCGTTAAAGAATTCTGGCGTGTCTGGCTCTATGTGACTACATTTGACATAAATATTTGTGTGAACATTTGCTTACAAATGTTACACCAGAAATATTTTGACATTGATTTCTTTTTTTTTTCAGTTTGTCTGCCAAGAGTCATTTAAATTTTTCTTTCATTAGAAAAATGGAAATTGAACATAACAGGAATTAACTGAGAGCTAGCTGCAATTATTTTAGTCTAATATAGAGTATAAAGTAGGCAAAAAGTAAATCTCTATTTGGCATTTCTGTACTGTCAACAGTTTTTTTTTTTTTTTGCTTTTGTTTTTACTGTCAACTAGAGCACACTGAAAGAGTCCACTTCTGATACACAGTGACTGTCCAGCAGTCTCATTTTTAAATCTAAATGTTTAAATTCTGATGGGGTATAAACTTCTCTCTCCATCTCCCTTTCCTTATTCTGCTTTTCTCTTTGCCTTTTTATCATTTCTTCTGCAAAGGAAGGGAAAGAATCAATAGCTACATAGACATGATTTATGTGTTTGAAAGTTTATGAGCTTAGATGAAGGTCTGCCTTGGGGCAGACAGAAATCCTGCCAACCAGCATACCAAGAATTCTGAGGACGACTCAGGTCTTTTCTCCTAATCTGCTCTGAGTCACTTTGCCTCCGTTTCTTCCTGAGGAATGTTAATCACTTCATGAACATGGTGGATCTGCAGTGCCACTGCCCTGGAAAGCAGACTCCCCAGCATTCTGGGCCATTCACCAGCTGCCTGGAATCTTCAGGATGGAGTTGGGAAGTGATCATGTCCCCTGAGAAAGCACAGTCTCCATCCACCTCATACATCATTCCCAGGGGTGATGGTTCATTCCTAAAACGTATCTGTGATGTAGCTAATGGCATAGAAAGGTAGAGTGGGATTCATTCCCTTCATCTGAACAGAACAACAACTGCAGATCCTCCACATTTACTTTGGTAGCTGACAGATGCTTCTCTGGTCAGTGTGTGCTAATCAGGATGGACAGCTCAGTTCACAGAAGAGTTCCTGCTAGTTACATTTGGACAAAGGTAGGTGGGGTGGAGAGTGAAGAGGAAAGCTGACATGAGAGTGTGCAAAATGGCAGAGGAAAAAATTCTTAGGACTCATTGATCACATGTTTGACAGCAAGTGAGAGATGACTCCTGAATAGCTGGAGATAAGAAACAAGAGAAAATGGGAAAGTACAGTAACAAGAGAAAGAGCGTTAGTGTAGAATGAGATCCAAAGCATGCGCTGAATGTTGAGAGAGACTGACATTGAGAGAGGAGAGAGAGCTGATTTCTCTGGATCTTCTGAAGGGTAAGCCCAGTGAAGCAAACAAAAGATCAGTCTTAACCTTCACTTTATTTGTAAGCTGGCTCTTGGACATGAACTATATAGACATTTGGGGAAATATTTTTAACCTCATATCTCAGATGTAATATCCTCTGGCATATGTTATGAGCAGACACTGGAACAGGGCACAATAGAAAAATATAAGACACTGGTACTCAAAAGGATGAGTAATAAAGTTTTAAGAATCATAGTGCCCCAACTTCACCCATTGGCCCTATGGACTGCAACACTGTCAACAGTTCCTGATTTCAGTCTCTGTAGTAAACTTTATAAATGGTGTGAAATAATTAGGATTGGGTCAGAGGCAGAGACATGGGAGGATTCACTGGCAGAGCATTGTTTCCATGTGACATGGCCTGAAGTCTGTATCAGTAAGGCCATGAGAGAGAAAAACTGGACATGAAATGGGGGAGGAGGTGCAAAGATGAAATTACAAAAGCAAGCTGGGATCCATATCACTTGTTCATCTACTTGTTCTCACTTGATGTGAGAGGCTCAAAGGACCTAGTACCTTTTGCTGAATGGACACTTACAGTATGACTTGAAGAAGGTGAAGGAAGAGACTGAGAGAGCACATAGGAGCTGAAATCATGGCTTCTGCTAAGTCAAGGTGAGTCACAGGATCAAGGCAAATGCACACACTCTATAATTCTTCCAGTTACCCCCTCTTCTGAATTTGAGGGCAGGAGAGAACAAGTTTTGTAAGTGGATCATTAAGGACAGCAGCAAGAGAAGCCTGTCCGATTTCTGTTTTTGGTTCCTGGATTTAGGAATCTTGGATAGGAGAAACAACATATACTGGTTGATGACTCCATCTTTACTGCATCTCTTGGACATTACTCTAGCCCTGTAACATATTTTCTTTCATCTAGTAAAGAGGCAGACTTGCCAGAAGGACTGCTCCACCTTTTTACTGTTTCAGAATGATAGCTAACATGGTGGTACTAATAAGTATTAACCTGTTTCCATACACAATTCACCACAAAGTAAGTTCCTTAGAGGCAAATCATGGAATATCATGGTAGTGGATAAGAGGAATTCTCTGGTGTCCAATTGCTGAATTTGGCAAGGTATTGTAAGTAAGAAAGAAAACCTATATGAAAAGTCAGTTTCTGTGGAATGAGAAGAAACTTGATTTCCAGCATAAATGTGGTTTTGTCATGAGCTGGCTGAGTAATTCCCCCAGGGGGTGGTTTACTAGTTCAGGAAATTCATGTTGGTTCATTTGGAGTTGGTTGGACATGTATTAGTTGCTATAGCCAGTCTAGACTTGGGTGATCATGTCCCTAATTACATACATATACCCATATCGACCACCATGGCTACTTTGATCAGGGGCTCATTGATCAATATAGAAGAGAGAATGACAGAGCTCCTCTTAAGATACTTCTAAGGTTGGGTCTTGGTGGGCAAGGGATAATCTGTCCCCACTAGGGGAAGCTGATCCCTTTGTCCCAAGACTTTCCATTTGGTGTCCCCTGCTACATTTCTTCAAAGACTTTAATAAGCTACTAAAACTCTCAACTACTGCCAATGTAGACTTAGTCTTTGCTACTCTCTCCTTTTAGAAAAAAAAAATCAACAGTGAGTTCAATGGTGGAAATTCTGCCTATAGGAACATTTTTCCTTACCTGTCTTTCTGGACACCATAGAGTAGAGATACAGTAATGAAGTCTTTTCACTCTGGATGACAAGCTATCATACAAAGCTTTCTTTAAACAAGGTCAGTTTGTTTTTCAATGACTAGTCAACAAGAACTTTCCATGACTCTACATATCTAGGTTTCAAGATGTATTGGGATAGAATATGGGTCTGTGGGTTAGTGCTTATTTGTTCACTTATGCTTGATACTGTATGTTCCATCCCCATTGATAATGAAAGGCTGTTATTTATGCTCTATGTATGGTAATGTTGAGCCACAATAGAGACTCCATGGTTCTAGATCTTGCTCAAAATTGACAGCCTTTCATCTCTGTAACAGGATTCTCTCTCCTTGATCTAAAAAGACCCCTTATGTTTCCTACCCTTTAGTAGGAGGAAATCTTTTACCTTGTCCATACTAGCATTCTTAGGTTCACTGTAAGCTCGCTGTTGTAGGTTCACTGGTTGTAGGTCCCTGAATGTGTTAGGGTGTATTTCTCAGCCTTTTCATTGTCAAATAGAAGATAGACACAGTTCATTGGGTAAGAGATGACTCAGGTACCCATGGTCTGTGACAATCCCTGCTGTATCTCAGCAGCGTGAATCAGTTATCTTATCCTGCTCATCAGGCTCAGTTAGTGCTGTCTCCCCTGCATAATATCTGAGGGGATGGACAGACAACTAAGGTCCCTGTATACTGGATTGTGACATAAGGCTATCAAGCTGAAATAGCCCTAAGGTAGGATAATAATGTTAACTACATTATTCATTATGAAGGTGGATTGCTTCTGATGACCTTAAGTAGTGCTCCACAAACATTTTATATAAGGCAATAGTATGTAATTTAGGATTTGAAGGATATAGGATAGCTATCAAAAGTACTCTAGAGTTGTGGTATAATGGCAATCATAGACAACATGTAGAAGAATGGATATAACTGTTCTAAACGCAACTTTATTTTTAAAATACAACCATCTGGAATTAGTCTATTGCTATAATTTGCTAATTACTATTTTTTAAACAAGTATACAGCAACTATAGAGAAATAAGCATTTTCCATTCCGATGGGTCCTTATGGATTGTAAGAGCCATGTTGAGTGGCTCCATTAATTAAACCGTATGTGGAGCAGCATCAGCAATACAAGTCAACAATAGAAAAACATCTTTAAAGTCCTTCTTTCCTTTAAAATTCACTTTTTTTTTGCCCAAAGGACAAATGATTGACATAAAAGGGGGACATGGAAGGAATCTCATCTTTGCATTTTGTTGCTGTCAGTAATTTCTACAATCCTTTAGGAGTTCAGTATATTTCTCGTGTTTATTACCTTAGTAACTTGTGGCTACATAACAAACGATGCCAAAACGTAGTGACTTAAAATAATTCAAGTTGTTGGGTTTGTTCATTAATTTGTTTCAAAGGGGTTGAACAGACAGATCATTACAGGCCATAAACTCACCAGAGGAAGAACTTCTCGGGGCTGGAGAACTTCCTCTCAGAGCTTTGCAAGTGCTACCTTAACTGACTGAGAATTTGGCCAGCATCGTCCACTAAATACCTTGGCTGTTCTAATCAGAGGAGCTTGGGCTTTCTCAAGACATGGTCGCTACTTTCCAAGTGATGGAGATGAAAGTTGCAAGGCTTTCTAAAATCATATAAACACGGATATCACAGATCACTTCTGCAAACTTCTGTTATTAAATAATTCACAAACTCGGGTTTAAAATTCAAGGAGAGGGAAATTGGATTCCACCTCTCAATAGCAAGAAGAGCCAGGAATTTGCAAACATTTTAAATCCACTGTAGCCCACTTTGCACAACCAAATAAGTGTGTAGAAAATAGTTTACAGGAGACAGGGCTGTTGGAATGACAGTAAGTCAGCAATGACATCAGCTTCCTCCAAATATTGCTTCAAGTAGTGTTGTAATTCAAGGCTAAAGTTGAACTGCTTTTTCTCCCCCAAAACCAAGCCCTGAGGATAAGGGTAAAGGTCACAAGGGGAAAGTCACATCTCTGATGATTGCTGCCCTCCTGCTTCTGATGGCATGCCAGCTCTCAGGACCATTCCACTCAGTGTCTTGTCTGACCCAAATCACACTTCAACAGTGTACTAGATTTTTTAAGTTCCTGATCTGAGTAGCATTTGATATTCCATAACTCATGGCCAAATCCCTGGGCATCTTTTCACCCTTTGGCTTGCTATATTTCAAAGGGAAACCTTGATGTACCTGAAGACAAAAACAAAAGAAATGAACAAACAACAAAAAAACACAACAAATATTCTATGGCTCTATTCCATCTCTATTATGTGATTATATTATTATATTATGTGATGCCTAAGGAATTGGGAATCAAAATGCAGGTCTGCCATTGGTTCCTGGACTGGTTCTTCACCATCATTGGGGAATGGCTGACCCCTGTGCCTGTACAACATGAACTTTTAGATATGTCTTCTAAAGGGTGTCTCATTTCTTATTAACCCATTGTGTGACAGTGGACATAACTTCAACCTTTCTTTCTTTCTTTCTTTCTTTCTTTCTTTCTTTCTTTCTTTCTTTCTTTCTTTCTTTCTTTCTTTCTTTTGAATCATATATCAAGGCAGGACTTCTTAAATGAAGTAGTGGACAAAATGATCTAATAAATTGGCAAAAGAGAGTAGAACTGTGGCAGAGATTTAGAGAAAGGGGTAGATAAACAAAACACAATGTAGAACATGAAAGAATTATCCCCGTGAGGATGGGAGCTGTTGCATTTGTCTCTCAAATCTCATTGGTCATTAGATCAAGGTTCCTTGAGTAGATGAGAAGACATCAATCCCCTGTACTTCCAATCATCTTAGAGGGAAGGCACAATGGCCAGAGAAAGTCCTTAGGGAATCAGAATCTACCACTTACAAAACACACTTCATTATTCTAGAAATTGTAAGTGATACAAAAATGGGCTGACCAGGATCATACGGGCTAAAGGCCTTATGGTGGGAGAGTTCCTTGGAGACCTTCACCCATCTGACCTGCTTCCCAGTCCCAGTGAAAATGGATTTGGCAAAGGGGAAGGGGAAGCCTTCTTGTATTGTATAGGAAACCCACCTTGTCTGTTTCCTCTCCAACTCACAGACACTGCTTATTACTAACAGGACTCTGAAATCTTTATTCTTTTATTTCCTCTATCTTTTTCTCTCACCTTTATTTCATTATTGAAAGACGTAAACTTGCTGAAACCCAATCGGCTCCCTCAGAGGCTCTAGTCTCCAGTGTTGGCTTCTTACATTCACACCCCAGGCCTCAGTTTCTTTAGTTTCTTGCTCATCCCACACCTGTACCCTTCATCTGGCTAGTGTGCTCTCAGCAACTTAGATGTGTGTTTGTTGTTACTGAAAGAGGGTAGATGGGGAGATGTACTTAAAGAGAATTCTTCAGAAAAGCTGCTTCTTCGGTTTGGTACTAAAGTAAGACCGAAGTTTTGATCATGAGGCTGCTGAACACACCACAGCCATACATATCAGACTAATGATTACTTTAAGAAATTGTTAAATTATAACTATTTCCTCCTGACTCAAGAGTGTTCAAGAAGTTTCAAAGTGAGGCATGAAAATGTGAGTCAATGATCTTTTCTTCATTATCACATCTACCCTGTGATAGGCAGGGCTTTGCCTTTGGGCAAGTGCCCTCTGAAGTATGCAGGAAGATTAAATTCCACACTTGTTTTCTTATGAGTTCCTCTTGAATAATAGAAACTCAGTCATGAATGCTATGTCTCACTTGCTAAGTCATTCCGCTCCTCTCTGAGTCTTATTTGCCTACATCACATTTTTGGAGGATGAAGTGAGCTAATGAGCTCATATGAGCAAAGTATGTAGCAAGTGACTAATGCAGAAGTAGTAGTCGGACAAATGTCACTTCTCAAGAGTAAACTCAGTGAAACAATCATCAAACTTCACAGATACTTCTGACTCATGGGTGGGCCACTGGGCAGAAACTCCAGTGGCTGGTCATGTAGACAGAGATCAAGACAAAGGCTCCATCCATAAGTGAACAAAAGTTCAAAATATCTGAAGATCTTCTGAAATGTATTGTTTTTCTTATTCTGGATGGGCGAGATTTTTTTCCCAATGCCTAAGCATTTATCCATTCAACAAACACTTCACTTTCATGGAGCTGCGGCCCAGTGTATAGCCAGAACGATGACACCCTTGATGGGAACCCATAGAGTTTCAAACTCTGTTAGACTGCACAATTCCACAGGACATGCACTGCCTCATCACCCTGCCAGTGCTGTTCTTTGATGGTCATATTGCTCATTATTTTATTACTGGTTGATGAGAGCCTCTTTTTCCCATTAGTGTCTCTCATCTAAAACAGTTGTCAGCTTACAAGATTCCAGAATGTTTAACTATTAGCTCTTGGGAGCTCTGTGGGCTTTCATAGGCCAATATTTTTATGTGTGATGGAATGGAATAGCTGTTGTAAGGCTCCTGGGGCTGTCAGAGCAGACAGAGCTTTGCCTTCAAGTTGAATCTGTCCTTTCTTGTTCTAGAAGGAAGTGTTGGAAGTGAGATGGGGCAATAGTACTAGAACTGAAGCAAAATGATTACAGTCACGATTGTGAGTTCTGTATTTTAATGGCTCTTTATTTTCAAAAAGGTTCATGGCACCTTTATAAATCCAAACCCACAACACCTCCTTTAAATTCAAAAGTATTTGTCAAGAAAGAAGAGCAAGTACATCAGAATTTTACTCATAAAACTTATACATTAGAAATTTACTAATGAGTATAATTTAGTGCATGTGAAGTAGATTTATTGGAAATTGAACTGCTGAAAGACCCAGAGATATTTTAATGATGCATTTTTGACAAAGGATGTCCAAGGGCATGGGTCTTCAAGGGGAGCACTAAAAATAGGTGTTAATGGAGTTTCTCACATAATGGCTAGGGATACAGAGGACAAAGTTACCAGGGATCAGGCTAATGGAAATCATCAGCTCCTCATTCTAGTCCAACACCCTTGTAAGATGTATTTTAAGTGACATGGCCCCGGGACTCCAATAAAAGACAAAATCTCTTGTTATAAAAATAACAAGAGAAGCTAAAAGACATCTAGTAAGATGGCAGATGGGAAGTGATGATCATCCCCTCACATCCAGAAACAGTATGAGTACCACGGAGCAGGAGAAAGGCAAGCAGCAGGGGAAGTTGCTACAACGGAGGCTCTTCCCCTGAAGTTTTTGAGTCCCAGAGATTACAATCCAGCTTCAGGGTTTCATTGCACCCCCAGAACCCATGTGAAAATCTGCTTGCCCAGAAAGATGTTTTGAGAGATGAATTTGATGTGAAACCTAAAAGTACAGCCCAACTCTCACTCATTCCCGGCATGTTTGGTTCTTGCCTTCTCTTCCAGTTTCAACAGAAGAACAGCAGAAAGCATATACAGCCAACTTTGGGGAAAGCCCCGAGTCCAGATCTACCGCTTCTCCTTTGCTGTAGTGCGCTCTTGTGCAGGTTGCTGGTTTGCTCCATCTGCCTGCTGCCCATGAATCAAATAATGCTGGTAACAGCAGTGAGTGGCACATCCTTGGTCTGGAGCCGCACAGAGTGCCTCCAAACAGAGTGCCTCCAAACTGATCTCCCTTGACGTCGTGCATCAAGCTTCTTCTTCCCCTTAAGGTCTTTGCCCAGGATAGTCTCTTGCCTGGAAAGAAGCCTACATTTTGTCCTCCCCTTGACTACTACAGACCTCTATCTGGAAAGCTCAGTTCAGAGTTTACCACACCAGGAATACACTGGAATTCATAAGTCTGTTTGGCCCCTCTCTGCATTGTTCCTTCTGACCCAGTGAAGTTGTGGAGTTGGCTCAGATTGACTGAAGAGAGCTAACTCTTCTAGAATTTTTTTTGAGCAAGCAGCATCTAATAGCTTCCTATCCGTCATGCTGGAAATATTTCCACTGAAAATCGGAAGAGGCTGCTAATTGGTACATTGGGTTTTCACATAGCATCTATCCATTTTCTTTGTTGTATGTATCACAATGTTAACCGTGCAATCCTTAAATTACTTGTGTTAGGTCTGCCCCTGCCTTCCTCACCAGCATGGAGACATAGAAAAGCTGTAAGTACTGCTCCACTTGAAGTTAATAGCCAGTAAAATTTCCCATGGGATGGTGTCACCAGGACAATACAGTGTCTGCCACATTTGGGCACTTTGCAGCTGAGAGTTTGTCACCTTGGATGACTGTGAGAGTGACTTGCCTACTCTCATGGTCTGGTAAGATATAAAGAACTTGAATAACACAGCCTACGTGGCTTCTTGGGAACGAACCATCTGAGCCTGACTCAACAGCTGGGCTTCAGAGGTCTGAGCTCTGATGCTCGTCCTAGTTCTTCAAGCCCTGACAGTGACCTTCGTGGCCCTCAGGTCCTTGGGATACACAGAAAGTGAGTGACCTCCTTTCCTGTCTCAACAGGAGACAGTTTGTACCAAAAATCCACTCCTGACAGGAACGGCCCCTGTCACTGCAGAGGTCTGACAGAACCAATGGATGTAGCATGTCTAGAAGCTTGAGTGATTGTCAGAGCAGTCAAGGCAGATGGCTCTGGGGGTACACCAAGCTGTGTCCCCATCTTGAGGATCAGTCACTGACCTGCAGTAAGTGGAGGATTACCCCCTAGAACAATATTAACCATGAAGACAGCTGAGTCTCCTAAGTCAGTCGGGGAGAAGATCCCCAGGTCCAGATCCTTCATTTTTTAAGTGCTATTCAAAAGACAGACATCACTTGGCCACAAACCTTGCCCAAGGACCCAAAGTGCATTTATGGAGGATAGTACCCAGAGGTGAAGTTGCAGACAGTTGAGGCCCTTCCATAATGGACACCTAGATCTCAGGTGTCCCGTTATCCTGGGAGCCCAGGAAGTGATAAGCTTCTCTGGTTACCAGGAAGGAAAAATCCTAAATGTCCAAGCAGCAGAGGCAAGGCACAGCTTTATCCTGTCTTCTTTCCCCAGCCCCACAAGATATAGCTGTACCCCATCCTTTCTTCTCCATCCCACACTGGCTAATCTTAACCAATAATGCTACTCTCTCCTCCAAGGCACCCAACAACCAGCCTCCTTCCAGAGCACTCCTCAAAGCCTAGATGTTCCTACAGGTCACATGAGGACCTTATTAAAGGGAAACTCAGTAAACTCCAACTCAGTAGACCAGGTCTGAGACCCCACATTTCTGCCACATTTTTGGGCTGTGTGTGAAGCATTCACATTTTGGGTAGTCGGTCTTAGAGAACACATGCACGAAGAGTGTGTCATAGAGACAAGGTCAGAGGACCTCCTGAAGTTTCCTGCTCTGGGCTTCGCCTGTGTATCTAATTTTACTTACCAACTTCTACTTTCTAGAAAAGAGAGACAGACAGTAAGGAGATATAGAATGCATAGCTAACACTACTCATTCCTTTTCAGCCACCTGACAACAGGAAGAGACAACTTAAGGACTCCATGGATTGTCAACTCCAGAGATCTGTGATCTGTTTACTTAAGAGAACCTAGTCCCTGGATGGGAAAGGCCTCCTAACCATCCAAGGTCCCCGTAACAGCTCAGAGCTGAAGGCTGATGTGATCAGCACACGTCCTGCACTCCTCCTAACCCGCTCCATTCTCTCTCTGTTTTTCTTTAAGTTGTTCTCATTCAAATCTAAGAGGTTGCAGACACCCGGCACTCCCCCCATGGCCTCAGCGAGAACTGAATCATCCTTTAAATTGCTGCTGTCAGATCTGTGGCTTGGCTTATCTGGGCCCGTGAATGCCAGGATGCTTTCCTAAGGACTAATTGACTCTCACTCCTAAATTGAATGTGACATTCCAGCCCAAGCTGGACTGAGAGGCCAGCATGCTTTTAGCTCTGGTTCTGCAGGTTGAAGCGAAATCCCCTTCTTCTCTCTCTTGGGGTGCCAGCTGAGGGCGTCTGCACAGATGGGGCCGCTCGCCCGTCGAGTCTCCTATATTTAACAGGGCCCTAATTACCCACAGGTCTCTGAGAGAGGAGGGCTGATGAGCAGTTCAAGCTCCCTGCATAGAAATAGCCTCAAAATAGTTGCGGTGTTGTTTCTAATTGCAATGGATGAGCAGACTGGCTCATTAATCCTCCTCCAGCGGACATGCAGACCAGCTGCCCCAGAATAGCCCTGGGCTCAGCCAGCCCTCAGCCAGCTTTGGGGCTGCTGCTTTTGTACATATTTGGAGAAGTAAAGATGTCCCCAGGGATGAGAAACGTGTTGTTGTTGGTGGTGGTGGGGGTGAGTGAAGAGCACTCTGGATGCTGGAATCTTAGGTAAACACAAGAACACAGTGTGAAAAGTGTGGGGAGGTACATTAGATCCAGGAAGGCTCTAGTGGTCTCCAAAACTTATGGCAGGACTGAAACATGTCCCTCAAATGTCCTCAACCTGCTCTGATTTTTCTTACTTTTCTGTGTGAATATTTTATTTTATTTTATTTTTCCATTGCTTGGATTGAGGCTCTAATATCAGTCCTTCACACAATAGTAAGAGCACATCCATTATGGGTTTTCACAGGAGTCCAGCTTTGCAAATGACAAGGGCAATTTGCTGTTAGAATCCTCAGTGACTTTATGAGTTGAGCAAGGGTAGCCACAATCCTCATTCTGTGAGGGAAGTGACAGCAGGTGACAGCTGTGGACATGGCTAACAATAGTAGATCTTAGATAAGAAGCTATGACTCTTCGTGGGTTAACAGAAATACAACACCTTAGTTAAGGTCTCCTCGGTGCCGGTGCTGCTGAAGGAAAAGACATTGGGATGGCAATCTTTGTCTTCGGTCAAGTTGCTTAGTTATCCCAGAGACCCAAGGATGTCATGAAGTAACTCACAGCAAGTAGGAACGAGGGGAAACTCTTGACAGAGTCCCCAAACTTCTCCTTGGGGAAGGAGAGGAGTCTTCCAGCATTCCGAAGGTGACAGATGGACTAGGTTTTCCTTCTCCTCCTCCTCTGAGTCTTCCTCATCACCACCTCCCCACCCCCTTTCTGTGTTTTCCTTTACTATCTCTTCACGAAGATAGCCTAGTAGCATTTCCCAGAATTCCTAGCTCTACTAGCTAAATTCAACTGTCTTATCTATTCAACTGCTTCTACACTATAGAGACAAGGGAGAAAGCTAAACTTCCTATCTGTGGAAAGTTGACAGTAGCCACTACTCAGGACACATCCCATCCCTGGAAAAGTAGGCATTATCAAACCTGGTTTTGGTGGTGATACATCGAAGATCTATCAAGTCCAGTACCTTGCTGTTGGTACCATATGGATAGGGACAGGACACAGAGTGGGAAGCTGGGATTGACTCAACCTGAAGCTCTGACTCTCGGATCACAGTGTTGAACTTTCTTTTCTGTAAACAGACCTTGGATTCCTTTGCTGTGAGGACAACTAGTTGAATACGTGAAGGCAAAAGCAAGGGGCTGAGGCTAACAAAAGCTGTGCCGATGAAAACGCTCATCACTTAGCTTCCAACTCTTCTATTCTCCCTGCACACAACCCCACAGTTCACCAGGTGTGGTGGGCATTGACCTTCCAGGGCTCTGTATGTCCTTGCTCAGAAGGCCTGGAGCAGGAGTCATGTCACTTTCGTACTATCTGAAAATTGGCTTTATCTAGGTCCCACTGTGGGACAGACATTCTGTCGTGTGCTATCAGGGTGTTCTTTTGAATAAGCTCTAGATGCTGTGTGTGGATCCACTGGTGGCCATCCTGCTCCTTCACATGCCAGCTCCTCAGAGGCTTGAGGAGTGAGTTAGCTCAATGTGGCTGTGTGCCTTAAAGAGACAGGAGCTTATTCTCACAGAGGGGACAAGTGTTCTCTTGTCAACAGGCTAACCAGGCTGTTGGACAGCACAGCCTCCTGAGTACCCTGGAGTGATGGCTTTGTTCTTTCCCTTTACCTCTTCTATGGGCTTCTGCAGTTCTCTGTCTGTCCTTGGCCTTCAGCCACATTGGCGCTCTTGTCTTATCATCTGTCAAGTTGTCTTCTGCCTGTTCTGTATACTCATTTGTGAGGTGTTTACTGGACCTTCAATAGTCCATAATAAGCTGCTCAAGAGCTTCCGCTCAATCCAGCCTACAAACTCTAACCCAGAAGGAAGCAGTCATTGGCTCCAGGATCCCAGCCCTGTTGTCTTGAGATGCAAAGCATGAGCACCATTCAGCTTGGTCTAGGGAGCTCTGAAGAAAAGGGTCACAGATCCTCTTCCAGAGGCTCAATCCTGAGATGATTTAGGAACATGGATAACCCAGGGCATTGCAAACCATAACCTATGTATACAAAGATCCTGAGAGAATGGAATATGGCTGACGCTGAGGAGATTTAAGAAACCCTAGGCCAAGTTTCAGGGCCCAGGAGTCTCCACAAAGGGAGGCTGGGGGTGGGTGGGAGGTAGGCAGACAGAAGCCACCTGAAGGCACCAAGAAGGAGAGGAGGAGACCAAAGAAGGGGTGTGGAACTGGGTGAAGAGGAAAAGTAACTTGCTTCGATCAATGCAATCACGTCAAAGTTTATATTTGCTGTACAGGACTGTGTCGTCTCACTTGAGCTCATACGCTCATAGTGGCTGGGATGGCATGCACAAGATCAAGGTCAAGCCAGTTAACATCCAAGCATGGAAAAGGGAGGGACTGGTGAAGTCCTGCCCCTAGCTGAAGAGCTACTGGTGGTTCTTGGTTGCTGAGAGGGGAAGAGTCAGTTTCTTTCAGGGATGCAGCTCCTAAGAAGCCACCCATGTCCCAGTAGATGGTTCCCACACACATGCATATACAGGCAGCTCCAGAGGACATGAAGTTGGGAGAGGACACTAGTGGGGAGGGAGGTGTCACAAGGGTGTTGGGGGAGTGGAAAGAGGTGGATTTGAGGAGAATGTACTGCATGCATGCATAAAAGTCTCAAGGAAGTGACTCTGAGCTGTCCTCCCACTGTTCCTATGCCTTCCATCGAGTGATTTGACCTTCTGACTTCTTCAAGCCCCAGATGAGTAGGAACGTGGCGGGTCTACCTCAGGATGATCCCACAAAGATAAAGGTGATGTCCACAGCACAGCACGTGACACATGCTCCATGGTAAACATATAGAACATGTGGATTTTCCTCCCATTTAGAATATTCTACCCCATAAAGACCTCTATCTTTATGAGTATTTTTTCATCTTACATGCATATGTACATGTATGTGCACGTGTGTGTGTGTAGATGTGGATTTTTTTGCATGTTTGTGTATGTCAGTGTGCCTGTACATGTGTGAAAATAGGTGAAGGCCCAATCTTCTGCCTTATTCCTTGAGGCAGTGACTCTCAGTCAAAATGGGAGCCACCAATATGGCTAGTTTACCTCTTTTGTTCTCAGCAGGCACTGCACACACATGGAGCACATACAAGCTTGTACACACACACATACATACAAGCTGAATATACACACATATATACACATTAACAATTTTTGAAAAGAGTGTTCACAGTATCATTTATAACCCAATAATATGTTTGTTTTTTTAAGTACACATGGATGGTTTTCTGCTGGAAAAAGGTGCAAGGCTTGTCACCCACCTCTCACTTGGCCACTTAAGGGTATGTTTGAGAATACTGAAGTTGTCACATTTCAGTACTGAGTAAAGAGTGTGCCAGTATTGAGTGTGTGTGTTGTATGTACTTGCTAGTGCAGTTGTATGCAGGCATGTGTTTTTCTTATCACTCTCCAGCTTTGTTCTTCTATTCAGGATCTCTAAGCAAATCTAGAGCTCAATGATGACTAGGGTTGGTGGCCAGTGAGCCTCAGGGATCTGCCTGTCTCTGCCCCAGGACAGAAGTTACAGATATTCATTGCCACACCCAGGTTTTTGTGTGAGTATTGGGGATATGAACTCTGGTCCTCATGTTTGTACAGCTGACACACTGATTGAAGCATGTCCAGAATGTTCCAATACAAAGTAAAGATCATACATTGTGGAATACTCTGTTAAGAGCAGGATCACATTAATATGAAGCCTTGGCATTTGCACTATTGAAAATGTGTATCATAAATCAGGCTAGGCCTGGATATCATCGACACTCATGTGGTTAAAATAATACTTTCTACCCCTGGTCATGTAGCCCTTATTCCATTATGGAATATTTGAAAATGACACTTGGTCATGTCACCACTGATTTTACCAGAAAAAAAAAAATCTTTAAATAGTGTGGGAACTTGTCAAGCTAAATGTCATGGCCAAAAAGCTAACTTTAAGAAAAAAATGTTCAAAATACAAATTATCACATAAAATCTCATGTTTTAAACATTAGTATAAAATACTCAGAGTTACATTCCTTTAGTAATGGGTTATTTTTATTTCTGAGAAAATAGATAAGCAAAAGCAAAACCTGGAAAACTACAGCTTGTTGGTTTGTAATTCTTTCAACTAAACACTAACAACCTTTAAGTAGCTTTGGTATGCACCAGGATTGCTTAAAACTGGTTCACCAAGGTCATTCTTGTTCAAAAGGTGTGGTTTTTTTCCTCCTTAGCTAGGAATGTGAATGTGTGGCCTTGGGGTAAAAATAACCACTAATATGATTTAGTGTCAGTACCTTGGTTTGTGTTCAATCCCAGCCATTTTACTCATCATTAATTTTGAACCATTTGTACAGATATCAATATTTTGGTATTATTATAAAAATATATAGCTAATGGCTCCATTAGAGGGTCTCGGAGTACTAGTTTACTTGGATCTCTTTAAGCACATCTTGTTGGGCTGAAGTGGCACAGCAGCTGTTAACAGTGTGCTCAGCTTTTGCAGGGGACCCGAGGTTTTTCCTGATGCACACATGGACTGCTCACAGCACCTGAAACTCAAGCTCAAAGTGATCATATGCCATCTTCCAGCCTGTATGGGTACCTGCACTCACATGAGCACACACACACACACACACACACACACACACACACTTAAAAATAAAGAGAATGGGTTGTCCATAGTAGTATTATTTGAGGGATTAAGAATTATATTCAAAGAGAGTTACATAAAGAATCTCTTATAAAAGTAGTGGTAAAATTTGAATTTTATTTTCCCAAGGAGAGATATAGTCAGAGAGCAACAGACTCCAAAACCATCAAGTATTCTTCTGTATGACACAAAGTCTACTGAACCATTTGCCAATGATGCCCTGGAAAAGAGCCATAGTGTTCCACTAATATTCCTCTACAACTCCTTTCAGAGATTAGAGCTGGTATTAATGAGTTATAAATTGATCCAGGGGAGTGATTCTTTGAACACTATTATAAAAAAAAAAGGAGAGAGGCTAACCTATGAAACATACGGAATCGAATAGTGTTGAGAGTCTATCAGCATGTATGTGCATGTGAATGAGTGACATATGCACTCTGTGCATGGAAAGGAGGGATGGACATATATCCCTCTATGGAACCAAATACAAGAAGTACCACATGAGTCTAACACCCACTAATCATATGCTATGACAGTAAAGAAGGATGCATAGAATTGTTGGAATCTGTTTCTTGGTTATCTCTTGACTTCAATATAACATAAAGAAGATAGAATTCCTTTGGGATATCAAATGGTCTAACAACACAAACATCTCACTGTATGCAGCATGAAATAGACCAGAGGTGTAAGATGGAATAAGGACGATCAGAATAAATAGATATTCATGTGGAGAGCTGTGTTCTGTGAGAATGGCTGGCCATCCACTGAGTAGCAGTGGCGTAAGAACAGCAACAAAGAAGCACAGGGCTCACAAGTGAGCAGCACCCACAGATGGCCTGTTGTCTTGATAAAGCTGTGTGTTCCTTTGGAAAGAAGTGCTGTTTGTTGCACATAGTCTCCTTTCGCTTGGTGCCATCTTTTTCCTACATTCTTCTCTGCTCCTATCTGATCCTCCATTAGCACTTGTGTGGACTTCAAGAGTGTACCTGGACATGCCAACAAGCCTGGAAAACTTCATTTACCTTGCAACGTATCAAAACTTTCTTTGCTCTTTGGGGACTAACCTAAAGTCTTGTCGGTCAAGGCTTAAAACTCTACGGGGGAAAAAAGGTTGTTTTAGCTCAGGATTTTGGGGACCCACAAACATGGCTCTGGCCTCAGCTTTTAGTAGAAGTGTATATATTTAAGAAAGATGCTAAGCAAGACAGAGGACCATGGGTAAGATGCTCAATCCTCATTCAGAAAGGCAAACCGGATAGACTTCAGAAGAGGGAGAAAACAGGGAACAGGACAGGAGCCTACCACAGAGGGCCTCTGAAAGAGTCTACCCAGCAGGGTATCGAAACAGATGCTGAGACTCATACCCAAACTTTGGGCAGAGTGCAGGAAATCTTATGAAAGAAGGGGGAAATAGAAAGACCTGTAGGGAACTGGAGCTCCACAAGGAGAGCAACAGAACCAAAAACTCTGGGTCTTGTGGTCTTTTCTGAGACTGATACTCCTACCAAGGACCATGCATGGAGTTAACTTAGAAACCCTGCACAGATGTAGCCCATGGTGGCTCAGTCTCCAAGTGAGTTCCCCAGTAAGGAGAACAGGTGCCGTCTCTGACATGAACTCAGTGGTCTGTTTTTTGATTACCTCCCCCTGAGTAGGGAGCCGCCTTACCAGGCTACAGAGGAAGACAATGCAGCCAGTCCTGATGAGACCTGATAGGCTAGGGTCAGAGGGAAAAGGAGGAGGACCTCCCCTATCAGTGGACTTGGGGAGGGGCATGGGAGGAGAAGAGAGAGGGAGGGCGGGATTGGGAGGGGACAAAGGAGGGGACGACAGCTGGGACACAAAGTGAATAAACTGTAATAAATAAAAAATAAATAAATAAAAGAGAGATGCCACATGCGAAGTTAGGGAGTAAAGCATGACTTGGCCTTGTTTGTCTATAACACTCTCTCTTGGACACTATTCTAGAACCTAGACACTTGATTTCCTCACAGGATCTAGGATGAATCCATTCATCTGGATGGATTCCTAGTGACCTAACTACCTTGCATTGGGCTCTATGTTTTCCAAAACCTCTCCACTTCAACATTGCTACAATGGAGACCAATCTTCTGGCACAAGAAATTGAGGAGGGAGTGTTATATTCAAAGCACATCCAACTCATAGCAAGTAGAGTGGGAGTTGACATCAGAGCCTTGAACCTTGCCTGGTGACCTAGGACATTGAAGCCATTACCCAACTTCCTTTGTAGAGGCTTCTCTGTCAGGAAAGAACAAACTATAGAAGAAAATTACAACCGGTTGTTCATAGTGTAGACATGGAAAGGAGGGAACCTGATTGGTTTATTGGAAGTAGCAAGCCACTCAGATGAACATTAGGTAAGACTGAATGACCAAGAAGGAGGTTCCTGAATTTTCCCCCTCTCTCTGGGACAGTGATTCTCAACGTTTCTAATGCTGCAACCCTTTAATACAGTTCCTCATGTTGTACTGACCCCCAACCATAAAGATTATTTTGTTGATACTTCACAGCTGTAATTTTTCTACTGTTATGAGTTGTAATGTAAATATCTGATAGGCAGGAGTTCTGATATGTGACCCCTGTGACCCCAGAGGGGCTGTGACTCACAGGTTGTGAAAGTTAAAATAGCTGGCCTTCCTAATGATTAATTATCAAAGATTCTCATTTATATCCCGATTTTTTTCTTTTACTTAGTGCTATTGTGCTCCTGGCTCTGCCATGGAACAATGAAATGACAGAAATAGATCATACTGACATTTAATGTGATTTATTTAACCACTATTTTTGATGTTCTTGACTTTTCATTATTTTTTCTTTTAGAAATCAGGTATATGTATGTCTGTGAGAGTGAGAAAGTGTGGGTTTGTGCACATGAGTGCAGTGCCTTCCTCTGGAACTGGAGATACAAGGGGTCGTAAGCTGCCCCACACAGATGCTAGAAACGGAACTTGGGTCCTAGAAAAGAGCAGTGTGTGCTCCAAACCACTGAACCATCTCCCTAACCTCATATTTTTGATTTCCAATTTCCTTGCTCCCCTTGATCCCTCCCTTATCATGTATAAGAAAAGCATGAAAAGCACAGTCAACACCCATGAGCTCATGTGACTTAATGGAAATGCATTTCTAGACTAGTAACCTCACCTCTGAGGAAAGTTAGGGACTCAGCAGTAATTCCTGCTGGAGTCTGCACAGGCTGCACATGAGTTCAAGGAAAGGGTTGCAGCCAGGCTCCCTGGAGAAACTACAGCCCACTATCCTCAAGTGGACTCCTATAGCCATTGGCAAAAGTTGGAATTAATAAAGCCATCAAGAAGAGAGGTGTAAAGTTGCTCGTGTCCCTGGAGGGACATTTGGTTGAGTCATACTCAGCATTAAATTAGTCCCTGGGTTTATTTTACAATTCTTAGGTGTTCTTCCAGAGACAGACAGACAGAGACACAGAGACAGTTAATGTAATTGTACTCTTGTTCTTCAGAGTTCCCTATCAATGCCCTGTCAGCCAGTGTGATTAGACCCAATGGGCAACACTAATATCTTGTCATTGTGAAAAGTGAAGCCACCATGTGGGTGTTGGGAATCTAACCCAGGTCCCCTAGAAGAGCATCCAGAGGTCTTAACCATTGAGCCATCCCTCTAGACCCACACTTGACTTTTAAATCACTTGCAATAATGCAGGGTAACAGATGCAAAATGCTTGTGAGTAAATGTAGCTCCATCCTCCATCCATACACATGGGAGAGAACAGGCTTCACCTACCCAAACTTTAAAGGGCAGTGATTTTTTTTTCTGGGCATGAACTGAGAAAAGGCTGTAGATAGGCGACAGTTCTTTAACATGCAACATCTTCCAGCTGGAAACAGCTGGAAATGAGGCAGAATGTGACTGACAACTATTAGGGTACCAGACTAGGATACCCCAGGGCTAAAGTTTTGAATGTACACCTCTCTTTGCCAAAGATGGTGAGATCCTCTGCTGGGAGATGGATTTCAAAAGCCATTTGGGCATTTCAAAGGAAAATGGCTTCATCTCCCTTTCCCTTGGCTCTCACTGTTTGTGTCCTTGGGAGCAGGAAGCAATGTAGAAAGACTGGAGAGTAGGGATCTCAGAAGGCAAAGCCGGGGCTGTGCCTCCTCTGTCTTCTGTCCGCAGAGTATCCAAAGACTATACTGGACCGCATTTGCCTGTTTCTTTATTGATGGCATTATTTCCACATTTAAGGAGAAAAAAAAGTTGTAAATTAGAAAGTTTGTGTAGCTGTGAGCAAGTACCTGCCAAAGCAATGAAGGGTGCGTTTTGGCACACACTTTCAGACAGCTCAGCTCATGGTTGCCCGGGCAGTGCATCTCGGGAGTGTGGTGGAGGGACAGTTTCACTTCATGATGGACAGCAAACAGTGTGAGGGACAGAACGGAGACTAGCTGTGACCACGCATGAGCATTCAAGCCCTGAAACTGTGAGGAACGTTTCAGATTCAAAGCCCAGCATATTCCAACATTAGACTTAGTACCATCATCCATACACTCCGAAGGGGATGGGGGTGATGCTGGCAGCTTGCTAAGCTATCTGCAGATGTTAGGTGCTCTTGATTCTTGGGATTACAAACAATATTCTGAGCCATTTTCCAAAGTTTATGTTAGCTCCATGCTTTTGTAATAACTTCTGCTTTTCTCCCCCCCCCCATGCCATATGCCTTTCACATATACACAGTACACATCCAGGCTTCCAAAGAGAAACTGGCTTCTCATCTCTTGCTTAATTCCAGATTTTTGGAGACGTGACTTTGAGCAGTGCCGGCTCCTTTCCCCCAGTCAGTGAGCAGTGACCTAAGTTATCCCAGGGACAGAAGTTCAGGGTGACAAATTTTAGTCAGCAACTGGGCTCTCAGTGGTATTACCATGAGGTCTTAGGGTAAAGAGAGAGCCCAGAAAAAACTTTAGTGTTGTAAGGGTGGTACACTGTCTGAAGCAAGCTCCACAGGGCATCACCTGGCTTAAAGTGTCACTTTCCCATTTGATGTGAGTCTCATTCATGGAGCATTGGGTCAGGCAGTCACTTACCAATTCTTCCTCCTCTGGACAATATGCTTGCTGCTGTACAGCCACTGTAGCTGTCAAAAGAATCCTCATGGACCAATTATCTGTCCGTGTCAATACACTCCCAGCTGCTGTTTACAAGCAGCCTTAATAGGAGCAAGAGAACAGGATATTTAAAATTAATTAAAACACACTATGGTATGAAAATAGTGGGTAGACAGTGAAAACGAAAGTGGAATCTTTAGAGGCTGCCCCCAGATGGCTTTAGCTTCCGCCCACGTAAACATACACTCCTGGTAAAAGCTTAACTCTTAGTATGAGGTCTCAGTTAACCCCCCACCAGACTGCCCCAACTCAGTCCTTCCTCTGTCTACATTCTAGAACTGGGTCTGTGACCCATATAATTTACTACACAGATAACTCCAGTGTGACTCTGTTCAACAAAAATAGTAGTAGAGACACCAATTTGGCATTAACTCAATTGAATCTGGCTAAGCCACGTGTGATCTCCCGCCAGCTCACTCACGAAGCTCTACGCCACTCCCCTACAGTGCTCAGTATCAGGGGTGCACCTGCAAGATGCCAGCTCTGCAGGCTCACTGAAGCTAGCTGCTTGCCAGTATCTGCTCTTCACACGAAGACTACACATGCGGAGCTGAGGATTAATTTCACGGATATGAGGGTATCTCCACCAAGGCGGTGGTTAGGGACTCCTTCCTTTCTTTCCACCCCCTCTACCTACTCCATGTTAAGATTTCTGTCTTTGAGCTTCTCTTGAAGCCCCGCTATCAGCAACGATGTTTTAGCATACTTCCTATAACAGAAAAGGGAGTTAGGTCTCAAACTGGTAAAGTCTGAGTCTGCGCTCATTGTGTGGAAACATGGAAGACTAGGGACTTCCTACATCTTCTGCTTACACTCCCTGCTTTGGACTATAGTGACTGGTAAAGTTTCAGTATGAAATGTTCTCCTACCTGCCTCAGGCTAGTGGCAATATTTAGAGGGTTGTGGAAACTTTAGAACATGATACTGAGTTGATATAAGTAGGTCTCTGGGCCAGCTGCTTCTCACTCAGTAGTGAAGTAAGCTACCATGATGTTTTCACATAGAGCACTGGTAGTAAAGACCATGGACAGGACCCTCGAAACCACAACCAAGCGAATTCTTTTCTTCTTTTCAGTTGTTTATGCCAGGTAATTTGGTGACAGCAGAGGGAAAGCAACCAACGAGGTAATCATCCCTAATAATTAAATCTCAAGTTTAGAGATGGTGGGTTGAAGAAGAATTAGACAAATTATGTCTATTATACTAATGGAACTTTAGATCCTGAGTCAGGCCTAAGTGATCCTGAAGATGAATTATAAGTCTATGTGCAGAAGTGAGTTCTTAGACTCTTCAGTTGGCCCACACTCCTGCTGGTTTGATGTTGCTCATCTCAGTTTATTCTGGCAGCTGACTGGTGGAGTTGTTCTGAATAAGTCCCTGGTCTCCCAGAAGCCTGTAGAAAGACAGGTCATGTTTCCCATCCTGCAAGAGAAGAAAAGCATGGGAAACTTCTCAAGCCTTAGCAAGACAAAGGATTTGATTGCAAACATGATATATGCCCACAAAACATGATATTTGAAGTATAAAAATAGAAAAAGAAAAAAAAACCCTACTCTTGATGTCCAGTGTCATGGTTTATTACCTAACATGTTTTCTACAGTCTTCTTAGATCTAGCTGATGCCACGTAGTTTATACACTTTTGCAATGAGGTCTCTTGGTTAACATAATATCAAAATTATTTCTGGAGTTAGTAGTTTTATTGGCCACTTGAAATTATTTTAGACTGAAGCAGCCTATAAATATATATTTTGTTTACTAAACATGGCATATTGTTAGCTATTAAGGAATTTCTGTTATTGCTATTTTTTCACAAGTATGAACATTCCTGGGTTGTCTTTAAAGTTGAAAGCGTGGCACAGGCCTCTAATTATCATCCCCGCATGCTCTTCTCTTTGGCTGCACAGCCTCTTTGCTCTTCTCTTGTAGCTCATTTCTATTGCTTCTCTCAAGCCACTCTTTCACCATTGGCTATTCATCTGTCTATAAAGTTTGTATATTTCTTGTTGGCTGTATTTACCCCTAAGCTCTGTGCACAGAGCACAGATCATGTAGCATTTGGGTGGCTTTGCTTGCTAGCCCATGATATTCTATGCACCAAAGGACTTACTGTATACTTGAGCCCATATTTAGCATCAACACTTCCTTGTAGAAAGGAGAAGGGGTGAAATAACTTTGCCTTTTAAAAAATATTTATTTAGTCATTCATTTATTTGTTTGTTTATTTACTTAATTGTGTGTGTGCCTCTTTCCTCTCTGTCTCTGTCTCTGCCTCTGCGTCTCTGTCTCTCTCTCTGTGTATGTGCTTGTGTGTATGCTATCTGTGAGCCTATAGAGACTAGGAGAGATTAGGAGAGCAGAGGAGGGCAGCTGCTTCTCTGGAACTGGAGATACAGGTGGTTGTGAGCCATCCCATGTGGATGCCAGAAAACTGAACTCAGGTTGACTTAAAGAGCATTGGGTACCCGTAACCACTGAGCCATCGATCCAGTCCCGTTTGTTTCGATTTATTTTTTGAGACACAGTCTTGCTATATAACCTAGGCAGCCCCTAGACTTGGTGTGGTCCTGTCTTCACCTTATAAGTGTTGGAATTAGAGGTGTGCAACCCAAAACTTGCCTATCGTTGTTTTCTTTTCTTTTGTTTTTCCTTTCTTGTTGTTTGTTTTTATTTCTGGTGCTGAAACCAAGGGATTTCCCTTGGCAAGCACTCTACCAGACTCTGTCACTGTTTGTTACTCTTCACTTCACTAGCCTCCATTTGTGACAGCAGGTTCCTAGTCTAGTATGGTACCCTTCCTAACTCTTACACTGGCATGATATTTGGCTCCCTTCAGTGAATGGCCTCCTGTATCAATATTTACAGTTCAGACACACGTATGACTGAGATGGTACACAAAAAAATTTATGCTTTAATGAAAGATCCAAGAGTAGGCATTTCACCAATCTCTTCATTCAATAACGAGTAAGTCAGTCTGCGTTTCTTCACTCTCAGACTCTGAGGTGCTTCATTAATTCTTGAAAACAAGATTGCTCCTTTGAATATTTCTTATTTGTTTTGAGACTTTGTGCCTACTATAAAGACTAGGTGTTAAAAAGGTCACCAGACAGTACCACTCAGACCTCTGAAATCTTGAGAATTGATTGCATTTTAAAAGGCAAAGCAACTAAATCCAATTACCAGAAGCAGAGACACAGGGCAGGCTTGTTGCCCGATTAAAGGATAAACGTGCTGGCAGTGCTATTGTGGGGCCAGTTTTCAAGTCTTAGGGTGGGAAAGGAAGGGAAAGAAGTCAGGGGTGGGAAACAGAGCTGTTGCTTGTGATTCTTTGATGACAGGAAGTCATCTGTTCCCATCTGCCCCTTCCCTTCAAGTCCCTGTGACCCACCAAACACAGGCAGCTGGGGCCCAGCGCACTCTAGAATGTACACACACACAAACCTTAGTCAAAGCTTATTTTTAAAGCCTTTTCACTTATTTACACTTGTGTATATGATATGCATAAGTGTGAATGTCAGTACATGCTTGTCATGGGATTATAGGCATGCTCAATTCTAAAATTGACTTTCCCCTTTCCCCCCTCATTTTGTCCTTATCTCTTTCAGAAATATAGCACAGTAGAGCTAGAAATGGTTACATTTGCAGAAAATATCCAGAGTAGGCAAATTCCGTAAGATGCAAAGGCATAGGAGTGGTTCCCAGGACCAGGGAAAGGGAGCTGTAGAGACTGAGTCACTAGGATGGTTGTATGGCTTTATGATTCATGGACACTGCTGGATTGCTCATCTAAAACCAGATTATAATTGATGTGAATTATATATTCATTTTATTTTGTTTGCTCATTACATATTTGTTGTTTGTTTATGACATGGTACACATGTGGAGGTCATAGAACAACTTGAAGGAATAAATCTCTCCTTTCATCATATGGATTCCAGAGGACCAGACTCAGGTCGTCAGGCTTGTTGGCAAGTGCTCTTGGCAGCTGATCCATCTCACTACCCCTCAATTTTACTTTGATTTTTAACTTTTGTTAGTACATAGTTGTACACCATAATGGATTTCACTATGACAAGTTAGGGTCTCGTGTATTCTAGGATGGCTTGGAACTTGCTGTGTTACTGAGGATGGCTTTGAACTTTTGATGTTCCTGCCCCTACATTATAAGTTCTGAGATCTCAAGCATGAGACACCATGTAGTTCTGGGACTCCAACCCTAGTTCTTGTCCAGGACAGGAAAGTACTCTATGAGCTGAGCCACATCCCCATCCCTGTGTCTCTGTTACAAAAAGACTTTCCCTTCTGTTCTGCTCTGTGTCACCAGTACCTCAGCACAGTTGAGAGTGGAATACTCACTTCAGCTCACTGCTGTTTGAACTTGGATTTGTTCCGTAGGCACACCAGCTCCCAGGCCTCTGGCCTAGATGCTTTCATTTGATGGGGAAAAAGTAGGGACTGAGAATCAGTGTTTGCACCAAGATTTTGAGGCTACTGGAAGGCACAACACCTGCTCCCTGACCTTCATCTGTCCTGAGTCCCCTTGCCACAGGTCACCAGGAACTGAGGTGGCTGAGCTTTCATGGCTAAGAGTCCAATGCCCATAAAGTGTTGACATTCTTCAAAAAGGACCACTCCCACTAATGACAGGTTTCATTAGCATGTGCCAGGTCTTTAGCAGTGGCCCGTGAAGCT
>CM053759.1:9961927-9982959 GCA_028658305.1 Pachyuromys duprasi | reverse complement strand
TGCTCATTTAGATGGACAAATAGGATGGACATTGAATGTAGGAGAAAACAAGCAACAGGGCAGGAGCATACTAAAGAGGGCCTCTGAAAGAATCTGTATAGCAATGTACCAAAGCAGATATTAAGACTCACAACCAAGCCTTTGGCAGAGGGCTGGGAATAATAATAAAAATAGGGGAAGTTAGTAAGACTTGGGGAGAACAAGAGCTCCACAAATACCAAATTGAGCAGGGCACAGGGTTCTTTTACGAGACAGTTTCTCCAACCAAGGACCATGTATGGATATGGCCTAGAACCCCTGCTCAGATGTGGCCCATAGTAGCTCAGTATCCAACTGGAGACCCTAGTAAGGGGAACAGAGACTATTTCTGTCATGAACTCAATGGCTGGCTCTTTGACCTTCCCCCACACATGCCCGGGAGTAACAGCCTAGCTAGATCCCAGAAGAGGACATTGCAGCCAGCCCTGAAGAGACAAGATAAATTAGGGTTGGATGGAAGGGGAGGCAGTCCTCCCCCATCAGTGGACTTGGAGGGGGGCAGGGAGGAGATGAGGGAGGGATGGGGAGAGTGGGATGGAATGAGGGAGGGGCTACGCCTGGGATGCAAAGTACCTAACCTGTGATTGATATAAAAATAAATAAATTACATTTTTAAAAAAGAAATGAATTATGCTAAGAATTATGCTATGTGCTAAAAATATTGTAAAAATAAATTATACGTTATTTGTAGAAAACAAGGAGTAATCAGAATTTTAAAAAAAACATACTGTCCTATGTCCAATAAAGAGAGAAGACAAGAAAGATATAAACTTGGGTGTGGGCTTTGGAAAAAGGCATCTCTGAGAACAAGAACTTTGATCTGAAGCCCAAATAAGGTGGAAAAAATAGTCAATACCTAAGGAGGAGGAGAAGGCTTCCAGGAGCAGTGGTTGACTGTGTAGAACCCACGGGGTGATCAGAGCATCTCTTGGCTTTAGCAGGTAAAAATATACAAGTACCTACCAACGAGGGCAAGATTACAAATGGTCTACGGAGGCAAAATGGGAGTTTCCGTGTAATTTTATGGGTGGGCCCCATGATGTCACACAATGTTCTTGGATAGGACTGTGTATATGCTCTGCCGACCATGTGAAAATGGACTGGAGCATGGGCCAGACAGGACTCAGGAGGCCAGGCTTTCACAGAAGACATCCTCTGGACAATACATACCATCAGGGCAGTGATATGGTTGTGTCTCACAGGCAAAATGAGTCTCTCTGTACTTCAGGGACCTGGTCCAAAGTTTTGTGGATTTGCAGGCCTTGGATCATTAATGGCCCATTGGGGGAAGAACATGTTTTGACTGTTGGATAATATCTAGGGGCTCGCATGGCTCTGATCGATTTGGATAGGGACCTTAGCCCATCCAGCTGACATCATCTGGACACCCTCTTTGGCATTTAAAAGCTGAATTATCCCACTTCAATATTTTACTATTAATAAGAAGATTTTTTTCTCTCCTACAGATGTTTGTGAAAACAATTCTAAGATCCCAAATCCCATGGGACAGGTGGCTGAGTGTTTAGGGTGACAGACTGCTGATACTCAACATCTTTTCACACTGAAATTTTTCTGAATGTTCAATATTTTGACCAAGTTCTTATGACTTTGCTGGTTTGTTTTGAATAAATGTGTGAGGTTGTCTAGAGTGGCAGTGGTCATTAATTAGTTTGGTTGTAATTTTCATTGGGGCCCCTTGGGTGTTGCATGGCAGTTTTGATGTCTGGTGTATCTGTTGGTTCCTTTTCTATCTCTTATGAGCTATAGAGTTTCTGTACTTTCTACTCAGAGCACATGAATGAGACTGCTTGGTTTCTTCATCCTCAGCTTTGGGATGGTTCCTGAGAGTACAGGGTGCAGGAGGGCAGAGAACTGCTTTCTTTAACTTACAATATCACTAGTGTGCACCAGTTGGAAACTCTGAAAATTAGATACTGGGGTGGTGTATTAACTTGAACCTGAAAGTGTTCCCACAGGGTCATGTTTGTGTTTGGATGTATGAGCATACATATATGTGCTTGTGCTGGTACAAGTGTGTGAATTACATGTGCATGTGTGTGAATAAGCATGTAGAGGCAAAAAGATAGCTTTGGCTGTCATTTCTCAGGTGTTGCCTCATCTGTCTGTCTGTCTGTCTGTCTGTCTATCTATCCATCCATCCAGCTACTCAATCTCTCACTGGGGAGCCCCAGGGATCCACTTGTCTGTGAATCCTTAGTAGTAGGATTACAGCATGTATAACCTCAATATTTGAAGTTGAAAAAAGATTGTGTGGGAGTGAAGAAAGAGGAGGACTGAGAGAGAGAAGAAATAAGGAGATAGAGGAAGGAGGGAAGAGAGAGAGACAAGACAGGGGAGGAGGAAAGGGAAAAGGAAGGGAGTCAGGGAAATGCGGGAAAGGGAGAAAGAAGAGATACACAGAAAGGCATGGAGACACACACACAGAGATTGAGAGAGAGAGGGAGGGAGAGAGAGAGAAAGAGAGAGAGAGAAATTGGTAGAAGAGCCACAGGGACACTGTGCGCCTGGGAAGATAAACTATGAATAGATGGGAAGGCTGCTGGATAGGTCAGGCACAGACCATGTGCTTACCATGCTGATCTGGGGCTAATCCCTACACCCAGAGCGCCTGCCCCATGCACACACAAGAATCATGTAAACAGTCAATCAAATGGACTCAAACAACTTTCAAATTGCATTTGAACATATTATTAAACCCACAAGGGGAATTGAACAACACTGACCATAGATCACTTGTACCAGTGAGACACTGGGGACAACGTAAACAACCACCGAACAGGAAATTGGCTCAATAATTCAAAGCGTTTTAACACAACACAGCATTTTGAGTTATTAATGCAAACAACTCACTATGTACACTGACCCTTTAAAGGAAGGAAATTAAAGAACCATGTAAGTATCATACTGTTTCTGAAGAAAATAAGTCACATATGAGCATTAAAAAGCCTAACCTAAGCTCTGGAAGTTATTGATCAACATTATTAAGGTTATCTTTGAGTGGTAAGATTATGAGCAATTTTTCTATTTTTCCTTGTAATAAGAAAAGGTAGTAAGAGTTAATTAAATTTCAACAAAAGAAATTTAAAGCACTAAGGAAAGAATATTGGAAAAATACAAAACGAAATTAAATGCCCATTATCTCTGGATCTAGTAATACTGTTTCATTTTTATTTGCTTTTTACTTAATTTTTAAAAACTTTTGTAATAATACCATGTTACTTTAATAACAAGAAAAACCATAAAAATCTGTGAACTTTCAGTGACATGCATGTGCTGGCAAGGGGGAAATTTGGAGATATGTATGGCAAAAGCAAAGAGCAGTTATTTATGCCCTGTAAGAGCTACATGAGCTCTCATGCCGAACGTATAACACATCTTTAAGGGAAGTAATAAAAATATATTTGAAAAAATATAACTTTTTCTCATTAAAAGCAGAGACAATAGCCTCTAGATACGCATTTGAAGAGTTACATGGAGTGGTTGAATGCACTATAGAGTTTAAACAATACTTATTTTCACTGAGGACTAGTAAAATGTACACTCAAAACATCATACCTGGATTCTCTGTGGTCAGTTCTGCCTATGAAACTGTAGCACAATTTACTTTTTAAACACACACAGACAGACACACACACACAGACTCACACACATGCCGGATTGTATCAGAAACACAGATTTATCCAGTGTTAAAACTGGACATGTGGGGCTGGAAATATTGCTAAGTGATTAGGAACTCTTGATGCTCTTTCAGGGAACCTGAGTTTAAGTCCTAGTACCTATGCTTGGTGTCTCACAGTGGCCTGAAAGCTCAACTTGAGGAGATCTGATGCACCCTTTTGGCCTCTACCGGCAACTGCAGTCAAAGTGCATACCTATGCAGGTATACACTTTGCTGGATGCCTTACAATCCACGTTCATGGGTCTCAGCAATAGCTAACCCATGGAGCTCCTGCCTTTCCTTCTTGTAAATAAACAGTTCAAACACTGCATATGGACTGAAATGACAAAGTGATTCCTGAGAATAAACAAATCCCATTTTAGAGTAACGTGAGTCATTGCTGGAGTCCTTTGTGGCCACATTTGGAATTAGTGAACTTCTGAGTGGTAGAAGATTGTCGAGGAATCTTAATTGTAGTGCTGTGTCATACAAAGACTGGTTTGTTACGGATTGTTTCCAAGTAGGGCCTGACTCAGTGAAGGCGAGAATTCAGCAACGCTTCGCATTGTGTGCCAGTAGATGAAGCACTTTCCTATTTGGTTATGTGATCCCAGTGTTGTCCAATAGTTAGGACAGCCTCGGATCGCCAGCCTTGCCCAGAACATGTGTGGAAAAGCAAGAGATTTGGCCTTGACCTTTTGACTCCAAGGTCCATATGCTTCCCAGCACATGAACCGACTACAGATCCTCAATAACAACGATGTGCTGTGTGAGGTCTGTAAAACATCTCTCAAGGTTGTGGAGATGTGTGCCTGGTGTTGCCGTCCACATTTCTTCTCCTCAGCGTCATTTCCGCTGGAGGCCGCCGAGAGTCGTCTCTGATGGTCTGCGTTGGTTGCCTGCCCACTGAGACTGCTGTTGGCTTTGATGCCGTTCCTGAGCGGTGTTTAGTTATTTTCCTATTGCCGTCATAAACATCTTGACAGAAAGCATGTTGGGAAAGAACAGATCCATTTCGGCTCATAGGTCCAGTGGCGATACAGACTTTCTCTGAGGGGAAGGCCTGGCAGAAGGAACAAAGTTCTCATATTTCATCCTCACATAAGGAACAGAGAAAGGGAGAACAGGAAGTGGAATCTAGCTCTAAGTCTTAAGTAATGTCCCAAGCGATGTTCTCCCTGCAGCAAGACCCTACCTCCTAAAGTTTCCGTATGTTGGTGTGAAGGCAATTCAACTGGCCTGCCCTCAGGGGCCTTCAGGGGCCTGACAACGTCCTGTGTCATCACCTGAATCAAGTGTGCAGGATGTAAAGGCCCACTTGCCACCCCAGCTGGCTCTCTCTGTCTCTCTGTCTCTCTCAGTCTCTGTGTCTCTTTCTCTTAGTCTGTCTTTCTCTCTGTCTCCTTCTCTCTCTTTCTCTCCTTCTCTGTCCTCATGGCCCTGTTCCCATTTGTCTGTCTGTCTACATGTTCAATCATCCTCTCCACCTACCTCAGGTCTTAACTTCCCTTCCCCTCCCCTCAAATAAACCTCTTTTAAAGCAGATATGTTGTGTGGCATTAACCATTATTATAACACCATAACCTTCCCAAACAGAACCACCAACTGGGGACTGAATGTTCAAGTTCGTGAGCCTATGTGAGATATATCTCATTTAAACCAAAACAAAAAAAAAATCTGTCTTGTTTGGAGATCGCTAGAGAAACGGGAAGCAGACAGCAGCAGCTTGTGAACAGGAAAGGATCAGTAATGGGCAGCATTGTTGGGGACATCTGGGTTGGGCTTGTAAGAAGAGAGGGGACTGGCTGAATGGGTCTGATGCTAGGAGGAAGTCACAGGAGGATGTGAGTTACTCCACCCACACAGAGCCTACACAGCACAGTTTGGCAGTGACCAGTTCCTTTCCTTGGCACCCTAAACCACCTACTATCTACAAGCTCTTAGGAGTTGAAATTACCTCAGGGCTAGGACAACAACACAAGTGCCCAGAGTAAACAAATGCCATTTTAGGGCAAGATGAGTCATCACTGGAGGCCATGTTCCCTTACAGGAGTACACCCAGAGTACATTTGCCCGAGGAAGAGGAAACAACAGGAAGACAACAACTATCAACAGCTATTGACTAATCTCCTGGACAAGATTTTAGCTATTCTCAGATTTTTAAGTGAGTCAGGCAGGTGTAGGTGTCTCGAATCCGAAGTGATTGGATTTGTTAACATTTATTGAGTTTGAGAAGGAAGTACATCAGGTACTACCTGAGGAAAAAATGAAGAAAAATACGTTAAAATCTTACAAGTTGTGGGGGAGGGGTGGAAACAGAATAAAGAAAAAACAAAAAACAAAACAAAAAAAAACATCTGATCCAGTCATTACTTCTTGCAAAGGAATAGTGGAGAAAATGATTTTGATCTACTAATTTAAAAACAAGATTGTAAAGTTAGAAAAGGCCACTGCATGGGAAGATGTTTGTATTTCATCTACTTGTATTGGTCACATTACAAGGGACAGTGTTCATGAGGTCAGATATGTTGAGTTGAATACTTTGGGCTAAAGTCTGCCTTCTGCTTCAATTCTGTAAATTGACTTTTTCCACATTTTATTCATTTATTTTGGATGTACATATGTGTACGTATGTGTGGGCACATGTGTGTATAACATGGCCCACTTTACCCACTGAAACATCTTGGTGGTCCCACTGTTGTGAATTTTAATCATGAAAAAAATCTTCAAATAAGCAAACAATCATAGCTTAAGTTCTATTCTGTCTTTTGTTTGTTTGTTTTGTTGTTTTTGATTCACTGTCTTTACAAGCATTGTACCCTCATTGCTTTTCTAGTCTCTCAGGTCAGTCGGTCCCATTCCTGAGAATGAAAATAACCTGAAGGCTGTGCAAGCCGGGAGATTGGGAGCTGTCTCACTCACATATTTGTTGCTCTGATAAAAACACAAGACCAAAAGCAACTTAAGGAATATAAAAATTATTCTAACTTACAAATCCAGGGAGCTAGAATTCATCTCGGCAGGGCAGCATGGAGGCAAAAGTGAAAAGCTGGTGATCACATTGTCTGCCATACACAGGAAGTGGAGAGAGAGGGAGGGAGAGAGAGAGAGGGAGAGGGAGAGGGAGAGGGAGAGGGAGAGGGAGAGAGAGAGAGAGAGAGAGAGAGAGAGAGAACAGGAAGTAGGGGAGGCTATAAAACTCCCAAGTCTAGTAAAGTTCCTCTTCTGGTAAAGTTCACCTCCTTGAGCACTACCACTACCTCAGGGTCAAGTACGCAAGTACACGGGGCGTCTCTCATTCAGGAACCACTGAAAACTTACTTTCACGAAATAAAACTTTCAAACAGTAAATGGACCAATAGACTAAAAGAGACTTCTCAAGAGGAGAAACAAAAACAACCAGACAAGATTAAAATGATCACCATTAACCTTTGTGCAGATGCAAATGAAAATCACTTTGAGAACCTTTCTCATTCCACTGAGGACAGCTATCAAGAAAAGAAATGACAACAGACGCTGGTGGGGACGCAGACAAAGCAGAACCCTTATTTACTGTTGGTGGGCATGTAAAGCTAGACAGGTAAGGGCCCATTTATATGGAAACCAAGGGCTTCAGAGTAACTAAAGTCATCTGAAACAAAGTGTGAGAAATCAGCCTTGGTACTGAGACCCATGAAATGGCCACAGCAGTTATGATAATATGGTGAGCCGGCTCAGTGAGTTAAGGTGCTTAAAGCCAAGGCCAAGATGATCTTATTTCATCCCTGGGTAACATATGGTGGAAGGAAAAGGAAACCAACTCCCTGAAGTTGTCCTCTGACCCCTACACACACACACACACGCACACACGGAGAGACAGAGAAAAGAAATGTAAACAAAAAAATAAACATAGTCACTTCTCAGGTGATTTTAAACTCAGAAAAAAAATCCTTCATGCATGATATTTTCTCATTAATCGATTTTAGTGAGTTGCCTGAACTCAGTGAAAATAAAAGATTGGCCCTAAGAAGTGAATTATTATCTTGTTTATACAATGTTCCCTGTATTGCCTCCCTGTGGGCAGGTAACTGCTGATGCCCACCCTTGCCCACTGGGAATGGCGTCTGCCCAGGTATTTGACAACCTGATCCTCTGCACTCCACCTTGCTTTTTGAGTCCCAGTGATGTGAATTGGTTGTTCTTTGTGGAGCTTTGATGAACGGGGAAATTACCTGAGTCACGGGCTGACATCACTCACTACCGAAGCCCACACTTTCCCTCTGACTCACAGGGTCACCTCTGTTGAGAACACAGCCCTTGTTCTGTGCCCCTTTTCCATTCAGTTAGTCAGCAGTCCATTCCTTTGCCCACACACACTAATAGAACCATGGCTTCGGGGGAAGCAGGTGCAAGCAGGGACATTTTCCCTATCTGATTATTATAGGGTTGTTTTTTTTTTTTTGGTGTGTGGTAGGGGAGGCTTTTTAAATGAAAAATTAGGATCAGTCTATCTGGCTCTGTGGAAAAACTTACTGATACTTAGATTGGATTTGTTTGTATATCTTGATAATGTTGGCAAGGATTACTCCCTTTACATTGTACTGCTCTCCCTTCCACCTTGCTTGGGATGGCGTCTCTTTGTTGTTTACAACTGTAAGTGACAGGCTAGCTGGTCCATGAAGTTCTGGGGCATCTCCTGATTCCACCTCCCATCTTGCTTTAGGAGTATGAGGACTACAGATACACACCAATGAATCTGATTTTATGCGGTTTGGGGGGATTCCAACCCAGATCACTTTATTACACAGCACGTACTTTACCCACCAAGCTGTCTCCTCAGCCCTAGTTATGTCAATATTTGAAATATTTTCTTTTTATCTACGTGTCTGCACATGAGTTTGGGCACGTGCATGCAGCTGCCTATGGAAGCCAGAAGAGGGCATCTGATCCCTTGGAGCTGGGGTTACTAGCAATTATGAGCTACCTGATGAATCCTGGGAACCAAACTTGGCACATCTTCTCTTTCTTTCTTTCTTTCTTTCTTTCTTTCTTTCTTTCTTTCTTTCTTTCTTTCTTTCTTTCTTTCTTTCTTGTTTTTTTAAGACAGGCTTTCTCTGTGTAGCATTGGCTGTCCTGGACTCACTTTGTAGACCATGCTAGCCTCAAACTGACAGAGATCCACCTGCTTCTACCTTTCTGAGTGTGGGGATTACAGGCCTGAGCCACCGTATCTAGCTGATTCCTCCCTTTTTATCTGCTCAATCATCTCCCTAGCCCCAGGTAAGTACAATTTTTAATTACATAATTTATACAATGGATTTTATTTCAGGATTACAACATAAACCCTACAAAACGAGAGAAAGGAGTGCTCATTTTCTTAGGCTGTTACTCTCTAGGGTAATCATTCAGTGGGTTTCAGATTTCTATTGTTAATTTAGATTCTGCCTCCTTCTGGGGTATCCAGAAGCTTGAATCCACAACTCTGAGGTACGGTGTCATCGAAACATTAAAACCCTTTTCCTGTTGGATTTTCTTTCCTAAGTATTTCCCTTAATCTTGCCATACCAGCCATGCACTTTAGCAGACTTTTAAACGACAACGCTTAATTAGAATTCACATTTGTAAATGGGGGACACTATTTTTTCTTGCTTCATGAGGATTTTCTTTGGATCAAAGCAGAATCCATATAAAAATCACCTTACAGAATATAAAGTCCTAAGTAAACATGAACACTTGGCAGCCATCATGTGCCCATGAGTTCATTATTTACACAAGGATCATCAGGAGAAGAACTCAAAATGTAATAACCCAAGCTTCGGACACTAGAAGAACTGTCTTTCAATGATTTTAGAGCTCTGAATCAGCTCCTGGTCCCTGTCATCATTCAGTCCTGTAAAAAGTATTGAATACTCAACCAGGGAAACAGCTGATGGCCAGAATGTTTTTGAGCAGAAGCAGGTTAAACTGTCCTAACTGAAGTTCCTTAATTTGGTTACAAGCTTATGAAGAGTCAGTGTTAAACTAACACAGGTTCTGCTGGCCTCTCCTTGATTAACCATTGCCCGGCTCCTCATTCCCTGTCTTCCCCGATGCCCAGTGAGCCTGTTGCTTCTCCTCATTTCAACAGAGGGATTTTAAAATTTTATTTTAATCAACACACAAAGAATTAGGTTTCATTGGGGGCACTTTTTTTGGAGCAAATTTTAATTTTGTTCTTTCCCCTCTCCTCACTCTTTGGCCCTCTTCCCTTCCTATGTGCCCTTCTTCCCACTTCCACACCAGGCATCCCTTTGCCCTCTCCCTTTTTGTACCCCTTGTTCTGATCTTGTAGTCTCCTTCCTAGTTTCATAGTCTATATCCATCCCCACAATCCTGTACTTACATTTATACAAACACTAACACATTTATACAAACACTAACAGTTAGGATCTATAAGTGAGAGAACCTATGGGTTTCACCTTTCTGTGTACCTCATTTCATATAATACTTTACACTGCTGACAACTTGCCTGTTCCAGGCCTTTGGAAGTGGAAAGGGTGATGCTCTGGGCACAGTGAGGCACTGAGACTACAAAAAAAAAAAAAAAAAACTTGAGTGGTCCGTCTGCCCCACAGTAGGATGGGAGATATTGAGGGCCATGGGAGGGTCTCAGGTAGGGTCTTGACTTTTGAGATCAGGCACAGGGGGTGGAGAAGGATTCAGTCCCTTTATACACAAAGGGAAAGCAGCATCAAACAGTAGGTGCCAAGGACTCTGTATACCCATCCACGGAGAGTGGGAGGTGCTTGTCGCTGCTGGGGTCAGTGGCTATAAACAGCAAAAGATGACTTCATTGGGCTGAGCATATTCAATGTCTTCTCCTGAGTGCTGGTGGCATGATTATTGTGTGAGTGTGTCACTTTTCAAAATACAGTTAAGTTGTAATTTATGACTAATTTGCACATATGCCATCTCTCAATCAAATTTGCCAAAACTAGCAATTACTTATGGAGGTTCTCCTATAAATAAATTTTCACTAATGAGGAGCACAGTCTGGCAGTGTTGTGATTGCTTCGAGTCTTTAGTTTCTATTTTATCTCTTTGAGTTTTTGATACACTGATTAATGGACCAAGGAATAAAAGGAAGGAGAGAAGCAATATGGTATACATGACATCCATGTAAAGGATGGGATAAACAGATACATGCACACATGTGCACTAGAATGAAGCGTCCAGTGAGAACTCTTTAATGTTATAAATTCAACATAATTGGATCAATCCTGAAAATATTTATTGATTCATTATATACTTAAAACAGAGTAAATGAGCGCTATAGTCCCAGTCAGTGAGGAAAACCTTTGTCCAGAGTGGATTCTAATAACTGTCTAGGAGCAGATACTGAGGTCAGAAAACCCAGGGAGACCGACAAGTCACATCCAAAAAGTGCCTGACGATGGTAGAAAAGTTCTAGTGGGACTTTGGGAACCCATCAGTGTAGTCATCATTTTTTGGTCTGATACAGGAAGAAAGTGTTTTCTACATATATTTAAAATGTGCAAATGTAAGATTTGCACAGAAATTTTCTTGCTGCAGATAATAGCACTAAGTTTTCACAGTGTGGCTGTTAGTTACTTTTCTTATAACTGACAAAACACTTGACACAAGCATTGTAAAGGAAAGGAGGAATGTTTTGGCTCACAGGTTGAGAGCACAGTCCCTCATGGTTGAAAGGTGAGGAAGCAGCTTGCATGGCATCTGCAGCCAGGAAGCAGAGACAGATTAGAGAGCATGTCAGTGCCCTTTCTTCCTTGTATTCAGTCTGGGACTTGCTCAGAGAATGGTGCTGGCAAGGTTTAGCGCAGGTCTTCCCAGCTCTATTAAACCAAGCTAGGAAAGCCTTTCGAGCATGGCCAGGGCTCCTAAGTGATTGTAGCTTTCAGGATGTTGACAGTGTTAGCTATTAGAGTCACCGTGGGTGCCTGTCACTCATTCTCCAGAACCTTCTCTGAGCCTTTGCCCAGGCACTTGCCTCTCCCTTTCCTCTCTTCCTGTGTCCCACTTCACTCTTTATTTGCAGTGCAAACAAACGGAGTGTTTGAAAATCAGAGGAGTTAGAACTGGTCTTCTAACCTCTCTATACACATTTGTTCTGGCCTATGAATCAGATTTACTTGTGAACAAAGGAGAAGCCATTGGTACCTGAAGATAGGAACTAAATGTGCCCCTCTTCATTCCTTTGTCTACAAAAACCTGGAGTGTTGATAATCTACTATGATATTTCATGTCACTCTATATAGTGGCTTTGCTTTATGCAATTTCCAAGGTGAACAGACACACTCTGCCAATCCCAGCCTCTACAAACAAAAAGCATCAGCAGAGTGTACTTAGAGTAAAGATGATAGTTCGTGTGTGAAAGGGCATATTTTCTTCCTTATAAACATAAGTTCCAAATTAGGATTTTAGCCACAAATGATCATTTTCTAGTGGCATAAAATAATTACAAAATACATAAAATGTGAGGTACCTACTAATGAGTTATCATTTTTATAAATGAAAAAAAAAGGAGTCTGATAGTGTTGGAATAACATTAACCAAGTTCCTGAGTCAATATGTCTATAAACTCAGTATAAGGAAACTAAAATATCCATTCCACATTTTGTTAGAAAGACAGAACTCATTAAAAAGAACAAAGAGTTTCAATGTACACATTAAATCATTTTGATCTCATTTTCACTCGGCTGTATGTGGATAAAGGAGCCAGGTCTGCCTGCAACTGATGACCTCAAACCACCCCTGTGGGGACCTGGGCTGACTTTGTCGACTGAGACTCCTAAACCAGGGGTTTAATATAAGAAAGCTTGATTCACCAACCAGCTGAGATCCACGTTCCCCACTCAAGCATCTCTGGGCCATGGGCCCAGAGACTCTTCTTACAACCATTTCTTTCCCTTCATTTCCCGAGTAAGAGACAATGCAGATGGGCTTGCATGCTATCCCCCTATTTTAATACATTTTAAATTTAGTTTACCGAACTAATCATAGCATTAATATAATACTTCTGAACATGTCACTTCTAACAGAGGGGGATCTATGGTCTACAGCATTGAGCGTTACATCCCCATGATGTAATCCATTTCTACGAGGAGCACAAAGCCTTGGGCAGCATTCCATCTCAGTGAGGACTGCTCAGAGCAGCACAAGAGCCAACTGTCATATCTATAAAATTCTCATGGCCCTGGCTTCTCTGCGAGGATAAGGTTCAAATGAAGAAGTAATGAAAGGATGATGGTGGCCCCAGAAAGTCCAAGAAAATATACTACTGTCCCAGAATGGAAAGTAGCAAGAGCCCTAAGTCGGGAGAATGACAGAGACCAGAGAGACCAGTCCGTATAGAGGGCAGAAGCCTGGAATCTAGTACTGTAGAGAGCACATCAATGTGTGACCAGACATGCTTTCTTATGGAGTCTCCCTGATCACCATGCAGAACATGTTAGGAGGAGTGTAGAACCTAGGTAATCTGCTCAAGTAAAAGAACTAGAAATACCCCAAGGGAAAGTAACGTTGGAACTAACTTTCTGAAATGTAAGGCTTGTGTGTTCCTGAATGTCACACTGATAACAGACAACCGAATGTGATATGAACAATACCTACTGGTCCTCAGACAACCCTCAGATGGGCAAGAATATAAAGGGCTTAAGTGTGTTAGGGAAGTAGGTGAAGCATTGGTGTGCAGGATAGGGGAGTCAGCTGAGGATTATGAGTTGCTCTGGGTACATACATACTTGTATGAGGAATGTCTATGTATGTGGTTGTGTGCATATACATGTGATGGCCAGAGGTAAACTTTAGGTGATAATTGCTTTTTAAGACAAGATCCTTCAGTGGAACCTAAGGCTCAGTGACTGGACTAGATTGGTTGGTCAAGAAGCCCTAGATATGCTGCTATCTCTGACTCCTCAGCAGTGGAGTTAAAAACCCTGCTCTTTGCATGGGCACTGGGGATCATACTCCAGGCCTCATGCTACAGGATAGGCACTTTACCACCCAAGCCTTCTTCTCAGCCCCAGGAAACTGTCTTTGTGGCCATAGAAAGATGATCAGGCCCTGGGTATTTACAAAGGATTAGCTTACAGTTTGGAAGGCACGGTGCCAAGTCTGGCAAGAGCTCATTTGATGGTGTCATCTCATGGTACATGACATCATGGCTGGCATGTGTGCAAGAGAAAGAAATCACGTGGAGAGAGAAGAAACCAGAGAAGGGGCGGGGTCGGGCTTATTATTTTAGTAACAGCTCTCTAGAAAGAACTAACTCGGGGTCCTGGGAAAATTACCCAATCTCTTCTATGGGTGATGCCCTTCATGTTCTAACAGATTTCCATTAGGTCCTAGCTCTTAAAGGCCCCACAGCTTCTTAACATCAACATATTCGACCACAGGGAACAATCCGGGTCGGAACTGTGGTACTTGGAGGCCCTGATATTTAAGCATGAAATAACCATGCATAAATAGAGAGGGTAGTTGTCTAGTAGGCTCAAAACCCCTAAGAGAACTGGAGGAAGCCTGGAATACACCCATTGAGAGCAAAGGAGGGAGGTCTTTCTAATCCTTCATCTATTTCATACTGTTTGATGTAGAGAGTCCCCAAAAGCCCAGTGTCTGTAAGACAAGAATTGTCCTGGAAAATATTGGTTCTTTGGTTAAACTAAAAATTATCTAGCCAAAATTCCTAGAGGTACACCTAGCTACTTATGTTTTACACATCAATAAAAATTCTTGCTAAATTCTTACCACTTAGATAGTGGCGAGCATCCAGGCAAGGTTTCCCACACCTGTAATCTCCTCAGCACTCTAGGAAGCAGAGAGAGGCAGATTTCTGTGAGTTCAAGGCCAGCCTGGTCTACAAAGCAAGTCCAGAACAGCTAGGGCTACACTGTATCCTAGAGTACACTAGAGAAACCCTGTATCAAAAAAAAAAAAAAAAAGAGAGATAGTGGGGTAGCGGGGAATGTTACTTGGACATTTGGAAAGAGCTTATATGTGTGGATTAGAGAGAGAGATGCAGGCAGAGAATTGTGAGGAGGAAAGGAGAAAGAGGGAAAAGAAGCTAAGGCACAACGTTCAACCACAATGGCTTTGTGTGTAACCAATGAAGTCATTTGCTTGTAATTGCTTAAAAGATGTTTACCCAGGGAGCTGATAGTCACACTGAGACGCCAGCCTGACCTTCATGTGATTGCTTAGACAAGTGGCAGCGGTCAGTTCCACATGGTGCTGGAGGGAGAGTCCTCACGAGTTCCTTATTCTGACCCATTTCTTCAGACACCTTGTCTGTTACCAGAGCAATCCCCTGCATTTCTGGGACTTTCTGAGGGGAACAGTGAGACCTTGGCCATTTGAGAACAGATAAGACATTGGGTTCAAATTCTGGGTTCATTGAGACTGAATAATGATAGGCGTTGATACAGGGCCATCCTTCTCTGAAAAACTAAACGACACACCGTTAAAATGTTTCTCTCTTTCTTCTTCATAGATATTAAATAATTTTATAGCAATGTCTTATGATTTCTCTAGAGACTTCTGTTCATATCAAAACCCAGCCTAGTATCACAATAAACATTCTCGCTCACTGAAACCAGAGACTTGGAGTTGTGTCTTAGATTGTCTCTGAATGGGCAGATGGTGAGCTCTAGAAAAGCTCTTAGCTGTCTCACAAGCTTGGGCATGTCATTCAGTCACTTGGACTTATATGGTGTAGTAGACTAGGCAACGTGTGACCTGTGTCTCCATCAATAGCCATGAGTAGATGCCCAATGGCACAGCAGCGGTCACCACGTCCCCACGCTCAGCAAACCAAGCTCCTCTCCAGTCTGACTGCTGGGATTCTGGCTTCATGAGACCCTTCCCAGGCTTTCCCATCTTTCCTTTCTGGAGTGTGTCAGGCTTCTCCAAAACTACACATGTCTCCTCTGGGTGGGACAGACCTCACACGGTGTGTTTCCATTTGAGTGAGTCATATGAACCTTGGGTTCTAACAAGTAAATCTCTGCCCAAGGGTCTCATGGCCCCTTCCTTGTTAGCATGGAAATACAATGGCATGGCCCTTCTGCCCCTTGCCCTTCACTGGAAGGTGAAAGTCAATTATCTGAATGGCTTGGGGCATCAAAATTTGAATGATTCCCTTCATCTTTAGAGATAAATCACAGAGCGTTGGCTGCTTCCTTCAGGAACTCCCCTGTCACCAAGGGAGGAATGTTCTGTCCTTTAAAACACAGTGATTTATTTTGAATTGATAGGACACAATAGCACTTAGAATGCTCAGCCACCAGACTTTGTTAGAGCTGTGGCATCTAACTACTTGAACAATGCCTTGAGAGAAGCATTGTGTGATAGCAAACTTCTTGGAAAAACATATTTTCAGGTGCTTTAAAAAAAATGTGTATCTTTAAACTCCTTTTGAAAACCTACAATATGTTCTGGACAGAGACACAAGCAATTGTGACAGTAGCTAGATGTCCATAAGAAAGAAATTCTTTTAACTCCCCATAAGAAAGGAACAGAACATTGTCATAGGTTCTTGTTAAAATACATTCCACCCCTAAAGAAATGTTCCCTTAGAATTAGCTGTGAAAAATAAAGGTAAAAACACATGGCCCCAAACCTGTCTTCTGTCTGACTCTCTCCTCAGTCCCCCAGCCGCAGGGGACTGTCACTTTCCAACTCTGCTACAGAACAGAGGCCACAAGAGAGGTTCATGGGAATTTCAGAGGTGTGGAAAATGCTAGAAGACAGTTCTTATCCTGGCATTTTAATTAGCCATTAATGAAATCATATGCTAAATTGTCATGTTTGATTTATTGTTGGTTGTTTTTTGTTTGTCTGTTTTATTTCTTAGGATCTTATTGCACAGCTCTGAGTGGCCTGGAACTTTCTACGTGGACTAGGCTGGCCTCTGTCTCCCCAAAGCTAGGACTGAAGTTGAGTTCCAACCATATCAAACATTTTATTTTATTTTTTTACTTTTTGAGTGTTTGGTTTTTCCGTAGGTTGATCCTGTGCATTGCTGGGTCTCCTTGTGCCTCGCTGTATTAGTTTGATTTCTGTTGCTGTGATAAAATATTCGGAACCCACCCCACCCCACCCCCATGACGGCCCACCAGCACACCCCAGACATGCACACAGACTGACCTGATCTAAACAGTCGCTCTGCTAAGGCTCTCTCCGCAGGTGATCCTAAGTTAGGTCAAGTTGACAATTAAAAATGAACCAAAACAGTTACCATTCCCCCTCTTGTTTTACCACTAAGTAAAGCTACTGTGGGAGTTTGCTGTTGAAGTGGAGGAAACAAAAGAACTCAGAACTTCGAACAGGTAGCAAGCCTTGACTCAAGCAAATTAAATTTGTTTAGCTATCAGCTGTCATAGATGAATATCTTCTTAAATGAAATCCACTCGTAAATGAACCAGGAATCAAAAGTGTAGTACAGTCTGTAGATGCAACAAAAGCACAGCAGGGGGAAATTAATAGTACTTGCTGTCTGACTAGGCCAAGTGGAAGAACCATGTATGTTTTCCACAGATGTTAAATGGAAGGACATTGATTCAATTACACGTCTCTTCTAGGTTTTATTAGAAAAAAAAAACTTTGAGGAAAATAGGATAAGAAAAACACTATTAAGAGATACATATCTCAACCCCAAAAAATTTGATCAGCATGGTAGCCAACACAATTAGACAAGAGAAAATCAAACAAAAGGGGTGGGGCAGAAAGAGAATATTTATGCAGATGTTGTTCTATGTACAAAATATTAGATAAAATCCTAGTAGATAATACAAAATGGTTAAAATTATTGTATGATTCTCAGTTAAGTGATTAACTTCCCCGTGTATCTTTCTTTGGTCTTCCTAACTTTTCTTTCCTCTTGATTGTTTCATAGTGAATATTCAAGCTTTGGGTTTTTCTAGAAGAAAAGCTCTACATATATTCCATAAGTCTTTCCCACATCTCATTAATTTCACATTGTACCGCCAATGTAGTTGAATCCATAAAAATGGTTATAATAGAATAGTGGGAAATTAAGGGCAGACAAGATGAGCTCAATGGGTAAAAGTTTTTGCTGCCAACTGTAAGGATTTGAGTTCAATACCTGGGATTTCACCTGGTGGAAGGAGAGTTGTCCTCTATCCTACACACACACACACACACACACACATACACACACACACACCATGCACACATGCAGACAAAAAATTAAGGCTATGCATTGATAATAAGGTCAAGATGATGAGCCAGGTGACAACTTCAACAGATTAGGAATGGCCTCTTCCACATTTCAAATTTGCCCTGATTAGTCACAAACCACAAAGCATCACCCAAGAGTGAAGTCTCCCCTGAAAATAGAATTAGGCACTACAGAAAAATGGGTAGCTTGGTGCTGGAAGCAACTGAGTAGAAAATTTTCAGAGGCTCATTAAAGGGAAAGTAGGAGCATCTCCAGAGGACACATCTTTTCACATTTTAAGGTGTCAGAGACAAATATTTACAATATCTATGCCATCATAGCATCACAGCGTCTGGGCAGCATCTGTGACATGGCTGTCATTGCACGCTCTTGATTATAGCTGTTCATATTCGCATTGCTTCATTTGAAAAGCAAGCATTCTTGCTAGTTGCCATTTAAACTGTTTCCAGAAACCTTCCCCTATAATTTAACAATGAAACAAAGTAATATGGATGCAGAAGTACATGGAAATAGACCATCAGGGCAGCACATTTGTATTAGCTGTATGTCTCTTCACTGAACAGAGAATCAATGGCTCTACATTTCTTGCGAAGCAGCTGCCAACTGCTTTCCTGGACCTCAGAAAGAATATATACTCAAGTAAGATGGAGTCCTGTTACATTTTGCTCCTGCTGTGCATGGAAAAGGATTAGCATCACACCCTAAGCAGTGGTATTGAAGAAAGGAGAAATTACCTACTCTCTTGGAACAGACAGAAGAAATTTCAAAGCACTGAGAGCTAGGATGTCCCATCCATGCATAATGCAATACTATTGTCAAAGCATCAGATATCAATTGAACTAATTTTCCTGATGATTTCGGACAGACACTGACAAAGGTTAAGTTTCATGCTGTTCAGTTGGGAATAAAATTAAAACATGAGTTTTTCAAGTAAGAAATTCCAGTGAAGCATCAATGTTGTTGTTGTTTTGTTAACGTGCCTTTAAGTGACATTGGGAATGCTACAGGGTGTGTGTAGAGAAAGATGATGGGCTCAAGATAAACTGACCACAACTCCAGCTATATAATGCTTTGTTTAAACATTTGTAGCCAAATTTTCAGATATTTAGTTATAAACCACAAAATGGCCATGAGGAACGACACTTCCCCTGAAGATGCCATATCAGGGTTGCAGAGCAAAGTGCACGAACTGTGACTTAGTGCTGGAACTGGCTAATCATTTTTGATGGAAGGAATGTACTAGTGAGCCTTAAAGGGCAAGTAGGTACATCCTAGAACCACAAAAAGATGGCAACCAAGACACAGAGGAATATAAGCCTGTTTGCACAGGAGCTTCTTGGTGGAGAGGTGCCTGCCACACAGCTGCATGCCTAAAAGAACAGAAGAGTCCCCAAGACTGAAGATTTCTCAGGAACCACTCAGAGCTGACACAGGCTATATCCAGTTTCTTAAATTCCCCTGCTATATGATTCTAGCTGCATCCCTCTGTGCCTAGGGCAGAGATTTGTGCTTATTTGACACTGCAGAAAGATTTCTGAGTGGCAACGTAATAAAATCCTTATAGCTTCCATATTGTTCTGTAGAATACTGAACTCATGGAAGGCTCCAACACATTGTACAGTGGCCCAAGAGGGCAAAAGTTTTCATAAGCTCAGGTAGCAGGATCTACTGCCAGTATCATATGTATGTACTTTCCTTCTTACTGATACTTGCTTTGTTCATCACACAGGGGTGTTCTTCGGGGTGCCTTGATGATGCAGTAGCTTCTCCAGAGTCCATGTTGACCTTACCCCAGCCTATGTTCTTCCCTACATTCCCATCCAGGTCTTTTAACAGAGAAAACTTTGAGGGCTTCTGCTCTTTCCATTTCACCTTCTGTTAAATCTGTAATTTTTCTGTTCTGTGAAAATGTATTATCATTTGGTAGAAAATTCCTTTAAGTCGTCATGCTTTTAACAATGGCCAAACAACACAGCTCTGTGTTTGGCTAGATAGTTAAACTGAAGCTCTTACCTGATAGGAAATGTCTGATATATGATTTTAAAATTACAGTGAGGTTGGAGAAAAGGCTCAGCAGTAAGAGAGAACTTGCTGTTCTTTTTTAATTTTTATATTAATCACAGGTTATGTACTTTGTATTCCCTCCCACTCTCCCCATCTCTCCCTCATCTCCTCCCTGCCCCTTTCCAAGTCCACTGATAGGGGAGGACCTCCTCCCCTTCCATCTGACCCTAGCTTATCAGGTCTCTTCAGGGCTGGCTGCAATGTCCTCTTCTGGGGTCTAGCAAGGCTGCTCCTCCCTTAGCGGGGTGGGGGCATGAAGAGCCAGCCATTGAGTTCATGACAGGAATAGTCTCTGCTCCCCTTACTAGGGTACCCACTTGGAAACTGAGCTACCATGGGCTATATCTGAGCAGGGGTTCTAGGTTATATACATACATAGTCCTTGGTTGGAGAAACAGTCTCATAAAAGACCCCTGTGCCCTGATCTATTTAGTCTTTGTGAAGCTCTTGTCCTCTCCAAGTCTTACTAACTCCCCCTTCTTTCATATGATTCCCTGTACTCTGCTGAAGGTTTGGTTGTGAATCTTAATATCTGTGTAGATACATTGCTAGGTAGAGTCGTTCAGAGGCCCTCTGTGGTAGGCTACTGTCCTGTTGCTTGTTTTCTCCTACATTCAATATCCATCCCATTTGCTAAGTGAGGATCCTCTTTCTTGTTTATCTTCTTTAGATGTATAGATTTCAGTATGTTTATCATATCCTATAGGTCTATATAAGTGAGTATATACCATGTGTTTCTTTCTGCTTTTGGGATACCTCACTCAGGATGACCATTTCCAGGTCCCACCATTTGCCTGCGAATTTCATGATTTTCTCGTTTTTAATTGCTGAGTAGTATTCCATTGTGTAAAGGTACCATAATTTCTGTATCCATTCCTCAACTGAGGGATATCTGGGTTGTTTCCAGGTTCTGGCTATTACGAATGAAGCTGCTATGAACATGGTTGAGCAAATGTTCTTGTTGTGTGCTTGAGCATCTTTTAGATATATGCCTAGGAGTGGTATAGCTGGGTCTTGAGGAATCACTATTTCTAATTGTCTAAGAAAGCACCA
>CM053759.1:9934763-9961427 GCA_028658305.1 Pachyuromys duprasi | reverse complement strand
ATTTGCTCAACTATGTTCGTAGCTGCTTTATTTGTAATAGCCAGAACCTGGAAACAACCCAGATGTCCCTCAGTTGAGGAATGGATACAGAAATTGTGGTACTTTTACACAATGGAATACTACTCAGCAATTAAAAAGGAGAAAACAATTGTTATACAGACACAAACCTTAATTATAGAAGTTCAAAAGACAGATAAGCATTTTCTGTCTTGATGGAGCTCATACTGAACCAAGAAAATGGACAAATAATGATCGAAATATGAAGTTGAGCAGTCCTAACAGAGTCTTTAGGAGCAGAGCTCCATGGAGGATATTCAGCAGCTTTGGACCTGTACCACTTTGGAAATCTGAAGAGCATTTATAAGATCCTTCTTCATCTCTGACCCCACATGGATTAAAAACACGTGGACCCCAGAGAAGAGGAAACTGTGGGACATGGCTACTCATATGTGAAGCAAACTGTCTTCAAGGGAACTGGAAGCCCTTTAGCTTAGGAAATACAAAACAAAACAGAAGAAACTCCTGCCTCACACAGTAAATGAATGTGTTTATGAGAAGGCCTAAAAGCAAGGGATTCAACAATCCTGGTTAGTTTCAGCATCTCAGAACCTCAAAATCTAAATCGTGTTGGAAAAAGTTTACTCAGTGTTGTAAAATGGATTTATTTATCTTACTTTTTCCTGCTACAGAAGGTAATTCAACTTCAAGGAACTAAAGATATGGCAAATGAAAGTGGGATTATAAGTACTTAGCCACTTTTTTAAAATGTGTTTTTCCAGCAACGGAACTCAGGTCTTCATGCTTGTACATGATCAGGAACACTAAGGAACTCTTCACTGTCATATTGAGAGTGACACGCTAGGACCAGAACACGCTTCCTGTTTCATCCACCACTCTTAAAAGGCAAAGCTGTCTTCTTCTATTGCAAGTGTTATGGTCATGTCTTTGTTTATGACTTCCATGGCATTGAACACAGCTAGCTAGGGTCCATGGCTATCCCAAAAGATGCTAAGAAACACTAGGACACTATGATGGGCTTATCTATGCTTCTGTATTCCACCTCGAAAAGTACAGTAACTCTCTTATTTTCTCACTTCCCCGTGGCTGGTGTTACTTGTGGATGACATGCCGAAAACTTCACTGAAGAGACTGTGTCAAACATTAAGGTTTGGTTAACTGATACCTCAGTCTGTATATTAACCAAAGTGATGAACTTGGCATGCTTCCTGGCTAGATACTTCCAGTGCATTGAATCACAGTACTTTGATAAATGACATCCTCATGACAGGGTGCTTTATAAAATGTTATCTCAACAGAAATGTAAGATATTATATGCTTACTGACAAACTATGCTGTCTGACTCATCCTTCTTTTTTTTCTCCCCTTCATTTATTTTTGAGACAGAATCTCATTCTATAATCCAGGCTGGTGTTGAACTCACTACGCTGGCCTATGCTGGCCTTGAACTTACAACAGTCTCTCTGCCTCAGCCTCCCACATGCTTGGATTACAGGGACATGCCACCAAACCTGGCTCTGATTCTTTCTTTTTAAAGAAGCTCTTGAAACACAAAATTAAAAAAAGAACTCCAGCTATGAAAAAAGAATTATATGTTGTTCAACTGGATGAACTTGAGAAGGTATATCAAAGGCAAAGCTATGTCTCTACTGCCCTGGTCTACAGTGGTCATCACATATCCATCCTGGTAGAATGCAGCCTCATGCTTTAAATCTGTTGATGGTTCCTGGTTCAAGTGTGCCTTTGGATCTCTCCACTGCCCCAATGACAGTAGATTTCTATCCCAGGATCTTACCTGTGGTTTTCTTGTTTCTCTTTTTGACTCTTGTGAGGGTGGATTCAGGGATTCAGTGTTGTTCACTAGCTTGGGCTCAATAAATACTATTTGAATAAAGTTTTAGTAAAAGAGCAAATGTCACCAGTTGATAGTAATTAACATGAATGTTATTTGTGTGTTTTAATCACTGGGATATGGACAGAGCTGTCTAAATTACTTTCCATGGTTGCTCATCCTCAATATACAGCCCATAAGATCCAAACATCCTAAGCACAAACGCACAACAGGAGAAAGTCAGGAAAAAATGCTGTCTATGGCATTCCCTTCTCATTAAACCTCAGAAATACAAGCTCTCCATCATTTGGGGAATCAGAGGGAGATAATGCTCCAATCTCAGGCAAACAGTGCTATTAAAAACGCGAACAACCGAACTCAGTGTGCCTTTTAGTTTCCCCTGTGACTCCAATTAAGATCACATCAATTAAGCGAACTTAACATTTTGTATCATGGAGCATTTGAAAATTGCATCAAATTTGAGTTGGCATTTTCTCCCTTCCATGATAAGGAATGCATCTAATTGCATCACCCTGATTGCATATTTAGTTCTTAAGCAGCTGCACAAACATAAGCAATACAGAAAAAAATAATCAGGGAAAATATGTGTAGAGGCCAACTTCAACAGATACATTTCTGAAACAGAGCAACCTATGGGTGGTTGATTTTGATTGAGATGGCTCAGAAATGTCTGTCCAGAGGGGTGGACATGCAGGAGATAATAGGAAGATTATGAATTCTTTCTGGCACACAGCAAGTCCTTAAGTCAAAACTTTAATCCATAGAACCTTAATGAACTTCCCTAGTGATGACTCTCACTCTCAGCAAGATCGACAGATCTCTCCCATCCTGGACAAGCCAGCACCATTATCTCTGGTATGGGAAGCTGCCTGTTTACTATGCCTGGGGAAGTGGTTTAATATCTGTTGGTTGCATGCTTCCGGGCCAGATAATTTCTGAAATAGTCTAGCACAATTTCTTGGTGTGGGTAAGGTGCGCTGGATAGCCTGAGTTCCCCTTTATGCCCGCATACTCACAGCTAAGAGCTTGAGCTGTGTGGCCAATTACGTGAACACTCTGGCTGTGCCTCAGATTAGGTTGTACAGCCCAGAGGAAGCTCCTCACTTCTCTATGCCTTGTTTCCTCCTTTGTGAAACGGACAGAGTGGATGCTGAGGGTGAACAATGGTAAAATGTGTGCTTAGTGTGCACACGGCTCTGGGTTCCACTCCTAGCTTCCTCAGATAAATGACATGGGGGGAGAAACCATTCTTGCTGCACTGTGGGGATGCTATGAGAGGGAAATGTAGACTGCTTTTTCAGAACATTAGAAGTACATTAGCTCTCAGTAAATAATAGCTGCTGTTCTGACTGCTTTCCCTGTGTAGCTCTCCCGGCTTTCAGATAGACTTGTACAGAATCTGTGTGAGAAGGCATCTAAAAAGCCAACTGGTACCCAAATCGCAATCTCTCCAATTTCCTGATAATGCTTTCAAGACAAGTACCAGAGTGAGAGATTCAAGCATCGAAGGTCCTCTTTTGTGTGTGTGTGTGAGTGTGCATGTGTATGTGTGTACATGTATGTGCAGGGTACTCTAACCTTCTTTCCTCTGCCATGCCTTGCTTCCTGCAAAAGGGGGAGGGGTGTGAGCAAGAGAAAAGTGCAATGTTAACTGATTTGGGGCTGGTTTACTGGTAATATTGATTTTCTTCTTTGCAGTCTTTTACATACTGTAGTATTTATGCAAAGCCATTTTACAAGATGCCATAAGCAAACAAATATTGTTTGTGAATTCTGCTGAAATTCAAGTGTTCACGAAGGTCTTGAGAATTACCCCATGTGTACACTCAGAGCACGAACTTGACTTGGACAATGCACACCGTCTCCTCTTACCACCTCTGTCCTCCTCCTCCTCCTTCCCTTCCTCCCTCCCTCTGTCCCTTCCTTCCTTCTTTCTTTTTTCTTCTCCTGCCCTTGCCCTCCTTCTCTTCCTATTGATTCTCCTCTTCTCTTCTCCACTCTATCTTTCACTTATTTTTTTTCTGTCTACTTAAAATAATGATATAGATCAGATTTGGCACCGAGAACTTAAAAATATTTCATAGTGACAAGGGAAGCATTCCACCTGTTAAAAAACGTAAGCAAGGCTCCCTGAAAATTGCTCATAGAGATAGTAGTTCAGGGGGTACAGATTCCAGGATTCTCTGTAGCCTTCCTGTTGCCCCTCAGTCCAGCCTGTAACTTCCAGCTTTGTACATCACTTTAAATCTTCCACGTGTAGAGCCCACAAACGTGTGTATGTTCGTGCATCTGTTGTGTGCCTGCCCACTTTTGTTTTGAAAAACAAACTGGAAACCCTTTTGCCTTCCTGCAAAACAGTTGTTGCTACTGCCATGGGGAGTCAGTGTTTGAGTCTGAGCCGCTGGGCTGGAGAAGCAGCGTGAGTGTCCTTGTCTGAAGTGACCTTCACATAGCCCGAGCCCCAACCTAGGCGTCCTCGGGTGCCCACGAGTACAGTAACAGCACAGACAGGTTGGTGGCGGCTGCTGGCTGAGCCCGCTGCTGACAGGTGCAAGAGCCTGCGTCATATGGGTCCTCTAAAAATAGGGCTGAGTAAGGAAGGGTCTCACGTCCAGCCTCTAACAGACGCTCACCTTGTGCACACTCACGGTCAACAACAGTGTTTCAGCACAGTAACCCCCAAGTCCACACTGACCGCTGTGTTAAGCTCCTCAGAAAATCAGCCAGTTTCTTTGATCAGAATAATACATTTGAGCTATCTCAGGAAGCTCTAATGTGAAGCTTTTAATAAGGGGGGACCTTTTAATAAGGGGCAGACCTGTCTAGCTGGATGAGAGCTGTCTCATTCAACAATCTCAGGCAAGTCTGCCCTGTGTCTCCTCCCTGTCACCTTTGTTAGGTTCTTTGTTAGTGACCTTTCTATTATTTGGGAAGCTCCCAGAAACATTAGGATTTTAACCTGCCCTTAAGAAAACACTGGACCCTTCCTGCATCCCATTTTCACATTGAAAGAGGAACAAGCATTTACAGGACTTGATTTGTTCAGACGAATTTCAAAATCAGAGCCAGTGAATAAGGAATCTTATTTTCCACCTGGGCTGGAGTGAGTGGCTCACCCCAATATGCAAGAGCAGGGAGTACTCCATGAAGCTGCTGTTGTCCTGTCTATAAGCATGCTGGGCAGTGTGAGAAAAGGCTACCATAGTCCTTCTCTTAGAGTGGGGTGCAAGTCCTACACAGTGGGAGTCTGCAGGGGCTGCTGTCCCTTGGACACCCTCCAAATCGTCTCTCTGCTTTGATAACCCAGTTTGGAACTGGCACGATGTTACAACAGAGTTGTGTTTTATCGCTAAATGCCCAAGAGGATCAGGCCGAGATGCAGTCTGGTGCCTGTTTATCCTGTAAAGTTACAGATGATAGAATGTCCACATTAAAATAGTGTCGCCCAGATCATTTCAAGAGACTTCATGCCTTAATCTTATAAAAGGGTTGTTAGTTACCTTCCTACAAGAGGGTCAGCTTGTGTTTTAGGGGAAGGACGGTAGTGTTCATTTATTTTTGCTTTTTGGTGTGTGTGTCTGTATGTGTGTGAGCATGTGGAGAACAGAGGAGAACCATGAGTGTCATTACTCAAGCAGCTGTCCATCTTGGTTTTTACACAAGATCTCTCACCAGTTAGGCGAGGCTGCCTGGGCAGCAGGCCCCAGGAATCTCACTTTCTCCACCTCCCCAGACCTACCATTACAAGTGTGCACCACCACGCTTGGAACATCAAAGTGGGTTCTGGGGACTGAACTCAGGTCGGCATGCCTTTGACAAAAGCACCTTGTGGATGGATATATCTCCTCAGTCCTAGGTTTGATTTTTTTTAAAGTTGTTATGATACCTAGGCTTGCCGGGAACTACTAGGTGGCCTCTGTGGTGGCTGGGATTACAGGGGTGCAAGGGTACGTTGTAATACCAGTTTGCCTCAGGGACAAGGAATCATAACAGTTAAACATGAACTATTTGTATTAGGATGGAAGACCCTGGAACTGTGTAAGAAGGGCAAATTTTAGGCCACAATATAAATTATCCATGAAAACTTGTTCAATAATTCAGATCCTCTGTTGAACTTCACTCGTCTCAGTCCTGCATTTTCAAGTTGTTATTTTTACTTCCTTGTAGTGTTTTTCTTAGTTGTTGTACAGCTTATGCTCCAACTCCACCCCAACAAACAACGGATGAGCTCCTTAAGGAACGTCACTACAGATTCTGCCTTTGATGTCTTTGTGGGATCCTCCATACATGTTTTTTGTTATGTTGGCAAGTGTTGGCTTGTAAGTAGGCGTGTGCACCCACTCTCAACCTCACCAGGGCGTTTCTCTGCTCTCCTGTGACTGCTGTGTCACAAACACCCTCCCCACAGGAAGGCACAAGAGGCCCACAGAGCCCCGGGATCTGCATCTCTGCCCCACACTGTCCCTGACCTGTACCTCCAGACTTTCCACGTTACTGTCCAAGTCACAGTCAGTTCCTGCAGAGGGGACTTCCCCTAGCTGGATGCAAGGCTGGGTGCCACACTTACTACGCAGCCAACCGCACATGGAACACCAGTTCTGGGAACATCTGGGCTGCCCGTGGATCAACTCCCCGGGGTCATGTGCCAAACTCTCTCCTGTGGCCCCTTCATGAGGGCAGGCCAGAGAACTAGAGCTACGTTTTTTTACTGATAGACTGTCAAGAGGTCTCTGCATACAGGCCCCAAGTACCTGTATGCTCTTTGTTCTCCTTGCCAACTCATTTGTAGAGTGCTTGGGATGGAAGTGAGAGGCAAATGAGGACAGGGGGAGGGGAGGACACACATGCCAGGGTGTAGGTGAGGAGCGGGGACTGTCTATTCCGGAGAGCAGTACCAGCTCTGGGTGTCCTCAGAATACTCTCATGCCTCTGCGACTCAGAATAGGACAAGTACTCTTAACAACTTCTTTGGAAAACATGGAAGAGAGCTCACAGGATATTAAACCACACAGAGGACATTAAGACAATTAAAGTTGTCTCCAACAGACAGGGGCCTGGTTTGAGGATGAGAACACTTATTTATTATCCGTTCCATTTTTATCATTATTGGGATGTTGTAGGAAATCACATTAGTGTCATGGCACCGAATCAATAATAACCCTGAGCTACATAATGATTGTTCTTATTTTATAGAAACTGAAGCATTGAAAAGAGAAATTGCCTCTTGGGCCTACAGAAACGGTTCTTTGCAGGAACAGTGTCGGGCCCAGCCAAGAAAGCATCACTGGCTTAGAGTTGCTTTGTTTTGCTCGGTGAAAGTTTGAATGTACTTTAAATTTAATCAGCATTAGTTATTTCTCATTAAAACTGTCTTTCTCAGGGGCTGGGGAGATAGTTGGTAAAATTCTTGCCACACACCATGCAGACCTGAGTTTGATCCTTAAAGCCCACATCAAAATCCCAGAGGGTGTGGTGGCATGTTTGTAACCCAGTGCTGAAGTAGAGCCAGCTGGGTCCCTTCCTGCTGGCCATACTCAGTGAGAAAGAAGGTGGATGGTGCCTGAGGTTGGCCTCTGTTCTCCACATGCACACATAGCTGCACATACATGAACACACACACACACACTTACGCACACACTGCTTTTCACCTATGAATAAATGGGAAAAAAATGCATACCCTCATACCTCATGGGTAAACGAGACTATGACTAGTTACAAAAAGGAAAGAAAGTCTCATGAGCACCAGTGCATACTGTACAGTGTGTGTGTTTGTGTGTGTGCGAGCGCGCGTGTGTGTGGCCAGAAGAGAACCAGAGGAAGATGCTGGGTACCCTACTCTTGGCTGGGGTTCTCAAGACACTTTACCGAAGACAGATATACATAGCATGAGCTGTGTCCAGCCACAGAGATCTGGGATTTTGGTGGTTGCTGGGGAGTCTTATCCTAACTGATTAAGGATAATGAAAATGAATTTAAAATTTTCAGAGTGTGCACGAATAAAACCTATTTATTTGAACAAAACCTCATGATAATTTTCTTTTTCATGAAGGAGGTGGAAGGCCAGGTTCCCCAACCATTCTCTCTACTCACAATTCTTTCAGCTCTGTACACTTTAATGTACATTTAGTCCATGCAAATCCTGGGCGTGATCCTGTAGGACATTGTCAGATGTTCTCAGTGATGGCATTGTCCCATTGATAATATGCTTGGAACCCTAACAATGGAGAGTGTCCCATAGCTCCTAAGCAAGTTTATTTTCAAGCAGTTTAAAGGAATTCTTCTTTGAGCCATGCCAGTATTTGCCTTCGATGTGTATTCAATTGCCTGGTCTCTCTTCCATTGCCACAGAGAACTCACGCCTTTCAGGTTTCATGCGATTCTTCTGAATTATTGAAACAGTACTGTCTCTCTGGAATAGTTCCTCATATTAGACTGTCCTCATTCTTTCCTTGTGTTAAATTATTTCAACATACTTTTTCAACCTTTCTCATCAGGAAAGATTCAGTCTCTGTACTGCTTAAAAGTGGGCACCCATAAGCACACACAATATTATTGGAAATATGTCTTAATACATGTGAAACAAAATAAAATCATTATGTTCCAAGCATCGTGTCCACTAACCACAAATTTAACAAAATCGTAAATCGATCATCTTTAGCTGTGTGTGTGTTTCCTTCACTACAGTATTAGCTGTAACCATGGTGTACTGGCCCTGACAACACGCTGTTTCTGAACTCACTGGCGTCCCTGACGGAGCAAGCAGCTCCAGCAAATGTATGGATGTGGTGGAAGAAATGTCTCCTTGAGTCCAGCCACTGGACAATCGCGTGTGCTGCTGGCTGCTTTGTGAGGATGCCCTGCTCTGTCCGGCACACACAATCATCTTCGCACCACTTAGGTCCATTATTAGCCTATCCCTATTGTGCACTAGCCTGGCACAAAGGAACAGAGGATGGGTTTGTCCTGCTAAGTGGCACCTCTGCTTTCAATGTGCATGCTCTGATGCTGTCAGCGCTGACATGCTTGCCAGTTTATCCACACTCCCACCCCAGAAACGGGGTTATCATACATCCTACACACACGTCCTGTTGTTCGTATATTCTCGTTGGGGTCAGACTGTGACTCGGCAGCGTTATTTACACAGGGCCTCTGAGCACCCTGAGATGGCATCTGTTACAGGCTGCAGCTGTAAATGCTGTGTGTGCGTACTTTTTTTTTTTTTTTTACTATAGTGACTATTTGCTCAATTTATCTTTATCTGAAAAAGTCACTCTCCTGTTAGAAAAGATAGGTGTGGATTAAGAGTTTGGGACTTGGGGTTTATAATAATGAATAATAAAATAAATGAATTAAAGGTGTGTCCTTTTTCAAGGGGTTTGTGAATGTCAAGTTTGGGGGGTTATTTTGTTGTTGTTTTTGAAAGAAATCTATGACACTCTAAAATGTGAATGGAAAGGAGAAAAGGTTCTCCTGTTTTTCATGTTGGTGACTGGCATGCTTCTCAGTATGCAGTGAGGTATATTCAATGTATTTTCAGTAGGTACAAAAAATATCTTAGTGTTCCGTCCTTCCCTAGGAAGAACCTGCAGCTTCCTCATTCTCATTCGTGCTCTAAAATATGCCTTTAAATGAGCCTTTTCCTCCTTAATTTTTTTTCAGCTTGGTTTTTGCTAGCGTGCGTGTTGTCTACTGCACTTAGGAGTTCACGCTCTTCACAGAGTTCACACTGATTTCCTTAACTCTGTGGGTCTTCCCTGTCCTCTTGGCAAGCACTTCAGAATGAGGATCCTGGCGGAGGCCCTCTGAGATGTGCAACCGTGGTCTCTACACCACGGAATATGGCCAGGCAAGGACCTCCGGGCTGCTGTGCCCTCAGCCTCACTGTCGTGCGGTTCACAGGGCTGCTGCAGACAAGGCCTGAAATGCTGGCTCTCCTGAGCTGGGTGATTTCAGCCCAGTGTGTTGCCCTCCTGTACCGGCTTTCGATGCTCAAGGAATTCTCCCCTCTTTTCGTTGTTCAGGTATGAGGTGAGGAGCCCTGCACTGGGCGTGCTAGTTCATTCCTCACCCCTTCCTCTTTTGGTTCCCATTATCCCTGGGAAGAATAGGGAGACCCTGACTAAGTGCCATTTCTGTTATCTGAGCCCTGTGTCCTTGAGGAGCAGAGCCTGTCCTTTCTTTTGCACCGGGATGTCATGGTTAATTCCCTCTCTGCCTGACAACTCTATAACATGTTACAGGAGGGGTCAGGAGATGGTCCAGCTGGTTAAGTGCTTGCTGTGCGCACAGCAGGAGGATTGGGGAGATGGAGACAAGAGGATGCCTGAGGCTTCCTGGTCATTCAGTCTAGCCACACAGGCAAGTTCCAGGCTCAGTGACAGACCCTGCCTCAAAGAGTAAGGTGGAGAAGAATGGAGAAAGAACCGGACACTGACCACTGACCTCTGGCCTCCATATGCACAGTCAGACATGACTGGATTTTACACTCAGGCACATGGGCACACACACTTAAAAACACCAGTGCGAGATGGTGAAATTTACTATTCACTCATTTCAGGGTGTCCCATCCCATGTCTGTGTTCGTTGCGGGAGGGTGTTCTTGTTTCACCTGGTATTTTGAGAAGAGCCCTCTTCTGTTGGGATATAGACAACTTTGAGCCAGAGTTACAGGCTGTTGGGAGCTGCCCAGCGGGGATGTTAGGAAGCAGACAGCAGCCCTCTGTTAAAGCAGCAAGTGCTCTGATCCACTGAGCCGATTCTCCAGCCCCTTGGCCCAGTCTTCTTCTGGCATAATTGTTTCCCAGGTTAAAAAAAATACAGGGAGGATACAAAGTGAATAAAGTGTAATTAATAAAAAATTTAAAAAATAACTCAAAGAAAGAAAACCAATACTCCTTCCCTCTCTACCTTCCAACTTTTTCCACCTTCCTCTTGTCCTTGTTTTCCTGGTGTATTTTTGAACTCACTTTTACCATTTTTTTTGTTTATCTGTTTGGCTTAAGGACCCCAGTCCATGTCCTGGCCATGCTGGATGGCCTTGGGAGTCAGTCCCCGCCCCACTGCATCTGGAGAGAAGAGCATGCAGAGGGGCCCCACAGGAGGAGAGTTTTTAGGTCACAGGCTGCCTGGGCCCTCTCCGCCCCAGTGGATGCGTTTGCAGAGTGGATGGATGACCTTTCCTTCCTGGACACCCAGAGGGCCAATCAGCCTGTTCTCGCTTCACTGAGAAAACCCAAACAAAGTGCTCGCCACTGAAAACGAGAATAAAAGATAAACAATGATAAAAATAACCCCTCCCCCAGCAGCTTAGCAAAGGCTGAAGCACGTTGTAGTTCAGGGGGGCACCCCAAGTCTAGCAGATGAAGGATGCTTTTCTCCTATTTCTTCTTCTTTTTTTTTATTTTGTAAATCAATTTTACAGTGCAAAAGAGCAAGAGACAGAGAGGTTGACAATTTTCTTCCTTGTGAAAATACAGTTGTATTTTTCCAATGGAGACACTCCTAACTCCTATTTCTTCTTACAATGCAACCCTCCACCCCCACCCTAAACAAAGCTGCACTGGAGAATATTTCCAACAGGCCAGTGTGTGTGTGTGTGTGTGTGTGTGTGTGTGTGTGTGTGTGTGTGTGTGTGTGTGTGTGTGTGTCAGCTCCACGCTGCCCCTGGCATGTACTCTTCTCTCATCAGGGCTAGGGCATTGTTTCCACTCGGGTGCTGGTAGAATGCTTATGTAACCATCACCTGCCAGGATCCACTGGCATACTCTCTTGACCCAGACAACCACACTGCCTTGACAGGCACGGTCTCCCACAGGGTAACCAGCACAGCTCTGTCAGAGCAGATCCTGGGGGAAACGTGGGCCTCGGGACACGGGAGATGATGATCTGGGAGAGCCCCCAAGGGGATGCTTCATGGGTCCCCACCTGCTGTTGTAGATGGGTAGCTTTGCCTCTCCTCTCATCCTCTCAGATCCAAACCACATTAATTTTCTTTCCTTTTGCCCTGGAAGGAGAGGAATTCAGTCTGCACAACAGTTAGCGAAAGAAGTCAAACTTTATCTTTAACAGGCAATTAAGCAGAGCAAAGGACGCCCTGCAGACGTGGAACAGACTGTATCTGCCTTGTCAGCTTTAGCCTACCTTTTCTCCTCCTCTTACCCACCCTGGGGCAGTCTCCTTCTCTGAACAGGCAGAAGCTTTCTCAAAGTCATCCTTACCCATAATTCAGCCTGTTACAATTACACACACTGGGTACTAGAATGTGTATAAAGGGGTAACTACCCACAGTGTTAGAAAGGACATCAGGGGAAAGGGCAGCAGTGTGTTGTGTGCCATGCTTCTCAAGGGGGCCAGCAGGAAGCTACTGAGGATGTCTGCTTCACTGTCCTCCCCAGAGCTCTGTCCTTCTTCATGTTTGGCCAGCTTGACTATCTTATATTAAGCTACAAAGCATCTTATTTTTCTTCTTCAGTAGTCCAGACCTGGATGGTTGAACCCTAACATACATACATACATATATACACGCACATTTATTTATTTATTTATGTATTTATTTATTTATTCAATTATACTTAGGTGTGCTTGTGTACATGTATGTTCAGGTGTCTGCAGAGGCCAGAAGAGGGCATAGGATTCCCTGGAATTACAGGTAGTTGTGAACCAGAAAACATGGATACTGGGAAACCAAACTCCTATCCTCTGTACAAGCAGTATGAGCCCTCCACTGCTGAGCCACCTCGCCAGCCATTAACACTTATCTTTAATGATACTGGCAGCAGGCTCCTGAAGCTGCAACAAAGTAAATGGAGCTGTTTCTTTTTGCCTCTATGGGACCCTGGGTCACTTCCAGTTCAGTGTATGGCAGGGCCCTGGCCTGCTATGGATTTCTCTCTAACAGTTGTAGGCTGGGCTGACCTTATAGGCATCTCAAGTGACTTCACATTCTAGCATTCACAGATCTACTGAGCCTCAGTTTCAAGCTACTGCTCTCAGATTCATTTTTGTTCCATCCACCCTCAGGTAGTAAGGAAATGTGATCAAGCCTAAGTTTGAGTCAATCCCACCTTATCACCCTCCTGGAGAAGGAAAAAAAATGACATGCATGCATTTTGGAGCTCAGACAAGGCCATCTCCACTGGATATTCCATTAGTCAAAGCAAGTCCCGCGTATAGCACAGCGTTAACAGGATGGGGTGGGAGACGCAGGGACACCTACTGAACAGTGTCCCAAAGGATCCCACATGTCTTTATCTTAAATATAATGGCTTAGATTCCTCTGATTCTGGTACTGTGTTTTTTCAGGTATTTTGTTGTTCTACTCTACATGTTAAAAGCCAGAAGCAGGGCTGGCAAGATGGGTCAATGGGGAAAAGGTGCTTGCTCTGCAGGCCTCACTTTCTGAGTTCAATCCTCGGTACCCACGGGTGGGAAGAGAGAAACAATTCTACCAACTTGTCCTCTGGCTCTCATGTGTGTGCTATGACTCATGTACTCCCCGTACATACAAAGAATAAAACTCTAGATGCAGAAGCAAACAGTTAGGATAAAGTAGTTATTTTTCTAGCCACTTTTTTAGATTTACAGTTTGCTTTGTGACATTCCCTTATCCATCGTGTGTGGTTAGCATTTTTATAAGGGAGACACAGTAAAATGTTTAGTTCAAGCCAATGTAAAGCTTAGCTCTACAAATATCTCAAGATGCCTTTTGAATTAAAATCCACTAATTGTCAAAAGCCCTATAAGTGAAAATTTTTTTCCTGACAGTATTTATTTTTAATCATTAGAAAAATCAACACTTTACTTTTTTAGGATCAGAGAGATAACTGAATGGATACACATTGCTCCTCTGCTTCTTCTTTCTCTTGATTTCTCCCTTGGACATCCTCTCTCCTCCCCACATGTCAGTACAGAAATGAAGCACCACTTGGCAATGAACACAGGAGCAACAGCGGCCCCTATCTTGTCCAGGCTGGGTGTCCATCTTTACCTAACTTCCTTCTGATGAGAACATTTTCTCTTACTCAACAAAATGTCAGTCATTTACTGATGATTCCTATTAACTAGGAACTTAAAGGTAGATTTCAATTGTAGTACTCGTACTTGGTCCAGATGACTTCTTGCAAGGAAGCTGCCCACGAACTGTGAGTCTGTTTGGCAGTGCCCATGGCTTTTATCCAGGCGATCAAGAAGCAACCCCCCACCCCGCCACCCATTGGACTTTCCCTACTTGATTTTTGAGGGTGTTTGCCCCTCTGGGAACTCAGCAAGGCCCAGTTTCACACTGGTCAATTTTATTTAATATTGGTAAAAGCCATCCAGCAGGACTTGCAAGTGGACATGGTGAAGCTTAGGCCAGCTTCTGCTTTGTTAGTGCCCTTGCACTGATCCTCTCATCAGTACATGCAAGAGGGGTATCTTCTGGTCCGCACCTCTGTTGCCAGTGCTGCTGTCTGGGATGTGATGCTGTTAACTTCACAGTGAGTTTGCCAAGTTAGTGGACTCTTCGATATACCTTTTAATCATCTACATCGTCCTTGGACTCTTCAAATTCTGACTTGCTCAACTGGGGGGCATATGCTGTTCAGAGATGCACTATCAGTCATCAGCAGCTTGCTGTTTTATACATCTTTTCCTCACTCATCTTTAAACCCAGTGGGCTAGTAGGAAGTAGAAACTGATACATGTCTGAGGGGAAATAAAATGTCATCATGAAAAGACACAAAACGCTGTTTGCTAATGCCTTTCAAAGAAACAAAATAAATGGTTTTTAGGTTTAGCTTTAGTAGTGGTACAAAATTTATTGAGTTGCCGTTTACAAGACTTAACAGAAAGGAAAATTCATTCGCAAGTGTGACTTTTGTTTCGAGCCTACTATTTTCCTGTACCTCATTACCTAAGACAAGAACTGTTCGTGCTTCTTTTCAGGCACACTCATCCCCATCTCTGAAGGCTGCTCGCTTTAGAACCCAAATGGACACGAAGGTCCTTCAATGTTCAAGTACCTTATGTAAAATGACAGTATGTTCTAGAACCTGTGGATGACATCCTCCAGTAGATTTTAACCATCTCTCAATTGCTTACACACTTAAGACAGTGCCAATTCTGTGCAAGCAGCCACATGCTTCATTGTTTAGGTAAAATGACAAAGTGCATATGTTCAGTATAGATAGCTTGAATCCTGAACACAGGTAAGTGATCTACAACCAAGCTCTATCCCCAGCCCTCAGAAACAGTTTTTAAAATATATTTTCTATTTATGGTTGTTTGATTTTTATAGGTGTAGAGGCCTGACTTCATCACATGGTTTTATCCATTCTAACATTCTGAATGTAAGAGTGAGTTATACCCACCTCTCTACATGGGGTAGGGTTTCTTGACACAATTGCTTCTGGACTTGGATTTGAGGCTTTCTCTGACCATGTTAGAGGCTTGAGATTCACAGCCTCTCAGTGGGGTCTGCTCTCACATCTCCCACCCACCAGACTTCCCCAGACTATCCTTCTTCCTTCAGAGAGCCCAGATCCTCACATCTCAAAGTTCATCCTGCAGGTGGGTCATTAGGCCCTTGAAGAACTTTGGGGCTGGAGCTTTAGGTGTCCATCCAATTTTCACACTCTTTCTCTTCTTGTCACCTGAGTGAGCATGGTTGTCGTTGGGTTTTAACCCTGGACAGGTTTTACCATGTTACATTTCCAACAGGGAACCTGTGTCTATATTAACTCAATTATATACACATCTTCTGTATAATTAACATATTTCTGAATCTACCTGTGTGTACGGGTGTGTGTGTATAAATCACAGATTTATAGCTGCTCTTTGACTCTAACCCTGCATCACAGGGCTCACTATAAACTTCCCTTCTTGTGCACACATGACTTCTCTCTTAGCTAGTGAGAATCTTGAGTCCCATTAACTGTAAGACACACTTTGCCTCTCATGTTATGACTACTGTACCTACTTTAATTTTTAAAAGAATGTTAGGTATGATTATCTCATTACTTTTCTTTTTTCATCCTTTTGATTATCCTTTCCCTCCCTCTGTATTTATGAAATGTAAAGCATACAAGTAGAGAAAAAGATGAGGTGAAACACCCTCTGATTCCTTTTCTTCCTTCCCTACACTCTATCAATATTGGCTCTTGCTGGTCAATTGAGCTGGAGGCCCAGGGAGCTGGAAGGCTGGGTTCACCATGCACACCAGGCTGGGGTAACAGGGCTCATCCCCAACCACATATACCAGGTCAGAGAAGACAAGGAAGATGAAGGTTGTCCAGAGCAGAGGAGTTGGAAGATAGCTGACTCGGGGTTTTACCACCTTCTTCAGTATTTCATTATCGAACCCTAGGCTATAGTCCAACAGCTGAATAAAACAATGAGAGCAAAGTCAAACAGATGAGCAAGAGTAAGATGTTCACCTTAGCAATGAAGCTTGGATACGAAACAACACATAGAAAAGTAATTCACACCCTTGTGAACATCTGGCCCCACTCATAGCCATGCATGCCTTTATTTTTTAACATTTCAGAATAATACAGAGATATAGAAAAGTTCACTCAGCAAATGCATAAAGTTATGAATTATTTTAAACTCAAGCCTTATACGCTCCCCCGAGTCGATACTTTCCTTTTCCTCCTCTCAGCGCCCTTCTCTACGTTCTTACCACAACAACCTCTCGCTGCCAAATGTAACCCAAATCCTTTCACGCTTATAATAATCACCTTCTTCAAGGTTTGATCCCTAAGATGCTCAACATTAGAACGCTCATTAGAAACAGTTTTTGCTTGTGTCTCTTTTAATTATTTCTAAAAATACACACAACATGGAATATACTCACTTATAAGTGGTTATTAGACATATAATATAGGATAAACCTATAGAAGCTAAGCAAGAAAGAGGACCCTGGGTAAGATGATCAATCCTTACTCAGAGAGGCAAACGGGATGGACATTGGAAGAAGGAGAAAACAGGAAACAGGACAGGAGCCTACCACAAAGGGCCTCTGAAAGACTCTACCCAGCACGGCATCGAACCAGATGCTGAGACTCATAACCAAACTTTGGGCAGAGTGCAGGGAATCTTATAAAAGAAGGGGAAGATAGTAAGACCTGGAGAGGACAGGAGCTCCACAAGGTGAACAACAGAACCAAGAAATCTGGGCACAGGGGTCTTTTCTGAGACTGCTACTCCAACCAAGGACCATTCATGGAGATAACCTAGAACCCCTGCACAGAGGTAGCCCATGGTAGCTCAGTATCCAAGAAGAAACCCTAGTAAGGGGAACAGGGACTGTCTCTGACATGAACTCAATGGCTGGCTCTTTGATCACCTCCTCCTGATCAGGGAGAAACCTTGCCAGGCCACAGAGGAGAACAATGCAGCCAGTCATGATGAGACCTGATAAGCTAGTGTCAAATAGAAGGGGAGAAGGACCTCTCCTGTCAGTGGACTTTGAAAGGGTCATGGGAGGAGATGAGGGAGGGAGAGTGGGATTGGGAGGGAATAAGGGAGGAGGCTACAGCTGGGCTACAAGGTGAATAAATAATATATATTTATATAAATATAAATGATATATATGAATCAAAATTTAATTAAAAAGAAGAATTTACCATTTTAAAGAGAACGGTTCTCTGGTGATACACGCTTTCCTACTGCTGTTCACTTACCTTTACCACCTCTCTCTCTCTTGCTTTCTCTTCATTTTGCAAAACTGACATTCTCTACTCATTAAATGAGTGCCCAGTCTCCATGGCAGCCATTATCCTTACTTCCTGAGCCTGTGGCTTGGACAATGGTGTAGATGTCTTTTGACCTCTATTTCACTTACACAATGCCTTCAAAATTCATGTTATATATCTATCAAGAGTCTCTTCTCTTTAAAAAAGTGGGTGTGTATGTGTGTGTGTATGTGTGTGTTTGGGGGTGAGAGGGTTGTGTGGAGGGAGGAAGAGACATACACGTAGATGTCTATAGAGTCCAGAAGAGGGTGTCAGATCCCATAAAGCTGAAGTTACATGCATGCAATGTGGGTGCTGGGAAGTGAACTCTGGTTTCTGGAAGAGTAGGGAGCACTGTTCATCCCTGCACCTCTCCAGCCCCTGTATCTTAGGCTGTCATCACTGATCTCATTGTTCTGCCTCCTCCTCATCTTTTTCCTCCCTCCTCTTTTCCTTTTCTAATATTTTCAACAGTTTTATTGCATCCTGTACTTCTTTATGCTTTTAAACTTACTCTTCTATTTCCTCTCATGCATTATTTGTTCTGTTTTCTTGCTATTATGCATCATCTAGATTCGTTGTTTCCTAAAGATATTTTTCTTCTGTTTTAAAATCTTCCTTATATTGTTTCATCTACTTATGACTTCGAGTGCTTATGACTTATATTCCTCTCACACTGTTTGTTCTTGATTGTCCCTGCTGGTTTCCAAATAGCATGTCACATTTCTGATTTCATTTGGAAGCATTTCTTTTGGTATAGCCTCATTGTCCAGAACTATGTTATTTGCCTTTTGTTCTTTTTATCCTGATTTTAACTTTGGATAATATTTGGCTTTGAAACTTCTTTGTAGTTTATTTTCCCATCCATTTGCCTGTGTTCTCTTTACATCAGGGTGGCTTCTGAGAGTTTTCATCATTTTTAATCTTTCTGGAGCTCCCTCTTCTGTTGTTTTCTGGAAATGTTGGAAGGACAGGCCTCTGTTCTCCATGTCTCTGGCAGCAAATCTTTACTGTCCCTTTAGGGTGATCAATTCCTATTCTGTCCCCAGTATTTTTGTTGTTGTTTGTTTGTTTGTTTTCTTATTTTATGACAAGGTCCTGCCACTTGGCACAGACTGGTAACCCCCCTGCCTCAGCCTCCCAAGTGCTGGGATTACAAACAGTACTGCTATACCTCACTCTGGCCCCAGCTGTCTGCTGTGAGTCTAGCATACTGGGGGGCGAGGGGGGAGGCCATTCTAGCCAGCCACTCTGGAGAGTTCACAGTGGGGAGGTGTGTTAAAGCATTGGACAGTTTGTGGCACTTACTGACAACACCTAGTTAGCCAACTTAACTCTTACTCTTTAACTCATCTTTCTACTTGAGATTCCAAACGCCTGATCGTTTAGGACTTGCTGTGGTCTGCACACGTACCTCTCCCAAGCCTACACATTAAAGGCATTTATATTTTTTCACCCTGTAGGACTACTGGGAAGAGACAGAATTTCAGGAATTAGAACTTAGAAAAAGGAAGTTGGGCTTTTGGGAATACGTCCTTGCAGAGGGTGTGGGAACCACATCTCCTTCTTATCTCTCTTTTGTTTTCAAGCTCTCAAGATATGAACTGTACCACAAGCTCCTTATGTGATAGTCTGAAACAGTGAAATTGATTCCCTCACTAAATGCCCCAAACTGACAGAGACTGAAAACTCCACCTACGGGTGTTAAAATAAATCTTTCTTCTTTAGAAGTTGACTATCTCAGGCATTTTGTCAGAGTACAGAAAGCTGACTATATTGACTTCTATTTCTGTACATTTTTTAGGCTATTGGCTAATATTTCTTTTGCACCACCACAAAACCAGTAAGTTCTGTCCTCCAAACCATCCCAAATTCCTACCAAGTATTTACTGGTGATTAAAATGGTTATTATGAACGTCGAGAACTCATGATGATTATTTGGGGTGGTCATGTATATGATACTTTCCATTTGATTTGGGATTTGTCATTGCCCCTCCCCCTTTCACCCAGGTAATAATCAAGCGGATTCATCTTCTGTGAGGCAAGAGTTTGAACCCCTAGGTTTCCAATTTTACTAATTTAAAGAGGATATTCATTTGCTCTCAGAGAGTATTGAAGTGGTTACAACAAAGGAAAGGCATAACAAAAGGCAGTTTAAAAAAAGATAGAAGAGTTAAGCCTTTTAGAAGAAAATATGTCAAAGTTATTAACCACCTAGATTAATATTGTCAGTGGAATAAACTAATAAATTTGACTCAGACTTCTAACAGCCAGGGCAGCAGGGGAAATCATGATTATATAACGCTAATTACTTGATAAAAGAAAATGTAATTTTATTCAAGGCAGTAATTTTCATGGGGTTGTAACAAGTAGAAAGGGAACAGGGGTAGACGGGAGACCAGAGCACCTAGGTTTAGCGACCCTGCTCTTTTGTTTTGTTCTTCAGCAGTTTGATCTTGAACTATTTACCTGGCTCCAACCCCTTCACAAATACAAAGAAAATGACCATATTTTCTGATGATCATCATATTTTCTGAGGTGTAAAGATCAAAGAAAAATAATCCTGCAAGCTTTATTGCCAATGAATTCAGACATTTTCCCGGTGTGATCCTTATTTCTCATCTCCCACATCCTGCAGGAAATTCAGAAACTCCTTACATGTGCTACTTATTCCTAGGTTATCACAAAAGTTGTCTCTTCAGTGTTCATCACACACACACACACACAGAGTGCACTAAAACTATGTGGGAGTACACAGAGCAAAGGGACCCATTTCTGCAGATAGGTCACCTGAACTTAACCTTGGAACACTCAGAGACATAGCATTTTCCTCTACCCATTACGGGTATCACAGTTACTTCCATGCCTGGTGTCTAGTGCCACAGTTGTGACAGTCAGCCTTGCCACATTGGAGCCTGTGTATTGTTAATTATCCTAAAGTCTTGATGGATCTAAGCAGGGCTGTGGCTCTTTAAAGTCTCTCATGCATCAAAGGAAGGCGGTGGGGTAAGTGTGGCTTTCCTTACACTGTGTCCTCAGGGTGCCCAAAGCCACATTGTTTTGGCTTCCATGTCTCACAGGCACAAAGAAAAACAATTTGTGTGGAATTTGCTTCCCACAAATTCTGTATCTATCCCAAATTCACTGCATTCAGCTTGGAGGTCTCTAAAGTTTGAGTCAGAAGGTGAAAGGTCATGACTCACCCTTCAGATCAATGAATTACCCCCACTGGAATCTTCTGCAACAAGAGGAAGATTATTGGGCTGAGTCTGTGGGCCTAATGCTCTATTTCTGTTGTATAAAAGGTTTTTAGAGTGACCCATTTGGGTCCTCATGTGTCCTTGAGCCTCGTTTGAATCTCCATATAAAGACACAGACATGATTGAATCCCAGTATGATGGGAGCATTGAGTTAAAATGGGGTCTCAGAACACTCCAGCCAAATACCCAGAGGCAAGAGGTTGCTAAAGCAAGAATGGAGAAGAAAAGAGAAGTCAGGCCTCAGAGACCCTCTCCAAAAGAAAAAGGGGGAGGTGTATTTCTGTAAATGTTGAGTGATAGAAAAACCATCATATAATTTTGACATTATGATCACATAATATATATGTATTTTTTTCTACCACAATCTTAGATGATAACTCTCTCCCAAAGAGGCCAGCTTTAATCTCTCCTTGCCTTGACATAGCCACAACAAAATTCTCTGCCTGGTGCATCTGATTGTGCCTCTTTCACTCCACCAGTGCCTTACACACTGGACAGAAAATGCCACAGAGTCCAAAGATATTCTGAACAGACAAGACTTCCTGGGCTTCCGCTCTGCTCATGCAATGACACAGCCATAAAGACTCAAAAGAAGCATCAGAAGGCTTCAGGAGGATGAGCAGCAGAGACTGCTGACGGGCCACACACACCAGGGGCCATGGATGCTAGGTAGCCTGTATCCTTTGCAATATATACATATATATATATATAATGCATAATATATACATATACATACATATATAATACATAATATACAAATATATTTTCTATATTAATATGTTAATATAGAAATGATATGTATATAATTTATTATCAACAAATAGAAGTATTTCCTCTAGTTCTGTGAGCTGGTTGAGTGACCTTTATAGAGTCACTCATCCAGAGGCCCAGGCTAAACACCAGGGGGTTGTGACTGGCATCCAAGCCTGGCAAGAGCAGTCTCTGGGACGGAGACCTCGGCAGATAGGTTCCCAGGGCCAGAGGTGAACTGAATCAAACAACACCCAGCTCTCCAATTGCTTGGGAAGATCTCTACACCCTTTGGGGCCATATAGGTCTCCTAGGTTGACTATGGTTTGAGAGTAGGGGAGACCAGGAGGAGCTGTTTGTCCAAAGCAGCAGTGTGTATGGCTGAGCTGCATGTGGGTTTCTCAGTTCTGCCATGAAATATATGCAAGTAAATCCAATCACTGATGCTAATAAGCTGGGATATTTAAATGAGGATCACTCCTGCATGGAGGTTAACAGTAGGGGGTTCTGAGTCAGACATGAGACTGAACTCTTTCTCAGCTGCTTACTAAGGTCAGCTAAGTACTTCTTTTTTATTTTTTATTTTTATTAATTACAGTTTTTTTCACTTTGTATCCATCCCCCCTGTAGCTCCCTACCTCCTCCCCAGCTAAGTACTTCTTTAACGCTCAACTTTCTACTGGAGCCGGAGAACATTTGTTCACCTAAGAGTAACCATATTAAATCCAACAATACATGTAAACCTCTTAATATATCGCATTAAAAAGTTGTATGCATTCTGAAATCATTCATTGTTTGTTTGTTTGTTTGTTTTGGACTGGCTCTCACTCCGCAGCCCAGGCTGGCCTTGAACTTACAGAACTGACAAATCTGGAATGACAGGTGTGAGCCATCACACTTGGGTTTAGAATACTTATTTTAATTTTCCAGTTCTTACTTTGTGAAAGGAATGGATTTATAATGGGGAGGCAGAGAGAAGTACCTTTGTTACCAAGATACGGAAAGTTGTGAGCATGGAATTTTTTTTTCCGGAATAATATTTTATTTATTCAAATTCTTTGTCACCCAGAGACACTCTAAGAAATGCACTGGCATTCCTCTCTGCTTCCTGACAGGGCATACAGTGTGACCTGCTGCTTCTGTGTCATGATGGATTGTACACTCAAACTGTGAGGCAAAATCCTTTCTCAAATTCCTTTTATTTGGTCTTTTGTCACAACAGCAAAAAAAAAAAAAAAAAAAAGTAATTAACAGACAGATCCTGGGAGAGAAACCTCGATTCTGATTTCAAAATATTTCTGTGACTAGGAATTTAGAAGGGGTCCCTTCCAGGAGAGTCACTGTGGATATTCCCTAGGCTCCAAAAAGGAGTTGCATTTTCTAGAAGATATCATGAGTGTTACTAGCGTCAGTTACAGGAATCATAAATAAAAAGGGAGAAGAAAGGCTCATAAGAGCGCAAAGATGGGACCTGACAGGTCACTGTCTTGGCCTGTTTATATTGCTGGAACAAAACACTTGATACATTTATGTCAGAACAAGCTTAACGGAATATTTTAAACTCTGAAATATAAGCCGAAACCCAAATCACTTATTTTATTCATCAAGTTGGTGTCGCTTTGGTCAGTGGGGTCTCTTTGATGTGGCTCGTGTTTCAATTCAATGAGACAAGATACGCATTGAGAAGCACACCGTATACACTGAGGGGTAAGTGTATACTGCAGAAAGCATCCCCCGCCAAGAAACACGCAGCCCAAGCCAGACTCTCCATGTGACAACATCCCGGTGAGTTGCCTCTTGTCCTCCATTTCTGATGCACACACAGGGAAGCCATCTAAGAGGCTTTGTAATCTCCTTGACATGACAGTTAGTGTAGGACAGACTTATGATTAACCCGGGTTCCCACTGAAAGCAGCACCAGCTGCTGTTACTGCTGCTTAATTCCACTGATTGCAGAGGGATGCTGGAAACAAAAATCTGATTGGAGCTGAATGTTTGTAGATGTAAGCCAACTTGAAATAGCACCCTGTAGCGGGTTGAATAGGTATGGTTCCCAAGTTTGAATGCTTGGCCCATAGGGAGTGGCACTATTAGGAAGTGTGGCCTTGGAGTAGGTGTGGCCTTGTTGCAGGACATGTGTCACTGTAGGGATGGACTTTGAGGTCTCCTATGTTCATCAGACCCCTTCTGCTACCTGCAGATCAAGATGTAGAACTCTTGGCTCCTCCAGCACCATGTCCAACTGCCATGCTTCCCACTGTGATGATAATGAACTAAACCTCTAAAAACTGCAAGCCAGCCCCAATTAAATGTTTTCTTTTATAAGAGTTGCCTTGGTCATGGTGCCTCTTCACAGCAATAAAACTCTAAATCACAGTTCCTGATAGCATCAAAGGTAAATGGGGTAGATAGAGAAAATGAGCCCTCTAGCTCTAGCTTGGAATTAGAGGGAGAGGGTAGAATGAAGAGAGTGAATTAAAACTCCTAACCATGTGGCACTAAAAGAACAAGACTGTCCCAAAGCCTGTTGCTGGGAGACTGGGCTCAGCTACTCAGAAAGAAGGCAGGAGAAGTTTTGATGCCGTGTTAGGTCTGAGCCAAAGCTCACAGTTAGGAAAGGCTGCATTGCTTGTTATTGGACATGCCAGCCCGCAGTTGGAGGCAGCCTGCTCACAGCTCAGAGAAAGTAACCCAGGGGGCTACAGAGATTGCTGTGTGAGAAAAGTGCAATGCATGAGGATCTGAGTTGGATCCCAGAGCCCATATGAGAAAGCAAGGTGTGGTGGTATATGCTCATGATCCTAGGACCAGGCTGGCAGAGATAGGCAGATTCCAACTGGACCAGGCTACTTTGCAAGCTCCTAGCCAATGAGAGGCCCTGTCTCAAAAAACAAAAAGAAATTACATCCAACATGCTGCATCAATCCATTCCTCCAGGAGCATCTTTCCCTGGCCTATAAGCTCCTACATAGATTTTGAATTCTGGATGACGTCTTTTCTAGACCCATAGTGGAAAACACATACATGCACACACACACACACACACACACACATACATGGACTCACAGACATGCACATACACACTCGTAACAACCAAGCAACATATCCCTCCTTGTATCCTTTGCACTGCATTATAGTGAACTATATAGATCTCAACTCTATTTGTTTATTTATGACTTATTCAACAAACATTTATTATGCCATTAATCTATACACAGAAAAATGAGGCCATAGAAATACTGGGACAAACACAATGATAAACAAACAAAGAAATAAAACAGAGAAAACAGGGTAGCTCAGAAATGTGTCTTTGACATGCAGCAGAAGTTCAATGCAAATTAGGGTAGTGATGCATTGTCTATTTTGAAACAGAAGATCCCACCTCTCTCCAATCTCTGAAAATCAAAATCACTTGGTAATGTTTAGTGTAGTGCAATCTTCCTCCATTTGCAGAGGACAGTGACGCTCTTCGCTCTGGAAAAAACTGGTGTGCGTGGCTTCAGAATGGTGCCCAAGAAATCCCAGGAGTTTTTAAAAGCACATGATGCCAGCAGATCATCTTTCTTACAGAATATGAAAACAGATGCTGTATTCTAAGACCTCTCTGGCTTCAAGAACATCAGAGAGGTGATGCTGGGTCCTCCTGGCACTGCATTCTGTTGTCTGCTCAGGTGCCATGCAATGCTCATTGCAGCTTACCAGGCTCTACAGTCTGGTGAAAGGGGCTGAACGCTCATCACTTTATCCCCTTACCTGTCACACTATTGGCATTTAATTTGTATGTTTTATAAATGGGTAAGCAAATAATTAGCAGGAAAGAGTGAATGGAAATACAGTAATCTTTTCAATAGAGAGGGAGACTTAACAGTCAATTTTCAAGGCTGCTTAGGTATCTTATCTCTAGGATTCTCCAAGCAGAAAAGGCGAAGGAAACTACACTTGACAAAATTAGCAGAATTTGTTAATGTTTTTGTCAGCCTAACTGGGTGAAGTGTTTGCTATGCAAGTATGAGGACCTGAGTTCAGAGCCCCAACACCCATGGAAAAGGCAAGGGTGTTCATATCTTTAATCCTGATGCTGGAGGGGCAGAGATGAGAGACTTCTGGTAGCTTTCTAGCCATCCAGCTTAGCTGAAGAACCTTGAGTTCAAAAAAAGTGGAGAGAAATGGAGAAAGACATTTGTGTCAATTTCTGCCCTCCACATGTGCATACATGGGCAAGCACAACTGCACACACACACACACACACACACAAACACACAACACTCTCTCCCAACATTTTGTCACTTTTTAACACTTGCATCCACGAATTAATTACTTTATTCACTCAACAAACACCACACCACTATTCTGCACCATAAAGTAACTGTATCCCAGAGATCTTAGAACAGTATCAAACAATGCAACAGCAAAAGGAAAACAGAGCCAACAGAGCAAGTTGAAAGAGATAACGGGTTCTGAGCCATGGCAAATGTCCATCAAAAGTCACGGTATTCACTCTCCTCATATGTGAAAGCTAATGTCTATTTTTAATTCTTCATATGGAAGAAATGTGTTACTGATTCACAGCTAATCTCTACATAATTTACTCAAAGTATCTTGGTCTCCCACTTTATGGGCACTGAGGTAGCCGTTCCATTAGACCTGAGATGGTCACCTGCGTGCAAGTCATGCTGGCTCACTATTCTTGTTGTTTTCAGCAGACACCTCCTGTTTTGCTCAGTTAAATCTCCTGTTTTGCTCAGTTACACCTCCTGTTTTGCTCAGTTAAACCTCCTGTTTTGCTCAGTTAAACCTCCTGTTTTGCTTGGATATGTTTACTGGAAACCTATATAAGTGGCTTACTCTGTAATAAAAATGGCGCCTTGATCAGAATACTGTCTTGGTGTCACTTCTTCGTGTTCTCTGTCTCTTTTAATTTCCAGCCCCTTGTGCAAGCGGTTACTATGGGCGACTACAGGTGGTGCCGAAACCCGGGATTGAACCTGATATCGAGGGACCCGCTGAGGAACGCTGTGACTTAGGATGTCCATTGGGCCAAAAGGAAAGCACATCGGTGATCACTCATCAG
>CM053759.1:9904601-9934263 GCA_028658305.1 Pachyuromys duprasi | reverse complement strand
GAGAACAAGAGCTGCACAAAGACCAAACTGAGCAGGGCACAGGGGTCTTGTATGAGACGGTTTCTACAATCAAGGACCATGTGTGGATATGGCCTGGAACCCCTGCACAGATGGGGCCCATGATAGCTCCTTGTCGGACTGAAGACCCTAGTGAGGGAAACAGGGACTGTTTCAGTCATGAACTTGATGGCTGACTCTTAGGGGAATTCTTAACCCTCCCTGGGTACTAAGATGTAACATCCACATGACATAATACAAAGCCGGAGACTTGAGTAACAACAGGACCAGCCCTTAGATAAATGGTCACAGACTATCTGTAGTAGCTGACAAGATTAGTGGAAAAAATATTTGGGAACCAACATTGGGTAAAGATTAGGTATGAACTTGGTGTTTATGGACTAACAATGTACAATTAATTTCTTCCTAGCTTTGGTAACTACCCTATTCTAATTACTGTCATTCACACTAGGAAAAAAAAGAGTAGTCATTCTTTGTTTCTTGGTCACCTTCCCATGGCCTAAATCTTTAAAGCCAAGGGAAACTACATAGAGGTACATTTCAGTTAAAAATAAAATAGACATCTTTCACCCAAACAAATATTTAAATCAATGTTGATAAATCACGGTTTTTAGACACCTTCATTTTGAGGTAAGGTGCCCCACAGATTGTTTCTATATATAAAACTGGCATACCTTATAATCTTATGGGTCAAAGTGTAGTAGAGACAGCCCATAGTCAAGAGCTCACCTTGACTATGTTCTTTTAATTTTAAACTTCTTACAAGTGGGTAAAACAGGTAAATCTACAGAAAAATGTTATTGACAATCCAAGTCTTCTTCCACTTATGCCACGTTTAGATGAAAGGATCCTCTAACCAACCAATGGCATGGACCCGACTCTGTATTTATGTGGGGGAGAGGCTCTGTTTGTGTTTTCTCACAGAAAAATGATGCTGCTCACTGGCTACTAGAAAGGTTGGTACATCAAGTAGACAACATCAAATCTTTAGAGACCTCCACAGTTGCTGACGCCAATATCCCTGTTAATGATGACCTGTCCAGTGACTGCTAAGTTGGACCTTTGGGCTTCTGCTACTTGCCTTGGTGAACTGCCACTGCCTCTGAGGTCAAATGAATCCACCACGATGGGCTACCTTCTGATTCCTGCCAGGAGCATCTTGTGTGTTCCAGCATTCTGCTTATTCCTGCCTCAATTGCTTCAATTGCTGTTTCTCATCAATGCCTGGTCCCAAAAGAACTTTAAAGAAAGCTAGCTAATCTTAATTGGTCAAGCATTTTAGACTGTTCCAAACAGGACCTTTATTAAGCCTAAAATTTTTCAACATTAAAAGACTGGACCACAAATGTTATTACTTGCTTAATTAACCATTTTTCCCCAATTTTCTTTGGGCCCCATTACAAGATTTCTATGTGCCCAAACTGTCAGCTAAAAGAAATTCATGAAAACAACGTCCAGTTTTCCTTAAAAGGGTTTGGGTATGTTTTTGGTTGTTTTCTATGGCTACAAAATTTTATGGTCATTGGGAGATGTTTATTATTAATGGTCTTATTCAAAGTAAAACAAGGAATATACAGGGATATCTTATAAAAATAAGATAAAAAGTAGATCATTAAATCTACTCAACTTAAGGTTTTATTGATACAAAAAATAAGTATAAGATTCTACATATTGATACAAAAATAAGTAATAAGACAAAAGGTAGATTATTAAATCTACTCATCTTAAGGTTTTATTTGTTCTCAAATAAGGTTAATTTAACTATGGTATAGGATCTACATATTGATACAAATATTAGTCTATTTTTGATACATTGGTATAAGCTTCTAGTATATTGATACAATTTCAAGGCTACTTCCAATACTTTTAAACAAATGTTAAGAACGGGTTAAGGTATTAGGTAATACAAGTTAATTGCTAGTTATTCAACTCATGGTCATGTCAGACACTAGTCTACTTTATCACAGGAGTATATATCCTAAGTTTAACAAATAGATATGATTTTTGTACACAGATCTATTATGTAACGATAGTCTTTAAAAACTTCAGAGACCTACAGAATATGACATTTAAAGGTGTCATATTATTTTAAAGATTCTTTGACAATAAGACGAGTCATCTCCTGACAGCACCCCGCCTACCTAAAAAAAGATAATGAACATCAAAGAACCTCCATGTGGATATGGCCTCAAATGTGACAAATGAGCCACTTGGGTAAAGAAAATACCCTTGCTTCACAACAGACAAATTCTGCCATGGATGGACAAGCTTAAATACAGGACAAGTCGACTGCCGAACTCTGCCAAGACAGGGTAAGCATTTCCTAAATAGTTCCTGCTTCACATATAAGTCTGTCAAATATTCTAAGCCTAAAAGCTAAAGATGATGCTCCAACGTTACAGAGAGTTATGGGTGACTGTTCAGGCAACAAACTGTATCTGTCAATTTTTATTTTTTGAAAGTTGCTAACATGCACTTCCTATTTACTATAATAACTAACTTTATTCCTTCTCAAGTCTCTGATGGGGTTAAAGACCAAATAGTTATAGTGCCACACTTAAGCTTAACTTGTTTAAAAGTTAAAAATCCTTCCATATAGACAAAACCAATAAGGATAAAAGTTAATTTAAGGTATAGAACTTTAAATTTGTCAAGATAGATAAAATAATCAGATACTTTCTCCTAAGTTACTAAATACACATAGACTGGACATTACATAGGTAGATTTTACCTAACAGTTTTCATAATTATTATTGTATTATAAACGAAAAAGGGGGAACTGAGGTAGCCATTCCATTAGACCTGAGATGGTCACCTGCATGCAAGTCATGCTGGCTCGCTATTCTTGTTTTCAGCAGACACCTCCTGTTTTGCTCAGTTAAACCTCCTGTTTTGCTCAGTTAAACCTCCTGTTTTGCTTGGTTAATTTTCCTGTTTTGCTTGGATATGTTTACTTGGAAACCTATATAAGTGGTTTACTCTGTAATAAAGATGGTGCCTTGATCAGAATACTGTCTTGGCGTCACTTCTTCATGTTCTCTGTCTCTTTTAATTTCCAGCCCCTTGTGCAGGCGGTTACTATTGGTAGTCACGGGCGACTACAGGGCACCGAGCAGTTCTTCCTAAAGTACAATGGCACATTGAATTTCACTTCAAATATTGAGGAATGGGGCTCCCCTAACACCAGGGATCAGTGAGCAAGGCTGAAAGGACTGCATATTTAGAGGTGGAGAAGTAGGAGTCAGCTTTGAACAGGACAAGGGTGCTGCTCCCTGGACACAGAAGGGCTGAGTTTGCAGGGAGGGTCTGCCAGTGTCCTGGTGTGCCATGTTCCCAGTGAAGGGGCTTGTGGGATGGCACACAGGGACACCAAAAGTCAATATTGCAGGTGGCTGTCACACCACACCAAAGGCACTTGGTCTTAGGTGACCTTCTAGAAATGCATCTACCGGTGGCCTTTTCTTTGCCTTAAGCCTTCTGCATCTGTGGGCTCCTACATTTGTCAAGAGCAGCCATAGTGGAGCAATGTCTTCCTACCCAGCATCATCTAAACACCTCTCATTGGCAGAATTTACTTAAAAGGATTCTGGGAAATATAGTTTTAAAAATCTAAGCCTTATAGCCCCTTCAACAGGGGAAGAGCAAAGGGATAACATTTTAAATGAAGTATAAAGAAAAATATCTAATTTTTTTACCCAAATATTGGTTGGTTGGTTGGTTTTTTTGGGTTTTTTTTTTTTTTTTGGTGTCTTTGGGGAATAAAACAAGGAGGCTAAGTGGTTCTTTTCTCTAGTGGTGGTTTGTTTTGTGTTCTAACTTTTGTTTTGAATGACTTGAAAAGTCAAAATGACCATATGAAAATAGAGCAAAATGTACTCCTGGTGAGATGGTTCTGTGTAGTTGAAATGAATTGGGCCCCAATTTAGCCTGACTTGTACAAGAGAAGTGGCTGGCTTATTATACATACAGGCCTCAACGCTGACTGAATTTACATGGCTGTTTCTTGTATTTAGATGCTGGTGGTAAACTTTAAAACAGGGTGATTACACTCAATTCATGCACTTTGAAGTCTTGGTCTTCTGGTACAATTTTTAAAAAATTAAAAAAAATTCACAAGAGCAATAAGAGATGATAATTAATAGGGCAATCATCCCTCAGCTAATCTGAACAAATACACCTCTTAGAGGGGGCACAGATGCAGAGAAATTTCTGTTAAAACATATAAGGACTGCTTACTTCCTGGCCTCAGTTTAGGAGATGCCATTGGGTATGTAGTTGGTCTCTGCCTCTGAGCACACAGTTCCTAAGAATGTGTTTTTCGTGCTAATACAATTGCTGTTGATTGCTGGGTCTTAAATAGCTTCAGGATGAGGGTGGTCCTCAGAATCCAGGGCAACTGCCAGCCCTCCCCTCCTCCACCTCTCAGAAGAGATAAGGGCGAAGGTTGATCAGTGTGGCTAGAGATTCAGCCAGCCATTCTTACATAATGAAACTGCCATAGGAACTGCCATAGGGCTGGGCTTGGATAAGCCTCAGGATAGTTGGACAGGTGGACACTCCTGGGGATGGCTAGCTTTCCTAAAGGATGGAAGCTTCCCTCTCCCACAATGCCTTGTCCTATATGCATCTCCTCCTTCTGGCTCTTGGTCCATATTCTATCCTTAATAGGAAATTAGAAAGTATAAACAAAGGATCATCTATAGTTCTAGCAAATAGGAGCAGAGAGGGGCTTATAAGATCTCTTTAACGTATTCAGTTAGGAGTGCAGACTGCTTCTGCGATTGCAGTTTTCTTCAGAAGTGAGGTGGAATGGTGAATCCGCTGGTGATGTATAACACTGTCTCCAAGTAGATATGCAGTTGAATTCAAAGTCACCCAGCTGGTGTCAATGGCAGACTTTGTTGGATAGTAGAATATGGCGGCGGGGGGGGTAGAATCCCACATGTGTTGTGGAAGGGTTAGTAACTAACATGAAAGTCAGGTAGGAGCAACTGAGTCTGTGTCCTTCCTCTGTCCTCCAGCTTAGCCACACTCTGCACTTGGTGTTTGACAGAACGACTACAACTTTCTTTGCTCTTGAGAAATGGTAGACTTTCTCTTCTCACTTCCTGTAGACCCACCGTGATCTTAGTAATAAAGCCTGTCTCTGAGTACTGAGCTCAAGCAGAGGCATCGTACACCACTAGGCAAGATACTCAGGATGCTGGAAGGTACAAGTGAGCAGGCTTCTCTGCAGAGGCTGGAATGTGCATTCTAATCAACTCTGGCTTTGCATCTGTCAACCCCCTGAAAGGAAAAGCAATCTGCAAACCAAATCCCGTAGGTTCTCCGAATTATCTGGGGCATATTTGGAAAATTAAAATCAATATTAAACATGGACATATTGAAAGATTGCATTCTTCAGCAAGCCTCCAAAGGTTCCAGATTCTTTGAAGTAGTCCATTTTTCTCCAGGATTTATGAGCTACCTGTCAACAAATTTAATTGGATATTTATTGAAATTAATGTCAACTGTAGCCGATTGAACAGGCGTCACTTTAGGCTTGGCTTTAACTTTTATTTACTTATTTATTTGTTTGCTTATTAATTAATTTATGGCTGTTTTCCCCTTTTCTTACTTGTCTATGCTGCAAGCTGATGAAACCCCAAACAAAAATGAATGGCAAGAGGGTGGGGGCCTGGGGGGTGGTGAAGTGCCCCAGAATGCCAAGAGCTCTTCCCACCATTTTTTACAGAATGGGAAACCATTCTCAATAGGACATTGTCTCCTGTCCCTAGTTCATTACTGGTCAGATCTAAAAAGCTCGTGAGGAGCTCAGGAAGGGAGTGTTATTAACACCCAGCCTGGGCTCCACCAGTTATGTTCCTGGTCTGCCACGCCCAGCAAACCCCTCAGCCATTCCCTTGGCCTCAGTTTACCTTCTTGTATATTCAAAGGTTTAGCAAGTACACCACAGATCCTGATCACAACTCAAGATTATTTGAGTAATTATTTAGGTCTAGGACAACCAAACACTTGGATGTATTTTCTATCTTGATTTTAACAGTTATACATTTAAAACCACAGTGGAAACCCCAGACTGGTTTCATGTGACAAATATTGTCAAAAGAAGTGGAAAGTGTTTCTATAAGGGAAGATATAGGCATGACATGGTGGCACATGCCTGTGAACCCAGAACTTTGAGGACACTGAGCTAGAGGCCAGTCTGGGTTACCTAATGAGACCTTCTCTCCAAGACCAAACCAAACCAGGCCAAACCAAACAGCCTCAACACTTGCTTTGTTTATTTTTTTCTTTCCAGTCTTCTAGGATTGTAACTAAATGAGCACTGACTTACTTATATTTTCCAATAATTTACAAGTACACAAAATCAGCTCCTTTCTGGTTGTTCTTTAATCTGCCTCTCTGCTTTGAGATGCAGGGATTTGAGCTCTTGATTAGTTCTTCATGATCTTCTGAGGCAACTGACTTAACAGGCTATTTCCTCAAGCTGGCTTGTGTCTTTAGCTCTGCTTGCAGCTTCCTAGGGGAAAGAGATGTTTTCAAGCCACTACAGTGTAGTGCTGCTGGGCATTCAGTGAGCTCTCAGCAAAGCCTCACACAGCCAGAGACATCATTCATGGAAGTATGGACTGCATAATGCAAGTATACCATGGCTGCTACAGGAACAGAGAGCATGAGCCTGACTTCTGAGGAACTTGATGAAATGTGAGGAAACAAGAGAAGGGCTCTAAGATAAACCAGAAAGGGGCAGGAGTCAGATGACTATGAAGGCACAGTCTGGCCCTGCTCCGAGGAACTGAGAAGATTCTTCATGTATGTGGGGGGGGGGGGAGTGACTATGTGTATGTGTCCATATGCTTGTGCACATATGGGTCTATATAGGCACATAGGCACATGCGTGCATGCAAATGGAGGCCAGAGGTTGATGTTGAGTCTTTCTTGATCATTCTTACGTTAATTTTTTTTTTTTTTTTTAGTCAATGTCTCTCACTGAACCTGGAGTTGATTAGTTCTGTTATACTAGCTGTCCAGAGAGCTCCAAGAATTCTTTGTCTCCTCCTCAGAACTGGGATCATAACACACTGCACATGCCTGTGTTTTGTTATTGTTCTTTTTTTTTAATGTGATGTTAATTCCACCAGGTGAGAATAAGACCACTACCACAACATATAAAGCAAATTTGAAGCGAGCTTTATTAAATACTGACCAGGATGATAATGGACACTGGCAAGGTTCATACCTGAAATTTCCAGAGAATGGCATCAAATTACATGAGTCAGAGGCTTATGGAGGCAGATCCCAGGAGACTACATACTTCCCACCTTCATCCACTCAGGAGCAAGCATAAGTCCCGACATACTTCCTGCCTATCTACCCCCTGCCTACCTGTGTTGAAGCACATCCTGCTCAGTAGGAACAAGCAAGCTTGTTTACAGAATTGAAAACACTTGTCTTGTTATCTTAGATGAATGTCAACCCCCAGTATTCCAGGAGGTTAGCTGTCCTTGGGCAAGTGAAGCTCGTAGGTTAGAAGCTTTTTTGTTTTATAGCTCTTGTAAGTACAGTAATTTAAACTTAAAACATAACTTTAGCCATCACATTGAACTCACATCTGTTGGGTTTCATACCTGGGACAGGAGGCTAAGGTAGCTATTTATCATATCAAAGTGGACCTGGTATTCAGGTTTTCCCAGCATCCCTCATTCCCTGTTTGTTGCAAGGTGTGGCTGGCACATCCTCCTCCTCCTCCTCTGTAGGCATAAAGTTATTGTGTAATTCAAATGCTTATTTCTGTAGTCCGCATATCTGGTTGCAATTCTTGTTCTGAGAATCTTCTGTCTCAATGCTGTGTTATCTCTGCCCCCCAATTGTCCCCTGATATACCAATAAAGCAACTTACAATTTCTGAGAAGGGAGAGAATAGGGCTGGACTTTCTGCCAGGGGAGAAGTTAGAGGAGGAAGAAGGGGATTCAGCCATAGGAGAGGTCCAGGTCACATCACGAGAGGAGCTAGAGCAAAACAGCTACAAAGTGCAAGTATCTCTGGGATGTATAATAGGAGAAAAACAGATTAGTTTAGAGGGCTAAGAATAAAGTAATAACTGCTCAGTTATTGTGTTGTGAATCTTATTATTAAACAAATATAAAAGAATCTGTTATTTGTGTAATAGCTAGGTTAAGAAAGAATCTGAGAAACGAACACAGTTTTATAAAATTAACTATAACACTCCTCTCTGTGTCTGTCTCTCTCTCTGTCTCTCTCTTCCTTTCTCTCACCCTGTGTTTACACACTCCTCCACCCTGCCTACCTCTGTCTTCCTTCTGCATGGCTATTTCCTGGTTGTATTCCTTGGTATCAGCCTTAGCGCTTCCCCCAATAAACCTACTTTAATATTCTTAATTCAGCTTGATTTGGTCTTTTTTGTTGAAGGAAGTAACCTATTAACATCCTTGTGTTAGTCAGTAAGCACTCTAGAGATACCTGAGCCATCTCCCCCATCCAAGATTTTTTGACATTGAAAAAGTAACATCATGGAGAACAGTGAACTGGAAAATAAGAGAAACAAGCTCTAGTGCTATTTGTTGGGGCTAAGTCAGTGCCCCATTGATAGAACTTAACATCTCGGGCCCAACTGACTGAAAAATGTATGTTAAACTCGGGGTTTTCCAGCCTGCCTGAAGATAACTTGGAACTGCATAGAAGAGGGCTCATGAGCTAGTGTGACTGTGATTCCTGCATCCCTGGTTTGGTTTGATTTGTAGTGTGGTTTCATGAAAGTCCTGGTGCCAGAAATAATTTTCCCAGTAAAAGAAGAATAATGTCAGCATCAAGGTTTTAAAATGTGAAATGAATGATCCAAGTCTGGAAATGATGGGGTAAGGAAAGCCCCTGAAAGTAGGAAAATACATAACTGCCCCTCAGGCACGGGGTCTCCACCTTGTTTATAGAAGCTGCCCATTATCAAGCTCCTTCCTGGATGATAAGAGTTGACCTACAGAGGTATCCTTGACCACTGTAAATCATAGCAGAGAAACTACTGAACTAGACCACTCCATGGGTAGAGAGATTTGTTGGGATTAACCTACCAAGGCTATCTCTTGGCAGGGGTTGGGGTAGAATGGGGGCTGGGAAGGTAGGAGTGGATGGGTGGAGAGACAGAGAGAAGAGCAAAATGGTGGGAAAGCAAGCACATTTTATATGACATCTATAACGGTGGGAATGTGAGCTGATTCGAGAAACCATGTGTCCTAGCCTGAGGAATTGACCTCTGGTGGAAGTCTTGAGCGAGGTTTCTGGAGGATTAAGAGTGGTTTCTGGTAAACAGGGACCTGCTTTAGGAGTTCTGCTTCTCTGGTAAACAGAAACCCAGCCTTTCCAGTTAGGACAATGTCACCAGCCCTGCTATTTGGGATAGGAAGGCTTTGGCTTTAACAAGCACATATGAACACCCCTTCAAGGACCCAATCTTCAAAATCATGCTTGTTCCAACTGGGCAGAGATTGCTTTACCAAAATCTATAATGAACTGTAATGAAGGGCCACGCTCCCTCAGAAGCTATTTATATTTAAATCAACTAGAATAAATTACTGTTAGAAATTAATTTCTTTCCTCAGCTGCCATAACCACACTTTAAGTGCTCAAAAACGGCTGATATGTAGTGGACACCCAATTGGTTAGCAGTACTCTAGAATATTTTTCATGGCCTCAGGCAGTGCTATTGGCCAGCACTAGAACTGGAGATAAGCCAAGGCAACAAGAGGGAGAATCTCCTGGAAAAGTCCAGTGTCAGATCTGCTCTCCAGACAAAAGGAAATATCTTCTCCAATGAAAGCAGTAGAGGATGGCATGCTTACCAGGTCTACTGCTGTTGTTTATCAGTCAGAAGGACCAACGCTTTGCAGGTATTCTGGGAAAGCAGCTGAAAAGCAATTGAAGATGTATTTAATAAATGCTAGATAGATGATGATAGATCAATGATAGATAGAAGATAGGCAATAAATGATAGACAATAGATAGATGATGATAAATCAATAGATTGATAGATAATATATTTCAAGGAAGAGTGATAGTGTAATTGGTACTAGCTGTAATTTGGGAACCTTGGGGACCATATCTCAATCAGAAGCTAAATGGGCAGTAGATGTCCTACAAGGACTTCAGCTTTGACTCAGATAAGCCTTGATCAAAGTGGGATAGCTGCTTTAGTCTAGCTGGTGCCATAAGGTAGTATGGCTTCTGTCTGGAAGATGACTCCATCTCAGGTGTCTACAAGTAAAAGTTTTGAAAACATTTGATCTCCAACCATTTTATCTTTTGCTTTTCAATTTAACTTTGTATTGTGGTTCTTGAAGCATGTAATTAAACATTTTAAGATTTTCAGTGGTTCTTGTGTGTCAGTCAGACTTTCAAACTTTTTATAATTCAGAACTTTAAATCACCCTTCCAATATTGCTATTGGAACAGATAAATAACTTACTTTCAGTAATAGTATATTCTGGATCCAGGTCTAACACCAACTGTTGCAGCTCTAGAATCTACATGCCAATTTTTGCTTCTTTGCCTCACACTATTCTGATTATACAAATTCTTCCTGAGGCAAGGAAAGATGAATAATTTATACCACACTTACCAAGAGACAGATTTCTATTTAACAATTTCTTTTATGTTCACTATTTATTATAAACTTAGGAAATAATGATTTTTTTACTAATATGGAAGGAATGTTTCGTTTTGCTTTACTCACTGTCACTGTCAACAAGATCTTGTTTCTTGGAGTTTAAGAAGAGTGTTGCTGTTGTTTCTGTTTGTGAATAAGGGTTTAGAAATTTGGGATTTCTGAAATATAGGGTCACTAATAAAGAAGAGAGTTCACAAATGAAAATAAATAACATCAAAATATGAAATGTTAAGTGGAAAAAAACAGATGACCAACGTCATAAATGGCATTGACTCTCAGAATTTTGAACCTCAGAATTTTGACCTTCAGAACCTCTTCTGCATAGATGCTCTGTGCTGTTAGACATCTTAACACACATCCACAATAATGATGAAAGGGGAAATAAAATGAAAACTCTATGGACAAAAAGATTCATTACTAGGATGCCATTGTTTGGATATTGGCTGTCTTCCAAAGTATTGTTCCACATTCTGGAACCACTGGAGGGCCATGGAAGGAAGGCCTTTAGTTCATAGAGGACATGCTCTCTTTCCCTCAAGAAGGATACAGGGACTCTGGTCTCTTTCATCATACTGCCTCCTCCACTCATGGATGCACTGTACCAACATAGGCCCAAAATAATGGAACCAATCGCTTATCAATAAAACTCCCAATATAGTCAGCCAAAATAAGTCTTTTTACTGGGTAAGTTGATTTATTTCAGGTCTTTGATATAGTAACACAAAGCTGACTAACACAGGAGAAACCAGTGACTCTTTTGGGGTTGCAATGTTATTTTTTATTTCAATTTTTATTTTTTTCACAATTTGTTTATTTTATATATTCCAATTAAAGCCCCCTCCTTCGACTCCTTCCAGTCCCACCCCTCTCCCTCTTCCCCTATATCCCCTTTCCCCAGTCCACTGAAAAGGGGAGTTCTTCTCTGCCATCTGCCCATAGCCTGTCAAGTCTCATCAAGGCTGCCAGGGACAACTGATCAAAGAGCAGGCACGGAGTTCATGACAGAGGCAGCCCCTGTTCCCCTTACTCAGAGATCCACATGGAGACTGCCAATAGGCTACATCTGAGCAGGGGGTCTAGGTCCTCTCTATGCATTTCTTGGTTGGTGCATCAGTCTCTGCAGGACCCCCTGGGTTCAGATTTTTTAGCTTTGTTGGTCTCCTTGTGGGGATCCTGTCCCCTCCATGTCTCTCTATCTCCACCACCCTCCCCCCCTTCTTTCATAAAACTCCCTGAGCTCTGCCTAAAGTTTGGCTATGAGTCTCAGCATTTGCTTCCATCTGCCGTTGGGTGGAGCTTTTCAGAGAATCATCTATAGTAGGCTCCCATCCTGTTTCTTCTCTTTCACCGCTTCTTGTGTCTATCTTATTTGCCATTCTGAATGAGATTTGAGCATCCTCCCAGGGTCCTCCTTCGTGTTTAGCTTCTTTAGGTCTATAGATTTTAGTATAGCTATCCTATATTATATGGCTAATATCCGCTTATAAGTGAGTATATACCATGTCTGTCTTTCTGTTTCCCGGTTACCTCACTCAGGATGATCTTTTCTAGTTCCCTCCATTTGCCTGCAAATTTCGTGATTTCCTTGTTTTTAATAACTGGGTATTCCATTGTGTAAATGTGCCACAATTTCTGCATCCACTCCCTCAATGAAAGATATGTGTGCGTGGGGGTACCTTTCATGGACTCTGCACAGGTCCTCAAGGTGAATGAAACTTCTCTGCTAATTTCCCCATACCACTAAGCTTTCCAACGTGCACACTGCTCTCCTCTCTACCCCCAAGCTCCCCTTCTTTTTCCACATGTTCTCTGGAAGCTTCTGTCATCAGTATTGAATAATTGCTCACTTGGATCTCTTGCCCCAGATCAAACAGTGTTTCCTCAGAGGCTTTCCAAACTCTTCAGAATAAATGGAGGAATTGCTCATTGCTCCTTCTGCCCTGTGCTGTGCATTTCTTTCACAATCTTCATCACATTTAAAGTTCATTTGCAGAACTCACCACCTCATTAAACAGTGACTTGCAAGCACCAGAGAGTACTTGAACCACTGCCCAGTGGGTAGCACAGCTTTGGGCACAGAGAAAGAACCCAGCTACCATGAAACAGATACCTAAAACAGCCATTCACAAACCCATTATGTGGGTGAGAAAAATGAGGGGACCCTCACTCAGAGAGATTCACAGCCACCCAAAGGCCAAAAAGCTGCTAGTCAATAAGTGAGTCCAGAATGTGGTCTGAGAATATGGTCTTACTTTACTTTTCCTTATTGCATTTAACAACACGTTGGTAGATAAAACCTTCTTCTGTGGCTGTTTGCATGTAAGTCTATGCTGGGACCCTATGGTCTGTAAGATCTTAGGATCTGTGGGGCAATCAGTAAATCTAAGACCCATTTTAAAGGGAGAAGATGGGGGCTGGAGAGGTGACCCTGTGGTTAAGAGTTTCTGCTGCGGATGAGTGTGGTTGTGCATACCTTTAATCCCTGCTCTGGAGGCAGAGGAGGTGGATTGCTATGAGTTCAAAGCCAGCCTGGTCCAGGACAGCCAAGGCTGCACAGAGAGACCCTGTCTCAAAAAACTAGAAGAGTTTCTGTTGTACTATGAGGGTCAGAGTTAGGAGCACAGCTTTCACATTAGGCAGCTCACAAATACCTGTAACACCAGCTCTAAGGGATCCCATGTCTTCTGGCCTCTGTGACTATGTGCACATGCACAGGTGCACACACACACATACACTAAAAAAATTAAAAATAGTGCTACAGTAATGACCTGCCTGACAAAATATGACCACTGATGCAATAGTGGCACATTTATAGTGGCAAATGTTATAGGAATAGCCAACTACTTTCTGATTTGATTTAAGGCTCACTCCAAAGACTGGAACCCGTATATGGCAACGTAATCAGGCCTAAAAACTTGTAACTAGACAGGTCATAGGCCTTAAGAGGGAAACCATTCTACTAATAGGACCTAGTATTAAATTGAATTCTAACAAATTCACACTCTACTCATAGATTAATGCATCTTTCAAACCTCATCAGAAAATATTTGTTTTATCATAGATGTTGATTAACACAGATCCACAGCTGTTCAAGGCTCAGAGAAGAAGGGACTTCAGGGTATTCACCCTTAGATGAGACTTGGGGATCACTGACAAAGAGGGGTCCAGAAAGATGTAAGAATCAGAGGCAGTGGATGACTACAAGGAAAGTGTCTTCCAGACACAACAGGGCAGTTGCACATACAAATTCACAACACTTATGGCCATATGCAGAAGACCTTTGCAAGCTCAAGCCAGTCAAATATCATAATGGCTTGGGGAGGCAAACCTGGAGTTCTACTCTGAGCTGAGGAGCTATCTATACTTGACAGCTATAGGGGACAGAGTTCATTTTCTTAAGCCCTTGGTAGATCAATAATGCTCCAGGAAAGGGTGGATGGGTTGAATGAAAATGGCTCCCATAGAATAATATGTTTGAATACTTGGTCCTTAATAGGTAGAATTATTTGGGAAGGATTAGGAGCTATGGCCCTGTTGGAGGAGGTATGTCATTGGAAGTGGGCATTGAGGTTTTAAAAATCCAGTTCATTCTCTCTCTCTCTCTCCTTAATACTTGTGAATCATATATAAGCTCTTAGCTATTTCTCCTGCCAGCCTGCTGCCATGCTTCCTGACATAGTGTCTAGATGATCATGGACTCTAGTACCTTCTGGAACCATGAGCCCCACATTAAATATTTTCTTTTATAAGTTGCTTTAGTCATGAAGTCTTAGCAAAGCAATAAAAAGTAGCTAAACAGATGGCCACAGACCCGAGAATATATGGACAGAACTAATGAGACTTGATGAGTTAAAAGAAAAGAACATTTGGGTGGGTATGGAATGGGGAAATGGCCTTGGGAAGAAATGGGAGAGAAATGAGTATGATCAAAATGCAGCATATGAAATTCTCAAAGAATTAATAAAATGTTTAAAAAATAAATCTTTAAAGGAGAAAAAGAAAGCAAAAAAGGGAAAAAGAAGGGGATAGGATGAGGAAAGGGAAGAATGGGAAAGAGCGGAGGGTGAAAAGCAACTCTCCATCTTTAGTGAGAAAAGACATCCTTTTGGGTAAGAATAGGAATTCTGACAATGTCCCTTGGGCAGGGCTGTCTGGCTCTGTCCCACCATCCACCCTTGGAAGGGAGCATGACTTTGACAAACGCAGGTAGAGAGTCTCAGGTTGATGACCAGTGACGCATCTCCAGATTCCTACATCCTGAGCACATGGGAGTTTAGCAGTACATATTAGGTGCTATCTCTCCCAAGCTCTGACAGCTTTTGCACCCATTCAGCTCATTCAGTCTGTTCTGCCTCTTTCTGCACACTGAAAAATTTTCTGGCAGTGTTTTATGGTTCACTTAAATTGCCAGTCAGGTCCACAGGCCATGGAGGGGGAAGGGACGAGAAGATTACAGTGACCTGCTCAGTGCTATAATTGCCCAGCACTGATTGACCCTCTTCTTTGTACAATCTGACCTGTCTTGGAATCTTGACAGGTGCTGAAAAGCATATGTTAACCCCTTCATGTCATGGGAAGACAAGAAGGTGCTGGGTGAGGATTTCCAACATTCTTCTCATTGGAGTGCTTCTCTCTGGAGAGGGAGACAAATTCAAGTTACCACAGAACCTAGTGCAGAATTTTCAACAAATTAGTGACTTAATATGGTTATGTTGAGCACATAAGATAAGAACTCACCTCTGTAACACTACAGAATAAGCCTAGAAACTTCTCCCCGTAGGATCACGTGATGAACTGCTCAGCTCTGGCCAGCAGCCTCTGTCGGGCTATCCCAGGTCTCCTCTGTATCAGAGATCCTCCTACAAGACTACGTATGAAGAGTCTTGGCTGTGACACCATCAGGGTAGCTGAAGGATTCTTGTCCTAAACTTAATTGTGGTTGCAACCACACCCACTAAATACAATATCTGCTTCAGAAATGAACTTGAGTGCTTGAACTATAATCACATGAACACAGATAGAGGATCACTGCATCTAACGATTAGATCCTGCTTATCTCTTCCTGGTGAACGAACCCTTTTGTCAGGTCATTTCCCTCTCCCCATGTGTAGCTTTAGCTGAGAATGAGAGATATAAACTCAAATATAAGAACAATGGACAGTAAAGTGAAGTGACATCACAGACATAGATATCGCCATTAATTTCTCATGTTGCACAAAGGACTCTAACCATGTCACCTGAATCACCTTCTACCTTATCATGGTTTTCCCCTTGCTCACTGGGGTGTCGTGAGCATGGAAAGGTCATTTCCTTTGGTGGTACAGAGGAATGCCCATTGCTCCAAAGAGTTCCCGCATCTATGTCCTGAAATAAAACATCATTTTTGAAGCAACACTAACTGAAGAGCAGTGTTTTTAGTCAAGAAGGACCAACACATGCCTCCTCGGCTAAATTATTATAAGAACCAAATGTATTTATTCATTCAATGTGCATGTCCAAGTACTGCATGAATGTACACACAACACATATGTGTGGGTACCAACAGATGGCAGAAGAGAGTGTCAAATACTTTATAACAGGACCTAAAAATGGTTGTGGGCTGCTACATGGACACAAGTTCCAATCCTTGCCAGAGCAACAAGTATTCCTAACTACTGAGACATCCCGCCAGCTGTGTAAGAGCCAAATGTAGGGAAGGGATGATGGTCTTCTGCTTCTATGTCATTTGCATGTCATAGCTTTACAAATAAGAAAACACATGTAATGTCCCTTTACCTTACTGTCCATTGTTCTTATGTTTGGGTTTATATCTCTCATTCTCAGCTAAAGCTACACATGGGAAGATGGAAATGACCTGACAAAAGGGTTCGTTCACCAGGAAGAGATAAGCAGGACCTAATCATTAGGTGCAGCTATCCTCCCTCTGTGGTCAAGTAATTCTAGTGAAGATGTGTCTTGGACACAGTAATGAGAGACAGACAGGAAAGGCATGGTGTGGCTACCGTGGCTACTCCTTGGACACCCACAAACAGTGACCTTCAGTTTCCCAGAGGTCCCCCTCTCAGCACTGTGCTTTCACATGTATCCTTAACAATTTATTTTTGACAAATGAGATGCTGCCGTTGTGGTGGTGATGATGATATTTGTAAAAGTTTCCAAACCTGCATAGCCCACTCAGCCTATTTCCTGGCCCAACTCCCTGCCAGTTTCCTGAGATTGCCACAAGGAAAGTGACTTCCAACAGACACGCATTCTCTCCCAGTTCTGCAGGCTGCTGATCTGAGACCAAAGCATCTGTGCTTGGTGGTCCCTCAGACACCAAGGGGGACCCAGACTCCCTCCTCGTCTTTCAGCTTAGATGGTTGCAGCTCCCTCCACATTTCTTCACTTGCAGCTGCCCATTTCCAAATTCTGCCTCTTTCCCCACATGGCCTCCACGTGCATCTCCTGTGCCTCCATGTCTGATCTTCCTTTTCCTCCATAAACACACCAGTCACTGAGCTTATAGTCCCCATCCAGACTGCCCTCCCTCACCTTACCTGGATTATTTCTTCAAATGTCTTATTTCTAGATGAGCCCCATTCTCATTTAAGAGGCTAGGCCATGAACATGCTATCTTGAGAGACAGGTTAGTCTTTATAACCCAATGCACAGAACATGTCGTGGCAGAGACCATGAGAAAAATATGACATGCAGACTGTCATGTTTAATATAACCCAGGAGCACTGTGAGGTGGGCATGTTGGTGTATATGTCTAATACTAGTAGTCAGGATGCAGAGGCAGGGGGATTTCATGCATTCAAGGCTACCCTGGGCTATATAGTAAGATCCCCATCTCAAAAAGCCCAAACAAACAAATGAACAAAATAAAATAAAATATACCAAGAACAAAAAGATGTTTGTGGATAAGAAGCCAGGGTACCAGAGAACATCATGGCTGTATCATTCACTTACACACACACACACTCAAGTTAAAAGTTTGCTGAGGACTAGGAAGATGGCTCAAAGGATGTGAGGGTTTGCTGTGCAAGTATGTAAATATGGGATCAAATCTGCAGTACCCACGGAAGTCTGTCTACAGCTCCATGTGCTCATAATCCTGGCATTGATGGCTGAGGATGGGCAGATTCTGGGAGCTTGCTGGCCAGCTAGCAGAGCCAAAATGTCAAGCTCCCATTAAATAAGGGACCCTGTCTTAAAAGAATAGGACAGCTGGCTGATGGGATGGTCCAGTGGGTAAAGAAAGGAGCTTGCCACCAAGTCTAATGACCTAAGTTCGATCCTTAGGACCTGTATAGCGGAAGAACAGAACTGAGTCTTGCAAGTTGTCCTTAGACATGTGCATGGATTCATGTGGATACACACACACAATAAATGACTGAATGAACACATAAAATGTGTATAGTTAAAAAATAGTAGGGTGGAAGACAATAGAGGAAGACAATAGAGGAAGACGGCTGATGTCCTCTGGCCTCCAAATGGCAGCATCAACACAAACACACATGCATGTGCACACATCGATAGATCAGGGAGACATACTCTCTCTATTGAAAACGCCAGACCCTCAGCGCTATCAAACTCTAGTCTCACCACCTACTAGCACTCACATTCACTTGCTCTTTTTCTCTCGTATCCTACCTGCATGGAATCCCCACAAGAGCAGAAACTTCTGCTTTGTTCACTTGTTTCCATTCAAAGCTGTTCTCATATCACAGTGTCCTGGACACATTCAACACAAATCTTTCCAGTAGAAGACTAAATGCATATACTAACAAGGGAGCCCTTTGAGTTTGTTTACTTTTGTCTAACATGGATTTGTAAGGCTTTAAAATGATCCATGCTCTACATCTTCTTAATCCACTACATCCAATGGTAGAAATAGATGTCCTAGCCATTCAAACATAGCTTTCACAGGAAGTTATATCATCATGTTACTTATTTTATTTCAGAAAAGTATACTCCTACCAACATTATCTATTCTGATAGAACTGTAAATATATATATATATATATATACCACCATATATATTATATTAAAATTATATTATATTTATATTATATTATATATATAATATATATATATATATGGTGGTTTAAAATAATCCTCAATTCAAATGAAATAAAAACACTCAAATATGCTAAAATTATTAACATATGCAAGCACCAAAAGGTGATAGGATTTCTGGCCAAATAGCATGATTGGCTAATTCCTTGGCCAACAACTGGAGGTCCCATCCTTGTGAAGTAACTAACGCTTGTTAATGACAATGATGATAGATCAGAAAGGAAAGAGAAGAGACAGGAAGAGAAAAAAATAACAAAAGACAAGCGGCATCTCTGAGAAGCAGTGGTGAGAGCAGAAAAGATGGCAGATACTGGGAGTAATGAAGGAGAACAGCGAAAAGTGAGGTGGTGGCAGAGAGGTGCAAGAAATCCTTCCTAGAGCTGGTGGTGTGGGCAGTAAAAGGATGCTCAACCTGGAGTAAGGTGATCAAATTCAGAGGGCAGAGGACCTCCCAGGAGCCAGATAGTAGATACTGCTTTTTGTCACATTCTCTCTTGGGAAGTTTGTCTGGTCATCTCCTTTACAGGTATCTATTACCTTCTTAGACGATGATGATTAATTTTAAGTTAGTCAAAAATAATGGGTGTTCAAGCCCTATATTTTGTCTTTATTCACCCCTCCCCCTGTTCCTTCTTTCTTCTCCTGTTCCTCTCTTATCTCCTTTTTTGCTGTTGTTCTTTTTTCTTTAATTTCAGTTTATTTACATTACATCCCAAGGGTGCCCCCTCCCTTCTTTCCTCCCCTTCCTTTCCCTTCCCTTCTTCCCTTTCTCCTAGAAAAGGAGAGCCCTCTTCCCCCCACATCAACGCTCTCCAGCACACCGAGTCACACCAGGACTGAGGACATCCTCATTCCCAGAGATCAGACAAGGCAGCCCCGCCAAGGAGAAGTGCCCCAAAAGCACGCAGCAGAGTCCATGTTAGAAACGGCACCTCCCCTCCACTCACCAGGTGACCTACATGAAGACCAAGCTGTCCATGGGCCACATATGTGCAGGGTCCCTGGTCCAAATCATTCACACTCCCAGTCTCTGTAAGGCTCCAGGGGTCTGGGTTAGTTGCCTCTGCTGGTCTTCCTCTGAGGTTCCTGTCCCTTGCAGGTCCTTCCCTCCTTCCCCCAACACTTCCACGGGACCCCCAGAGCTCCTCCCCATGCTTGGCTGCAAATCCCCACATCTGTCTCAATCAGGTATAATCCATAGATCCAGAGAAGCTAAGTAACAAGGAGGGCCCAAAAGGAAATAGAATAGACTGCAGAAGTGGATGAAGAGAGAGAAATGGACAGGAGATGGAATGGGGAGGGAAGCAATGATGGGGATCAGATGTAGGGAGATCAGGAATGGGGGTGAGAGAGCTGAGAATAAGAAAGGACACTGAGGGGGGCATCTTTTTGTCAAGCTGGAGGCCTCCAACAGGGTATGCTTCTGGAAGGATATGGGTGTAACTCTAGTTGAGACTCAACATGAGGGAACATGAAGACTGAATTGACCACCTCCTAACCAGACAGGACTAGTGGAAGGAGAACGACTATCCACTGACAAAACCTTTGATCCAAAAATCATCCTGCCTACAAAAAGTGCAGGGATGAAAGGGGAACAAAGATTGAGGAATTGCTCAACCAATGATTGGCCCAACCTGGGACCCACACCACAGTAGAGAGCCAGGCCCTGACACTATTAATGATTCTCTGCTGTGCTTGCAGACAGGAGCCTAATTGACTGTCATTCTCTCTTATCTCATTAGCTCCTTCTCACACCTATATTTAGGAGTCCTGCTTTGTGTCACACGTATTCCATTACATTCTCTTTCTCTCCCAACTTCTAAAATTGCATTCTTCCTTCTAACAGTCCATTTTCTTCTTTCATGTCCCTTCTAATAGAATTTTATTCAGCCATAAAGAAAGAGGAATCAAAATTGATAGAACTGGGATCATCAGGGTCAGTGAAAGAAGCTGTACACAGAAAGATGAAGACACCATGACCTTTCTTATGTGTGAAATCTAGATTTAATTGTGTGAGGGCTGGGAAGGATACATGCATGTTTATGGATTTGTGTGTATATAGACTTGTGCAACATGAGTGTGTATGTGTGAGTTTGTGGACAAGTGTGTGTTTTATCTTTTTAAAATTCTAGTACTTACATGATTTTACAACTCAAGCACTCAACCCAATAGGTTCTACATCTGAGCATGAGCTCAGTTTGTAGAACTAAAAGCGAATCAGCTCAGCTTGCATGTTGTAGGATGCTGGTCACTTCAGTGGCTGGTTATGGGCTACACTGTCGAGGTGAGCTCTCAGGTATTCATGCTTGCACAGACATTTCTCCGTGAGCCATCTCCCCAACCCCATAAACTGGCATAGTTTATTCTCATCCTTTACTGTTGGCTCAAATGGTGCCCAGCATTGGAAAAAACATTTCATGTTTTCAGAGTCATCCTTTTCTCGGAATTACTTTCTGTTCCTTTCTTCATAGGTTGTGGAGGACATCAGGCCACAGTGACTACAGAACAGTTCTAAGATTCATTACCACCTAATCAACTGAATTGTCTTCAATTTAATTATAATCTGTTTATTGACATAAGCCATATTTTGTAGGTTACTTACTACTTATGCAGGTCTATGTTTAAATATCAATAAAAGTTGATTAACATGGTGAGGGTGTCAGCTGAAGCCCTTTCTAACTCAAGTACTTATAGAAGAATTATTCTGATTGTTTAGAGGTGCTCAAATTAAAAAGGCAGAGTGGTTTTGAAGAGTTCAATGAACAGGCAAGGTAAATGTTGCTTCCATATTCTTCATGCCGCCATTGGGCTTGATGCTACAGAGAAACCATAAAAACAGGCCACAAGAACATCTGTTATGGATTCATGTAACTCATGCTATGTTATTCTTAGGTCAAAATACAGTCAGTCAGAAATGAAAATCATGATTTTCTATAAAAATAAAAACAGTTCTTATATCATTTTCCTGCTGAAGATGTATTTCCACATCTGTATAAATCCATTTAAAGTTGAAAATATAAATCAAAACTCCATGAACACACTTAGTAGACTGACTACACACCCTCCCTTGCTTGTGTCCTACAAGCAACACTTGCTGTCTTAATTTTTTCTTTATTGTGATAAAACAGCGACCCATACCAGATTGTAGAGGAAAGAGTTTGTTTCAGCTCACAGGTTATAATCCTTCATCAAGGGAGCTCAAGGCAGGATCCTGGCCATAGGAACTGAAGCAGAAACCATACAGGAATTCTGCCTACTCACTTGTTGCCCCTTTGCTTGCTACGTTTGTTTTCTTATATAACCCAGGACCACCTGCCCAGGGGAGGTCCTGCCCACAGTGGACAGGGTCCTTCACATCATTCATTCATCAAGAAAATGGCTCCCGAGTCAATCTGATGGAGGCAATTTCTCAGCTGAGCTCCCTCACCCCATGTGATTCTAGCTGCTTCTCCTCATTGTTATGTGGCTGATCAGGAGCTGTGGCCCACTGCTGAGGCCTAGGGTCTCCTGAGTGTCAGACTGCACAACACTAGCTGGGACTAGATGCAAATCCCAGCTTCAGGGACAATGCATATTGCTTTCGCACTCCTGTAAAGCCCCCCTTTAAAAGATTGTGGGGATCAGGAACCGGGGGAAGAGAGGGTGAGTGGCGACAGATCCCACACAGAATCCTGGGAATCAGACTCCAGAGACCAGACTCAAAAGTGCGGATCTAACTTTATTATCCAGTGTAACAGCCTTTAAATGACTGAAAGGGCAGTCAGACCATTCCATGCTAGCCTCAAACAGCAATAATAATCAATCAGGTTGGTGCAACTATGAGGATATGTGGGAGATATGGGAGATGATTGGGGGGGGCAAGGTCACCTTAGGAGACTTCTGTGAAGAAGGGGGAAGCAGTCACCACTGTAGACCCAGCTGAATCTGAGACTTCATTAGTGTGCTAGGAGTCCCTAGTGGATCCACAGTGGAGCCCCTGTGTGCAGCGGATCAGGACTTTTCAGGGAGTCATGGAAGTCACTGATGCTTCACTCCCTTCACCCATTTCCTATGGGTCTCCAAGAGGCCTCCCTTGACATTCCCCATGAAAGATGGATGACTATCAATCAGAGGGTACCTGCATACTTTAACTCATTTCATGCTTTTAATTTTTTTCCAAAGAGAAGACCAAAGTTAATATTTTTTAAAGTAGTCTTGTAGGCAGAAAAATTAACATCAGTGTTCCTGTTGAATAAACACTGGATTATCTGTCATATTGACTCAACTTTCAAAGAGCTGATCCAATGGCGTGGAAGTGTCAATATTCTGGATTACACTATATAGTGGTGAACAGTGGATCTACAACCAGCTTTTTATGAACTTCACTACACCCTTCTCTTTAATGAACTACTGAAGTGAAGTCACTCAGTATTACAGCTGAGTGACTATTCAGAGGCAAGTTTAACAAAATACCCAAGTAACAAAAATCAAAGCTGATAAAATTTTATTTTAAAGATTATGTCACTGTAGTAAAATCTGTCAATTTTAGGAAGTTCAATCACATGTTTAGTCCATCTCCTGAATATTTTTACGACGATGGTATGAATCCCAGTAACAGATGCGAACGCTGTTCTGTGAGAAACTGGTTCAGAGACACTCAGGTTTAATTCCCATTCAGACTTAACTGTTAGGGGAAGCATCCTGGAAATATGCTCCAGAAGCCAGTCTTCAATGACCAGAGTATGATGCAAGCTTGCAGCTTTGAAGGGAGCCACAAACACTGTTGCATCGTTCCTGTTACAGTAAGATTAGGGGTGTCAGCTGATGCCTGCCAAGGATCAAAACCAACGTTAACAAAAAGAGGCTGAGGGGAAACTCTGAGCCCTGTTATGTTCTCAGAAGTGTTTGGTGATGACATGTGGGGATGGCAAGTGTGGGCTTTGAAGTATCGCCTGTCCAAAGTACATTAGCATGAGCCCTGGGAATGGGAAGTCCCAAGACCCCGGTAGTCACACTCCATCTGAAGATAGAATAGGGCAGGAAAAGTGGGGAGGGGAATAAACAAACACATGAGAACATTGTCATAGAAGAGTGACCCCATAAGTAGAAAGGACAGTAACAATGAGATACAAATGTCTCCTGGAGACAAAAGAATGAAAAGCAGTTGAATTCTTGACTTCAGAGTCTGTCTCACTAATTCAGTTCTCATGAAGACACATTTTACGATATTGACCAAACAACTTAAGGTAACCTTTCCCTTGCTGAGTGAAACCAATGTTTCCCTAACAGGGCATTTTCTAACTTTTTGAATGAATGAATACAACAAAAAGGCAGGGAATAAACGATTAATCAATGGTACAGAGATAAAGTACCATGGGAGTTTCCAGTTTGGGGATTTCAGAGAAGGACTCAGGTAGATGGCCACATGTGATGCCCCAAGTCAAGGCTAACCACTTGTAGATGTACAAGAACACTGTAGGTGGAAGAAAGCTTAAGCTAAGACCCAACCACTAGACCACAGAACAGTGAATATGCCTCAAGGAACCCAGCCTTAGAGGAAAGAGTCTAGAGCCTCAGGGCCTCGCTTACCAGGATAGAATGTTTCGTTCATCCTTGCTCTTTCTCCTACCCTTCTCTCCTCTCCCTCAACCTTCGTGTCTTTACCCCTTTCTTTTTTCCATTCTTTCTTTCTGCCCCCCCTCCGCATCTTCCCCTTTATCTCTGACAAAATCTTGCTCTATAATCTGACCAGGCCTCAAATTTATTTTCCTCCAGCCTCACATCACTTACGTTTAAGCCTGCCGAATCCCATTTTTAAATTCCATGCTCATAATACATAGAAACAACTCTGGACCTCCACGTTTGTGCTGTGTGTTTCTTGGTTGTGCATCAACATCATTAGCATATGGGATGCTTTTAATGAGACATGGCTTGCTTCAAATTCAGAACACAGTCTAACATGCTGTGGTTACCAATAGCTAATATAACCGTGATAAAAACCAAAGAGCTGTTAAAATTGTGCTACACTGGCTTTATTTTGTTTTTATTTTTATTTTTTTCAAATTAAAAAAAAAACCTAGCAGATAAACTAAAAATTTTCACCACTTTTACCTCTTCTTTCCTGTCCTGACTTTGCTACAGAACTCTCCCAGGAACTGTTAAAACTGTGTTTCTGGGGCTGGAGAGTTGAATCAGTGGGTAAGAGCTCTTGTTCTTACAAAGGAACTGCTTTTGATCCCAGCACCCAGATGAAGGCTCAACATTTCCTCAGGTGCCAGGCATGCATGCGGTCACAGACACATACATGCAGACAAAGGACTCATACACATAAAAAATAAAATAAATCAAAAATGAAGAAATGATTAAAAATATTGTTTAAAATGTCTTTCTGTATGTTCATGAACAAAACGCGCTGTTCACATAGAGCATTGGCCTCAACCTTCTGCAACTTTTCCCACTCAACATCGTATTTTGAAGTTTGGGTTCATCTTTACTAGTGAGAACCCAATCTTATTTTTATCTGCTGCTCTGAACATTTTTCTGGCTCCCACGAGCTTTTGGGAGTTAGCCACAATAAAAAGCCTAAAAATAAGTCTCCCACTTACTACGTGTGCCAAATTGCCCTCCAAAGCATTTATATCAATTCATATCCCCAAGAGCACCAAATAAATGGTTTTCTTCCCTTTACTTTTGCCAGCATTTGTTACGAGTTTTAATTTTTTTTTTCCAATTTCATGGGCATGGCACACTATGTCTTACTGAGTCAAAACACGTTTCCTTTTTCTTTGAGTGGATTTGTGCAATGCTGTGTATTTATTGATCATTTATAGTCCTTTCTTTTTGAAATAGCCTATTTGTGTCTGTCCTATACTTCTCTAATAGGGTGGTGTCTCCTTCCTGACTCCAGGAGACCTATGCAGTTAGCTGTAAACATTGTGAGAACCTTGATCCTGTCCACAGCTTGTTGTTTTGTTTTTCCTATAGAAGCTTAAAGTTCCAAAGTATTCAAATATGTCAATATTTCCCATTAATATTTGTGTAAAGGTATGTATTCATGCATGCACACACATAAGCTTAAGCAATCTTCTGTTATACCACGATGAGGATGTTTTTCTACATTTTTTAATTCTAAGGCTTCAAAGTTCTCTTATGTTATATACATACACACATACATTCATACATATGCATGTATTAAATATATGCATATATATTTGTAATTGGTATGTATATTAGGGTTCTCTGGAGGACCAAAACCAACATAACAGAAATACATCAAAAAAGGGTTTATTGGGCTAGATTAGCTTACACAGTACTGTCTGAATTCTTCTAGAATGGCTGTCTCAGGACTGGGGTGGCTGAAAACTGGTAGTTATTTACTCCACAAGTTTGGGTCCCTCGAGAGACCCAATCTGACACTGGAGGCCTGGAGGACTCCTGGAGAGGCACCAATACTCCGTGTTGAAAGGCCACAGAACCTGGCTCTAATATCAGGATGGCAGCCAAGAGCAGTAGCAGTAGGATGGGTGAAATCAGCCAGCAAGGTGTGAGAGCAAGCAGGCAAAAGGATTTCCTCCCCTCAGATTTCCTTCTGCCTGGGCCTCTGCTGGAAGGTGCTGACCATGTTGGGTCAGCGTTCCCATTTTAATTAACTTAATCAAGAAAACCCCTCACAGCCGTGTCGGGAGGCTTGCCTCACAGGTGATTGTAGATCTTCTTAAGTGGAGAAGTCACATTAAGGGTCACAGCGGGTGTATCATTGCCAGCTGGTGTGCTAACATGACTGGGATCGATGGTGTCAGCCTATTTCTGGATTTAGCTTTGTGGATTTTTCCAGAGGATGGCATTTATGCTGATGGGCTAGGTAAGGACGAAGACTTTCACACAAGTGGATGAACATTATCTTTACACTGAGGACCCAGAAGATGAATTCAATCTTCTTCAGCAGAGACACCATCATTTTTTTTTTTTCTCCTCGGCCATCCCAGCTCCAGGGTCCCAGGCCTTCACTCTCGGACTTAGATCAATACCCTCTCTAGTATACAATCCAAGTTCACAGGTTTCACAAATTTTCTGGGAGATAGCCCACTGGATTCTTGGTACTAAGGCTTTTGAACTATACCACTGGCTTTCCTGATGTTCCAGCTTGCAGGTGACAGGATTACAGGGCTCAGTAATGAATGCTTAGCATACTCTCATAACGAATCCCACCCCCTCTCCTCAAAAGTGGGTATGCGCACAGACAGAAGCACTTTGACTGTAGGAGTGAGTACAATATAATCATTTCTGTTTTCATTTTCTCTAGCAAAAATGGATGTGTGCATAAATGTACTATGCACACATAAATATATTGTGTACACATGGATATTGAGAGGACACAATTCCAAGGAACCAACCAATTCTCATCGGAGTCATGTAGCCTCCATAGACACTAGCCAATCCCAATCGAGGTTACGAAACTGAGAGGTCTGGAGTCTACTGGCATACCATCCCAGATGGCTCTGATCTATTCTGACTGGGCCTGGTTATATTTGAATAAGCTGGGGCAGATTTAGTAACTATCTAGTTGGCCATCCTGACTCCATGACAGGCTTCAGTTTCTTGGTAGACAGAGCAGGCCTAAAGTCTACAGTCCTCAGAAATGGGATACCAGATATAGGAAAAAATGACAAAGAATGGACAACCAATCAGAAATGGCCAGGACATCCAGCCTGGGGAAGATAAGGTTGCTCAAGGCTGCTCAACTACCAGCTTGGACCAGTTTGAGCCGGTTCAGAAAGCCCCTAACTCTTGACTAAAGTTCTAGCTAATCCTAAATACCCTGTATCCTCTGAGTCAGTGCTAGCCAATCACTTAAAGGTTACCTCACCGCACTGGGAAAGCCTTTAAATTGAGCCTATGCGCTCACTTCTGGGTTGCTATTTTGCCGTATTGGTGAGCCCAGCATGCTGATAACTTCTGCAGAATAAATGCTCTTTGCTTTTGCATACTACCTGAGTCTGGAGTCTTTCTGCAGTGATTCTTGGACCCTAACAGGTAAATGTGTCCACATAAATGTATGTATAACTAAGTACATATGTATATGTATAGATTTTTATACCTCAGAACAAAACATTTCACAACTGCTTGCTTCTTGGGTTTTTCTTGGGTGTTTGTGTTACTAACTGCCTGAGATGGAAAGAGCCCATCTCAGGAGATTTGGGTAGCTCAGGAACACCTTGATTCCAGGACACCTTGCTCAGTGGCTCTCTAGGGTTAAGTTTGCTTCTATGGAAAACAAAGACTGTGCATAACTATTTGTCCATTTTTTTTCTGCCACCAATAACAAAACCCCACAAATGTTAATGAAAAGTTGACTTTGGCTCATAGTTTTGGAAGAGCAAAGTGTGTGTGTGTGTGTGTGTGTGTGTGTGTATGTGTCTGTGTGTCTTCCTCTGTATCCTGTGTGTTCACCTGTCTCTGTGTATGTGTATACACATACAAATGCATGTGTGTATTCTGATCTCTTTCTTCTATCAAGTATGCAAATATAAGCTCCTCTATAATGATCTTGTCTAATCCCAGTCTAGCATCTAAACACCATAGTTAGGAATAAGTACATTACATCACAGATCAGGCCTCAATTCACAAACCTGTGGTACACACATAAGCTGCCCCCACAAAACAGCAATAGTACTTTCTTCTACTTATAAAGTTTTCTGAACTACACATCCTTGAAAAATAAACAAACACAGCGTTGGAAGGAGATGGGAGAAGACATAAAACCTCCTGCCATTTTATCCTTGCAAATGCCAGTTCTCTTGAGCTGCTGGAGGAAGGGGTGGCCTGTACCACTGTTGAGGGGTAAAAGTGCAGGTTTGTGGGGGCATCAGCAGAGTCCATGTTGTAGTAACCCACGGGAAACAAAGCAGCAGCTCTAGACTTGTTGGGTCCGACAGCAGAGGAGACTCAAGTGCAGGGCTGCTTAGCAAGCCAGTCCGCTTTTCTCCATTTCCCTCAATTTTGCTCCCACTGTAGAGAAAGCTCATTCGTCTTTGTGAGTCGTTTTTCTAAAGTTCAATGTTATCTTCATCTGTCTTATGCCAACATCGGTTTATTTTAAATACGATGGCTTTGTAATAACATTACCATCGAGTCGTTTCAATCTCTCCTTGTTATTCTTTCTCTTCGAATTTCTCTCATCTTACTTAACTTTATTTGGACATGACTTCAAAGTTAGTTGTGTCAAGTTCTGCCCATAACTCTGTCATGATCCTTGTTATAAAGACATCGAGTTCCTGGATTCATTTGCGGATAACTTCTGTTTGTATGACAGTGAGCACTCTCATCCACTGGTACACTTTAATTTTTTTTTTAATTTAATCTAAGACTCTCTTTCCTCAACAAGTGATTTTAATTTATTCTCTGTAGCAATTGCTTTTGTAAGGTTTCTGTGAACTTTTTTTTCTATGGTTTGCTGGTCTGGGAAATGTATTACTTTTTCTAAACATTAAATGAGTGTATTGATAATCTACAGGGGTTTTAAATCTGAAGAGCTTATATTCAGAAGTTTGGTTTATTGATTCTTATATATTTTTGTAGATTCTGCTGAATCATCTGTAAAATAATACTCTCAGTGCATAAAAATAATATTAATCTCCCTTTCCTCCCAATTCTTATAACTACATTTCAGTTTCTTGTTATTTTGAAATGTGGAGCTGAGTAGGAATATAAATAAAAGGCTTACAAGCATTGTCTCGCTTTAAAGATTTGTCTAATGTGTGAGATTGCGAATCACATAGTCACCTTCTTATAACTACATTTCAGTTTCTTGTTATTTTGAAATGTGGAGCTGAGTAGGAATATAAATAAAAGGCTTACAAGCATTGTCTCGCTTTAAAGATTTGTCTAATGTGTGAGATTGCGAATCACATAGTCACCTT
>CM053759.1:9866538-9885367 GCA_028658305.1 Pachyuromys duprasi | reverse complement strand
TAGAGATTGACACATCTGCATGTTCATCTTTCCCATGTGCTTTTATTATGCAATGCTCAGAAAAATCTCTCACACCCTGGATATCCCATCATGCTTCTGTGTCCACACTGAGATGCCCTTGAGGGTAGCAACCTTGGAGATCTAGAGCCTGAGTTTTTCTTCCACCATTTCATGAATCTCTAAGTCCCAAGGACTCTTTCACACCACTGAGGGCTGAAGAGAAGTGTGCATACCCTCTTTTCAAAGAGCTTCAACTGTGGTGTCTCTCCTCCAAAGAATACATAGGACCTCCTCTTCCAATCTTACTGAAATGACCCACTGAACACACCTTAAACTTTTTTTCCATTTTATTTTTGATTAGTAATTTGCTTAAATCAAGATTCTTTTTTAAAGATTAATTTTAAGGATGATGCGAGTGAAGGAACAGAATACCCATAACCAGCTTCACTTTCTTTAGTTCCCCAGGATTCTGTCTTATACATCGTCTTTTGTATGCAAATGCTGGGTCCTGATTTACTGCTTGTCCATCCCAGATCACATTTTCTTTCTATCCACTCTTCCAGGGAAGGCACCAGAACTCTGTGGGAGGTTCTAACTCCAGAGCCCACACTGTCAGCTGCTCACTGTCAAAATGAATACCATTTTATTTAATAAATAAAACATTTATTCTTGGAGTCAGGGTGACCAGCCAGCCAATGCCCTCAAGTGTCTCAACATCAGAGGAGTTTGGCCGCACACTTCAGACAGGCAGCTTGGCTTCAGTCTTCGGTTTTCCACCTGGGTTTGGCACTGTTCCCTGGAAGACTTTTATACAGTAAACTATGTATCCTAGGACTGTTCCCAACCAATTAGACAGCTCCACTCTTTGCCCATTGGCTAGAAAAGGAGGCAGGATTGTTCTTTAATTTAAAAAATGTGAACCACATCAATTTTCTTTAGACTTGGTCTTTTAACACTGCCTTGGGATTGTGAGCGAAAGCCATTCTCTTCAATAAGATGCTGCTTGGGAGCCAAGGGTTTTGTGTGTTTCGTGGAGGCCTATATCAAACTCCAACCATGGTGGTAGACATTTTCCCCCTCTTATGACTCAGGGCCTCATAGGGAGGAAACAGCCCAAAGTAATTAAAATTTTTGCGGTTCCTGTTTGAAGCCTATAGGTGAACATGATTTCCAATGACTGAAATGTTTTATTTTTACCTTCTATAAAAAGGCATTAGGACAAGTCATTTTTTTTCCTGATGGAAAAAAGTAATCAAACAGAAAGAGTCATTTGAGAAGCTTTCTGGGCCATGGTGTGCTGACTATAGGAACTGCTGAAGAGGACACACGAGGAGACACAGAAACATGCCTTGGAGAGAGAATGATGATGCACAGTGCTGGCCCAAGCACTGTTGGAGGCATGGTATACACATGCAAACACCACGGTTCAGCATTCAGTTTGCTAAAATCCCCACTCAAAACGCTCTCTTAAAGCATTTGAAGGCTAAGTACTCTATTTTTACTTTCTAGATAACAACATAGTATATTTCTCTTCTGATTACAGAGAAAATACTCATTCATTCATTCTTTGTTCTTTAATAGTTTTACTATCTTCCATGTACTAGACTTGATTCTTTTTGTTTGTTTGCTTGGTTGTTTTGGTTTTTTTTTTTTTTTTTTTTTGAGACAGAGTGTCTGTGTGTAGCCTTGGCTGTCCTAGACTGATTTTGTAGACCAGGCTGACCTTAAACTCACAGTGATCCACCTGCCTCTGCCTCCCTGAGTTCTGGGATTAAACAGACTTGGTTCTTGAGTGTATAAATACAAATAAGACAGGTTCCTTGATCTTCAACAATTTACAACATAGTAAATAGAAGAAAATATAAAATTTTAAACACAGACAACAGAAATATGTAATATTTGATGGGTAGGGGATGATGCTTGTAGAGACCAGAGTCTCAGATGTCTTCCTCTATATTTTCCACCCTATATCTTGAGATAGCTAACTATGTAGGCTAGGCTGCCTGGCCAACAAGCCCCAGAGATGTCCATCTCTACCCCATCACTGTGATTGCAGGCATTTCTAGAGCCTCCACTCCAGCAACTCTTCCACTTCCTGGGTCTTCTGTGTCCCCAAGACCATGAGCATCTTGACAGGCAGGAAGTGGTGGCTGGAAGCTCAGCTGAGGGTGTGGTGGTCCTTTTACTTCCCCTCCCAGGAGAGAATGTGGACAACCACACTGCTGCTACTGTTACTCTAGACATAGCTGTCAGTGTACCATTTTGTTTCCTTTCCTGGACCACCTGACAAAGCATTCTAAAGGTTCTCATACTATTTCTACCACATGACAGCCAGAGCCAATGTTAAGATGGAGGAAAGAGCTTTATGACAAAATATTAGCAAGCACACTGTTGTGCCTAGCACAGAGGGCTAAGAAGAACAAGAAGATAATTGTAGCTGGAGTTTTAGGGGAAGAGCCTGGGGCACCAGCAACTCCAACAAGCTAGACTCAGCCACTTGTCCCATATAGTTAAAGCAGTAAGTACCAGCGACAACAGAAAAGAGGAGTATTTGCTGTGGCCATGTTAAAAAGGTTGAGTGCCCCTAAGTTTGTCTTTAGGGTAGTGATGTGAGCTTTGTTTGAAAGGAGGAAGAATTGGGGCATGTATTGAGAAGTTCACATAGTTATACCGTCCTGGTCAAGGTTTACCCCTGTGCAGCACTGGCTTTGTTCTGAATCTGTAAGTTTAGTTTCTGCAATGACCACAGGAAGAATTGTCCTCATCTGGGGTGATTTGTCATGCCTGTTTTCCTGCTTCCTGTAACCCTAGGTGTTGGGCAATGATTTAGCTGTGTTTCTTCAGCTCTGATGGAGGATGAGACAGGTTAAACAGATACTCCTTCCCTTCAGGGTTAACACCCTACCTGTACAGGGAAGCATGTGACCCGAAGTAAAAGAGACAGACACAAATGAAGGCAGAGACACTGGGTTTTTATCCTGTGTTGGGTGAGGCCATCACTGTCCTGTGAGTCCAAGTGAGACCTCTGTGGTTTTGGTAAGAGAACCTGCTGCTCTTGCAAGAGAACCAGATTCCGTACCTCTACTCACTCTTCAGGTAGTTCACGCCAGCCTGCAGCCCCAGCTCCAAGGGATCCGATGTTCTCTTCTGGCATCTACAGGGTTCTGCACACACATACAGATAAATAAAAACATCTTTAAAGGAAGAAATTTTATTTTCCATTTCTAAGTTGCTAACTGCAAATTGATGCTAGTTATTAAAACTTCTGCTTTTTCTAAACATAAGAGAGGAGACATCCTTATTAGAAAAACTGTAAAGCTGAAAACTCACTTCAGGAACACCTACTACAGACAAACAGGTAACCTAAACTTAGGGCATGAGTGGAGTGAGGGGCCTCAGAGAAAAACTTGATGGGATACCACATAGAACAGGAAAAGAGACAAAAATGTCTGGAGGGCAAAGGTCACCTGAGGCTCCCAGCTAGCAATCTCTCAGTTAAAACAACTACAATTTCTTCCACCAGACAAAACTCAACGCAGGCTCTTTCAGCACTTAAATACGAAATCATTATGTTTATATAAGCACAATTTTGTAACAAAAAAAAAGATATCCCAGTGAGCAGTTTTTATCTCACTTAGTTCTCTTAATACATTGTGAGCATTTTTCCATGTCATTAAGTGATCTTTAAACACATGCTTTTAGTGACTGCGCAGTTTTTTAACATATGCCTTTATTTAATGATTTCCTCTGTTTTGGACATTTAGGTTAATCTCCAAAAATGTTCTTTAACGTCAAAATAAACATTTGAAAAGCTTCCATGTGAATTGGTTCCAAAATGATTTTTCCTGTCCTTTTACACTGGGTGTCTGTGTGGACCCTTGGAAGCTGGGTGGTCTTTCTTGGAGACACAGGCACCCAGAAGTCACAAAGTTAGGGGCACACTCTGTCCAGATGGGTGGATACCACATCACATCTATGTTCGGTCACCAAACACAAAGTGCTTACTCAAATATTCTATTTGAAAAATTGGAGACTGGACCAGGGAGATGTCTTGTTAGGTAAAACAAATGGATGTGTAAACCTGGCACCTGAATTTGATCCACAGATCCACGTAAAAGGCTGGATAACATGCTACGACTTGCATTCAGGACTCCTACAATAAGATGGGAGGGTGAGACAGGAGAACTACCTATTGTTCATGTGCCAGCTAACTTAGAATACACAAGATATCAGAAACAAGAGAACCGCTGCCACAAGACAAAGAGAAAGGCAAGAACAACTCCTGAAGGTTACTCTATGCCCTCCACAGGAATGCCTCAGCACACACACACCTATTCTCTCTCTCTCTCTCTCTTTCTCTCTCTCTCACACACACAAACACATTTTTTAAATTAGAGGTTAATCAAGGTTAGAAAATAGGATTGTTCTACTCCCTATCCCAAAGTTTCTTAATGATGTTTTCAGCTTTACTTAAGATGGAATTAGAACATTCTAGAACTGGATAGGGCCACGTCCTCTTGTGTCCTCAGAAGTGCGCTGAGGCAGTTTCTGGCTAATTGGTCTGTGTCTCCTTTTGCCCTACTCTTAACGTGCCTTTTGCTGTGGAAAAGAGTTCTCTTGATCCTGCCCTCTCACAGCACCTGGCACCATTGCTTCTTTCCTGCTTATGGAATAAAGTGCAACTTCTAGAGCTCAGTATTCAAGCCACCTTATTTGAGGCTCCAAGCTGCCTTTCTGACCTTATGTCTTTTGTCCCATTTCTCTTCCCAGATTCACTTCTGTTGCCGAGATGAAGACACACTGGCAAAACCATCTGACAGGAGCAAGAATTTATTGTAGCTTACAGTCATAGTCCACTTGTAGGGAAGTCAAGGCAGTACACAGACACGGCAGTCAAGAGCTGACAGAGAATCAACACAGGCAGGCTTATGGGTACCAAGACCCTTCCCTCCACTAAACCAGTCAAAAAGATCTCCTGCATAGGGAATGGTGCTGCCCACAGTGGGCTAAGTCTTCTCACATCAACGAACAGTCAAGACAGTGTCCCTGAGGCAAACCTGCACTCAACCCTGCTCTAGACAATCCTTCATGAGACTCTCTTCCCACGTCATTCTAGGTTGTGTCAAGCTAACCATTAGAACTAACCATCAACACTCCGCAGACTGTTCGCTATAGGCCAGTTAAAGTTGATAATAACAATTTCTATTCACCTTTTCCCTGCCCTGTGTCAAGCGGCGGTGCATCTGCTGCCTTAATTACTTACAACAAAGCTACAAAGTACAACCGTTATCTTCATTTTGTTTGTGATGAATAAAGTCTAGGGGGACAAGGGAGGGTTTGAATTTTGAGTTTTTCTACTAGGCATGATTTTCCTTTTTATTTTTTTAAGTTGCAAAAGACACATAAGAGTTTCCCCTCATTCTCTATTTTTAAGCAAACAGTTCAGTGACAGAACACATTTAGAAGGTATCATGTTTCACCATTATGCATCCTTACAAACTTTGTCTTATAAATCCAATCCTCTGTACCACTAAACAGTAACTACTCTTCCTCCTCTCCTCCTAGCCCCCGAGGACCATTTTTCATTCTGTCGCTACCATTTTGATGGCTCTATTGTCATGAAAATGGAACTGTACACTAGCTGTTATTTTGTCACTGTTTAATTCACTTAACAGAGCATCCTCAACTTTCATCCGTGCCGTAGCATATTATAAATTTCCCTTGCTTTTAAAGGCTGAATAATGCTCCATTTTAAAAAATCTACTCATTCATCACTGAGTACTGGGTGGCTTCAGTGCTTTTAACTGTGAGAAACTTTGATGTATAAATATCACTTTGAAAACCTGTTTCATCTTCCCTAGGTGTATAGATTTCAGCATGACCTTCCTATCCTATAGGTCTATATAAGTGAGTATATACCATATGTTTCTTTCTGCTTTTGGGATACCTCACTTAGGATGATCGTTTCCAGGTTCCATCATTTGCCTGCGAATTTCATGATTTCCCCTTTTTTAATTGCTGAGTAGTATTCCATTGTGTAAAAGTACCACAATTTCTGTATCCATTCCTCAACTGAGGGACATCCGGGTTGTTTCCAGGTTCTGGCTATTACAAATAAAGCAGCTATGAACATAGTTGAGTAAATGTCCTTGTGTACTTGAGCATCTTTTGAATATATGCCTAAGAGTGGTATAGCTGGGTCTTGAGGAATCACTATTCCTAATTGTCTAAGAAAGCGCCAAATTGATTTCCAGAGTGGTTGTACAAGTTTGCATTCCCACCAGCAATGGAGAAGTGTTCCCCTTTCTCCACAACCTCTCCATCATGTGTTGCCACTTGAGTTTTTGATCTTAACCATTTTGGTGGGTGTAAGGTGAAATCTCAGGGTCGTTTTGATTTGCATCTTCCTGATGGCTAAGGACGTTGAGCATTTCTTTAAGTGTTTTTCTGCCATTTTATAATCCTCTACAGTGAGATAAACAAGAAGGAAGTTGGTATGATCAATGCTCGTTTAGATGAGCAAATGGAATGGACATTGAATGGAGGAGAAAACAAGCAACAGGACAGGAGCATACCAAAGAGGGCCTCTGAAAGAATCAATATAGCAATGTATCAAGGCAGATATTAAGACTCACAACCAAGCCTTCGGCAGAGGGCGGGAAATAATAATGAAAATAGGGGAAGTTAGTAAGACTTGGGGAAAACAAGAGCGCCACAAAGACCAAATAGATCAGGGAACAGGGGTCTTTTATGATAGTTTCTCCAACCAAGGACCATGTATGGATATGGCCTAGAACGCCCACTCAGATGTGGCCCATGGTAGCTAGGTGTCCAACTGGAGACCCTAGTAAGGGGAACAGGGACTGTTTCAGTCAGGGACTGTTTCAGTCATGAACTTGATGGCTGGCTCTTTGACCCTCCCCCATACATGCCAGGGATTAACAGCCTGGCTAGATCCCAGGGGAGGACATTGCCGCCAGCCCTGAGGAGACAAGATGAACTGGGATAGGATGGAAGGGGAGGAGGTCCTCTCCCATCCATGGACTTGGAGGGGGGTGGGGAGGAGATGAGGGAGGGATGGGGAGAGTGGGAGGGAATGAGGGAGGGAACTATGCCTGGGATGCAAAGTTCCTAACCTGTGATTAATATGAAAATAAATACATTAAAAAAAGAAAACCTGTTTCAGATCCTTTTGATTATGAGCTCAGAGGTTCCCACTGTACTTCTTCCTGGCCTTTTGCTTTTCTGCTGTCAAGATATTTCCTTCACTGCCCAGCTTTCCTTCTCATCCCTGCAGGATAAAATTCTCTTTGTCCCATAAGGCTCTATTGTCAGTTCTTACCTCAATCCCTTACACACAGTAGGTGCTCAATAACTCATGACTAGTTATGTAAATGCTCACTGTGTCTCTGATATAAAGTCTTAAGGAGATAGGAGACACACATAACAAGTCTAGATAAGGTGGAGAGTTGAGAAGATGCTGGTTAAACAAATGAAGTCCTTGTGTCTTCTAGAACAGAAAGTACACAGGGCTCTGCCCTTCATGGGGCTTCCAAGGCCCCATGGCACCTGAAACAAGAGGTGAGCCTGAGTATCCTGAAGAATTGTTCGAGTTGGGGCAACCCCAATTTGGCAGAAACAGGCCTACTGCTTTTTCTCCAGGTTCTTCCCCGCAACATCATGTATTGATGCTAATTAGTCAGGCTGTGCCTTGATGCAGAACACTTGTGACCTGAAAGAACTGGAAAAAGAGGCTGTTGTTTCTGAAAGGGCCTCTGAAGATTGGCAGGAGTAAAGCAAAGAGGAAGAGGAGGAAAACCAGCAACTCCTCTCCAGAGAAAAGCAGTCTACAGATTCAATGCAATTCCCATCAAATTGCCGACACAATTCTTTACAGATCTTGAAAGAAACATTCTCAACTTCATATGGAATAACAAGAAAACCAGAATAGCTAAAACAATCCTCTACAATAAAAGATGTTCTGGAGGTATCTCCATCCCTGATCACAAGCTGTACTATAGAAGAACAGTAATAAAAACTGCATGGTACTGGCATAGAAATAGAATGGTGGATCAATGGAATCAAATAGAAGATCCAGAAATAAACCCACACACTTATGGACACCTGATTTTTGGCAAAAATGCCAAAACCATACAATGGAAAAAAGATAGCATCTTCAACAAATGGTTATGGTCTAATGGGATATCTACATGTAGAAAAACGTAAATAGACCCATACTTATCACCCTGCACAAAACTGAAGTCCAAGTGGATGAAAGACCTCAATGTAAAACCAGACACACTAAACCTGTTAGTGAGGAAGACCCTTGAACTCATTGACACAGGAGACAACTTTCTGATCAGAACACCAACAGTGCAAGTTCTAAGATTAACAATAAATGGGACCTCATAAAACCAAAAAGCTTCTGTAAAGCAAAGGACACGGCCATCAGAACAAAACAACAGCCTATAGACTGGGAAAGGATCTTCAGCAACCCTATATCTGACCAAGTGCTAACAGTGAGACTATATAAAGAACTCAAGAAGTTAAACAGCAACAAACCAAGTAATCCAATTTAAAAATATGGAATACAGAGCTAAACAGAGAGTTCTCAATTGAGGAATATCAAATGGCAGAGAAACACTTAAAGAAATGTCCATAGTCATCAGGGAAACGCAAATCAAAACAACCCTGAGATTTCACCTTATACCCATCAGAAAGGCTAAGATCAAAAGCTCAAGTGACAACACATGCTGGAGAGGATGTGGAGAAAGGGGATTCCTCCTCCGTTGTTGGTAGGGATGTAAACTTGTACAACCACTTTGGAAATTAATCTGGCGCTTTCTCAGACAATTAGGAATAGCGCTTCCTCAAGATCCAGCTATACCACTCCTAGGCATATATCCAAAAGATGCTCAAGTACACAGTAAGGACATTTGTTCAACCATGTTCATAGCAGCTTAATTTGTAATAGCCTGAATCTGAAAACAACCTAGATGTCCCTCAGTTGAGGAATGGATACAGAAATTGTGGTACATTTACACAATGGAATACTATTCAGCAATTAAAAACAGGCAAATGGTGGAACTAGAAAAGGTCATCCTGAGGTAAGTGCAAGCAAAATCAGGCTCAGTGTGAAGCAACCCGAGAAACAGGCCCGGCACTCTCACAGATGGGTTTCTTTGCTTAAAATACTCAGCCCTTACTTTGGGAAAGTCCCTTCTAAACCAGATGGAGCCATCACAGAGGCTGAACCCTGCTGCAACACGGAGTGTGAATTCCACCCAAACAGGCATAAGAGGGACTTCTAAGCAAGGGTCTTGATTGCCATGAATTCATACCAGGTTATGCTGAGTGGCCTTCATCTCACAGATGGGGAAACCGAGGTTGGGCTCATTGTAGCGGGCTGCATTCATAACATTCTTGGTATTTATATCCAGATCAGGGCTCTGGATTTAGACTATGGGAAAACAGCAGCGTGTGGTCTCCATGGTGCTGCAAACACATGGCTGGAATGGCTGCCTGGTGGCTTGTGGTGGCGGATGAATCGTCTTCTCCCAGATCAGCCTCGGCATCCCTGGTATTTCCTGCAGATATCAAGAGGATGTGCCACACTCTTTAGTTTCAAAGCCCAATGCCATAGGACGTGACTCATCTCCGTGACTCACTTTTAGGGACTTTTCTCCTGAGGAGTGCCACTCAAATAGCATGGGGACAGACTCTACTCACTATGACGAAAATACACACCCTGCTCCCTAACAGTTCAGACAGCAGCTGCACTAAGGAACACTCAACAACCAACAACAGTCAGGCCTGTAGAGGCCTGTGATGATTAGAGTATTCTGATGGTATCCGCCCTTCACCTATTACTCTGTGAGCGATGTGTCAGAATGCTGTGTATGTAAGAGGAATTAATTATACACGGATCATACTCCAGACTCCTATAGACTGAAACAGACCAAACAGTTTTGGTCAGATTGAAACAGTACAGTTGAAAAGTAACAACAGAGAGCAGGAGGATTCCTTCTTGGTCAGGCTGATGACACTCTCCTGCTCACAGGCCCTACGGACCGCACTTCTTTATGCTCCAGATTCCTGGCTGTCAATCACGTAGGCCTCCTCACCTGTCTGTCTCACTTCCCCACCCAGAGTCAGGACTTCTTCCCAAGTCATTCTTGCAGGCCTTACACAACCCAGCTCCTACTCATACCTGCTGTGTTAGTGACAGGGATGTCACCCATCTAACAAAGGTGTGGATAACTTTGTACACCAAAGTCCTCAAGAAAGCACTGACTCCCCAGCTGCCATTGTTCTCACAGAACTTTCACCGTTTGAGATCAGCGACTTTCACTCAGCTTTTTACCTGCAGTACAAGCTGCCTTTCTTTCTGCCAAAGGCTGTTTGAGTTGTTTCCAGTTTGGAACAGTTTGACCACAGTTACCCTGGGCGTGTATGCATCAGCTTTAGTTTAAACATATATTTTCATTTCATAGGACCGAGATCCCAGATGAATAGATGTTTAATTTTATGAAGCCATCACCACGCTATTTTCCCAAGTGACGGTGCCATTTTCCAACCCCAGCAATGATGGACGTGAGCTCCTACATTTACACCCTTCCCAACACTTACCATTACCTGCGTCTTATTTTGGGGGTGGGGTGGTGGTGCTGATGGAACCCAGGGCATCACACGTGCTAGACATGCACTCTATCATTGAGCTGTACTTCAAGCCCTACCTGTTTTTATGTGTAGTGGACTTTTTTTTTTTCAAGATTTGCTTTTATGGCTCAGGGATTCAGAGCACTGGCTATTCTTCCAGAGGACACAGGTTCAATTTCCAGCACCCACATGGTGGCTAAAAACTGTCTGTAACTCCAGTTCCAGAGGATCTGACACCCTCAGAAGACACATAGAGGTGAAACACCAATGAAAATAAAATAAAAATAAATTATAAAAAGATTTGCTTTTACTTATCTTAGTTGGCATGCTGCAATGACTATGGAGGCCAGAAGAGGGCATCAGTTCCCCTGAAGTGGGAGGTACAGGCAGTTGTGAGCTACTGTCATGGGAGCTGGGAACCAAAACTGGGTCCCCTGGAAGAGCAGGAAGTACTCTTACCCACTGAGATAGCTCTCCAGACTTGTATTTTAGGCATTTTGATAGGTGTTTAGTTATAGCTCATTATGGTTAACTGTGTGGTGCCCCATGGTATCATTTCTTTTTGCTTTATGTCTCCTCTGATGAAGTGAACAGTCAAGTCATACATTTTAAACTGGCTCAGTTGATTTCTTTGAAACTGTCCATTTTCAAGAGCTCATTATCAGTTCTACACAAAATTCTCAGCTGAGTATGAGATTTGAAAATATTTTTTCTTAGCCTAGGGCTTGTCCTTTAATTCTTGTCCAAGTTTTCCTTCTGTTACTGTGAGAAAACATTCTGACAAAGAGCAACTTAGAGTTTATTTTAGTTCACAGTCCCACAACAGCCGAGAAGTCAAAGCAGCAGGGACTTGAAATGGCTACTCATGCCATCCACAGCCAAGTGCAGCAAGCAATGAAGACTTACACACTTGTGCCAACTAGAGCCCTTCATTCTTACACAGCTCAGGCTCTCCTGCCTGGGGAATGGCACCGCACCCCCCATAGTTGGTAACTCAGGAAGTCATGGCAAACCAACAACATCTTGTCCGAGCGTATCTCCCTAGGTGAGTACTAGGTTGTGTCAAATTGACAGTCATAACTAAACAGGTCAATTCTTCTGACAGATTTAGCAGAACAGTATTTTTCACTTAAAAAAATTCTTTCATTTTGTGGACCTTGATCTTGGAATCATTTCTCACTTTTTGCCTAAACCCAAATCATGAAGATTTTCAGACATTTCCTCTTAAAAGCTGTAGAGTTTTATGTTGAACAAAAAACTAGGTGAGGGGCTCAATAGAGTTCCTCTGTGCCTGACCTGTGGCTTCTAGGAAGTTTTAAGACCTCCTAAACTTCACCCCTGTGAGTGGCTCTTCCATCATGTATAAATGAGACTACAGTTTGTTAGACCACCACTTAAAATACACAGATACACAAACACACACAGAGACACACACAGATACAGACACACACAGACATAGAGACACACACAGAAACACACACAGACACAGGCATAGAGACACACATACACACACAATGTTAAGTAGCACCCCCATCAGCTAATGGAGCAGGACTCCACAGTTCAGTGAACAGATAGTTTTATGATGGGTTTCACATGACAAGGGGTCAATAACTACCAACAGATTCACAGTGCCTCTGATCCAATGCTGTCAGCAAAGGACCATGATGCCCAGCAATAAAACGTGCTTCTCTGGGTGTGTTTGTGTGTGTTCTGTTCTGAAATTCTGTGAGAAAATGTTTCTGAATGGTGTATCTGATATTTAAAGGGTAAGCTAGCTCTCAGAATCATGCTATACTTTCTGGAGGAAAAGAAATATCAAAGCTAACTGAGGAGGGAACACCTTCCCTGGGTATGACATCACATCCTATGGTCCAGAGTACAGGTTGACTATAAGGAACAAAAGAGAAAGGAAGCTGAGCACATAAAGTCACCTCTGTCTGCTTCCTAGCTGAGGGCACAGTGTGAGCAACTGCCTCATGCCCACTGTGCCATGGTAGACTGTAGCCCCTCAAACCACAAGCCACACAGTAACCCCATTTTAATACTGCTTTTGTCATAGCATTAAGAAAACTAGCACACAAGCATTACATCATTGAACTGTTTAAACTAAAGTGTTTTTCTTGTAACAAAGGAGGGCTTTTAACAATCCTTTCCCATTCTTTCTGGAGGAAAACAAAACCACTCACCAGTTAGACCCTGAATATATATTACCAGGTGTTTGTCTGTCCCCCTCCCGCTGTGTGTGTGTCTGTGTGTGTGTGTGTGTGTGTGTGTTAGTTACATGAAGACAGAAGATCTGAGTTAGACTTCAGCATGGGTACCTGGCCTTCCTCCTTCTACAGCAGGGATGCTGTGTGCCCGCCACGCACAGCCTGAAACACAAGCAGGAAGGTAGGGCTCTGTGAGTTGACATTGCAGACACTTTAGCTAGGGTACAACACAGGCGCAGCAAGATCCAGCCATTTTGCATATGTGGTATGGACTTCTGGGATAGTAGGAGACATGAGTCTTCAGCCATAGTGTGTCACTTCAGTGGACACTTTGAACTCACGGCAGGCATGTGTGCCCTTGGATGCATGTCTTTGCTTCTCCTCATTCACAGGTAGAACAGTGGCAAGGATCTATGTATTCCATACCTTCCCAAAGTCAATTGTATCCACAGAACATTCTGGGACTCTCTTCAGCCAGCTTCCAGGAGCTTCTTCGAAATACCAAGAACAGGTGAGGAGCCAGAACAGACAGGGAAGGATCAGGCGGTGGGGAAGGCTTTCCGGTTTCTTTCAGGTATATATCTGTTTCCTTGAGGCTCCCAACTTTCAGAACCCTGCTTAGCAGTGATGCAGGCAGGATCAGAGCTGGGCTAGGGGCACACTTAGCTTCAAATGATTGTGTCTGTAGTGCTAAAGGAATGCATGCTTCTGAGACTTCTTTTTTAATCCAGGAAATAAAACAGAAACATCCTGTTGTGACAGAGGAAGTGCAGGAGTTTTTGTAGGTGGAGATCAAGAGTTTTCCTCAGACACTTGAGGCTCCTGTTCAGCTTCTTAGCCAAGAGATTTTAGTAACTTAAAAACTGTTAGCGTGTCACACTGGCCAACTTCAGAGAACTCGTGACTCGGAGCTTTCACAGGGCTGATGTAACTGTTCTGGAAATCCCTTGGGTTGAACTTGGGAGTCACTTCCACACAGCTGCATTATGTCCACCTTCAACAGCAATCTGGACCCAGAAAGCAGGGAAGGAATAGGTGTGGGAAAAGCCCAAACTAAACCCTAAGACCAAGAATCAGTAACAATCCTGGGTTGTAGTTCCTGGCCTTGGCCACCAGGGGTCCGTCTTCACACAAGGAGCTGTGCGTAGAGGGCGTGCTTCTGGGACTCTCAAAACCCAAAGCATTTCTGGATGCTGTTGGTACAACCAGATGTTGGTTGTAAAGGTGCAAACGCAAAGAGAGCTCTCAAAGCCAGGAAAAATAATGCGAAGCGTCTTATTTAAGTATTTAAATAGAGAAGAGGATGAAACTTGTGCCAGTCCTTGGGAGAACGATGGGAAATGTTAAAATACAGGCGATCCATTCCGGGGTCCCTTTCTACATCACCTTGTTTTCACTCTCAAGCCTGAGCTGTGCTGCGGTTGAAAAGTATCAAAATCTGCGGGGATAATTTTTGTTTGTTTTCCCTCGCCCCCGGAATTGGAAGCGGCCCTGCAATAGAATTAGATAACTCAAGAGGGATTTGACATTTACAGTTTACATATTTGAGGCCATCCCCACGAGCAAGAATTGTCTCTTGGGATCTGTTTAGAAACTGCAAATTAAAAAGTTTCGGGAGGTCTCTCTAGCACTTTTAGTTGCTTTGTTTTGTTTTGAATTACCCAGAAGATTTTTATCACTTAGGGCTCATCTCTTCCTTGCTGCTCTGAAAGTGGACATTTCCTGAGAGTCCTCGATATACTTTTTACACTTTTAATTAAACTCTGGAAAGATGTAGCTCTGTATTCAGCTAATACAGGAGGAGTGATTTACTAGAAATAACAACTACTCTGTCTAAATATCACAGTGGACTCTGGGGCAGGAAGCCTTTTTGGACCTGAAGAACTTGTGCCCTTCTGGTTCTTACCTTGTTTTCTTTGGGTTTTAAATGTTGATGCCTACTGGACGTGAACTCCGTTTATCTAGTGGCTGTGTCCATCCGGCTGGTTACACCAGGAGCAAACTCTTAAAGCAGGGCTCCCCCAGATTCTGCCTTCCCAATTCTAGCCCTTCAAATACATATAGATGTGTTCATTACTGTATCAGTTCCTTCCAAATAGCATGTTCCTTCACATGATTTCTGACAGTGCATTCAATTGTGTGCTAATTTGTTACACACTGAGAATGTCATGCTGTGGCTAAAATTAAAATGGGGACAGCAGTCTGCTTCCTCAAAAAGGTATCAAGCCAATGAAAAGAATTCTAGAAGTTATTTTTAAGACTGATACATTATTGTGCACACATGGGCCTGTGTGTGCATGTGTATATGTGCGTGCGTGTGTGTATGTGTGCATGTGTGTATGCATGTGTGTGTGTGTGTGCGTGTACACACGTGTGCATGCCTGAAATGGACGTTTCTGGTTTCCTTGAAGACTCAGTTTTGTCATGTGATGTTTTGCTGGAGGTTGGCTTATGAGAGGGCAGGTGATGTTTTCCTGTGATCTCTCTCATGTGAGGGGTGTGACTTTGGCCAGCTGAGAACATCTGTGGGTGGACTCTGAGGAGAGGAGATTTATGGAGGCCTGCATTGCTGTGCTGATCTTCGTGATTTAACACTTGACTTCTAAGAAAGAAATGTTCAGAGAACTTCTCCGGGCAATCCAATTGAGTATGGCAGTTTTCGCAGACTTTTTGTTGTTGCTTGGTGTTGGCCATTGGACTGGACTGCTGGTAATCTGATGCCCGAGTTTGGTAATCCCCTAAAGCACCATTGACCCTAATCAGCAGGAAGTAGATGAGAGAGGTCTACCAGCCCTTTTCCTTACTAATCTCCTATCTAAGGTCAGGGGTTGGAAGGGAGGTAAAGGTGTTTAAGAACTCTAAGTAAAGTAGGCTTGGTGAAAAATCTAAGCCTCTGTGTGTGTGTGTGTGTGTGTGTGTGTGTGTGTGGTGCAGCATGCATTTGTGTGCAAGTGTCAAAAGAGGGCATTGGATCCCCTGGAACGGGAGTGGGCAGTTGTGAGTCACCTGACTGGGATGCTGGGAATTGAACCCCTGTCCTCTTGGAAGAACAGCCAGCTCTCTTAACCACTGAGTCACCTCTTCAGCTCCCGAAATTTCTTAAATGCACTTCTGGATCTAACTGAATATTGTGGATATGATGTGCTGCAAGTATTTGCAATATTCTGTTTTATCAGTCATGCGACACTCCTGCACTTTACAAGTATTCTGTTTAGAGATCATTATCACTGAAATCTGTGACTTAGGCGATCTCAGCAGAACACTTATCCACATGTTTAGATAAAGTCACTGAACAAATTCTCCCTCCAATATCATCTCATTGAGCTAAGATTGTTATATCCAGTCTATAAAAAGGAGAATAGAAACTCTCTCTCTGAAAAGTCGTTCTCACTTGGCTCAAGTTATCTGGATATAATTATTTTTACTTTATTATTATATTTAAGCCATGACATCTGTTTTCAAACTGTTCTGGAATGGAAGAATTAACAGGAAGCAGGTTCTGCAACTGAAACCCTCTTCTCTCCAAGCAGAGCATCTGTGGGGAGCGATGAACATGGCGAAAGAAAAGCAGCAAGAACCTGAAGGGACCTCCAAGTGCAGAGCAAACTGTGGAAGGTTGAAATGGAGAAAGCTCATTTCTCTGTCTCTGTTGGAAGCCATTCCTAGCATGCACGGAACAGCAGACCCAAAAGCTAGGCAAACGGGCTTTTCGCTAGGAGGGATGAAGTGGCAGAGATTGGTGTGTTGTTGAAGATGCCATTCCCATCCAGTCACTGTGGTTTCAGAAGCACTAAGCAGGGTCATGGAGCATTGCACAGCAAGTTTGTAGAAGGCAATTCCAGCCCCCAATCACCCTATGCGTACTTTCATGTAACTGCGGAAATCTGACTAATCTCCTGTGCATAAACTCTGCCTTCTTCTTGCTGCTTTCCATTTAAGGAAGTTATTGATGTGGTCATTACATTAAGGTTTATTAAGTGTCAGCCAACACCTGAAATAGGCATGCCAATGAATAGACATGGTTCTCGACAGAAAGAGGTGCCCTGATTAATAGGACAGCCAATGCTTTCCTCTGTTCCCTAAAGAATACCAAATGATCGAATTCTATGTCCTGGATGTGACACCAAGAGCTAATAGGAATAATGATGTCAACCTTGACCTCTTTCCTTTTTAATTTTGTATTTTTAAATTTATTTCATGAATGGAGAGGACACATGCTATGGTGTGCCTGTGGCTGTTAAGGGACAGCTTACTGGACTCAGTTTTCTCCTTCTGCTCTATGGGTCCCAGAGATCAAATCGAGGTCATCAGGCTCAGCAAGAGGAATCCTTGCTTGGTGAACTGTTTAGATGGCCATTGATTTCTGCCTTAGTCATGTTTTCCAGACATCTCCCTGGCAAAGTCCTTGTTTTTACCTCATGTACACGGTTAGGGCATAGTTCACATTTCTAACATATGTCACACACATACATTATTTAGAATTTCTCTGCACAATAGATTGTCTTTTCTTCATTTATTTACATAATCATTTATTATGTGAGCATGACATGATGGATACTGTTTTGTATATTAGATTATAACCCAATATTGTGCGATTGGTTGTTGCTCAAATGACTTTTCTAGCTTTGACTCTTTAACAGATTTTAAAAAGCCAAAAAATATACTGGATATTAGTCCTCTGTCAGATATAGGGTTGGTGAAGATCCTTTCCCAATCTGTAGGCAGTCTGTTCTGATGACAGTGTTCTTTGCTTTACAGAAGCTTTTCAGTTTTATGAGGTTCCATTTATTGATTGTTGCTCTAAGAGCCTGTGCTATTGGTATTTTGTTCAAGAAGTTGTCTCCTGTGCCAATGAGCCCAAGGCTCTTTCCCACTTTTTATTCTAAGCTGTTTAGTGTGTCTGGTTTTATATTGAGATCTTTGATCCACTTGGACTTTAGTTTTGTGCAGAGTGATAAGTACAGATCTATTTGCATTATTCTACATGTAGACATCCAGTTAGACCAGCACCATTTGTTGAAGATGCTGTCTTTTTTCCATTGAATGGTTTTGGAATCTTTGTCAAAAATCAGGTATCCATAAGTGTGTGGGTTTATTTCTGGGTCTTCTATTGAATTCCATTGATCCACCATTCTGTTTCTATGCCAGTACCATGCAGTTTTTAGTATTGTTGCTCTATAGTACAGCTTGAGATCAGGGATGGAGATACCTCCAGAAGATCTTTTACTGTAGAGAATTATTTCATCAACTCTGGGTTTCTTGTTGTTCCATATGAAGTTGAGAATTTTTCTTTCAAGGTCTGTAAGAATTGTGTTGGCAATTTGTGTCCGGAATTGCATTGAATCTGTAGATTGCTTTTGGTAAGATGGTCATTTTTTCTATATTAATCCTGCCAAGCCATGAGCATGGGAGATCTTTACATCTTCTGATATCTTTTTCTAGTTCTTTTTTCAGAGACTGGAAATTTTTTTCATACAAGTCTTTGATTTGCTTGGTTAGGTTCACACCAAGGTACTTTATGTCCTTTGTGGCTATTGTGAAGGGTGTTGTTTTCCTAATTTCTTTCTCAGCCCTTTTGTCTTTTGTATACAGGAAGGCTACTGATTTTTTTAGTTAATATTGTATCTAGCCACTTAATATCCAGTATATATAAAGAACTCAAGAAGTTCAACAGCAACAAATCAAGTAATTCAATTAAATAATGGGGTACAGAGCTAAATAGAGAACTCTCAATAGAGGAATATCGAATGGCAGAGAATCACTTAACGAAATGTTCAACATCATTAGTCATCAGGGAAATGCAAATTAAAACAACCCTGAGATTTCACCTTACACCCATCAGAACGGCTAAGATCAAAAACTCAAGTGACAATACATGCTGAAGAGGTTGTGGAGAAAGGGTAACCTTCCTCCACTGCTGGTGGGAATGTAAACTTGTACAACCACTCTAGAAATCAATC
>CM053759.1:9849877-9866038 GCA_028658305.1 Pachyuromys duprasi | reverse complement strand
GAGCAGCCTTACCAGGCCACAGAGGAAGACAATGCAGCCACTCCTGATGAGACCTAATAGACTAGGATCAGAAGGAAGGAAAAGAAGACCTCCTATCAGTGGACTTGGGGAGGGGAATGTGTGCAGAAAGGGGAGGAAGGGAAGGTTTGGGAGGGGAGGAGAGAAGGAACTACAGGGGGGATACAAAGTGAATAAAGTGTAATTAATAAAGAATTTTTTTAAAAAGCCAAAAAATAAAGCCTTTACATTTCAAAGTTATATGTTCACTTCTTTCTATTTAATCACATGGTGGTTAGCAAGTACAATCTATAAAATTCTAATTCTTTAAAAGTATTGTCTTAGTCCATGTTCTATTGCTGTGAAGAGGCACCAGGACCATGGCATGGCAAGCCTTATAAAGAAGAGCATTTAATTGGGGTCTTACAGTTTCAAGGGTTTAGTCCGTTATTGTCATAGGAAGGAGCATGACAGCAGGTACGGTAGTCAAGGTGCTGGAGAAATAGCTCCCTCCTGATCCTCAGAGGAAGAGAGAAAGACTGGGACAGGTATGTGCTTTTGAAACCTCAAAGCCCACCCATAGTGACACATTTTCTTCAACAAGGTGACAACTCCTAATGCTTCTAATTCTATCAAGGATTCCCACTCCCTGGTGACTAAGCACTCAAATATATGAGCCTACAGGAGTAATTTTTATTCAGGCCATTACAGTTATTATGACTTCACAAGGTGTTGGATGCTGAAAATAATCTAAGTGCTTGAAAATGGTTCTTATTTTCCAATGATTGAGAGAGATTTCTTAAGCATGGATTTGTTTTGATCTTGGCTACACTCACACACACACACACAGTCAGATGCAAAACGCTTCCACCACCACTATGGCAGATAGCAAATAAATTCAATTTCTCTTTAAATAGCTTTTACATTTATTTATACATTCTGTAACTATATTATTAAAAACCCTCAAGACTGTAATTATGTGTTATCCCTGATGAATTAATACTGAAATTTCACATAGTAATGTTTTAATTTATTTTGTTGGAAATTTCATACACATATACTTCTGTAACATTATTTCCATCCATTTCTTTTCCCCTTCAACCCTTCTCATGCTTCTCCCTCCCCCTCAAATCTGTGACTTCTTCTGTAGTAATTGTTACATACATACATATATATGCATGTAATATACATTCTGCTGAGTTCATTTAGTGTTGCTTATATAAGTGTGTTTGGGGCTGACTACTTGGGATTGGCTAAACCGTCTAGGTGTCTGTCCCCAGAGAAGACTGATTGTCCCTCAGCCTTGCCTGTAGCTCTTCACCTAGGGGTGGAGCCTTGTGAGAAATATCTCCGCATCTGTCACCATCATCATGAATTAAAAATTAAGCTTTTCTACCCAAAGACATAGACTGTAAAATGTTACAATTCAACCAGAAGTAAGAAAACTAAATCAATGATAAAACATACACAAGGAAGGCACTAATCGGGAGAAATGACATGCAAATGCCATGTCAGATATCAGGTGCTGCCATCATTTTGGCTGCCATCTTAAGAGTTCACAGAGGAGGCCTTCCTGCCATGTCTAGGACACACTATCTACCAAACCACCTTTGCTTCATATGATCATTCTGTTCCCTCTTCTGCCGTATTTCCGGAACCCAAGATATAGCAGTTATGCTGTACAGGTATCAGTTGGGGTCAGGCACCCCACGGTCAGTTGTTCTCTGCATTTTGACCAGTTGTGAGCTTATTCAATGGTCTCTGTCTACAGCGAAAAGAAACTTCGCTGGTGGCAGGCAAGAGCAACACTCGTATCTGAAGATATAAACTATAAAAGGCAGTAACTTTAATAATGTCTTTTTTATATTCTAATCTTTTGGCCAGCGATACTTTTTTTTCCCTGTTACTATGAAACTTTAAGGAATTGCTACCATGTTGGAACATTTTTGGGGTCACCTGAATCTATGTTCCCAAACCATGATCTCTCATATTTTGCTCCAGAATAAACTAGAGAAGTGTGCTTTTGTCTGCACAAAAACATATATGTAGGCTCACATTTGCATTTATTTTTTTTAAAGTAAAACTTATTTGGCACTTGGAGGTTTTGGTTGGTATGTTCAAGTGATCTTATCTCCACCCAAAGCTAGGAATGGGCATTCAATTCTCAGGGCTTCACTTCCCTGAGGACTCCTAAGATATAGGCAGGCTTGGCTGTCCCATCACCTGTGCATCAAGTGAGCGTGACACACACCTATCAGTTCTCGTTTCCTTTAATACAGTGGTTTGCAACCTGTGGATCCAGACCCCTTTGACAAACATCTGTCTCAAAAAATATTTATATTATGATTCATAATAGTAGTGAGATTACACTTATGAAGTAGCAACAAAAATCATTTTATGGCTGGGAGGGTCACAACATAAGGAACTGTATTAAAGGGTTGCAACATTAGGAAGGTTGAGAATCACTGCTGTATTAAGAGGCTCAAGGCAGAGTGAACCGGTAGGAGAACACAACTTAAAGGCTTGGCTCTGAAGCAGAAGTAACTGAAGCTTTCTGAAAGCTGGTTGTCTGTGACTTGATTATTTTTCTCTCTTCCAGTGAGGGAGTAATATTTCTTGCATTCTTTAGAGGTTAGAGGTGTGTTTTGTTTTAGGGAGTATGTATATATTCATGTTGTGTGCATGTGTGTAGACATGCACATGGAGGTCAGAGGTCGAGCTTGGATATCTTATATTGTTGTAGTCTACCCTGTGTTTTGAGTCAGAGTCTGTCACTGAACCTGGAGTTCAATGATTCAGCCACAGTGGGCAGGAAATCCCAAGATCTTTTGTTCTGCCCTCCTCAGAGTACAAACGTGACCCTACACACTTCTTTTGTGAGTGCTGAGAGCACCCGCAAATCCTCATCATTGCACATCAAGCATTTTGCTGTCTAACTTATCTTACCAGGCCCATAGTCTTTTAAAAATATCCTTTGTAACCACAGTGCATCTGGCTAGTCTGTCCTATTATGAGCTGGTTCTATTTTGAGAATTTGTTTTTTGTAGTAGAAAAAAATGAAAAGGCTACTCCCATTCTATAGTAAGATCTAAATATCTGAATGTCAACCCTAGCAAGTACTTCTGGAACCTGAAAATACACTCTTACTGCATCCGTCACCATTATAAAGATGATACAAGAGCATGGGGCATGGTGAGCTGATGGAGTGGCCTCAGGGAGGAAACACTGCTTGTAAAATATGCAGCTTATTACTGAGTCTTTAGTTATTAACAATTGCACCAACGGGTCTATTACTCAACTTGAAAGAGAAGATTCATTCTTGGCTGAACAGACTCTGTCAACATGCCTGCTCTGAATCTGAAGTCACCAAAACCCAGCCTGTCCGCCAGATTTCTTCTGGGGCTCCCAGACTCATAAAGTCTCACTTGAACATCTTCGTTACAAGTTATGACTATAACCGAGAGTGACAGGGGCTGGAAAACTGCAGTATGTGGGGAGAAGGGACGTCCTATTACTGGAGGGCAGGGAGAAATCCAGTGTCAACCCATTTCTTTCTGGAAGAAGCTGCCTGCTGGCCTTGATTACAGCAGCCAACTCTGGGAATCTGGGTCAAGTTCCTCTCCCACCTACAAGAAGCACGCCTTCTGCCACTTTGAAACCACCGGCATCATGAGCCTCAGCTTCATGAATCTCAGAGACTGTTAAGGTGGGTTTGTTTGTTTTTTAAAATAAAATATGTATTGGGTCCTATTGCTCATGCTCTGTTCAGACCATGCTGCACACTCAGCTCCTTCCGGATTATCTTGGCAGGATCTACGCTGGCCAGCGGTGACTGTGGGGGTGTGTAGAAGCAGAGTGAGTCATCTCTTCTTTCTTCAGCTCTGTGACATGTGCTGCACTCTGTGCTGCAAGTCTAAGGCGAGGACTGACACTGGTACCCAGACCTAGGAGCAGAAGTGTGATTGTCATGTCCTGTTACTGGGGCCATGTTAGTTCTTTGTAACCATAAAGAGATGCTTGAGATAATATACACTTACAAGAGGCCTGTTTTGGTTTATGATTTTGAAAGTGCAAGTTTGATATTGAGGTGACCTGTGACTTTGTCTCATAAGGAAATATATCATAGTGGGGTATACACAGGGAAAGTGTTAACTTCATCACCTTTAAGCAAATAAAGTAAGGAGCCAGAGTCCCATATTCCCTTCAATGGTACGTCTCCAATGACCTTCCACTATGTCTTGTTCTTTTGGTGTCTTTCTGCTCTTGACTGTAGATGTGGTCAACTCAATCAGGTTCCCACTACCTGAATACCCCACCCCGTGGACTCTGAACTAAAAAAAAAAAATCCTTCCTTGAAACTGCTTTTGTCTGTGTGTTTTTATCTCAGCAACAGGACTGAAATAAGAGCACCACCTCTTCCTGAGATCCATGCTGTCTGCCTCAAGATCAGCTTTTGTGAATTTTAGATGTACCCACTTATTAGAAGAGTGAATGAAGTCTCTATCAGCAGGTCTTGTTTGAAGGGACTTGTCCCCAGTGTGATGAAACTGGGACAGGGTAAGACCTTTGAGGAGTGGAGCCTGGTAGGAGATTCAGTCCTTTGGAAGCAGGCTCTCAAAGAAGATGGTGGGACCTTAGTCTCTTCCTCCTTTTCTGCACTTCCTGGTTGATGATGCCATTCTGCTATCCCATCTCCTCCTTACATTGTGAGCTGCTGTGCCAGAGGCACAATACTACTCTGTCATGGGCTAGAACCACCAAAACTATGAACCAGTATCAGGTTTCTCTTTTTCACTTTTTAAGTGAGGGAATTGGATGCCAGACAGGGTTACATAATGAGATCATGTCTCAGAAAAACACAACAAATCATTTAAGCCACATCTCTGCCAGCAGTGGGTGTTAGCATCCTTTGTGAGTTGTTTTTTTAGTAGATTTGTGCCACATGACACCTTCTGATGTTTTAAATTTGAATTCTGTGCCCTATAGAAGTTTACTGTCTTCCTGATTTCAAAGAGTCACCTGTTTTCTCTGCCTGCTTCTGTCAATTCAAGCTAACAATTTCGGCGTTTTAGATATTATTGCAAAAATGTACTTTATTTTTAATTCTCTCTGCGGTGTGTGTGTGTGTGTGTTTGGGGTATGTGCATGCTTGGAGGTGGCAGCAGAGACCAGAAGAGGTCATCAGACACTCAGAGCTGGAGTTACAGAGGTTGGGAGCTACCTGATGCAGGTATCCAAACCTCAGGTCCTCTGAATAAGCATTCATCTTGCTGTACCATCCCTCCAGGCCAGTTATCACATGTAATCATTTTGTTCCCATATACTGTACCTTTTAAAGGATTTTTCCCAAAGTAACAATTTGTTGGTGATTTTATTCATTCTTGTAACACTTGAATTAATTAAATTTAATTTACTAAGAAGTTATGTTGCAACATGGATCTTCTCTTCTGTGGAGTTTTGATTTTCTAGTTTTAACATCTGGTTTTACTTCAGTATTGGCTAGATTTATATTAACTTGAACCATGCTAGAGTTATCTGATAGAAGGGAACCTCAATTAAGAAAATGCCCCCATTAGATCAGGTTGTAAGCAGGTGTTAAAGGCATTTTCTTAATTAGTAATCAATGGGGGGAGAGCCCAGCCCAGTGTGGGTGCTGCTACTCCTGGGCTGGGGGTCATGGGTTCTATACAAAAGCAGAGTGAGCAAGGCATGAGGGGGCAAGCCAGTAAGCAGCACTCTTCCATAGCTTCTGTATCAGCTCATGCCTCCAGGCTCCTGCCCCGTTTGAGTTCATGTCCCAACCTCCTTCAGCGATGAACTGTGATGTGGAAGTGTCATCTGAATAAACCCTCTCCTCCCCAGCTTGCTTTTTGGTCATGGTATTTCATTGCAGCAATAATAACCCTGATTAAGACACCTGAGAACATTGTTTTAGCGCTGGGTTTACCTAACTCCCCCAAAGTATGCCTAAAACCCAGCCCATTAAATACATCACAGCAGAATGCTCTTTGCAAAACATCATTAGTGTTTCACTATGTAAATATATATATATATATATATATATATATATATATATATATGCTGAAATCACGGTAGTAATTCTACTGAAAGGCTATCTTGGAGAGGTATCTTGTGAAGTGTTTGTGAATGAGAAAAGCAAGCTGCAGAAAATTGCAGAATAAAATGAAAATTTCAAAATGTAAAACAGTATCTATGCACACGCATACTAACACATTATTTGTGTCTGTATCTGAACACACACACACAAACAGGGAATGTGATACAGTGAGGATGGGGAGGATCAGTCAGGAAGTATTGAGCATAGGTTCAAAGCCCCAAAATTATAAACTGGTATCATCTCAATAAGGTTCACCTTTCATTTGCTTTCACATCGCATCACCAAGAAAGAGACAAATCTACATCATGCTTTGAATAATGAGAGCAGACTAGAGCAGGAAGAACCTAGGTCAGGGCTGCTAGCTGCTTGGTGTTGTGTCCATCAGCTGTATTGTGAATGTGAGACATCCTCACTTGTGTCCTATGCCAGGAGTCTCTGGAGCCCCTTTCTTGACATCGGGAGATGTGGTTCCATGTTGGGGGGAGGGTGCAGTCCTGCTCTGTTTCTCTCAGGCACCACTTGCTTGCCTCCACACGTTTTATGTAGTCAGTAGCAATCCACCCGACGGTGACAACCACAAACATCCAGAGACATCAAATGCCCCTTAGGAGAACACATTATCCTCAGTCGTGAAGTGTTAATCTAATCTGGATGGTTATTATAAGTTCTCCCTGAAGTGTGTTTGTCCAGTGTCCCTTTTGGACACTTCAGTCATTCCAGTGGAAAATGGCCTCTGAGCTATGTCAGTGACCTTATTCTTGATTGTGTGTCACCTTATTACTTGTGTGAGGGGAAGATATGAGCTTGTTTTCCGATCCTTATTGTACAAACAAGTTATAATGACTCACTCATTGTGGGCTCAAGGATCCTCAGTCTCAGGTGCTGGGGAGTGTTCACAATAAATCATAATTATCTGGATTGTTTTGAGTCACTATTATGCAGCTAGGGAACAATGACTTTGGATGTTTTGAAGATGAGGGCAGTTCCTATTAGTTTGCTTTATCCCCCAGCGAGCACGTATACACAGGAAAAGCTTTGCTATTTATTGCTCTTTTTAATCTCGGCGATCAGAACTCTGGCAAAACTGAAAAGCAAAGAAGGACTGAGTCAGGACCTTAAGAATGCATAGGTTTCTGATGTTTTGCTGAGAAGAAACCCTCTATATTTGGACAGAGAACTCTAGAATTGTCAATAGCTTGATTATTTAATGTGAGGGTTAATTCTCCCCAGGAAACACTTAAGTTAACACCTGGGTTCAGGGAACCCTGGAATCAATTTGCCTCAGTTCTACTCATCTGGCAAGATGAGGAAGGACAGACAGCACTGAGGCTTTGTAGGGCATCCACAGAATCAGTTGTCTGAGATTTTTGTTGTTGTGAAATTTGGTCTGGGACTTGATGTCATAGTAATCTGTGAGTGAGGGTCAGTAGAACCCACTAATCCTGTCACCTCCAGCAAGTTAGTGGCTACCGAGATTTGTTTAAGAACATAATTTACAAAAGATATGCAAATAAATACATAAGTAAGTAAAACGAACGTAATGGCGGTGTGACCCTGAATGGTCAAAATGCAAACTATGCTTACAACCAAACAAACATTTGTTGGTGTACTTAATAAACGTGATTCTAAGCATCGCCTGCCAGGCATTGCCCTGGGAATGTCACAATGAACAAAAGCAACTTTCTCCCTGCGCTCACAGAGTTCAAGGGCTTATGGAGCAAGGGGGCTGTCATAAATATGAGCCTTGCAGGCTGAGGCAGAGGTGGTTCTGGCCTGGGCTCTGCCTGAAGGTGAGGGAGGGCTGCCCGGAAGCTTGTCCTTGCAGTGAGATCCGAAGGTCCGTAGAAGTTACCCCGTGAGGAAAGGAGCTGTTGGGGTTTGAAAGGCGACCATCCCTCATAGGCTCCTGTGTGTGGAGTTGTGGTCTTCAGCTTGGAGCAGGTTTGAGGCCAGATGTAGTTTAGTGAGTGACTGAGAGGGGAGGGGGTCTTGAAGTTCTTAGCCCACTTCCTGACTCCTCTGAGTTTCTGGAGGGCAATCTGAATGTGACCAGCCAATGTACTTCCTTCCCGTGACAGGTTGCTTGCCCTTGTCCTGTAAGCCCAATCATTTTCCTTCTTTCACCTTAAGTTGTCAAGTATTTTATCATAACCAAAAGAAAAGTAACTGCTTTGAAAGGAAAAAAAAACATTTGGAAGAAAAAGGGACAAAATCCTTTGTGGGCAAAATCCTTGAGATGAGAACAGAAGGCTTGACACAGAGAGGAGAAATGGAAACAAGGATGGGTGTTAAGCTTGAAAGATACATGGAGGCCAGGCTTTCCCATTCAAAATCCATTTCCCCTAATTCTGTGAGCTAAGAGAAAACCAGGCAGAGCTTGAAGATGGATCTGTGCCATGATCCTGGCACAGAAGGTTATGTTTTGAAATGACCCTGGACAAAGTTAAAGAATGGTTATGGGAAGGGTCAGAGTTGATGCTGAGAAGAGATGAGGAAGATGTTTAATTGATCCAGCCGCCTTGAAGGTGACACCTAGCCGGGGGGTGGATGTGGTGTCAAAGGTGGAAAGGAAGGCAAAGGAGCAGCTGCAAGAGATACTTGACTTCTGAGTTCCATCAGTCAATGAGGACTGGGGGAGGGGCTGCAGGATGTACTTCTCGGTACACACAAGACCCAGGATCCGTCCCCAGAGCCACACAAATAAAACAAAACCCAACCAACTGGAACTGATGGAGGGTGTCAGTAGGGGAGTATCCTGGGAGGAAGGAGAAAGAGACTCCAGGAGAAACTGGAAAATCTAAAATCATCAAGTGAATGTTAGTTTTCTTCTGAATTGTGCTTGAGGTAAGTTTAATTACATTTCTCAAGTTCACAGTTCATGTTTTTATTGTTGTTGGGAATTTGTTGTGTTTTGTTTTACTAAGATGAGATCTTGCTGTATACCCCTGACTGGCTTAAAATGGCAATCACCCTGCCTTAACATCTGGAATGCATCATCACACTCAGCTTCCAAGTTCACAGAGTTGTTACTGTTCCCTTTTGTCTTTTGAGACAGGGTCTTGTGTAGCCGGGGCTGGCCTTGAATTCAGTACGTCAAGGATGACCTTGAGCTTCTGGTCCTCTGGTCTCATCCAGAGTGTTGAGATCACAGGTAGGCACATATGCTGCATGTAGTGCTGGGAATGGCAACCAGGGCTTTGTTTCATGCTGGGTGAGCACTGTAACAGAGCTAAATGCCCAGCCTGAGAGCCCTTAGCACACGTTATCAGGAAGAAAACATGATTCATGAAATAAGACAGATAAAAAGGATCCACTTTCACTTTTTTTTAAAACTGAGAGTTGGGCTACTTTAATTAAAAATATATTTCTCACCCCAGAACTCTTCTCACAGTCTTATCTCTTCCAACACTGTTGGCATTCGATGGAGCCCAGTCCTCACTAGTCCAGATTAGCCTGGGGTTCTGGAAAGAAGGAAGAGTCCAACAGAGAAAGGACAGAAGACCCACACAACGAAGTGAAAACTTAGGACTGACACTTAAAAGTGAAATGAGCTCAAGGTTACTTAGGAGGCTCTCAATGTACCAGAATATCCAGAAGAATCCACCAGGAGCAGAAGGTGCTACGGAGGCATCTGAGTGGCTTGAAATCTCAGAGACCAGAAGAGTGGCTAACACAGGGAAGAGTGCTGTGGGCTGATTTCCAAACTAAGAAGGAGTTTATGGCAGCACATTTGCCTAATGTATTCAAGGCTCTGGGTTCAATATCCAGTAACACACACACATGGACATATTCACAGACACAGATACACATACATGAACATACATGGACCCATACACAGATATACAGACACACAGATGCACACACATGCACACACAGAGACAGACACACACGAAAATACACACACACAAGACAAAGGAAAAATGCACAGACAATCCCCCATATCAGATGAGTATAAGAGATGTATTTCCCAAGGTAACAGTGTGCCAAAGGGAAGAATTTATGATGTGAACCAAAATGCCACCTGAATCTATCCTCAGCAGATACTCTCACTAGACTCCCTAGCCCCTGCTGAGTAGAGCAACACCAGAGAAGAAAGGGAGGAAAGGCAGAGGGAGAAGCCTACAAGATGTGTCAATTTTCTTCAAGTGGCCATAGTGAACTGAAGTTTTAGGACATGGTCAATCAGGTGACAAGGTGTAAAGGTCTCTTGTTGGATGTGAGACCCACTAAGGAAGAGGGAAACCATGCCTGGTTCTGGAAACAGCCAACTACCCAAGGCTAATGAAGGTGTGGAGGAGAACCCACACGGCCACTTTACTAAACCAGCAAATCCCCCGACTCCCTTTGAAATATTTGTCCTTACACCCACAGATAGTTGTCCTCCTCACCCCTCATCAGGGAAACATCTCCGGACCTGGGTGTTGGTAGCAAGGCTGCCTGCCTTGCACAGGCTGGCAGAGCTCTGCAGTTGCTTTGTGTTGTGGACTCCTGTGTTCACCTTTATTGCTGCCTTCATTTATGTGTTTGTTTAATTGCTTTATTTGGCTTTATTTTTGTGGTACTGGGAAGTGAAAGCACGGAGCTTCATGCACGCTAGGCGAGAGCTAACCACTGAGCTCTACCCCAAATCTCGTTTATTTTATTTGGAGACAAAACTTAAGTTGCCCAGGCTGGAACCGAACTTGCGATTGTGTCTCAGCCTTCTGAGTAGTTGCTGTTTATGTACTACCACCTCTCCCTTGTATGCTGCAAGGGAACAGAAAGGAAATGCATAAAATAAGCAGCTGGAGAAATGTATCGTGTCCGCTTGCGAAGTGAAATATTCAAAGCACGGTTCCATTTTTCTCATGTTCCAAGAATTAATAGTGCAAATTAATTTTAACAGCCTCTACCCTGAAGGTTCAGGAGAAACGGTGGAAGAGGGGGTGAAGCAGGATGTCTGCTGTGAGAGAGTGTCTTCTAAACACGACAGGGAAGCTTGTCCCTGATGTCTCAGCAGCACAGTTACCTCAACAAGAATTGAAGGGTGACGGCACCAGCTGAGAAGCCAGTGGAGCCTGGGGTATGCTTCCCTAGATGAAGAGCTACAGGGAACCAGTGGCTGCTGAGGACAGCAGAGTCCCCTTCTTCAGGGACGAGCTTCATGACTGGGTGCCCGGTTCCCAGTGGTGTGTGTGCGTGTAGGACAATAATAATTAAGAAAAGGTCATGAATTTCAGAGGGAATGGGGGAACACAGGAAGCACAGGAAGAGCGAGATAGAGGGATCGCAATAATATAAATACAGGACCCATGTATGAAATTCTAAACAGAAATTGAATCAAAAGCTACACTGAAACTCTAACACTAGATAATTTAAACACTAAAAAATAAAAATGATAACCATTCAGTCATTAGCCTGTAGTTTTAGTTTTTATTCACGTGACTCCAGTGCATAGTATCATATCTAAAATGATTCTGTATAAGGACTATGTCCCCAGGAGCTCCTGTTTTGATCAAATCTGTGTACTTCAAAGGTTTTCTGGGATCAAATGGTCCTCTCAGACTAATCAATGCCCAAAGGCTGCCTGACCACGAAGGCTCTGAATAGAGAATGACTGGCTAAGGGTGGTGTCGGGGCCAGGGAGTGGCCATGAGAAGTACTTGTTGACTGTCTAGATCAGATCAGTGGGAAATTCCCCAGAGCAGCAGTAAAAGGATACTGGATGTTTAAGACTGTCCCAGAGCACCAGAAGATGTTTGCCTCATTACTGTGATGTTTCTACAGCTGTCTGCTTGCCGAAAGAGCTGCCGGAAACCTGTCATCTGTCTTCAAAACAAGCAACACAGGAAATACAACAAAGCCCAACATAATACCGCTCTGCTGAAAGGAATCTGACTTGGGAAAGGGTTGATGGGGTTTCTTCAGTATTGCTAATGCAAATGGTTCCCAAGACAGTCATGATGAAAAGGCACGCTTGCTTAACAACCCAAGGCTTTATGACATCAAACCGGCTATCAGTGGAAGAAGGAAGCCTGTGCATCAAGATGCTGCTTCTTCCTGGTATGCCAGGAAATATTAACCACCAATGACAAAACAAAATAAAACAAAGGTGATTGTTGACATGGCATGTGCTGTTCTGCCCACAGGAGTCCCAGGAGGCTAGGCAGAGCCGTCAGAATCTGCTGTGGCTGCTCCAAAGAGCCACCCCTGTGTAACCTCAGGCACAGCGTGAAACAACAAAAGAGGTTTCTTTGTTCTAGGGAAAAAGGGAAACACATCAGTTTGATTATTGTCTGTGACCTTCAGTGGCAGAGTTACTGGTGAACATAGGCCACCTTTTGATAAACACCATGTCTGAAACACCCTAGACACCTAGACATGAGTTTGTCTAGGACCCCAGCCCTGATGCTAATAAAGGAATGATGTAACTATCTTTGTCCTGCTAGCAACCAGCAGGCTAAACATCTCAACTTTCATCTAAAAATAGCTACTAAGAGGTCTCCAGGAGACTTTTTTTTGAAGAAGAAGAAGTTAAAAATTATTTATTCATTGGTTTGTCCTTCTGCTCAAACCCACCCTTTGTAAAATTGAGGGTTACTGTGGGCCTCTCAACCTTGGTGCGCTCTGCTCTCACTCAGCTGTGAGTAAGAAAACCTTTCTGCGATCAAGTTTGCAAACGATTGAGCCTGGTGTCTCTGAGAAACAGGCATAAGGATAGGTCTAGAAATCTGTCCTCGCCGGAGAGAGCAGAAGGGAGGCAGAGCTGATGTCACAAGGCCCATATTCACTGTATTAGAGGAACAGAAATCACGAGTCCACTATGGCCATTGAGACACAGCCCAGAAAACCCCAATCTCCCAGATGGGGTTTTCTGGGCCTCTGCTCTTTTTCCTACACAACCCCTCTGTCTGGCCAATCATCTAGAGCTTTCCTCTTTTTTCCTTTTCTTTCCTTCCTTCCATCATGCCTTCTTTTCTTCTTTTCCTCCCTGCCTTCATTTCCTTTTTCCTACTACCTTTCTCTTTTCTCCTCCCACCCATGTCCTCACTGCCTAATTAGAATACAGTAGACTGAGTAGTTCACTGGATGGGTGGCTGTGGGCATCCTAGCAAGGCTTAAGACTAAATCTTAGACAGTTTAACTAGCTAAGTCTTTGGTCCCCCAGTCTATCTTATTTAAGAGTCTTAAGAGTGAATAAAACATTTAACATTATGTAACATTTGTCTCATAGGTACCAAATCCAAGCTATACTCTTGCCAGCTCTCAAAGGAAAATGTTTCTTCTTAGGGTCCCAAACTACATACTTGCCAATAGTCCCTTGTCAGCAAGCATTTGGTGGCAAATATTTGCCTCAGCTGAATTTCCTGAGTTATAGATTTATCATGTCAGGTAAGAACACGCATAAATACTTTGCTACAACAGTCTTAGTGTTTGGTTATAGGGTACTTCTAAAGACGCTGATGGAGATTTATGTGATATTTCAGAGACTGTAACTCAGAAATACACAGAACCTTGGGGGCTTTGCATAATGAACTGTAGGCCTATATTGTCAAAGGACAATGCAAATCTGATTGAATTAAGATAGACCCGGATTTAATTTCCCAGCTACAGGAACACCTGATTCAGGCTGTCAGAATTCATACACAGAGAAGTCAAAGCCAATTTTTAGAAAGGTCTAGTAGGAATTAATCTTGGCACAATACAGTTATCAAATTCCAGGAGGATGTCTGTGTGTAAATTCTGTCTTTTCTTTCCAAATGCTGCTTAAGGCATTGCTGTACCCTTGCAAATGGGACACACATGAGGTGCCTTCTCCTCCCGTGGCATTTAAGTGGTTCCCAAGTCCAGCAAGAGAGAACTAGCCCTATAGGAAACTGTGTTGTAAGCTTCAGTTTGAATATCATTTGTTGACACCTCATTGACCAAACAAGTGTGACAATAAAGCCAGGTCAGAGTGAAAGACCGTCAAGAGTGTACATAATTCAAGGGCTGTGGCTACAGTGAAAGAAGAAATCGCTGTCTGCTTGTGTCTCCCTGTCACAAATTCCCTTCCCATAAATAAATGTTCATACCTACTCAATACCCACTGTCATGAAACTAGGAAAGGGTGGGATAGGGCTTCATCTGACTCTACAACTTGCTCTCAACTTCTGCGTGAACTCTGTTTATCTACTCTGTGCTTTGACTGATTGGCTCCCATAAAGTCTGCCTGATAGGATGGAATCACCCATGAGCACACAGAGGCTGACACACAGCTGCCCCAGCACCAGGGAGTAGCAAGTGCCTGGACTATCAGTTTGAGACTGCTAAGGAAAATGAAAGAACCATCACAGCTCACAGCTCTGCATTTTGCCTAAACGGGAATTCCCTTTCTTTCTCGCCTTTCACTGTCTAGGTTTCTAGATGGAAATACCACAGAGGTATAAACCCACTATATGAAGCAAAAAGATTAAGACCACAGATTCTGATCTGGATATTCCCTTATTATCACTGTATTCCAAAAATACCCATTTTAGGATAATTTTTAAGTTATTTGTATCTTGAGAGCTCAAAATAGAAGATATTTTGGAATTTAAAACTACCTGAATCACATATACATCCAAGTAACATTATATAGACTACACAAGTTGAGTGTATATATTTATTTATGTACATACATGCATGTATGCAACAACAATTAGTGAAAAAGAAACCATAAGTTTGAAAGGTATTTAAGAGAGTTTGGAGGAAGGAAAGGGAAGGAGGATATGATGCAATAACATTATGATACCAAAATTAAAGAAATAATAAAAATATTAAATAGAAATTCCTACCTTCATAAAATCAAATTAACTTTATTTAAATAAAAGTCATTTACTGTCACATATTTAAAAAAAACAGCCTCTGCCTCTTAATTATTTTTTATTCTCTATCCTGTGACCTAAAATCTAAGATGTTAATTGATTTAGTCTTCCTTGAAGATGCTGATCATCCCACTAATGGCTTTGGCCACTAAAAGTTTTAATGTGATTCCACACCTCTTAATCTTCTGTTAGTTTCATATATTTCAGACTCTAAGGAATTTAGGAATACGTAGTCCCAGAGCCTCAAGAGTAGTGATATTTATACACTGAGGATAAACAGGTTTAGGGGACCAGGGGAGGAGATGACAGTGTGGTGAGGGGTGATGCCAGAACTTATGTGGGCTGTCCACATGAGGATGTGAGCTTAGACAACACGGCAAAGGATTTCAACCCGGTAGCAGCTCACTGAGTCACACCCCAAGTCTAGTACAGAATGCATGTTATGTTATGGAGGTAAGGGAGGGAGTGTGAACAAGTCCACAGATACATCCGCAGAGAGGCAGGAAATCGCAGCTACCAGCAGAAGCAGAAATTCTCACGTCAGTCTCCCTGCTTCTCCTCCAAGTTCCATTCTCTCACTCGTGTATTTCTGTTTTGATTCAGAAATAGACACGGATGGGAGGTAAGGGTAATTAGTATGCATTTTGTTCACGTGTGAAAATGTCAGATAACAAGTTTAATTAATTAACAATGTGTACTCAGATACAAAGGAAAATGAATGACTATTTTACAGGTAGGAAATAGGAACTATAGTTGTTAGACACCTGGTCCTAAATCTTTTCTGACTTTTAATTTTTCAATAAGTAGAATGATATATATGAAATGTTATATTTGGATATATACATACACACACGTGTGTGTGTGTGCATGCGTGAGAGAGACAGCTGTTCTTGACATACCCTCATTCCAGGAACCATCTTCAGCATCTCTCTCACACTGTATCCTCCTCCAAGCATGTGACAGGCTCATAATGCCCTTTATACTGCTGTGAAATTGAAGCACTGCCTTCACTAAAGACATTCACAGCCACCTTGTAAAATACCTTTCCTTAATCCAGCAGCCACCCAGCAGGATGTAAGTCTGTGGAGAAAGAAATCCTAGACCTTAGCACACTCCAAAGAGGGCTGGACTCTAATCCTATTATGGCTGGGTCAGCTCAGCTTTCAGCTTTTGGATATCTTTGCCAGGCATATGACTAGTCAGTAGAGCATAGAAAACACT